>CM073506.1:40603269-41234230 GCA_037074495.1 Acacia confusa
GTCGGCAGATAATATAACAATTTTTTATGTTTTTGGATATATAATAGCAGTAATTAATCACATCTTCTTGTCTTGGTCCAACTGGATCATAACATTTTTCTACGCATTTGTGATGGGAATGGAAATAGAAAAGAAAAGACAAAAATTAAATGGAGATTTTAGAAGATTTGATGACTTTTAAAAAGGTTTGAAGGTTAAAGGGAAGATTTATAAATATTTTATTTTAATGTTCATTTATTGTTATCTTTATTATTAATTGTTATTTACATTTAATTTAATTATTTCTTTTTAATTCTTAAGGTTGCTGAGGTTATAAATAACTCTCAATAATTTCATTTTTTATGCGTTTTATGATTAAATAGTACAAATTATTGAGTTTTCTCATCCTCCTCCTTCTCTCCTTTCTTTATTTGTCATGTTTCTCCCTACTTCTCTTCTGCCCATCTCTCTCTTCTCCTCTCCCTTTCCCCTTTCAAGTCTTGCATCAGTTTGATTTTCATACAACTTTTTTAAATAATCATTCGTACAACTGTACAAGTGACGTTTTCCCACTCTATGTATATAATTGGGAAGAGGATTATCTCTTCATGTTTTTTTTTTTCCATATCTCTCTTCAATCTCATCTAAGTTATTAATTGAAAAGATGAGAGAAATATTAAAATAATAATATGATTTTTTATATTGATCGAACGAATAAGATTTAAAAATTACGATGGATTATGAAAAAAGGATAATAAAAAAAACACAACCCATATAATTGTGTACATATCATGCTTTCTTCTCCTCTTTATGTCATCATTCTCTTTTATACCCTCCCATTTTCTCTTCCAAAGAGTGACATGAAATCATTCAGCCTTAGTTTTAGAGACATTATTACACTCAAATATGGTCGTGCAGGCTTCCTTCGCTTAATTATTTATCTTAAATATACTACCTATGATATTTAATATGAGATCTTGTTCATGGTAAAATCACAAACGATATTCTATATTAAAAAAAAAGAGTTACGGTACTTTAATTTTTTTTTTAAAAAAAAAAACTAGTAAGCGAGTAGCTAAATTAAACTTGGCAGCTTGGATGGCGACTTGTTCGTTGACCAACATTGATTTGTACTCCAATGAAATGGATGGTGCCATCTCAGTGCCAGACATCACTCCTGTTACATCTTCCATCATTATTTATCAATGGCGTGTTTGATTTTTTTTTTTTGACATAAAAAATTGAAAGAAAATTATACAGAGGAATTGAATCGCAGCCTCTCTTGAAATACCATAGATCTTAGAAAATCAGGGCACGTGTCCCAGGATACATATTGGGATATTCCTTTTTTGGCGATAACTGTTTAAAATTAAGCAATCACACGTTATCTTCTTCCCATAATTATTGCACGACGTTTCCAAGAGATATTGCCTTCAAAACTTCAAGTGGGTTTGAAACAAATGTTTTGGTTTTGGTGAAAAAGGTGTATTTGCTGCTGGATTGGGCACGAGACATGGTGGTCCTTGGATGAAATTGGGATAAATTGACGGGTTTGCACTAAAGTTATTTGTGTTCCTTTGTGTTCGTCACCGACGGGCCTTTTGATTTCAGATTCTGTAATTAAGGCCTTGATTTCAGATTCTGTAATCAAGGCATGTGCTCACTTTTAACTATAGAACCCATGGGCCACGATGGGCCTTACGCATTTTCCGTACTTCAACACTCCCTTCTCCTCCTCCTCCTCCTCCTTCCCCCTCCCCCCACCCCCCCTTTTTCCCTTGAGAATTCCAAAAAAAAAAAAAATATTCCAAACAATTATGTCCATATCTGTCCAATTAAAACCCAGCAGCCAATGAGATCGAGTTTAGTGAAAGGGTTAGTCTTCATAATGTGGGGAAAAAATGTTCAAATCCTGGTTCGGAGTGTCCATATTTAGTGTCCGACAGTATCTTTAACATGATTACCTCTAATTGGAGAATAAATGTGCCTATGAGAGCAAAAACCCAGCAACTATAGCGTCAGTATAAACTTGGGTGATCACTTTTCCAGATTTACTTTTCTATATGAGTGATTGGGAGAAAAAGATGAAAAAACCATTAGAAACAAGTAAAGGCATTTTTAGAGATTAATTATAAATGTGTAGTTAAATTTTTATAAAATAATTTTGTATCAAGAAGGAGTTTGTATTAGCTTTTAAAGAATAACTTGTGGAGAAAAAGTGTTTTTTTAGAATAGATTATGTAAAAAAAGTGATTTTGATAAGATGGTAGTGTTTGGATACTAATATCAAAATAGTTTTTTCAAGCTCAAATTACCAAAAAAGAAATTAGCTCTTATGATAATTGCATATAAAGATAAGATTTCATTTTAAATACTTTTAACATTCAATTTCAAAATAAATACCAAAAATTAAATAAATTTGTATACAATATTAAAATTATAACATTAGTCAATTATGTAACATGATAAAAAATAGCTCAAACATATGTGTATTAATAAATTGTATAGACTAAAATCATTTATAAACAATAATTATCCTAAATAAAATTCCTACGATCATAATTATAAGGCTTTGTTGACTTTTTTTGAGGGATTAATAAAGCTAAATAAATGAATTAATCATATCATATATTGTGTATTCTTAGATTATATATTAGTTTATTAGTCAAACCAATTAATTTGAGGAAAAAAATAAAAAAAAAATCTAAAGTAATTTAATTAACTTCCTTAATCTCTCAAAAAAAGGTCAACCATGTCTTATATTCATGACATGAGAGAGTATTTATTTTAATTTAGGATATAGTACTCCCCCCCGGTCTTAATTATAACACCAAATTGATTTTTTTGGAAAGATTAAAGAAGTGAAATAAATTAATTAATCGTATCATATATATATATTATGTATTCTTAGATTATAAATTGGTTTATAAGTCAAAGTAATTAGTTTAGAGAAAAAATTAAAATATAAATATTCTAAAGTAATTTAATTATGTTTCTTAATCTTTTAAAAAAATCAACTTTATCTTATATTTAAGATCCGAGAATAATAAATTTTGACTTTGAATCAGATTGTTAGGGTGAAAGATTAATCATTGGTTGTTCTTGGTGATGGTTGAGAGATGACAAAAAAAAAAAGAGAGAAATGGAAGGGTCTTGTGCCAAGGATTGCCATGATCAACAAACATACATGATCAAAGACGAAGTGAGAAGCTTTAAAAATATCTTATAGGTGAGCTCGCAAGAGGGCCTGGTGAGAAAATCAAAGATTAAATCTATTATTGATTTATTGTCTCATTGTATTAGCGTATGTCATAGCAATATAAATCTGGGATGATTTTGGAGTCAATGGGAAATTGATGATTTCAGTCCTCCTAGCCATTGGAACCCATACTTCAAATCAGAGAAATAAAATTGATTTTATTTTATGCAATTTTAATTTTATATATGCGTGGTATTTTCTATCAATGGGACGAAATATTGTGTGAAACTTTAAATCATGAAAATTTATCCACAACTGTTTTACTTCTTTTCTGTAATTTCACCCAAATTTTTGTTTCCTATATGTGTGGTTTTCGTTGTCGCCTTATTCATCTAAAATTAGAGCACCTGCAATCGTGTCTCTATTTTTTGTGGCTCCAATATAAATAAAAAGGGATTTGTTTTCTCTGCATTTAGATAAAATCATTGTTTGCCACAATTTTCTGGTCTTCCCCTTATGAAAACCATTATAGATGGTGTTAAAATCGTTGGAAAAACATGTTAGGAATCACTGGAAAAAGTCGTCGGAAATCATAGATAGTGGCCACACTATGGACGAGGGTTGGAGAGAGAAATGGAGATTTGGAAGAAGGGATGGATAATTTGTTGGATGGAAAGAGAAAGGCTTGTTGGATTGAAGAAAATGTAGGAATGAAAAAGAATGGAAATGAAAAGAGTGGGATAGTGGGATATAATAGAAAATATTTTGCTTCAATGTGTTTGGTTTGCACTGGAAAAAAAATAGGGTGATAGGAAAAAAAATTTTTGGTTGAAAGAAAATAAGGTAGAAAAATAAGACAAAATACTATTTTATCTCTAAAGATAAAATATTATTTTAAATCACACATCACATTGATACTCTAACACACTCTCCTTGGTGTGCACTCAACTCAAGTGTGCGCACTTGAGTGTGCACTTTCTCTTTTTAGAACAACTCATATGCCGTTGTTGTCTTCATTGTCATGGGTCTCTAGAATTTTCTTACTATTCTGTTAAAGCTCCGGTCGTCGACTATTTTCCATCTCCATCACTAGCGGTTTGACGGATTTGCAGAGACAAAGAGCCCATTGTTGGTAGCTTCTTCTTCCTCCTTCCATAATGTTTTCCAATGTCACTCTCTTCCTCTCCTTGTCATCTCCCTATATCATGTCATCAGGGTAAAATGGACTTTAAACCATTTTCATAGACGCCAGAAAAATGGGTTCCCACCATTTTTTGTGGGAATCCATTTTCATTTAAAGGGAGAATGACGCGCGGTAGGAAAATATTTTATAGGAAAAATTTGATCTAAATAGGCGCTGCCACTAAAAAATTTCAAATTTTTTCCCTCCCCGAGTTTCTTCAATCTAAATGGGGCCAAAGAGAAGCCGAAGGAATAGAGATTCTGAAAAAAAAAAAAAAAAAAGAACATTGAAGAGACAAAAGAAGGAGAGATAAAAGGTTGTTGGGGTCCGCACATAAAAGAGTGAGAAAAATAAACTTCTGCAAAGCCATGGTTTTAAGTCTTAACAGGGGAAAAAAAAAAGTACTTTTGACTTTTTTTAAGTGTTAGGCAATTTTTTTTCAAAACTAAGATTTAAGCACCTTTTTTTAGAATAGCCAAACACACCATTAGATTCAGAGAATAACTTGTCATAGGTAAAGCGATGAGGGAGAGACTACAAATAGTTTACGTGAGACAGGAAGGGAAAGAATCAAGTAAATCTGTAGATGTCAAACAGGTATAGAATAATCTCTGGATTGTTTATTTATGTCTGGCCACACATGCGCAATCTTTTCCAGTTCGACCTTTCCAGAATTGTTATTCGTGTTCAACGCCACGTGGACGTTAAAGCCTCTGAAGTACTAAAAACAATCACCCGCATGGTTAATATTTTGGACATATTAAATTATTTTAAAGCATTTATATGTATTATTTTTTTTAAATTTTTTTTATCTTATAAACTGATGTATTATCCAAAAATACACAATATATGATAATATTAAATTATTTATTTATTTTTTGTAGAGGTAAATTAAGTTTATCTTCCAATTTAAAATTGGAGGGAAGGTAGTATTACAAAAAGAGGAGGCCAGCTACCATGAGGGGGTCCCCACCCAACCAGCCGTGGACCCTAACCCAAAATGCGGATCGCGAGGCGACCCAATCATGGGATGTTGGGTGGGGACCATGGGGCCCCCACTCAATATGGAATTTGTACAAGTTCATCTGGGATACTTGTCCCAGAAGCATGTGTATTAATAATCCCTTGATTCCACTGAAAGCAAACAACACATGACCCGGCAACCTAAAAACTCAATTCAATTCCAGATCCTCTATACTTGTATGTCACCTGAATCTAAAAATTTAACCAACAAGCCTGTCAGTGTTTGTGTTAAAAAACACTGCTGGATCATATCAATGCAGTTTCTTATATTATATTATATATATACTACTGGCACGGTTCCTTGTGTATAAGTAGTTTCTGTGCTGTTCTTTTGTTTTTGCGGGTAATGTGTTTAGAGTTGAAGTTGAAGTATATGCATTCTTAGGGGGTGTTTGGTACAGAGGATTTGAAAGAAAGGGCAAACAACAAGTGAAGTTGCAAGTTTTTAATCAATTTTTATTATTACTTTATTTTACATATTATCGTTATTAAAATTTTATATCCTCACTTCTCCGTATTTCTTATATCTGATTCACAAAAAAATTTCTTCACCTCCCTTTTTCTCCACTATCCTTCAGCCAAACAGACCCTGAGATAAAAAGAAAGACGGTGGACCTCATAAATATGCTTGGATGAGTGAGGCGTTTGCTCAATCAAGCAACGTAGGCCACACTGTGTTGCCGACCTTTGCGTACCAAACGCACCTTTATTTTTCTTTTTGCCAAATCATCCATGCATTCCTCATCACATTCCTAGCTGTCCTGGTCGGGCAATGACATAATCAAATTTTAATTCCGTTTTCATCTAATCCCCTTGTCGTTTTTTATCGCACGAACCCCATCTTTTGAGAGGGCAATTCCGTCCTTTTCCATATCAAGGACTTGTTCGCATACAGACATCCCAGTTGATTGCGAAAGAGGGGCTGGGCTCTTCATCTGCCATGTTCTCCACACAAAAATATCATCAAAACTGCACATAATAAAATCTAAGTCGTGATAAAAGTCTCATTTATTAATTAATCCCATGCGTAATACTACATCTAATTTCGTAAATACGTAGTTAATGGGACAAGGCAGGGTTAAAAATGGAAAACGTGCAAAGTAGATCCTCTAGTCTTTGGCGGGATACGGAGAGAGAACACATAAATGCTAATAATTGGGGGTATATTGTAGAAGAGAGATATAGCTCCCTCTTTACTTCTAGATCAAAACCAACCAAATTCCTCCTTGTCTGCTTCACTATAGTCATAGACTCTGATCCTGGGCTAGTCCACGCCTGAGAAACCGCCACCTCCCGCCACTTCTAGTTTTTGCTTTTCCTATTCGTCAGCGTCACCTGCTGGAACCGGCGTGGCCCAGATTGGATCGACCTAAAGAGTGTGTGAGAGAGAGGTTGACTGGGATTGGGATTGGGATTGGGACGATACTTCACCACACCCGCTAATGACCAATCCCGAGTCCAGTCGTCAACACCGGTCCAGAGCTCGGCCGTCCACGTCGCGGACGCCGGCTCAGGCCAGGGTTCCGCTCAGGCAGTTGTTTCGAGTGGCTTCTGTGGCTGGCGGTATTCAATTCGGCTGGGCTCTTCAGCTCTCCCTTCTCACGCCTTATGTACAGCAGCTCGGGATTTCTCACGCTTGGTCTAGTATTATATGGCTCTGTGGTCCGCTTTCTGGTCTTTTCGTCCAGCCTTTGGTTGGGCTCATGAGTGATCGCTGCACCAGCCGGTTCGGCCGCCGGAGACCGTTTATCTTGGCGGGAACATTGTTGATCGTTGCCGCGGTTCTGATCATTGGTTACGCTGCTGACATTGGTTGGTTGTTTGGTGACACGGAGAAATCAAGGCCGCGAGCTGTGGGCGTTTTTGTGTTTGGCTTTTGGATTCTGGACCTGGCCAACAATGTGACTCAAGGTCCTTGTAGAGCTTTGCTTGCTGATCTCACTGGTAAAGTCTTCTTCCAATTTTCTCGGTCCTTCTCATTGAATTTGCAATCGTTTGAGGGATTGAGTATTCTAGCGCCAACTCGATTAGGATATAGTGCTAACATCCAATCGGGAAACGAAGAAGCGTCATTTTTTGTCGATTCTTTTTTAAATCACATTTGGCTTATTCTGCATCACAATGTTAACCTGTACATCATTTCAATCTGTGTCAGTAACTAATACACTTCAAAAAAATTGAGCTCCTTGATGTTCTGCTGGCATTCATCTAAATCTTCATCAGTGCTCAACGCGTAGTTGACCTGGATGGTTTCTGATGAATTTGACCTGTTATAGCTTGAATTGCGTACGTCTCCATGAGCTTGACTATTGAATGAGAACTATAATAATCAGTATTGAAGTTACCTGCGACCACAATTTTTCATATTTACTTCGGTAGTCAGGCCTTGAGAACGGTGTACTACAACATGGCAGATATGGACCATTTAAAGTGGAATGATACCTTCCAGAGTTTGAAACAGAGGTCCTCTCTTTATCTCCTTTTCCCAATATCTGGGTGCGGAGTTCCCTGTGTAAGTATGCCCTGGAAGGTGAGGGAATGCCTTTGATCAGTACTTCTGAACTACGGGAAAGACTAGATCCGCTTACCTGGGTTCAACTAAAGAACATTCTATTGAATTGATCATCACTCAGTGACGAGAACTGAAACAGGCCTAATGATGTGATATCTATTAACTGGATCTAAGTTATTGTTTTCATCTCACAAATCCCCTGGAGAACACAGTGTTGACGACATGTTGGGATATAGGGCTGAAATGTTTTCTAGATGTAGTGCTAGATACTTATTTGCAGATTATTTTCCTGGTAACGGAAGAGAAGAAGCAAAATAGTGACAAATTAAATATTATATGTTCATGCATCATTTGCCTTTTTTGCTGACCATTTCTATATTAGAACATGCATTGTTTGAACTCTTGTTTCAAGTTTTTAGTGACTTTCTTGTATTTGCTTCTGGATATTTCTAACATTTTTTCATTATATTCATTTGTTTATGTGCAAAACTTATATGAATATCAGATACAATGAATTTAAAGAAGGTGGGAAACAATATATATATATATATATATTTTAATTTCTAATTTGATCGAGTTTACTATCTCTTGAAAGATTTTCTTTGTAATTTTGATAAAAAAATCTAGAAACTCTTTTATTTGATCTATTGTTTTGAGCTTTGCACTGGCAAACTTGTTCTAAATTTGGTGAGAGAAGACATACAATGCTAGATTTTGAAGAAACTAGATGAACTAGATTGGAAAAGAGTTTTGAAGTCTTCGGACAACTTTAAGGGTTCTTGATCTTTGAGCTTTGATTCTTCAAAGCTTCTTTTCTTCTGAAGATGAATTGGGGAATATGAAATGGAACCTCCTTTCATCCTTAGAAATTTGATTGGAATCAACCCCTTGTTTATGTGTTTGTGTTTAGGAAATAGAAATAGGTTGTAACTATTTGATGAGTCCTGGTGGAATGGCATGCACGTGGTGCTTTGGATTATGGTGACATCACTTTCAGTTTTGATCATCAGCCTCATTTATATCATTGACGTCTCTATCTGGTGTCATATTCTGTGTTTTGTCAACAGACTAATAATATGGATTAAGAAATATCTCACTTGGGGGGTGGGGGGGAGAACTGTGCGGGTTTTGCTTGGGAAGGATGTTCAATACATTGATATCCTCTTTTTTCTTCATGTTCTTTATCTCTGTATTCTTTGACTGTCAGGCAAGGATCATCGAAGGACACGTGTGGCAAATGCTTATTATTCTCTGTTTATGGCTATCGGTAACGTTTTAGGCTATGCTACTGGATCATATAGTGGCTGGTTCAGAATTTTCCCTTTTACCTATACTCCTGCGTGCAATGTCAGTTGTGCAAATCTCAAGTCTGCTTTCATTTTGGATATTATTTTCATTCTTGTCACCACCTATATGAGTATTACTTCTGCTCATGAAGTGCCTCTAAGTTCAAATGGTGCACCTCATGCTGAAGAAGCAGAAGGAGAATCAGGTAGTGCAGGAGAAGCTTTCATGTGGGAGCTATTTGGGACATTCAGATATTTTTCAGCCCCTATATGGATAATTTTGTCTGTTACTGCTTTGACTTGGATTGGATGGTTTCCATTTACCCTCTATGATACTGATTGGATGGGCCGAGAGATTTATGGGGGTGATCCAAATGATGGCCTTAATTATGATGCTGGAGTTAGAATGGGAGCAGTTGGTTTAATGCTGAATTCAGTTGTTCTTGGAATAACATCATTGCTCATGGAGAGGCTTTGCCGGAAGCGAGGGGCTGGCTTTGTATGGGGAATTTCAAATATCCTAATGGCTATCTGCTTTATAGGAATGCTTGTGGTGACCTATGTAGCAAAAAACATTGGCTATCTGGGCAAAGATCAACCACCAACTGGAATTGTGATTGTGTCATTGATAATTTTTACTATTCTTGGGTTTCCTCTGTCGGTAAGCTGCTCAAGATAATCTACTGCTAGAAGCACCTTGATATTCTTTCTTCCTATGGTCTATGTTGAAGCTGGGATGGATCTAATAATTCAGTGTTGAATGATAAACAATATATAAAACTCTTAAACATTATATAAAACTTAATTCCTTTGTTCCATATTTTGCATAATTGAGTACCATAATTTGTCAGAACTGCATAATTAGTAAGAGTCCTGTAAATGGTGAATTTGTTGAAAGTTTGCCATATTTTGTGGGTTCCTAACTTGAAAGTGGTAATCCAAATAATGCATTAGTAGAAGATGTATATCTTATTTGAGGCTTCTAGATTTTATTTGATTGACTTAACGGAATAATTGTTGCAGATCACTTACAGTGTTCCATATGCGTTAATTTCCTCACACATTGAGTCTTTGGGACTTGGCCAAGGTAGCCTCCTATCTTATGTTCTTACCTGTTCTTTCTTGGAGATGGGACTATATAATCTTTAATATTGATTACTGGTCCTTACAGGGTTATCAATGGGTGTCCTCAATTTGGCAATAGTGATCCCACAGGTATTACAGCTTTTGCATTCCTTTAAGTATATAAATAAAATGAAATTTGCTTGCAGATATATGTCTTAAAATAAATATAATATAGCATCTGATTTGATGTGATACTCTTTGCTTCATGTTTCTTGAATAATTTTAAATGTGTTATAATTAAAAAATTTAGGTTTGATGCATGTCATATCATTAAAGTAGGGTATTCTTACTTCTCAGGAGTAATTTTTTATGTTTCATCAATGTGGCAATAATTTTGGGATGCCTTACAAGTTGTTTATCCCTAACTAGGAGAGGATTCTAATAAAAAAATGATGAAAATTCAATTCAACCAAAACAGTTGTAAAACAAACAAACTCCTTAAACAATGATAACTTCCAAATATTTTTTCATCTCTGCCAGGGAAACTTATACTTACGGAAACTACTTGCTAAGCAAAATAAAACCCTTAAAATTCCAATAATTTTGCTGCTGGTAAATATTCTAGGAGAGGGCATAAATAGCACACCTGCTTAAAGATATTGACGTTTTCCTTATAAAGGTTAATCTGTTCCATATTCAATATAAACTCTGCTCAATTTCACGTCCCTCTTTTCCTCACCCTGTCAAGCTAAGTGTTGGGTGTTAGTAATAAAAAAATAAAAATGAAAGCTAAGGTGTTTTCCCGTCTATTTTAGTTTCTAATTGGATACTTGTCTGGAGGTAGGTTCGGGATCTTTTATCATTGAACTATCAGTATGTTCAAGGAAAGCTCGCTCTTATACAGATCTTCCCATTCATAAATCTAGTTTTTCGATTGTCATTTATCTGAAGAAGTTAGTGGAGAAGATACTATGGTTTTGAGTGATCTGCTGTTGCTTGGAATTTCATAGAAAGTTTGAACTCTAACCAAAGCTCTCTATGTCCATCTATTCATTTATGTTTCTGATCCTTTAC
This sequence comes from Acacia confusa, assembly GCA_037074495.1. Taxonomy (NCBI): domain Eukaryota; kingdom Viridiplantae; phylum Streptophyta; class Magnoliopsida; order Fabales; family Fabaceae; genus Acacia; species Acacia confusa. Next base: position 40,614,591 of record CM073506.1, read on the forward strand.
ATGATATGTCCGCATATATCTCAGTTAAGGGCCGCCGTTTATATAATTTGACACGTTAAGCTCAGGGTGGGCGGATGCATCCCCTGACTTGGGAATTTTTTTCATAAAAGTACGTTAAACTTTGCTATTTTGCACACCCTGACCCTGAAATATTGAACCAGGAAAACGCCAAGTAAAATAAAGAGAGAGAAAGTTAGAAGATTAAAATTATATGTATTTGTTCCACGAAATAAAAAATTATAAGTATCTGACAATAATTCATATAGAAAGTTGAAACATAATATTTATTAAAAAAATTATCTACGAAAAACATGATAAAATTTTCTTCTAAATCATATTATATATATTAGTTTAATTAATTAATTAAAATTATTTTTAAAAAATTTTGACTAATTTTTAAATTAAGTTTCACCCTTGATTGAAGGTTTGGATTTGTCTTTCTTGGGTCTATATTTAAACTTAAAACAATAGGCTGATTTATCAACAAGCTGTTGGTTGAGGCAGTAAGGGACCTCACCCGTAAGGAAAAGATCACAAGTTCAAATTCTAGAAGCACACTTGTCGGGAGAGGTGAAAATCATCTGCCCTCTAAACCTCCAAAGGGGAAACTCCACCTGGTGGACATATTCTAACAAACAATCTTAGCTTCGAGGAGGTTTTCTTGTTTTTTTGTTACCTGAGCTACACATTTATCATGTTTGAACAGATAGTGGTGTCCCTCGGAAGTGGACCATGGGATCAGATATTTGGTGGAGGAAACGCCCCAGCCTTTGCTGTGGCAGCTGTTGCATCACTTGTTAGTGGACTCATTGCAGTCTTGGCTATTCCTCGATCTGGTGGTCAAAAGCCCAGAACCCACACATGAGGTACCGCATTTTTTTATGCTTTTGCCTCTGATTTCTTTATGAGGGGATGGTGAAAATTGAACTTGTTGAAAGAATTTGTGAACAGATTTTTCTTTGTTATCTTTTCCCTGAGCTTCCTTTCATAAATATTCTCCTTTCCACGTCTCTTTTAACGAATAATTGAATGCTTGGAGGTTTATTTCTATCATGTTGGTCTCTAATCGAAGCCAATGTGCTGAATTTTTTAGTGCCGTTATTTTCTGGATCGAATTTTTTGTAACTCACTTTTTTATTTTTATTTTAAAATTTTTGTGACCCGAATTAGCGAATGGTCTATTTTAATACAGCGAGAATTGTCTGGCAGTTTAACTGTGAGGGACCCTCCGCAGGTTTTAGGAAAAGATGAATACTCTCCTCGTCTAAGGAACAACGTAAATCAAGCAATTCATATAGCATTACTTTTCCTAACATCCTTGGCAACTCGAATCCAGTGATAAATGCTGTGACCAAGTATTGAATGAGTAGAGATTATCTGCAGTTGGTGGAGAATTTCACCACAAATCAGTCCCACTCGGGGAAAAGTTGCTTTATGGCTACGTGCCGTGGGAAGTAGTTGAAGCATTTTCTATAGGTTCCAAAGTTACTATGGGGCATTATTTCCAACAAAGATGAGTTGCTGCTGTTTGCGAATTATTCCTTGTGAAAATTCTTTAATTATGTGGCGTTGTTCATTATGCGATGGTGGTGGTTTTATCACATCGATTTGGAATCCAATACAGTTGATATATTATATAAGATATATATGTACATGCTACTGTGGTCAGTATGCCTAGCGGTAAACAGTGAATACGCGAATTGATTTGTACTGATGGGTCGAAACTTGATGGAGAAATCGCTCAACAGTCCCATTAAGGGGGCCCAAAAAAGAAAAAAAAACTCGTGAATGACGTATTTCATTTAAATGTCACAAATTGTGGGCATGGCTCTCTTTTTATTTTGATTTTTTTGATTCATCAGCCGCGGAATAAATTCTTGTGTTTATTAATACACTTCGACGTTCACTGTAGTTTGATTTGATTTCAATCTTCCGTACAATGCCTAGTTGCAAAGCCTTTAAGAGCATTTAAAAATGTCAACATGTCAACACCAGCACTTAGGTCATCACTTGTTGAAACTATTAATGGTCCAATATTTGAATCATGTGACAACTGCACAAAAGGAATTTACCGTCTGGTCATCACTGTAGTTTTTTTTTTGCTCAGAATACTTTCTATCTACTGCTTTGATTTGTACGAGAGCTGTCTCAGGCAAGAATTTGGTAAATGTTGGGCGAACGAATTATTTTGTCAGATTATGTGTCATTTGGATTAACTTTTAAATAATAGTTTTTACAATTTATGAGGTCAAACAAGAGTAGTTTTATTTTGACGGAAAATAGTTTCTGAAACCATGAATTCAGTGCCTGCATCTGCTGAACATTCCAATCATGTAACCAGGCCATCTCTTAGTTACTCAAACTGCGTTGATATCGTTGCTGGTCTGTATGTATATGCAGAATTTAATATTAATTAAACAGTGCACCATTGTACTTTTTTTTTTTGGAACAGAAATGCACCATTGTACTTCAGAAGGACCGTAGAGTTCACCTCAGTGCGTTTTTATAGGTACGTTTCCTGGATCCTCTCCATGTAAATTGTGGTATGCATTAATTCTTGCTCTGCGTTGGACTCGAATGTTACGATTTTTTACCCACTTTAAATTCCATTAAACAAAAAAGAATGATGAAAATGGACTCCTGATAAGAGCCCCGGGGACTAATTACATCTTTTTGTCAGGAAAAAGTTTCGTTAGAGTTAAGATGGATACATTTAGTTAATATGTTCTGGCTTCTAGGTTACATAAACTTTATTGTCGTCAAATTTTAAAGATGTCTTGTCACTCTTCTTCCCACTAAAACAACTTGTTTGATTGATGGCAATACATTCATCACGCGATTCTATGCTGTGAATCTACAACCTACTCAGCATCCCCTGCCCATCCCATTAAGATGCCAATTGTACAGGGGAACTCCAATTTATTTATGATATTATTTCTTGGGATGAGACTGATTTCTGGCCTTTCTTTTTCCCCCTCAAGTTGGATTGTTAGTTTCTAAGAATTGGTTCTGTCACGTGATCCATATCTTTGGTTTACAGCAACTGGTAGAGCTAGGGACAGATGGAATCTGACATGGGATGGTCATATGGTTGTGCATAAGCTGTATTGACATCCATCCAATAGAAGAACAAAATAAGGCTGATTGTTGAAGATTCTGAAACTGTGAGGAAAAATAAATAAATAAAAGGGAAAAGAAGTTTATCTGCAATCTCTTGTCTGTGTTTGTGGTTGGAGATGATAGGGGCGGTGTTGCCCCAGAAGGGGATAGCCAATGCTTTGCTCGTATATGCAGAGTCAGAGTGAGAGTTATCACCTTTATGATACAGATTAAATGGTTGTAAGTGGAGCACGTTATCCTCTCCAGTGTTTCCCATCTCCCATCTGTCTCTTCTTCATATGGCCATCTACCCATTAACACCCCTGTGGTCCCATCCATGTCATCAAACACCTACCTCCATTTCACTATTATATTTTCCATGAAGATAAACTTCAGCTTTCTAAAAAGCTTCCTTTCATGTTTTAAAATATCCTCCTTACCTCCCTTCCTACTTTAATCTTCAGCTGCAACTAGTTTTCTATCACAAAAGCAAACTGTTTTGTGATTACTATGTGTGCATTATGACCCCAATTCAACTTTTTTTGGGTACATAATAGTTGGGTCTTAAGGGTTTATCATGACTAGACTAGAGCATGAGTCTTCACATCACATCAGTGGGGTTTGTATTTACAATATTATAGTTATGAGTTAACATCTTTACTGATTGGATCAATCTTTATTGGTATTTCAACTTTAATTTGCAATGTAGTGTTTATGTTTTGTATAGTAAATCCTTCCTTTTGAGCAACAGGCCCAGGAACTGCGGGGCCTAAAATTAGATTCTGGAGAGAACTTGCTCCAACCCTATTGGGGCAAGTAATGAGGGAAAGTTTTGGGGTTCTTGAGATGGGTGTGGACACGAGAGTTCTATTGAGAATGGGATTCATCAGTTTGGTAGGGGAAGAATGAAACATGCATGGCTGCCTTAGAACATGCAAGGCATTTACTCTGCTCACAAAATTATGCACCAGCTAGCCACAGTTGAAAAAGGCTTGTTTGTTGGAATTTTATATTGGCTCAAATATTCGCAACCACATAAATATGCTTGACAATTACTCCACCTGACCTGATACACAAAAGTGAAAGAAGACGAAGAAAAGTTAATAAATGGGTTCTTAATTCGTTTCACAAAAGAAGCAGAATTGGCTTCTCCACCACCTCCATTCCACCTGTCATTCCCATTTTGAGTATAAAATTCTTTTTGTTGCCATACACAGAAATCCAAGCCCAAACGTGGTGATTTAAAATATTATCCACTTACCATTAACAAACCTAAGCGAGTTAAAACCACTAGTGGCCCCATCCATCACCACCACACCAAACAAATCATAGGTTTGACGGCTAAGAAACCATTGAAACCGAATAAATCCATTTCCCTCTTCTTCTTTTTCTTCCTTCTCTGCAATTTTACCGTCCTCTAAAAAGATAAGACCAAACTTGTTTCCTGTCCGCACCCAACGCTACCCCTTTTAGCTTTTTATTCCTATCTCTCCAGATGCCATATCCCAATTTTTTTCTTTCACCTTCCTGATTTAAAGAAACATATTATTCTATCTAAAAAGGCATATACAGGAGCAAGCAACGGCATCTTTAAATTGGATTCTCAGTAATCAAGCAATTGCCGCGGTAGTAGTGTACTTGAAAAGATAGATATAAATAAATAAAACGGTCTTTTCTAAGTATTTATTTTACATTCATTTCTTTTCGTTTTATTTAAATATTTCTTTAACTCTGCTATATAATTACCAACAATTCAGATTCCAACACGAATGGGCATTTCTTCCGTTCAAGCTTTCTCTTTCTTTTTAAACCCCATTCCCTTTGTGTTTCGAATTGAGCTTTTTCCTTCAAATTATGACACGTTTCATTTCAAACCACAAGGTGGGGTCCAGGCTTTCATGCATATAAACCAAGTCCCCTCACCTCCCTTCCCATAGACAAGCATACCATCTCCTCTCAGACACAATACAAACAAAACTCACATTTTTATTTCCCTTTTATCTATTACTACGCTTAGCTATCCAGTCATGTTCGAACCAAAGCAGCCATCTTCTTCGACTCCATCACAAACCCATAACCTCATAACTTGCCAGAATATCATGGATCCTCCCGATGATCATCAAGATGAACTTCACAGATGGCCAACTCTTAATGAGGTAATGAAACACAAAACAAACCACACCAAACTTACCCATTAATGTCAACGTGCTTTGACCATAGCTAAAGTAGCTAGCTAGTTAAGTCTGTCTCTCTCAGTTAACAGTTAAACAAAATCATGAACTGACATGCTCTTTTTCATGTTTGTTTTGTTCATTCAGGTTGTATCAGAAATCAAAGCCATAGGAAAGATATCAGGCCCAACAGCCATAACTGGTCTGCTCATGTACTCGAGAGCTATGATATCTATGCTTTTTCTTGGCTATCTGGGTGAGATGGAGCTTGCAGGAGGCTCTCTCTCTATTGGATTCGCCAACATCAGTGGCTACTCAGTCCTCTCTGGTTTAGCAATGGGGATGGAACCCATCTGCGGACAAGCTCACGGCGCTAAGCAAGGCAAGCTTCTTGGCCTCACACTCCAAAGAACCGTCCTCCTCCTTCTCTCCACTTCAATACCAATCTCCTTCATGTGGCTCAACATGAAGACTATCCTCTTATGGTGTGGTCAAGATGAGTCCATATCCTCAATCGCACAAACTTTCATTTCCTTCTCCATTCCTGACCTCTTGTTTCTTTCTCTTCTTCACCCTCTTCGTGTCTTTCTCAGAACGCAAAGCATCACTTTGCCTTTAACTTATTGCTCAGCCATCTCTGTTCTCCTCCATGTCCCGTTGAATTTCCTTCTGGTTGTTCACTTCCAGATGGGTGTTGCTGGTGTGGCCATAGCCATGGTCTGGACTAACCTTAACCTCTTCCTCTTCCTTTGTTCCTTTGTCTACTTCTCCGATGTATGTAAGGACTCGTGGGTCACTCTTAGTATTGACTGTCTCAAGGGCTGGTCTTCTCTTCTTGCTCTTGCGATTCCAACCTGCGTCTCTGTGTGCCTTGAGTGGTGGTGGTACGAGCTCATGATAATGCTGTGTGGCCTTCTGGGTAATCCCAAAGCCACCATTGCATCAATGGGGATTCTGATTCAAACAACCTCACTAGTCTATGTCTTCCCATCTTCCTTAAGTCTTGGTGTTTCCGCAAGAGTGGGGAACGAGCTAGGCGCGAACCGACCCGGAAAAGCTCGCATTTCAATGATCGTCTCGCTCTTCTGTGCCGTCGGCTTGGGCCTGGGGGCTATGGGTTTCACCACCGTAATAAGGCACCAGTGGGGGAGATTCTTCACCGGCGACGAAGAAATCCTCAAGCTCACGGCCATCGCATTGCCTATCGCTGGCCTGTGCGAGCTCGGAAACTGCCCGCAGACCACCGGTTGTGGAGTTCTCAGAGGCAGCGCGAGACCCACAATTGGAGCAAACATCAATCTTGGTTCGTTTTACTTAGTGGGCATGCCGGTGGCGGTCCTGCTAGGTTTCATCGGTAAGCTGGGTTTTGCCGGACTCTGGCTCGGGTTGCTTGCTGCTCAAGCCTCATGTGCGTGCCTGATGCTGTTTGTTCTGTGCAGAACAGATTGGAATGTGTTAGCAGAAAAAGCAAGAGATCTAACTTCAGCCGAAGCTGCAGATTCTGGTTTATTACCCACATTCTCAAAAACAGAGTGTCACAAGAAGGATTCGTTTAAAGAGAAAGTGATCACTGATCCTGCCTCTCTTGAAACAGAACCTCTCATCATTCCCATCACTCATCCTTCAAACATACACTCGCAGTGAATTAGTTAGTTAATTGAGCATTGTTCTTTCATCAGTCATCACCCCCTCTTCTCTATTATTTCCGCGGGAAATGAACTTATTAACTTATTGGATTGTACTGTACAATGTCACTATTTTCTTCTTCATTTCTGTCACCATGATTTTTACTTTTTTTCTTGCTTCTAGTTTAATTTTTTTTTTTTTTTTTGGGCAATTCTAATTTATATGGATAGCGCTCGAGGAATGAAGAGAGGGGTGCTTTAGTTTCCTCAGGTTGGGGGTTTTGTGTTGGGGGCCAGAATCCAGATGTCTTCGTTCTTTTATAACTCGTGGGGGTCGCTCATTGCCATAATGGGCAAATTCTCCACATTGCCCCAAATTGGAAAATTAACTTATAATACCTCCCCTGCCCTTTAAAAGTTGCCAAATCCCTCTTTCCTAATCTTTTTTTCTTCCACCCTTTTTTTTTTTGGTTCTTTCACTTCCACCATCTTAGTCTTCTTTATTATGAAGCATCAATGCATATCAAGTCACATCTTTGTGACGGCCTCGGGACAGATTATAAGATTTCCTTGCTTCAACTAATTATGACTTTGAAAAGTTAAGTTAGTTTTCTCTTGAGAAAATGGATTTAGGCGTGAGTATTTAGTTTTTCGTTAGAAACCGAAAACTGGATTATGTATATTTTTTTTCACCGAACAAAAAGGAGTAACTTAATCGAAATAATGCTTTTTAAAAAAAATTAACTTGAAAAAGATATTATTAAAAAATAAATAAAGGAATAAAAAAGCAACCGACAAGTTTAATCTAATAAAAAACTTTATCTATAAACACCATTAGAGTCGCACCATCTCAACAACACATTCGGCTATGCCAAGAATACCAGCTCCAATATTTCAATAAATCCGATAAAAAAATATGAAGGTTCTCTATAAATTCAAATTTCAAAATACGAACTAAATAAATGTCTTTAACATTACTTAATTCAAAGAAAACATAATAAAAGTTCAAAAAAACTTATATCATATCATTTTTGTCTCAATATTAAAAGTATTTCAGTTATTCCGTTCTAAACGAAATTTTTTTACCACACCGAACCCACAATGTTGAAGTAACCAAGATTTAACATCTAAAAAAAAAAACCAAAACATCGAAAAAGTCGAACTGCATTCAGTCTGGTCTGGTTTCCTGTTTGATTTGCTTGCCTCTAAATAGAGCAATATTAGCACACTTGAAAAAATATATAGTAGACTCGGTTGAAAAATTTGAGAGAATGTTGATGGCGGCCTCTAAGAGTTCTTTAGTCTAATTCTAAATTTTTGACTCAGATATTCTCACTTATGTAAAAATAGAATTAAGTATTATATTTAAAAATAAAACTTAAGTTAATCTGTTTATATTCGTTAGGTCTAATACTCTAATCAAATCTTAGATGTGGCCTTGATCAAGCATTTTCTTTTTTTAAGAAAATGCAATTGCGTTCGTAAAAACATTTTAATAAATCATATGCTGTCTTCAATGTAAAAAACTAAAAATTGTAAATATCCTTGTATGTATTTTTTTAAGCAACTCAGATCTTTTCAAACTTTTGTTACAGAAAAGACATCAAAACTCATTTATACACAAAACTATTACTACAATAAGAACAAGCCTCATTCTACTAGTTAGATGAGTTCGACTATATCAATCACATGATATTATTATGCTCTATTGACAATTAAATAATTTCATTGAATGTTCATTTCGGTCATCCTCTACTTCTTTTCATATGGCTTAATTTATCCTCTTTGTCTATATATCCAATGACCTTTCCAAACATTCGAACACTTCTTTAATATATGTCATCCTTACTCTTATGTTTGCTACAACTATTATCTTTTTTTTTTTTTATAGACAAACATTTAATTCAACATTCTCATTTCAGCGACCTCTCAACGTGCTCTGTTGGAAGAATAAATTCACTTATGTGAAAACGGAGCAACAAGCTTACACATGCCCTTTAATCTTTTATTATATATACCACAATAATAATGAATCCATACATTAATTAGATCACAACATGATCTTCCTAATATATACAGAGAAAGTAACGCTACAATAGTCAAGACTCAAGTAATCCAAACGTCCTATTGGCCTCAGGTCCATCTATACCTAACCTACACATTCTAACGTGCTCATATATATATATATATATATATATATATATATATATATATATATATATATATATTATCCTTTTAAATCTCAACACTCACTGTCATGTCATAGAGTATTGGTATATATTCAAAATGAATAACAGAAAGAATAAGAGAAATGAAATCAAAGGTAATTAAAGAAAAGGGAGATATGAGAAATGGAATGGTGGGGGAGCAGATTAAGGGCAGAAAAAAACAAAAGATGGAAAAGCGGGAGGGAGGGTGGTGGGGCTTTTTTCCCAAAGTGTCTCTTTTTAGGAAACTATTTATCAAAATGCTCCTCTCTGAAAACATATTCCCTTTCTGCCTCCATTTAGTCGATCAAATGCCGGGCATTCAAATTTTTTTGAATGCTGTCAACATTTAGTCGACTAAATACCAATATTTAGCCGACTAAATGTCGGGCATTCAAATTTTTCATCAGTACCATATTATTCTTTTTTCCCCTTTGATTTTCTTATTCGGTCTCTGTATCTTTGGTTATTTTTCATTTTTATTTTCTGTTTTCGAAGAGTAATATGTTGGCCGAAGAGAAATAGAATTCGGATTTCTTTTTTATGGATCTGATGGCCTTGATTCTCTTTCCCACCTGATTTTGGAGGATTAGTAGAGATTCTTGTGCTTGGTCTAGATGTAGTTTTCCTGTAGGGTTTTCGAAACTTCCTCTTCGTCCCTCTCCCTTGGTTGAGGGGGAGTTTTCAAACCCAGGAATAATTCAACCAATCGATCACTTCTGCAAGAGCATGAATCATTATCTTTGGATTTTCTTGTGTGCTCTTGCTAAAGATAAATACTTTAATCGAACATTGGTTATTGATTTGACCACGTCTTTCTTCAATTCATTCTTCATCGTTGTCGAATGAGGAAGGCAAAGATTTCAGGTTTTAAGTTGATTCTGAGCGTTCGAGGGAGGCAGCCTCTGTAAATGGCAAATTTTTTTAAATGCCCAACATTTAGTCGACTAAATACTGATATTTAGTCGACTAAATGTCGAGAAAATTTAAAAAAAAGAAGGTTCGAAAAAGAATAATAATGGTGAAATGGAAAGTTATTGTAAAAGAGAAAAAGAAAAAGGCGTGTCTGGATTGAGGGTTGAGGATTGGAAAGAGCTAGAGGGGCCTGTTTGAATCTGCAGAAACAAAATCCAGGCTTTCATTATTGCCCCTGTCTACTTCTTTTTTTTTTGCTCAGAACCTCTGTCTACTTCTGAGATGACAGCAATATATTTTCCTTTTTTAATCACGATTCCTTTGTCTCTCTGTAAAATCTCCTCTCAGCTAGATAGTGCCCATCTTCTTTGTCGTCTTCTTCTTCCTCTCCTTATCTTCTTCTTCTTCTTTATCTATGTGTCTGTCCTTATATACATTAATCCCTGTGCTTGATCAATTCGCTTCTTCTATCTGCACTTTGTATGTGGCCAACAATGGCCCTTTTTATAACATGCAGATTATAATTCTTGTCTGTAACAAGCAAAAGCAAAACATATATATACAATATGACAGCTTTCAAGAATTTGTTGCTTTCGGGCAAAGTGAAATATCAGCATTCAAAATCTAGAGAGAGCTATAGAGAGAAGGGATTGGCACGATAGAGTGGCAGAGAAGTGAAAGCTGTGTGTATGCCCACCATCCGTATATTTGCCGAGTTAGCTTTACTTAATTTCATCATACACACACATAGATATATATACATATAACTATATATACATACATCTGAATCATATATACATCCCACCTTCCTCGAAGGTGGGTTTTCACGGAAGATACGCCTACATTTTGTATCAAACAATGCCTTAAATTAAACAAGATAATCTCTAAGAAAAGTGATCTACGTGCCTAGTAAAAGAAACAGAAAAAATCATATTTAAATACCATTAGAACTTAGAAATTAAAACTTTAAAAAGTCTATTAACACATGAAAATGACATATATACCCTTAGAAATGAATCGAAGATTTTGAAATATTGTGCTTTTATCTCTCTCTCTCTCTCTCTCTATCTATCTATCTATCTATAAGCGAGCTCCCCTCACCGGCCAGCCTCATCCAGCTAGTGTTGTTAGAGTTCAGTCAAAACTTGAGTAATGTGATTAACTACTAGGGTATAAAATTGAAAACTTTATCTTCTTAAATCCTATCAGGAGTTATTGACAAATTGAATAAACTAAATAACAGCTTAAATATAGAGATTGACAACTTAAATTCCACAAGTTGTCACTCTCTATACAATAATTGCGATTTGTCATATGCAAGTTGTCATTTACTTTTTTGAACTTGTCAATGACGTTTAATGGGGTTTAGGGAGTTGAAGAGTTGTCAAACTCTGTATTCAAGTAGTTAATTACATTATTTAAGTTGTTATCAGAGCTCTACCTATTGGCTATCGCAATCATTGTGGTGGCAGCAGCCGGAGAAGCTCCAAGAGGCGAGGGACTTGTCTTTTTTTAAAAAAAGAAAAAAGAATGAGGAGTATTTTGGTAAAAACACAATATTTCAAAATTATAGAATCCTTTTTTGTAACCTATATGTCCTTTCTATATGTTGACAGATTTTTTTAAAATTTTATAAGTTTAAATGGTATTTATCTAAAATTTTTCCAAAAAATATTATGAAAAAAAAAAAATCTCAAGGAAGCTTGTACTCATGCAATTTTATTTAGAGAGAGATTTATATATGTGCGTGTGTGAGAACACGGGGATCCTTGAATGTTTTTCGAAATGACTTAATTCCTATAAAATTCTTAAGGACCATACCGAAATAAGGTTTTCTTGTGGAAAGACGTAATTGCCTCCATTACAATTAGTTATCCACTACATGTTTCAGATTTCAAATTAATGGTAGGTAAGTTTGCTACAAAATTTAATCTCATACCGGTCATTAAATACTTCACACTAATTAAGCTATTACGGTGTCCTGAATTGAGATTTGCAGATTTGGGGGTATTTTTGTGTATATATCACTTTTAATTGTTAACAAGAATATAATTTACCTTATTTTCCGCCCAGTTTCTAGTGTTGATTGGTAGCTAATTTATAGCTTAAAGCAAACAAAATTGATTAGTAGTGGATTTATTAGAACACCACCTCTAAACGTGTCGAAAAGAAATAAAAAATAATTAACTATGTGTGTGTGTGTGTGTGATGATTATAAGTATATTTAGGATGGCGTTGGGCATAGGCATCTTGAGAGAAGAAATGTTAATTGGCGACACACACACACACATATATATCATGAAACAGCAAGGTGCGCCCATATGATTAGAATATTATTATTGATATATATTAAATTATCCAACGCTTAAAAAATCCGTATTATATATATTTCTGAACTTATTAATCCCTTTCTATAATTGCACACGATGGAATATAGATGAAGTCTCGTACCCAAAAGGATGGGTTCTCATTTTCCATATTCTTGTTAGATGCTTATTCTTCTAATTTAGGGGTGGGGGCTTTTTTTATTATATATATTTTATTTATTTAGATTAAATTATATGTTATATCTTTAAATATTTTTTTACTCATTATCTTAAATTAATTAATTTTTAGTCATGTATTCATAAATATTTTTACCTGTATAAATATTTATGAATTAAAAATATTTATGAATACATGACTAAAAATTAATTAATTTAAAATAATGAGTGAAAAAAATATTTGAAAACGTAACATATAATTTAATCTAAATAAATAAATAAATACACGGACACCCAAATTTAGCGGATAAGTATCTAATAAGCACCTACGAGAAGCAATAAGCATTGCTGTCCTTAGTGTGTACCCTCCATCGCAACAGTAGAAGGTAATCAGTATGTCCTTCCCTGAGAATATGATTCTCTCATTGGCTTATTTTCTCATTATCTCTTCTCATCCAATTTAGACCGTTGATTGAGAAAGTGAGAGAAAAGTTAAAGTAATAGTTTATTGATTGAACGGACATGATTTAGAGATTATAAGAGACAATGAGAAAATGATAATAAGAGAAACCCAACCCCCTTTCACTGGCCTCACATCATCGAGACCTCAATATATCCCCCCTTGTTTCCCCTTTTTTTAAAAGGTAATTTCTTCTATCGTAATTTCTCTCTACCTACTCTTTTCTTATTTACTTTGATTTGAATCGAACGAATTTTTCTATTCATCGAAGAGCTTTTTTGAATTTGGATTATCCACATTTAACTTTTTTTATTGTTGATTTTAAATATTTTTTTTTAAAAAATATATTAGTTGAAAGAGTATCTTTATTTTAGATTTTTTATCTATTAATTTTTTAAAAAACAAATTAAACAAGATAGTAAGAGCGATCCTCTTCATTCAAAAAATGAGTAGAGAAATTGGTTTCAGTTGAAACATGCATGATGATAGAAGAGTCGATAGTTCTTTTCTTGCAATAACATATTATGTTTCTTTCCCCTATTTTAAAAGGAATTTATTGTGATAAGTCCCATGATGACAAAGTTTGCTTTAAAAAAGCAACCTTATAAGGCTTCGACCTCTACAACTTCAGCATAACTGTTGTGTTGGTGTTGGGTCTAAGTCTATTTAAAAACTTATATTCGTCACGTTCTTCGGGACAGGAATTTAGATTTTATGCATGCATTTACATATAATCTTAGATATAATAATCACATATTTCTTAATTTCTTTCATATTTATGAAGTTTATATGACTAAACAAAATCGTATTTATCAAGGGAAATTCCTTTTTACCTCAGGCCAGCTAGCTAGACTTTTTCCCGTTGGAGACTGTACAATAACAATTATTCCTAACTATTTACTCTGTAGCTCCCTCATGTCGTTAATATAAGATATAATATAAAAGTTGTGGTCTAAAACATAAGACTAAATTTTGGTATTTGTCAATCTTTTTTCTTTTTTTTTTTAAATTTACCTCCACTGATACTCCTTCAATAATAATTAAAGTGGAGAGAAAACAAGAGGATTAAGGTATATATATCTTATATTAAGGATTGAAATGAGTAGTCAAATTTTTTTACTCATAGCAGTGATCAGTAAATTAATGCATCAGATTATATAAAAGGCTCTTAGAAGAAGAAGATATATTAAGAGTTGAATGCCTTCAGTATTACTACGTGTGTCATGGACCTCACAGAATGCTGTTGACTATAAGATCAAACGTTGAGAAGATGACACCTGGAGTTCCTTCTTAGCTCAGTACGCGTTAAGAGGAGCTATATACATACATACATACATATATATATATATATATATATATATATATATAAGCTAGCTAAGATGAGGAGCTAGCTAGCTAAACAATTTTAATATAAAAGCTTAGCATGTACTCCTATAATTAATAAGCACTTTTCATCACAGAAAGAATAAAAGGTGGAAAGGAGGAGGAGCAATTGCTGAAGTGAAAGCCGCCCCATTATATTTGGCCAAAATGCTTTCACATGCTACACAAAAATGATTCACCTAAAATAACAACAAGGGATAAGCCATGCATATATATATATATATATATATATATATATATATATATATATATATAATTAAAGTGAAGTATGATTAAAACAAAAGACCACTAGAGAATCAGTTTCAACGTGTTCTTTTTTCTCCCCCGCGATGTTGGTAATATATATTGCGCTTCGAAGTCAACCCAGCATATATTAATATCTCTTGATCACCCCATGTATACCTGCACCATTTAATACTTATTTATAAAATAAGAATCCTTTTTAAATTAAACCAGTCAACTTATATAGATATATAATTAAAATATGCTGGGTAAGAAAGCGATATATATATATAGCCCCCACAATTAATATTTGTGAAGAGGAAAGGGGTTATGGTCCTCCCATATATATAGTTAATGATGACAAGCCCCAGTGAATTAAAGCTAATCACTGAAATATGTTCATTAATGGTCTAACATTCGTGTGTGGCCATTTCATAATATCGTACTCTTCACAGATATCCTTTTCTTCTTCTTTATTCCTTTTATATCTTTTCCTAATCCTCAATAGCTCAAACTTAATTTATATTATTGGACCATATATTATTGTTTAAGGTCCCAATTCTAAAATGATGGTTTTAGAATAATACCACAGAGTCTATGGTTTTGATTAATAATTAATGCAGGTAGCTAAGCCGGCTATTGAAAGTAGAACAAGAAGAGTCACGCAGAGAGGTTGAAGATATGTTAGTTTAAGAGAGAAGGAGCAACATGCACTCTCAAAAAGAGTATCAAATTGGATCGGAAAAGATGGCATATTGCTCTCAGCCATCCATTTAATGCCCAAATAATCATAGCTTTCTGCTCCTTCTCTTCATCATTTACTCCCTATTATCACCACTTCCCCTTTTCTGCCGACCACCTCTTTTATATATTTATATATATAATGCTTACCAATCACATTTTTAAGAAACAACACAACAAAAATTACTAACATGACGTTGTTAATTGAGATGGTAAACGGTTGTTTCATAAACAGAAGAACACAAGTTGAAATTTAAGGAACTACATATATTTATTAAGAGAGACAAAAACTCTAGATACTTTCAACCTTAAAAGGAATTATAGCCTTAATCAAATTTTAGAGAAAAAAGGAAACACAATAATGAAAATCCAAGTTGAGTGTGGATCAAGGGCATGTGATATATACATGGAATATTATTGAATTTAAGTATTACAATTTACAACTTCTTACATAAGACTTAGTTTACTTTTTTTGAAGATATAAAAGAAATTAAATAAATTACTTTATAATATTTATATTTATAATTTTTAACATCAAACTAATTTATCTAATTGATAAACTTAATTAGATATAATCCTTTTAACCTTTTCAAAAAAGAGTAAGTAATAACGAATGAAGTTAGTGACACTTTAGGAAGTGCCTTTGAGTATGTGTGGCGTACAATAATAAATTGCATGGGCTAGGACCTAGGACCATTTATGCCATTCATTAACGCACTGACACTTAAGAAGGCTATAATGTGAATTTGGCCGTGCCCTTGCTAGGGAACACATATTGTCATTTGTAGGACTCGAGGGTTCCATCTGTAGGGCTATTTCATCCCCCACCCTCCTTGTCCCTTTTCACAACCCTTGTATTTTATTTCTCTTTCATTTTGGCGTGTCTCAACAGCAACATTTAATTCCTCTCGCAACCCTAGAAGACGAGGAAAAAACAAAGTCTTTTGGCCCACTTTCTGTGTGTGTGTATGCACTAATTCTTAAAATGGGGTCGATGCACACAAAGTCAACATTGAAAGCCGTGATAGGAACACATCATGCACTTATAGGACGAGGCACTAGCAAAGAAAAAGAATGTCATAATTTAACTGGCAAAAGAATAAGCAGCAGCTCATAGCTAGAGTACAAATTAGACATAAAGATCGTTATGCAAAACATCGTGTGTTTGTGTACGTGTGTGTGTATCTTTGCTATCAAAAACCAAAAAATCAAACAGAAGATGCCTTGACCCAATGAATCACTTGTGTATGAGTGTGTATACTATATAGTGGATCTAGTGGAGGGGTTTGACATTTTCTCTTGTAATTTCTATATCATCTTCTGTTTCCCATTTGAAGCTTCACCAACAACAATTTTCTTATAATATATATATATCAAATGCCTGACTCGGAGGAGTCGGAAAGAAAAAGTGAAAGAAGGAAAAGGACAGAGTCCAAATAAAGAAGCTCCCTGTAATTAATGAACACCACCAGTGAATGAAATTAATGCGCGGTTCAAACATAGTGAAACTAATTTTCCATTCAAAAAAGCACACAAGAAAACAACAGATCAGATTCTGAGAAATTTGCTGTGCCCCCACTAATCTCTCTCTCTCTCTCTCTCTGTGAGTGAGTGGGGGGCTCACTCGTTTGTATATGGAAACATTCCACGAGTGAGTGAATGAGAGAGTCAAAGGGGCAATGTGTAATGCATAGTGATATGTTCAAAAACGCTATCCCACACAAAGTGACACAACAAACCAATCTCACTACATCCAACTTTGAAATGTAATTCTCTTGCTTCCTATTAGCCACAACATCATGATTTTGCTTGCCTGAGCTACCAATTTGTGTCACGCAATCCCACCACTTAATCAAATTCAAGTTTGAACGGTAACACCCAACACCATCATCAAACTCTGTGACTTTCATTCGACAAAAATATCAGCCTGGGACCTGGCTACTTAGATTCATATAAGCTACCTAGAATTCTGCTAATCTCATCTTCTGTTTCTTTCTTTCTTTTTGGGTGGTCTAATTAATACTTTGACTTGTAATCAATGAGGCTAACCTTATTGGAAAATGAGTGATACGGAAGCACACAGAGGCATGCATGGCTTTGATCAATCATCAATATACACGACTGCGTCTCAACTATTCTAACTGGAGTCTTAGGGGACAAGAACTAATTAATAGCTGCATGCCTCGCCATTCAATTCCTTAACGGAAACATTGTACATCGCACGTGTCCATATTTGTTAGATTGATGAATATGGTTTCAGCCAACTAAGGAACAACTTTCCTGAGACGATCAAAGTTTTCTTTGGGACCAGTAAGTGACAAAAGATATTGCGTGTGTGATGGATGAACGATCTCAAACTTGCCGCTTTTGACCGTGGATTTCCAGTTCCATTTTCTAGGTGTCTCTCTGAACTGAAAGAAAGAACAAGATGAAAAATAGGCTTTGGATGCACTTATTTGACGGCCCATCTATTTTATTTGGGCCTTCTTTGGGGCCGAAGAGGGGCTTTTGGGCTCAATGGCCCGTTATATATTGGGCATGAGTTTGGACTAACCTTGTAATATTGCGGCAACGGTATCCATTTAAAATATATCCGGCGGACCAAATGTGGGACTAGACATAAAAAGGGTAGTATACTGTCTGATAGACCAGTTCCATTTAACATACTGATAATTTTGTCTAATTTTCTAAAAGATACTAAAGTTTATTTTGTACATAAAAACTTGAAGCAGAGTCTTCTTGGAGCCTTAAAACCTAGGGAAAATCCCTTATTATAAGGCTGCATAAAATACAAAAATTCTAAGTTAGGTTAGTAAATTTAATAAATTACTAATTATGTCATCAATACAATATATAATTTCAAAATGTAGGTTAAATGACTTTACTATATTTTTCTTTTCAATGCTCTTTAACTTATTTTTAATATAAGCATATATTTATATATATCAACATTAATGTATAAAAAAATATTATTAGCTTAAATTAATTTTTTTTTTTCGTTGGGGAAGGATCATAAAAAATAATTCAAGTAAAAAAAAGAAAGAACCCAATATCAGTTAAATGATTTTTATTGAATATTGGGAATAGAAACATTTTATTTTAGACTTGATTTTTTTCGATGAGAAGGAATTTAAACAATGTTAATCATAAAAATAAAATCTGACTTGCGTTATACCTCAAGTTATATATCAAATATTTTCATTAATGCCATGAAAATAAGAGCTTCATTAACGGAAAAAACCAATGTTTTAAAACTTGGACTGATCACTGAACCGGCCTAGGTAATAGGTCAAAAGTCAAGAAGTCATATCAGAGTTAATCAAAAGCTAATTTAGGGCTAGATCGATGGAGAAGTGAAATTGAAAGATAATATTATTTGAAATAGTTTTGGAATTTAATAATTTTTTAAGATCAAATGATAGGAATTTTGAATGATTATCTTGCACTAAAGGATAGACATTTCAAGCTTTTCAAAAATTCTTAATCTATATTTTTTAAAAATTAGAATATTCTAAATAAAAATTGAACCAGCCAAACCAGATGGGCCCTTTTTTTATAACACGATAAAAACCCGAAATGCTTATCACACAAACAAGAATTTTGTGATTCATGAAGTTTGGTTTTCTATTTATTGATAAGAAAATTAAGTCAATTTCTTTCAAAACAATTTTCTTATTACAAATTTCCAAATAAAAATCTTTTGACTGATATTGGAGTTATGCTTTTATTTTTATTTTTTGACATGAATTATTTTGGATGATTCTCTTGGAACAAAAAAATTCCTTCGATTCAAATGAATCATATTTTATTTTACACACACACATATATAATGAAACTTTTTTAAGAGGAAAGATGATAGAGGAGATTAAGAAGATGCAATAAATTCAAATTATCAATATTTAAAGGGTTTATTATTTCTGTTTTTGCTGCAGAAAACTTTTTTTTGTCAAACTCACATAAAAGTAAGTGGGTCCCACTAATATTTTCTCTCTCCTCTATTTACAATGGAACTCACTCAAGTTAAAGTAAATATGGCTGCAGAAAACTTTTTTCTATCATATTCATATAAAAGTGAGTAAGTTCCATTAATATTTTTTCTTTCCTCGATTTATAATAGAATCCACTCACTTTGAAGTAGGTGTGGCGGAAAAAGTTTTCTGCAACAAAAGCAGAAATAATAATCCCATATTTAAAAATCTTAAAATAGGTTAATAACTTAATTAGGGATTTATTCAGTTTAACAACCTAATTTGTAATATTTCTATTTCAGACATCTTTATATGCAATTTTCCCTAAAACCTAATAACATAAAAAATAAAAAGATTTTAAGTTTTACAGCCTTGGTTGTTAGTTCAAAACTTTTTGATGGGTACATGAGATATAATCTTAAAAAAAATGTCTTAATAGCATAATATAGAATTATAGATCGGTAGTTAGCTTTTTCTTGGGTCGCTTTGTTTAATTCAAGGTCAAAAGTTTTTTACCCATTTACTGTGATTAATATAAGCGAAAATCCGTTAAAAATAACTTTAAAAATGTTAAAAGATAAAGGTGTTCGAAATATTAATTAATAATATTAAAGAGATGTTAGTGTATAATTCATCATTTTCAACATTAAAAGAAAATGAAAAAAATTATTCTTCTAAGTTTAAAATTTAGAACAAAGATAAAGATACAATTTCATAAGTTCTGATAAAGATTTTTGTAAGTTGAGATAAAGTTTTCATAATTTCTATAAGAATTATCTAAATTGCAAATAAAATTTGGGTTAAGGTGCAAAAATGCATATAAATTTTTACCCCAGGTGCACCCAGTACCATATGCTTTTCGGGAGTGTAAAAATACCTATAACCTTATAAAACCAGAGCAAAAATCCCATCACAACCAACAGAGGTTAAGTGCATTATGAAATTATCAATATGCCCCTTACCAAGAAAAAACACCTCAGAAGCAGTGCCTCCACCACAGCGTTGAAAACTAGGAAGCTTTAAAGGCCTGTGCAGTTATTAACCTGAGCTAGGTGAGGCATCAAGACATCTATGGCTAATTAGGTTCTTAAGGATGTTAAGGAGATGCCCCTTTCTCTTATCTACGATTCCACCAAGTGCAACTAATTCATAAATCATGAATTAGCCTCGAGTCAGGCCTAAGTCCGGAAGAGCTTTTGCTCTAAACTCTATTTTTTTAATGACCGAACACTATAAGAAGAAGGAAAAGGCTTAAGATCTACAAAAGAAAAACACGAGGTACATGCTTTCCTGCTCCAATTTCATTGAAGATGGTGTTGAATGCGTCATCACCTCCACCTATAGTCTTATAACTTGGCATTTGCCATCAGCTTATAATGCACTGATAGCCACCACTGTCGGCAGGTTTCATGAGGGAAAAAAACAGAGTGCGTCGCGGCTTGGAGTTTGAAAGAGGGAGCAAGATCCGAACAGAGAGGTCAGATCGGACCTTCCTCCCATTACCTTCCTCAGCTGTGTTGGAGAATATGGAGAGAAGACGATTGCACCCACACCACCGTCACTTACCACCAACACCACCCGTCGAGCTGCACTTCATCACTGTCACCTGCAATTTTCTTTTCTCCCGTCATCACTGTTCCTTCCCCATCTCCGGCGAGCCTCATCTTCCCACGCTCTCCATTATGGCGGTGAGGAGGTTGGAGGAAGACATAGAAGGTGGAGGATGGGAGGACTAATTTTGAAAGACAGATTTCAACGCCACCATTGGGTAAGAAGAGAATGGAGAAGATGAAGGAGAATCGCAAGGCGGTTGGGTAAAGTGAAGGTTAGAGGAGGAATTTAAAAATTGTAGAAATTTTTATTTCTAAAATTATGTGGGTCCCACTAACATAAGTTAGTTTCATTTATTGACCAGTGCATTTTTGCTCTGGTTTTATAATGTTATGAGTATTTTTGCAAAAGCATATGGTACTGGGTGTATTTGGGGTAAAAGCTTATATGTATTTTTGCACCTTAACCCATAAAATTTTATAGTGTTCGATAAGAGTTTAATAAAAATGAGAAGAATATTAATCAAATTGTTATTAATGAGAAGAATATTCTTTTTTTTAGAATGTATTTTTAAAATGTTGAAATTTTTTATAGACTATTTAGTAAAGATGAGAAAGAAAATTTCTCCCTTATCTCTCTCCCTCTCAAACCAAACAAGGCGTTAAAGAATTTCACAAGTTGTGAATTTTGATTTTCAATATCTAATAAATATTTCACAAGCTTGAGTGATATTTTCACAACGTTATTGAAAAATTCCACAAGGTTCAAATTTCAATTCATAATATCTAATAAAGATTCTACAAATTTAGGCAATATCTTCATAAGTTCTTAAAAGAATTTTATCATTTTATTAAGAATTTTATAAGTTGAAAATCAAAATTCTATAATAAGAGTTTTTCCATTTCTGATAAATATTTCACAAATTCAGTTAAAAATATTTCACAAATTCAGTTAAAATTTTTATAATTAATTTTGTTAAACTGAAAATTAAACTCCGAGGAATAATTCTATCACTTTCTTTTAACTTTAAGTTAGACAAATTAGTTTCTACCACTTTTTTTTAATATTATGAATGAATATTCGAAACAACTTTTTTATCTTTTTTATATTTTAAAATTCTCTGTAAAGGATTTTCCCTTATTATAAACCAGAGAACTACTTTTTTTTTTTCTTGGCTGAAAAGTTAATTTTCTTGTCAAAGATACCGCCCTGGATCTCCCGGAATAAAAAAATGATTTTTATTTTCGTTAGGGTTCTTGGCTTTTCGGGGTAAAATTCGAAATCGATCGGCGAAAGGGTTCCAGAGAGGAGGGCGCGACGAGCAAGCGAGGAAGAGAATGGAGGGTTGGGACCCGAACACGAAGTCGACACTGACCCAAATCCCTCTCCTGACAACGAAGGCGGGTCCGAGAGACGGAGCGGCATGGACGCTGAGACTAAAGGAGGAGTACAAGGCTCTGATAGCCTACACCCAGATGAACAAATCTAATGATAACGATTGGTTTCGGATCTCCGCCGCCAATCCTGAAGGAACACGGTGGACCGGCAAATGCTGGTATGTCCACAACCTTCTCAAGTATGAATTCGACCTCCAATTTGATATCCCCATCACCTACCCTTCCACCGCACCTGAACTCGAGCTTCCTCAGCTTGACGGCAAGACCCAGAAGGTTTTTCGTTTATCTCTAGTTAGATCTTCCCCCCAAAATGTTTGTCGTCTTCAGTTGAATGAAATGGATCTTTTGGATGATCGTTTCAGATGTATAGAGGAGGGAAGATTTGCTTGACCGTGCACTTCAAGCCACTGTGGGCTAAAAACTGGTAATTTCAATATTAGATCTTCTGCTCGCATTGCTTTATTTCGATCACAAATTAATTTCAATCAATGGAAAAGTTGGAAGATTCATAACTTGGTATTGTTTCTTTGCGGAACATGTCCGAGCTTTTGAAGCAAGGGCATAGAAAGATAGCTTAATTTGGATTTTGATACGTGATCTGTTATATCATAATTCTACAGTGAACCTTACTAACTCAATCCCTCTGTTGCGATCCAATGGTGATTTGAGATTGCATAGATCATTCGTTGAAGCGCAATGATATTTTCCTGATAATGACCTTAGCTGTGATGTGTTTGTGTGATAGAGAGATGGTCCTCTGAGATATACCTTCTTTTCATGATCATAATGTGATTTTTAAATGGATATTGCCCTTGGCAGTTGGAACCTTTTCATTGTCTATTTTAGACATAGTATGAAGTATTTCTATTCACACCTTTTTGCAGCCCGAGATTTGGCATAGCACATGCCCTTTGCTTGGGCCTTGCCCCATGGCTGGCGGCAGAGGTTCCTATTCTTGTGGATTCCGGTATGATCAAGCACAAAGATGATGCGGCCACATCAACAGAATCTTAGTTATTCTGTGTGGCAAATGCTGAAAATGTAACTCCCAAGTTTTAGAGTTGTCAGAGAAAATAAAATGAGCACTATGCTCTCGAACAAATTTACAGGGTCTTGGTTATCAAAGTGTACATTCGTCCATAGAGATTATTGGGGTATATGTGTATTATGTTGAGAATTGCATCTGCATAATGGCTAGCTATGCTTAACTTTATGAGATCATGAGTAGAGCTTCTATTTTATGTTGACATAGATTGTGTTGGGTATGATACTTTGTTTCTTGTGGCTTGTGAGTGTCTTAAGTTGATGCTTGTGTTGTGCTTGATTGAAGTGGGATGATGATTATGTTCATCTTTGTTCACTCTTGGGATGTGGAGCCCAAATAATTGAGTTTTAGGGTATTGTGCATTGTTACATTTGAGTCTGCACAAACCTTGCGCCAGAAGAAACCTGATAAATCCAAACAAGAGACTATGATTATTAGGCTTGGACATGAGATAGTGCATTACATTAAACAAACCTTTCATCATTTCCCTCCGACCCTGTGTGTGAATCGATTGCAGGGAATGTATTCAAAACTATATTATCAGCTATGTGTTTCTATAATTTCATGCTAATACATTTCTATATCTAACCCTTCATTCAATAGCAGACAATCTCACCGTCAGGCGTCAGTCAACTGGCCGCGTTTATTTTTTTGTTGGGCTCATTGAATGTTAAGCACCAGCAATCGGGTTCGATAATTGCCCAGCAACAAAACAATTTAAGTCCCTTTTAGTTGCTGGACTTATTTGCTGGTAAGCCCAAAAGTCTTTAGAAAACTAGACCCAGCCCAGTGATTGACTTGCCCGAGGACAGGCAGTGAGAGAAGCTAATTTGATGGTTTTAACAGCTGAGAGTAATAAACGACTCACCCTGCCCGACATTGATATCACTTAAGAAAAAGGGAGATTTTACCCTGTCATTGGATCGTGGGTGAACCTAACTCTTTTCCTATATTTTACTCTTATATAAAAAAAAAGAAAAGAAAAAAACAGCTTCTTTACTAGTTACCAATTTTTGATGGATTCTCTTCTAAAATAGTTAATCAAAACAATAATCGGTTTATTGATTTTCTGATCCCTCTATCTAGTCCAGTCCAATTTTTCATTTTATCTTTTAATATAAATTGCCAAGCTGAAACAATTTGTATGTTTGCAGAATCAAACTTGAGAGCGCTTGTTTAAAAACCAACAAAAGCATTTTTTTTTTAATTCGAGATAAAATTTATTTCACAAATTTACCTAACACTTCTAAAACTCTAAAACAAACAAACAATTACTGACAGGAAATAATCTAGGTTCCAGTAATCCACAGAGGCTACTGATGATTCATTTTATGTTTGGCATCGTCATTTCCAATTGTAAGATGCAAGCTTATAGAATGCTAGATGAATAAAAATGGTGATGTTCAGTTTCACGAGGTTTGATAATTTTCAACTTGGGATGATAAACATTCGAAATAGATGGCAAGAAGTGTGTGTTTTAATGTGGATAAATTGGCTATTGTGCTTGTCTAAAAGCTTCAAGAAGATAAGCTTAACTTACAGACTCTCGTGTTACGTTTATTTAATAAAAAATATGAATTCAAGCCCCACTATATAGTACAAATTTTTGCCATATAGGAGTATGAATTATGAAATATATAAAATAAAACACATGAATACAACTAGGTCCACGACTTTCTCACGCTTGTGGCGAACACAGGGTTTTGAAATCCTAGAGAGCAATGTCCACCACATGTTCACTTCAGAGCTACACGCACCCCGAACACTTCCCCGAGGAAGTGATCTCATCCCTCTCATATTTCCTTTGCCTTTTAAGTATTATTTTAAATATTAGTTTAATAGTTCTCGACTCCTCATATCATCACAACATTGTTTTAACCCCTCATATCTCAATAACGTTCACATTTTTTTTTTTTTTTGTCTTTTTAAACGACAAAGAAGAAACCCCAACAATTGACTACACAACAAAACGGCTAGCTAGAGTCAAATGACGGCAAAGCCCCGTAATCACACTTGGTGCCACGGATACACCCATTTCGTTATTTTTCTGGTTGAAAATGTTCTATTATAACATCGGCCGTTTTGCTTAGAATACACATAGATTGTTAGACCATTAATATTAGTCAAAACAACATACAGTGACACGAGCCCAATTGGTTTAACGATGATTAATCGCGATTGAACACACAATTTATCTTTAGCCAAGCTAATTCTCCGTAACCTATGACCAAAAAGGAAACCAGGCAATCAATCATTTTCAAAAATATCATTTATCAATTAGAGTTTGAGGCGGAAAATGCAGAGCCTGAAATCCTTGATTTCCGAGAGAGAGCGGTCCCCACCAGATCAGAAGCAGCTAAGAAGAGATAGAACAACAAGGTTGAGATTGCGGAGTGTGGATAAAAGGCACGTTCACTGGCCAATCAGAATTCAGAGAAATCACAATCTTTCTTTCAACCCAATAATGGTTCGTGTGGCATTTCCGTAGGATCCAAGTTCGAGTGACCATCCACGCGTTTCTCAACCTACCCTTTCATTAGTTTAGTTTAGCCTCCCATCCCAAATATCACTTTAGGAATCTGTTCAACAACTACCAGAACGATTCCTTGCTGAGACATTTTCGTCTCTTCCCTTCGCCTTTCAATTTCCCATTATTATTCCTCTCTGCGATCTCGGGTTAGGGTTTCGACGCAGTCTCAATGGCTGTTTCAACCAGCTTCTCTGGTGCCAAATTGGAGGCCTTGTTGCTTAAATCTTCTTCCCCTGCGTCCCGGGCTTCCGCTGCTGCCCGTTTATCGGATTTTGGCAAACCCGGTACAATTAAGAAGACCCTGATTCAGAGAGGAATAATTCGCTGCGAGGCTGCTGTTCCTGAGGTGTTGATCAAGGCTGATGATCCGAGTAATGGTAACAGCGTCTCTGCTCTTGAGCAGCTCAAGACTTCAGCTGCTGACAGTAAGTCTTGTTTTTCATTTTTTTCAGTTAATGTTACGATGATAATGTTTATTGGACATTTTCTTCGTTCCCCGGAACTCGGAAATTTGTTTTCACAACTCAGTTGCTAGATTACAATTTTGGGGTAAACTACAACAGCTTGGTGCTTTTAGATTTTTAATTTGAATGCAAATTGAGGTTTGATTTTTTTTCCCCAGTCATTTACATTACTAGTTACAAAATGAAGGGTTTTATGAGATGTGAGTTAATGCTCTTATTTGTCTTCTGTAGCTATTCTGTTGATAATCTTTTTCGTTAGAACTAAGAACAGCTCATGAACGTAGAAAGAATGAAAAATTTTAGGCTGGAAAGTAGTGTACCGTTCATTTTAAGGAAAGCGTTGATATTGCTGTTGACAACTGCAACAGGCCAGACTTCACATAATTTTAATGTTAATTTTGTGTTAGCTGTAGTGTCAACCTCGGGGATTGGTCGGGTTCTACCGATTTCATTTCGTGTAGTTGACAACAAGACATTGTTCAGAATATCTTTGCATTATGCCCTTTTAATCTATAGAATCTAGAATTGCATCACTAGTTGCAAGATTATGTTAATTTATTAATCAATACAACTGGATTGCGATTCATGGTGGTGTTTAAGGTTTGACTTTTTTAATTTTAAAACTTTGCAGCTCCATGATTCACCTGAAAATAAATAAATTTCATAAAAGAGGAACTAATTATTTTTTGGGCTCTCACCCTGAATTTAATTTTTGCTCAAAATCTTTATATCTAAAATTATGGAAATGCTCAATAAGACCTCTTTTTTTATTTTTCTCACAGCTTTTGCTCATTGTTTTTCAAATTTATTGTGCAGTGTTGGTATTTATTACCCATTTTCTATAAAGTAAAAAAGATCACTAAGTGAGCATTCAATTACTCGGGCCTTTATTCTTCATCATTATTGCCATACATCCATAGGTTTGTCTTTGTCAGGGTTATTGCCAAATCCAAAGTCCTGTGACAAATTTTACTACAAACCATGATTATGTACCGAGTTTTTAAATGAAACCTACACATATGCGATGTAAGAAAGACAGGGCTATTATCCATCATCAAACAAACAATTCTTTGTTCCAGATAGTCCGGAGAAGGCTACAGTTTTTAAGTATTTGACACAATTAACATTATCAGGATATACAAAAGAAAGGAGCAGCATTGTGGTTATTGGGCTCAGTGTGCACAGCACGCCTGTGGAAATGCGAGAAAAGCTTGCCATTCCAGAAGCGGAATGGCCTCAAGCCATTGCAGAGCTGTGTGGTCTGAATCATATTGAAGAAGCTGCTGTTCTGAGCACCTGCAACAGAATGGAGATATATGTTGTTGCTTTGTCCCAGCACCGTGGTGTCAAAGAGGTCACTGAATGGATGTCAAAGGTAAGTCCCAAGTTCGCATCAGATAATACATCAATATCCTATTGCAATAAATATATTGAATAATCCTGTTATTTGCAGAAAAGTGGGGTCCCTGTTTCAGAGCTTTGCGAGCATCGGTTCTTGCTTTACAACAAGGATGCTACGCAGCATCTTTTTGAAGTATCTGCCGGTCTTGACTCTCTTGTATTGGGAGAAGGTCAAATCCTTGCACAGGTTAAGCAAGTAGTTAAAGTTGGACAGGGCATTAATGGCTTTGGGAGAAACATCAGTGGCTTGTTCAAACATGCGATCACTGTGGGGAAGAGGGTCAGAACTGAAACGAATATTGCTGCTGGTGCAGTTTCTGTAAGCTCAGCCGCTGTTGAATTGGCCTTGATGAAGCTACCTGAAGCCTCACATGATAAGGCTAGAATGTTGGTTATTGGAGCTGGCAAGATGGGAAAGCTTGTAATAAAACATTTGGTGGCAAAAGGTTGTACCAAGATGGTGGTTGTCAATAGAACTGAGGAGAGAGTTGTAGCCATCCGTGAAGAAATTAAGGATGTTGAAATTATATATAAACCCCTTTCAGAAATGCTCTCATGTGCTGGTCAAGCAGATGTCATTTTTACCAGCACTGCATCAGAAAGCCCCTTGTTCTTGAAAGATCAAGTGCAGGATCTTCCTCCTGCAAGTCAAGATGTTGGAGGGCTTCGTCACTTTGTTGATATCTCTGTTCCTCGCAATGTTGGTTCTTGTGTCTCAGATGTTGATTATGTGAAAGTCTACAATGTTGATGACCTTAAGGAGGTTGTGGCTGCTAATAAAGAAGACCGGCTAAGAAAAGCTATGGAAGCTCAGGCAATCATTTCCGAGGAGTCCAAACAATTCGAAGCTTGGAGGGACTCTCTGGAAACTGTTCCTACCATCAAGAAATTGAGGGCTTATGCCGAAAGAATCAGGGCTGCAGAGCTTGAGAAATGCCTAAGCAAGATGGGAGATGATATCCCAAAGAAGACAAGGAGAGCTGTGGATGACCTTAGCCGGGGCATAGTGAATAAGCTGCTCCATGGTCCAATGCAGCACCTGAGATGTGATGGGAGTGACAGCCGGACTCTTAGTGAGACCCTCGAGAACATGCATGCTTTGAATAGAATGTTCAGTCTTGAGACAGAAGTATCAATCTTGGAGCAGAAAATTCGAGCCAAGGTGGAACAGAATCAGAAGTAATATCTGACTCCAATCCCGCTGATCACACTTATTTATTTCCCCTATTCAAGAAAAGGGGAAACACACTCGCCCTATTAGGGATGAGAATCATGTATGTAATCTTCGGTTGCATAGTTTGAGACAGGAGAAACCTCCCCGAGTGACTTAAATCCACAGTTGCTTCCTTGGCGTAACCTGTTTTGGGTTTTTCTGATTTGTATACTGCTGTTCCGTTGCCATTTTCACTGTACTATATCACATAAAGGAATTAATTGTGTTGGCGATCGTTGCTTCCCCTTGTATTGAGGATGTACTAATTGCAATTTATTGAGGTCACATACTGAGATGAGACTGATTTTTAAGCATCTTGTTTGATTATGGTTCTCTTTTCTGGTTGTTCAAATGAAGTTTTCATGCTCTCTAGACTGTGCAAGCATTAAATTAATATCGATGCACAGGGGTGTGGGTGGGTTTCTTCTTGTTTCGGATGAGTTTTGAGAAGGCTAATTATATTCCACATTCATTAATGGGGAACTACGGTGAATCTCACATTGTTGCACGAATGATCAATGCATGGAATTGATCCCTGGAAATCTCAGAAAATGAGATTGGTTATACGCAAGAGATAAAAAGGGAAGGAGAATCTGTTTGGGTTCATTTGTTTGGAAAGAGGGCGCGTAGTAGTAAAAGAATCCAACCATTAGAAGCTCAGAAGATATAGCATGGATGGACCATGGTACGATCAAAGAGATAAATGGTCCCTCGTCACTTTGTCACACGAATTCAGGCACCAGTCAAGTCCACTTGTTTGTTTGATCTTTTTGGGGGAAAAACATTGATTGACAGACACAAACCTGAGAGAAATGTTATCAGACTTGGATCGGTTATCGATCCGGTCGGGGTATTAGGTCAATGGGTCACTAGTTAAACCGTATAACTATAACCCGATCTCAAAAACCATACTATATTTATAAATTATACAACCATACTTATATATATATATATATATAAAATAAGTTTATAAAATAAAAGTACCTAAAACATTTTTACAAGTTTAATATAAATAACCCAATTAACTAGGAGCAAAATTAAACAAGATGGGTTTTTTTTTGCTCGAAGAAAGAAGATGGGTTTACAATAACCTCCAAACACAATAAAATCATGGCAAAGAATTCAAAGATGGTGCATCAATGAAAGACTCTCTATCATCATTAAAATAATAGGGATGACCAACAATATCTTCAGTAAAGTTTAAAAAAAAAAAAAAGAACCACCAACCAATTGGACCGGTTTTCTCCAAAACTGGCAATCGGACCGGTCCAAACCTGTTTTTGATGCATAACTGATCTTATCACCGGATCGGACCAGTTGGGTGACCGGGTTGCCGGTTTTCGGGTCAACCCGGCCGGTCCGATCCGGTTCTGATAACACTGCCTGGAAGTGATCAGTGATGTGGGGCATTTTTACTCTATTGACCTCTTTCATTTTATTAATTTATTTCTTATGTTGACAATAAAAAAAGATATAAACAATATCAAATACATATTATGTAAATTAAATAAATTCATCTTTGTACTTTCACTCTCCCCCCCCCCTTTTTTTTTATTTTAATTTCCAGCAGCTAACCAAACAGAGCAGCTTATACAGGCCATTCGCTACACGCGGCAAAGATGAATGCAGGGAAAAAAGAAGAAGCTGACTCTAGTTTAGTGGACAAGTGAGAGAGAAGCTGGAATCTCTCAGTTAGCGGTTACATTAATTATCACCAAACGATATAAATTGGGCTATTGATGGTTATTGTTGACGAAACAGTGCAGGCATTTAAAAGATGAAGTCGCATGTACTGAAACGTACCAAAAAATTAGCTGGAAATTGTTGTCAAAACTGGGGCAAATAGGTGCAGCTGAGAGAGACTGTTCGAAGCAACAAGGCATTGAATTGTAAATTACAATAATGGGTTTCTGGAATTGTCAGTGAGTGCCTCTCCTTGCCTCCTATCCCATGTTGTTTGCTGCCAATCACAATATCGAACGTATTTTTTTAACGCTGATTCAGATAAACCCAAAATTCTTAGTTTTAATACTGTTACTTATACCCGAAAGAGTCCTGGATCAGACTTCTAAATAAAGTACTAAGCTTGGGAACCTATATGCGCTTCTGTGGTCTTTCAAAGCATTAAATTAAAGCGATTGATTTGGCTGTGGCATGAAGGAAAAAACAAAGCTAGGCCCCAATTCTGTTATTGTAGTCTGTGATGAGTTGTAACAGGAGGGTTCCACCTCTTTTATTTATTAAAAAGGTTTCGACTTTCGACGTTAATAATGAACATACATAGCGATCCAAATTGCGATGATGGAATCTAATCATTTGTCCATTATTATTGCAGCCAGCCAACGCTATCTTAACGTCTTCCTCTCCATTTATTTGACCCGTCCTTCTACTAAATTAAAAATTAAAACATCACTCCAAAATAAAAAAGGAACATGTTTAACGTAAGTGTTGATGTTACGCGAGTATTACAATCCCAAGTAGGTTGAGAAGCGTACAAACAGGATGTTTGGAATGAAGCGGTGGATTTTTCTCATCCCACAATTCGAAACACTCCAAAAGACAAATGAAAATGCCAAAGCAATCATTTAATCAAAACGATAGTCTCTCATCCCATCATCATCATCATCATTTACACAAAACGCCCCCACCCCATCACTACATGTTCCTTTTTCTTCTTTTACATTTCTTAAACTGTCTCTCTCTCCCCCTGTACTTCTACAATTTTTTATTATTTTTCAGATAATGGTTTTTAAAAAAAAAAAAGAAAAGAAAGAGAGAGAGAGAAAAGATGACTAAACTTTTTTCTTTGAAGAAATTAAAACCTAGCGTTTTCGAAGCCGTGCAAATCGCTGACTCTGTTCAATGACTTCTTCATGATGGCCACCTTAGCCAGCTTCTCAGCGGCTCTCCAAGCCGATGTCGGCGTGAGCGGCTCCCCATTATCATCCACCAAGCTCGTCATCTCCCTCTCGTGCCCTCTCCTTCGTTCCTGCGTCATCGTCTGCTGATTCATCGGGTTTTGAGTGCGCCAATGAAGTTCTGCCAGCTCAGCTTCTAACGCGCGCACATGCTCCTCAGCAGAGCTCGACTTAGCTTGCATCAAGAGCGCGCGAGCCGAAGCCAGTAAATGATGAGCGCTCGTTAAGTCGTTGTAGTCAACGAGCCGGCGAGACTCGGCTATGGCTCGGGTGGCTATGAAGAAATTCCTCAAGCGTTCGCTTCGCGTGCCTTGAGGTGGAGGAACCAGTAGGGCCTGTTCCCTACTAGATACGATCTCTTGAGAAGCAGGGTCCTTATACAAGCACCGTACCGTCATCACGTGGTGGGCCCCCAAATCCGACGCTGGAACTCTCAGCTCCACCAGTAGCTCCCTCTCTTCCCCGGCGTACAAGTCGCCGAGCCGTACGCAGCCTGAGCTCAGTGCTGTAGTTCGACCGCCACATAAATAGATGCCGCTGATTTCAGCCGTCGATGAGCCAGATTGGAAGCCTAGCTGAATTCTCAAGTCCTGTACAACCACACTCAATAATCCGCCAACGCACTTGGCAAATGCATCCTCGGCCGGCTCGTGGCTGAAGCCGCTCTTTTTCCCGAACCCGAACGCATGAACCGGAATCTCGATGTGGGCGAATCGGGTCGAGGATGCGTGGCTCGAGGACTTTCGTCGGTTGTTGATGTTACTGCTTTGGACTCGTTCATCTTGACCGTCCGATAGGAGCATTACACTGGCAACCGGGTTTCTCTCCCTGCGATCCTCGAGCACTTTGGTGGCTTTTCTCAGAGCATCGCCCACACAAGACCCATGGCCCGAGACGAGCCGATCGATCATACGCCGAGCCACACGCTGTCCTTGAGCCGTCATTCTTCTCAAAGGTAAGAGCCGCTTGGAAGTGGCCGAGAAAGCCACTATGGAGAGCCTGTCGGCTGAGCTGAGTGAAGAAATAACCAAGCGCATCGCGCGCTTTAGCATGTGCAGCTTCGCGCCTGTCATGCTTCCACCAATGTCGAGAACCGTTACGAGATCTATGGGAGCTCGTTGCGACTGACCAAGACGCGGTGTCGTAGAGATGTTGCCACTACGCGCCGGAGGTGGCGGCAGAGGAGCCTTCACTTTCAGAACCAAAGCGTAAGTCTCGTAAATTCGAGAGACTGACACTACGGCACACTCTGGGATCAACTTCACCTGAACGTTCCTGAAATCCTTGTCGTTTATTTGCAATTTATCAGAGTAAGATTTGATTGAGGATGAAGATTTTGCGTTGACAAAAAATCCCTGGAATTCTTCAACGTCGTCTTCGTCTTCTTCTTCGGCATCCTCGTCGGCTTCAGGTATTGGAATGATTCGGTCACCACCGGCTGTGGGAGATAGAAGTGGCTCATCATCGTCGTAGGACCTGTATGAATCAAGTTGCTTTGGCTGTTTTTGTGGTAATTGTTGGGGCGGTTCAATAGACTTGACTCTGAAAACTGGGGATGAGTCTTCCTTAGTCTTCTGGGTGGCATTTGGTTTTACAACGCTCTTGTCAACCACGACGAAGTCGTTCTTTTCAGCGGATTCGGCGGCGTGGTTCTTGTGTGCGGCTAGGAGAGGCACGTCTTTCCAGGCAGCGTTGCAGACGGGGCAGACGAGGCTTCCATGTTTGCGTACATAATCAGCGATACAGGGAAAGTGAAAGGCGTGAGTACATTCCGCAGTGTAAATGGCCGTTCCCTGACCGGTTTTGACGCTATTCAAACAGATTCCACAACTACTCTGCAGGATGGGAAACCAGAAAAGACAAGAGAAATCCACTAAGTCACTAGATCTCACAGCATTAATAAACACAGTTGAAAGAAAATCGCAGAAATCAAAATAAGGAATAACTTACACGGAATTTGAAGCTATTCCTGAAGAGAGATAACTTCAAAGGAGTGCGCGGAGATGTGGGATTTGAGGTAGAACTGGTTTTTGGCGACTTGGTTGCCCTGGGAGTAGTTTTGCTCTGAAATCTGGGGCTCTCATTCACGTTTGCTGCTGCTTCTGAAACTGTCGGGCAACGCAAGCTAAGACTAGACACAGCTTGAGATTGCTGCTGCAAGCGTGGCGTGGAAGGGTTGCTTCCGCCGGAGAGAAAACCCAATCGGACACAACTTCTAGGACTGGGGCTTGGACTCGTGCCTCTCTGCTGCTTATCGGATATGGTGGATTCAGGGTCACGAGTGCAAAATGCTCGTCTCCAACCTGTTCCCATCTTCTTTTTTTCACACGCCACAAAAGATGAGAATTCTGCTGTACTCGCTTAGCTGAGCTCAACCTATTCGCTCAGCACTCAGTTCCAAAATTAAAGTTTATTCGCTTCTATCCCTATCTAGACCTTTTCATTTATGCTTACCAGAGGGCAAGAGCAAAAAAGAAGTTTTGTCATCATGTTCCATTTTTGATCGATCTGAAGATGCCGCACAGGACAACAAAAGGGCAAGATCGAATTTAGGGATAGAAAGCTCGGGATCAGATGAAGATTATGAAAGGCAAAGAGAGAAGCTAAAAGACAAGTACTCCAGACTAAAAACACACAGGCTTTTGGTCTCACTTTTTGCCTCCTCGCTTTCGCACTTAATGAAAAAGGCTGAGGAAATCTGAGGAAATAAATGCCTAGAGAAGGAGACGCAGAGAGAAAGAGAGATCCGATCCTCCCCGCTACTACCTATGGCTATAGGAGAAAATTGAAATGAACAGAAAATGGAGAAGGCCACGTTAGCTAGCATATTTATGTTGTACTAGTACCTACATCATCATGTTCCACGAGAGCAAAAATAATGGAATCCACTGTATCCAAATCATTGATTAATTTTCATTAATACTGATACTAATGATTTACCAAGACACAGATAAAACACGACTTTAGCCACAATACTGGCACGTGCCGGTTAGGTCGCCAAGGATTCCCGTCAACGTCCCCTCTCTCTTTCAAGTATCAATGGATTACAGTTAATCACCGACCCGTGACCGTGAGAGTGCGAAAATAACTAAATTGAAGTGATGACACCCAAGTTTGGGATCACAAACTTGCTTGATTCATGTAGCAATTTCTTCTTATTTATAAGTCTTTTTTTTATCAAAAACTTTGATCCAAATTATAACTTCTCTTAGCTGATAATTTTGTCCATATTAATTATACCAATAAAAATAGAGAAAAAACAAAAAGTTGAAAGATATAAATTCATAAATGAGGGCCTATAATAATTAAGCTAATTAACTATCTCTTATAAGTATGTATGATTTAATTAAAAGGAACTTATAAATAAAACCAGAGTGGTATATCGAGACAAAACTTGTTTTGCATACTTACCTTGTACTGCCACTAATCCCTATTAGAAAACATCAACTAACGATTCTCACAAATCAATAAAAACAGTTAATGTCATTAATTTTTGCCTAAAATTTAAATAATTTCCAATATTACTCTTACTAATTACATTAAACTCTAAGATCATATTAATTATTATTTTCACTCACTACCCTTATTAATTATGGAATACATAAGAAAAAGTATTTAATACTCTTTAGAAACAAGTAAATGCCTAATAAAAAAAAATTAAATACACTTATTATTTAGTATCTAATAATAGTATCTAATAATAAAGACTAAAGTAAATACATCATAGGATTAAAAAGGTATCTTTTAAGTTTGCAATCGCCATTAATTACCACGATCGAAAAAGATTTATGATCGGGATTTTGCCACGAGGACGAGTGCCCTGCTGTTCTGCATTGATCGATTCCCCAGCTCTGTGTAGGATTATGAATTCCAGTTACCTTCATCGGCCCCCAGCACCTCGAAACCCAGTGGTTCTGATGGTAAAGGATTTACACCGTTGGATCAGGTGGACGGGGGGCCAGGCTGTACGTTCCAAGTTCCCAGCCAGTAAGCAGAGACTGTGACCATGCATGCATGCATGCACCACACTGCGGCCGTCGTGGAGTTTCGAGCGGCCAATGTAAAAGTAAGCCCCAGCAGTACTGTAATTTCATGTTACTGGTCTCATTCCTGTGCCCTTTCATATTAATTTAAGGTCTTCAAAATTGAAAAAAGAGAAGAAAGGATTGGTGTGAGGGAAAGTATTGGGTGGCAGAGGAGAAGTGATCTTGATGAGCGTAGGGGAAGTCAGAATGAAAATGAGAGAAATAAACAAAAGTGGATGACACATCAGATCAGACAAGTCCTGCAAAATTGAGCAGACCTCTCAGTTTGTGTCACTTGTTCGTCTTTAGACTTATCTCTACGGGTGGAAACAGACGAGACCAGACCTTTTCTGTAAGATATTGGTTTGAGCCAGGCCTGTGGCCTATTATAGGCCTGCTTTTTGGCCTGGGCCTGGCCCATATGTAAGTCTGGTCTGGCCTAGCCTGTGGCCTGTTAAGGCTTGTTTTTTTTTTTAATTTTAATTTTAATTTTTTTATTTAATTAAACTAACAGACCAAATGACGAAAACAGGCCTACGTTAAATAGGCTAAAAACAGGCCAAAATTACATAAATTAATATTAATAATATAAATAACAGGCCACAGGTTGAAAACAAACCTACTTTAAACAGGTTAAAAACATGTCAAAATTACATAAATTAATACTAATAATATAACCAGGCCGGCCTGACAGGCCTAAAAGGCCTCTTATCAAGCCTGGGCCTGG
The DNA here is from genome assembly GCA_037074495.1 of Acacia confusa. Lineage (NCBI taxonomy): Eukaryota > Viridiplantae > Streptophyta > Magnoliopsida > Fabales > Fabaceae > Acacia > Acacia confusa. Next base: position 40,651,136 of record CM073506.1, read on the forward strand.
CCTGTTAAGAGAAAATAGGCCTCATAAGAGGCCTTAGCCTGACCTTTTAGCCTGATAGGTCAGGCCTGACCAGGCTTTTAACAGGTTAGGCCACAGGACCTTGGTCTTTTTCCACCCCTACTTACCCCCAACAACTCACGTCCTTATACGTTCATTATTTTATGTACGTTGTACATTATTACCCTGCATTTTATATCTAAGGTTGAGAAATAAATCAGTCTTAGAAGTTTTCATTGAAAAGTAATATTATCTTAAAAGTTTTTGTAAATTCAATGTCAATTTGAAAATTTTAAAACGTAGTAATATTATCTTATATTATTAAAAAAACTAATCTTGACTATTCAAAAATCAACGTTAATTATTAATTTTTTAATGGAAAATGATAAGATTACTACATTTTAAAATTTTTTATGTGACATTAAACCTGAAAAAAGTTCGATGATAACATTACTCTTATATGTATACTTCTACTTAACCCTTATACTATTATTTTTTTTTTCTTTTTTTGCTTTGATTAATTCCACGCCTCTCTTTTTCTGATTGAGTTAGTTGTTAAATGGAGAGGTAGTCTTCCGTGGGTTCACATTCCATGCTTCTCCCTTACATGCTTCTTATGTGCTTTTCTCTCTACTTAGAGAGATGAGAGCATTTTATTTAATTTTTTAATATTTTTTTATTTATTTAGATAAACTTATATGTTGTATCTTGAAATTTGTTTTGCATCATGTATCTCAAATTAAATAATTTTTATTCTTGCATTTATAAATTTTTTTCCTATAAAATCAATATCTTAAAAATTAATTGATTTGAGATACTAGATGTCAAAGAAAAAAAAAATTCATGATACAATATATAATTTAATCTAAATAAATAAAATATATAGAAAAATTAAAAAAAATATAAAAAAAAAATACCCCCATCCCTCTAATTAAAGAAAAAAACACTTCAGAAGCATGTAATGTGAATTCAATATTCGGTTGGCAAAGAAAATTAACAAATGGGAAGGAAGGAACCATTCCATTGAAAGTGGGTTGCTACGAGAGAGTGAAAGGACTTGGTAACAGAGAACTGATTTGACTGCTTTGTCATCATTCCGTCAATTATTCCGACGACACTCTTTTTACCGCCGTTTTGGCATCTCATCGGAAATTGGGAACACGGCTGTTCTCAAATGTCAACCCTTGGCCCCCAACAAAGCGACCTTAGCCTAAACCTTTAAACTTAATCAATATTTTATTCCCTCTAATGTCGTGATTATATATTTTAACCAGGTTAGGCAGCTTCTTCTAGCTAGCCACTTTTGATTGATGATAGGGTTTCACTTTTTATGGCTTCTCCAAGATCGATTCCGTGACTCTCACTCACATTGATTGCTTCTTTGGAGGAGGATGCATATGGCATGCCAAGAGCTTTTGCGCTTTTGTTTATCTGAAAACAAATGACTTCGAAATAGGACCCACCTCGACTTATTCATTCTGGTGTCTTGATTCATTATTTATTAATAATAATAATATCTCCTTTAACAAATTAATAATTGATTTCCCGTTAATTATATAAATGACCGAGCATGTTGCGATGGGTTTGAGCCAGGCAGAACAAGTGGAGTGGCCATTGGGCACCATTCAAATGTATAAAAAATGAATGAGGTATGGTTAAATGGAATGTATTTAATTATGAAATTAGTCCAAGTGATATTTTTTAATAAAAGAAAAATAAGTGATATATACAGTTAAGGCAGAATTGAATTCCTGAGTGGAGACTAGAGTGATGATATATAATGTTCAATAATCGGACCGACCGGATCGCTCTGATCCTTAAAAAACTCCAAATTGATATGAAATGAATGAAGGGAGTGCATGTTAGCAGGTAGCAAGTGGACCTTACAATCGATATATATTATTATTATTATTAAAAATGTCAACAAATTAAAATGAATGCAAATAATGCGTAGGGACGCCTTATTGCAAATACCGAGGTAGTTTGTGATGTGTCCTCATATATATTTGATATGTTCATATGCATACATATATATATACAATGACACGTTATCTTTTTTATGTTATTTTGGTGGCAACAATCAGATGAAAGATTGATGAGCCTGCCATAAGTTGAGCTCCCCAGTGAATGAAATAATCGCAATTATCTTCCAAAAATATCACTCAAAATATATAAAATTAAACTGCAGTTCAGATTCTATCTGTGAGTGACTGAAACACAGTCGTTTTGGTGTGTGAGTAAGAGCATCCCACGTTGAATCCCCATATCGGCTGGGCCATGCTCGAATATTGTGTCATCCATCGTCTCCACGTGCCCCTGTTCACTTACAGTAATATACAACCTTCTTCCTCTTCTCTTTATTTGGTTTTTATTTATTTATTTCGTTTGGTAGTCAATATACATACACATAATTATAGGCGATATCGTTTTAATTAAAGAATAAAGGAGAGGCAAATGGATTGTTGTGTTTGTCTTTTGAGAAAGTTCATTACACGCACTCTCCATTCCTTTCCCCTCACTCTTTTCTTTTCTCGAGATTCAAACTAAAGCTTCCTAGCTTCATGCATCATCATGCAAATGCCTTCCCTATATATATATATATAAGTTTCCTATCTCTCTCTCTCTATATACACACATATATGTATGTATATATCTATAGCCATTATAACCTAATTAATGTGCACTAATTCTTGATTAATTAAAAAAATTGCTCCTCTTTATTTCGTGCATGCTACCAAATCAAAAGAATTCGTCTGTATCATTTATATTCAAGAGATTTTCGTGTATTGTATTGAGGATATCAGTAAATTAAGTAAGCAGTGATGGTCAGTCCTTGGTTGATTTTCAACATCCTTAGGTGAATGTGCCTAATTATCGATCAACTGTCAATGGTCAGAGATATATAGAGAAATAGGAAGACAATATATAATATATTATATTATCAGTATAGTTAAGTGAGACGTGGGTTTATTCAAATGCATCCCCCTCTGTCAGCAGCCCCCCAACCAATTTAATATATAGTTGGAAGGGGCTGATTTGCATTAATATAATATTGTACAATAATGATTGAATATATTAATTAAAGCTGATGGTATTATAATTGAAAAATGGAGGCTAACATGACCAAACACGCCATACAAACTTTTGACTAATATTGGGAAGACTAACTGGTTTATAATAATTTGAGAGAAAGGGCAGGTAGGCACTCATCAAGACTTAAAGAGTTTCGTCCTATTAGCCTGTGTACAATTCCTTATAAAATTATCTCAAAGGTCCTAGCAAACCGCCTTAAAAAGTGGCTACCCCGCCTTGTCCTTCCCAATCAAGCGAGTTTTGTGGCAGGAAGACAGATTACGGATAACATCATAATAGCTCAGGAGGTGATCCACTCAATGCGTTATAAAAAAGGCCGAAAAGGATGGATGGCAATTAAAGTAGACCTTGAGAAGACTTATGATCGTCTGAGATGAGATTTTATTGAAGAATCTCTTTATGATGCTGGGTTGCCTGAGAAATTTGTTAGAGCAATTATGACATGCGTTACCACTTGTAGCATGAGGGTAGTTTGGAGTGGGGAGCGCTTAGAAAAATTTTATCTATCTAGGGGCATTCGCCAAGGGGATCCGTTATCACCATACATCTTTGTTTTGTGCATGGAACGACTTTCTCAAGTTATATCCAAGCAGGTTAATGATAGAAGATGGATCCTAATAAAATTAGCCAAAAATGCTCCGTCTCTATCTCACTTATTTTTTGCAGACGACTTGGTGCTCTTCAGCTCTACAGATAGCTCTTAGATTAATTTAATTAATGATGTTTTACATGATTTCTGTGCGAGCTCTGGCCATAAAGTAAGTGGTTCCAAGTCTGCAGTGTTCTTTTCAAAAAATGTCCCCCTCCAATGTCAAGAACGAATTGGGGATGAGCTGGGCGTACGGAGGACTAAAGACCTAGGAAGATATCTGGGCGTTCCCCTGCTTCATAAAAGGGTGGGTGTCGCGACATATGCATATATTGAGGAGAAAGTCCGCATTAGACTATCAGGATGGGCAGCTAAAACCCTCTCGCTTGCTGGTCGAATTACCTTGGCTAAGTCGGTGCTAGCAACACTACCTACTTATGCTATGCAAACTACTAAACTACCCATTGGATTGTGTGACAGAATTGAACGCCATATTCGGAACTTTGTATGGGGTAGTAGTGGTACGGATCGCCGTCCGAGCCTGGTCAAGTGGGAAGAAATGTGTCAGCCTCCTCAGAAGGGTGGTTGGTGTCAAAAAGCTAGATCATCAAAACCAAGCTTTCTTCTTGAAAATAGGTTTCATGGTTTGCTCTCGGCCTGATCTTTTGTGGGTACAGGTCTTGCGCAGCAAGTATGGTTGGGAAAACTCCAATAGACCACCAAGGAAGAATACATGCAGCTCTTATCTTTGGCGACAGCTACAGAAGCTCTGGGTTAATGTTGAAATAGGCTCGCGGTGGGCAACAGGAGATGGTTCTTCCATACGCTTTTGGACGGACAATTGGGTTCCAGAAACTGGTCCTCTTAAATATGTGGCATTCAGAGACTTAACGATGGAAGAGCAAGCTCTCCTCGTTCGGAACTTTGTGACTCCGGAAGGAGAATGGGAATTAATGACAAGCTCCCTGCCCAGGTTTTATTTTCTATTGCAGGTTGCCAACCTCCAGCTCCGGATGATGGGAATGCCTCCTGCTTATGGGACTATTCATCGGATGGAAAGTTTTCGGTTGCCTCTGCATATGATTTGTTAACCGATGATGTCAATGAAGGGGTAGATAAGCTCTGGTAGGCAATTTGGAAGTGGCCTGGTGCTCAGAGGGTTCGAATCTTTCTATGGCTAGCTGCGCGACAAAGTCTACTTACAAATGCAGTAAGAAAACAGACGACATATGACTGATGATGCACGTTGCGAAAGGTGCGGAGCCCTAGAAGAAAATGTGGATCATGTTCTAAGGCACTGCATTTTTGCTCAGGTTGTGTGGAGTTTCTTTGTTCCAGCTAACCAACGTCAGGAATTTATGCACATGGAGCTGCGAGCTTGGCTTTCTCAAAATCTTACTCAGGAAGCCCGTGGAACCAGTTGGGGTGGCAAGTGGACAAGTCTCTTCGGGCTAATTTGTTGGAAGCTATGGGAGGTAAGGAATAAATTTATCTTTCAAAATAACTATGTTCACCCTTCTGGTTTTGTGCGTGAAGTGCAGGTGCTTGCTGAAATTAATGCCCAGGCGTTTCTGAGTAGCGGCACAGGACAGGACGGTGCATCCAATAAGCATGCTTGGTTTATCAAGTGGCCCTAACCTCCATATCCATCGGTAGCATTGAACTGTCATGGTGCATGGAAAGGAAATATTCGACAAGCAGGGGTAGGCTGCATTATTCGAAGTCATGAGGGCGCTTAGTTGGTGGGTTGCTGTCATAACGTCGGCATTTGCACTTCACTGCAGGCAAAGCTTTGGGCTTTAAGGGACGGACTTACCCTTGCTTGGCTCCATGGTTACAAAGACGTGGTAGTTCAGATAGACTGTCTGGTAGCACTACAACTAATTAACACTCCTAACGAGTTACACCATGCCAGCCGAGACGCCATTAACAAGATCCGAAAGCTTTTAGCGCAAGAGTGGAGAGTAACTGTTACCCATGTCTACTGTGAAGCTAACAGATGTGCAGATTTCTTAGCATCTTTTGCTTTGAAAATGGGATTGGGACACCATGTCCTGGAAGAGCCACCGGAGGAGATGATCCACCTTCTGTAGGAGGATGCGATGGGTGTCGGAGCCCTAATCTATTGATCAGTCATTGTAATTAAAAAAAAAAAATTAGGAGAGAGAGAGAGAGAGAAGAGATGGTGCAACGACTGTAATTAAAAGAGGTTTATGATTGTGTGCCAATCATTGACATGTGACGCCAATGTCAGTCAAGATTAATTAGCATGCTAATCCTTATTCTAATCATGGTTTACTCTCTTTCATCTCTCTGACAGGTGTAAATTACACAGCAAAACAAAATGCAACATCACAGTAGATCTGAGATCGGATATTTAATTCACTTTGCGTACCTATTTAATTGGTGAATTCATTTTAACAGCCTTATAGAGTAGAGTACATGTATAATATAATACACACTACAATATTTTAATTATGGAAAATTGCACCTAAGTTTCAAGTAAAAGAAAATATGATCAAAAGGTTTTTAAAATCTCAAATTTAAATTGAAGTCCCGTAAGACATTTGTGGATATATTTCAAATATGAAAAGACCCAAATACCTTAGTAAAAGAGGGACAATTTGAAACCCTAAGTATTTATTCGATGGGATTATTTTAATCTTTTCACATTTGGAATACATTGCACAAATGTCCTACAGGACTTTAGTGCAAATTTGATATTTTAATGGGTCTTTTAATTGTATTTTCTCATGCTTGCAACTTAGCTGCAATTTTCTCTTTTAATTCTCAACTGGATCAATGTTCTGCACTAGTACCAATTAATGGAGTAGTTTTATTTATCCTGATCACTACCCATTTCAGATAAGTTATGCTAAACCTAAACTACCTTTGCGGAAATTAAGAAAGGAAATTAAAAATATATCTAGTAATTAAATTTGTAGAAAAATTACAATACTTTTTAGCATTACCCTTTGCTAAAAATAGTTTTACTCTCACATCTAATTGCATGTAAAAGTAAATTAAAAAAAAAATGATGATTTTTTCAACGCTGAAAACATGAAAAATGAATATTAAAAACGTCTGCACTAATTATTACAATAAATTAAATATTTGAGTATTAAAATTGTGAATGTTGAATACGGAGACTATGAAATAAAACATGAGTGCAGGAAAAGATTATTTTGCGCCAAGGAATATAATCCCTTTTTGAAAGTTCAAATTTTCAAGACTATCACTTGTAATTAATGTTGTTATTAGGGATCATTAAAATTCTTTTGTTTTTTTTAAGATCAGAAAAAGATATGGTAGGGTTGCAAAAGAATGGGGTAGGCATGCATGCACATGATAAGATGACACATATTTGACAAACCCATATGGAAGAGATCGCATCTACACATATTGAGAATCCTTAATACCAAATCCTCTTTTTAATTAATTATCTTAACTCTTGTACTCCAACACTCCTTCAAATTTCATTTTGCTATTTTAATTTAAATATTAGCTCACTACAACCTTGAAATGCAATTCGATTGGATAATGACTAAAGTATGCATTATAAGCCAGCATGTGTTTGGCGTAAAGTTAGGGCCTCAATCTGTCTTTATTATATTGAGTCGATCGCGTAAATTATCGTCAATATCTTCCATATACCTTCATTGTAAGATTCGTTGCCTTATATATGTGAGATCTCTTCATAAATGCCTTAGATTTTCCTTGATGCCTTTTCCATTCATTATATGCTTAAGACCAATTCAAACACTTCCTTTGAAATCTTCCTTCCTCGCATCATGATAAGTGTTTCTTTTTGGCCACCCATATATCATGATATGTTGAAAACCATGTTAATAATTTGAGATTCTAATTGGATCTAATTATTAAAGTAAAATATTTGGATTTATATCCAAGTACAGCACACACACATATATAATATATACATGCTTTTAATTATGCATATTTTATTAGGCTAGTTACAAGTTTAGGTTATAACCTATAAGTATACGATGGGTGATAAATTTCAGTCAAGTTGTTAATATGAAAACTTTGTTAATATTTAATCTGTAAATACCTCTATAAGCATGTATTGAGCGTGGAAGTGTATTATAACATTGGCGAACTCCCAAAACCCAACTTATCTATAATGGTGAAAGCACGTCATTTTATTTTTTTTTGGAATTAATAATTTCGGTAAATAAGAAGTTTGTGTGAGTTGAACTTTGAGAGTTTAGGAATATCAATGAATTCATTGCAACTCAGAAAGCTAAAACTTACTGAGGTACTTTTATTTTATCCATTAACGAAGATGAAGCAATCATCAAACGTATGTTTTTGTGGGCTGCGTAGTGCGCCCTTACCAACCAAGTGAATATTAAAGCAGTTTTTACATATTTAATTGAAGTTTCTTTGATTTATGATATATAATATCACACAGAATTTATAGGTGACTTTTTTTTTTTTGGAACCATTATAGGTGACTGACTAAGCACCATTGATATTTTCAAAAGAGAAATCTTCAAAACACACACACACACACTGTTGTGCAATTCTCGACTCTATTCGTTAATGACATTAAATCCATTTGGAAAGTAATATTTATTGATAATGTTAAAGACTTTTGGTCAAGGTCGTTGAGTTTTGCCGTTGCGAGGGCCATAATTGGTCACATGTGCCAATCCATCGCTCATATCACTGTATTTTGTATTTTGTTGGTTCTTCTTTATGTCCAGCTAATCGCAAATAAAGTACATATAACTGAATTTCTTACTACTATATATATATAACAACAACAATAATTACAGTGACACATAAAGTGGTAATATGACTCTGCATCATCGTCATGTGCAATGCAATAGGTTAATTCCTTTGTGCGCATGTATTATTCAAATAATTTCTGATGCTGCGCTATATATATGTGTGTGTGTGTACACAGCATCCAATAAAATGTTCAGATTTAATTACTTGTTAATTAAGAAATGTAATGATGTAAATTCAGTATAAAATATTATCGAGACGAGGAGTACGTGTAAATTAAGAAGCGCAATCATTTTAATCTGCGCTGGGAATTATTACAAGTGCCATTAGTGAAGTTATATGCCCAACTAACTAATAATTTAGTTTTTTTTTTGTTGTTGATCATATCATTGAACTGACTGCTGAGATTTAAGTTCAAATTGCAATTAAAATATTAGCATGTTGACTCATCAAGTCATTATATCGTTGTCGTGCACCTAAGAAGTAGTGACTTTGGATCTCTGACGTCTAAATTTCAAAGATTTTGATAAATTTGCTGACTTTTAAATCTTATTTTATTTATTAAAAATGTAAACTTTAGTTCTTTAAATTGACTTCATCAGCCTTCTTCATTGAATGGCTAAAAAGGCGAAGGTAGGCGTTTGCGCACTAAACGTGTATTTGTACATTTTCCTTCTGTTTTTTAATACACACGGTTAGGTTAACATGTACGTTGATTGAGATTAACTGCCTCCAAAGCTTGACTTTTAAAAAACCTCAAGACAATTGTAATTGATTTGATAGGTTTTAGTTGTCGCGCATAGCTTTCATTTCAAGTTAAGTTATACATAATCCTTTTTTTTCGGTTATTAATATAAAATATATATAAAAATTTTAATTTTGGTATTAAATATAAGACATAATTTATATATTTATCAATTATTTCTTAATTTACATTCATTAATGCTCCCCCTTATCCTTATTATAAGACACTAGCTAACAAGCTGTATTTGATCATTTTTATAAGGTACTTGCTTATTTTTAAAGAGCATTAAATTTGTTTTTTCATATATGTCCATAATTAATAATGGTAGTAGGTGAGAGTAATAATTAATATAATATTAGAGTTTAATGCAATTAGTATGGGTAATATTGAAAATTATTTAAATTTTAAGATAAATTTAATAAGTTTAACTTTTTTTTATTTTAGTTTGTGAGAATTATTAGTTGATATTTTATATTAAGGACCAAAGGATATAATAAATAAGGAGAAGAGGAAATGAGATTATTAAAAAAATGATTAGAACGTTTTAGAAAATACATGTTATATTAACTAACTTTTTCAATATAATCAAATTAGATAAAGGGTTGGGATGCAAAACTAGTTTTTTTTTTTTTACCAAAGAAAAAGAAGATACAACTAATATCAAATATTTTTTTAAGGAGGAAAAGTATTTATTTATAAATTTATAAAATAAGTGTAAAAGTCACATGGTTAGTTTGAAAATATTGACCGTGACTCGTGAGTTTACTTTTTTGACCGGATAAGGTGAGTTGGAGCATAACATGGATGAATGATATATACTCCCCAAGGTGGCAGGCCTTGTCAGAGCTTATTCCAACCACCAAAGGAACCCATGAAACCTGTGAAGAAGATGATGATGACTGTTATTATTTGTTTCAAAAACAAAAAAAGCTTGATGATTTTGAAGTCAGATGCAAAAGAAAGTTCATACAAGACAATCAAACCTTACTGGAATTAATATGAAGAGGACAAAAATAAGAAGACTAACGCTTTCAAGAAGGTGAAACTGATCGTCCATAAATAGTTTGGACGACATCGGTAAATACACATAGAAAGCTTAAAATATAGGACTTGGGATCTCAATTGTTGCCAGCAATGAGAAATTTTTAATGTTTGATTATTGTAATATTATTATTATAATTCCTCTCTTGAGTTGTGAAATTGTGACTATTATTCAATCACCACTATAGCCCCCATATATATATATATATATATATATATATATATGGGGTTTACATTTCTCATGTTACATAAGAAGAAGAAGATTCCTCTACACACATGAAATTGTGAGAATATATATGTGTGTGGGGGGGGGGGGGAGTCCCACCATTTTTATGTGTGTGACATAAGAAAACACACACGTGTGTGCGCACACACGTATAATTAACGACTTAACACAACAAACAAGCAAAGCGAGGGAATTAATTAAACCGAGCTAAAGGACTGTGTATTATTGAGATTTGGGGCCATTGTTTTGCCTCATAACAATGTTATTAAAATCGAGATTTTACGTAAAATAAAAGGAGGAATAAAAAATCGTAACGTAGTAAAATTGTAAAAAAATAAAAACTTTTGAAAAATTAGTAAAATCATTTTAATAAAAAAAAGTCATAAAAATGTAAAATCACAGTAATAAAATGAGATTTTAACTACCATACTCACAACTAATTACTAAATATTATTTCTCCAGCATATTCAGTCTCATACGAGCCTCCTTGTAACATTATCATTTCCTTTTTTGTTCATGTTATTATTTTGCGCCCAATTTCTTCATTTCACTCAAATATTTATTTTATTTTATTTTATTTTCTGAGATATTCCCAGACCACCAATTCCAACACCATATGTGGTACGTATGTGACTGTGACCTTTACATTCATATGGTCAACCGCCAATCTAGCTTATATATACTATACATATCGCATTAATTTGTAAACTGTTCTAGATGGGGTCCAGGGACGATCCTCTTGGGATGACATTTTCTCTGTTTTTTACAATTATATTTTAAAAATAAAATCTTGGATGCATTAAACTGTTCTATATGATAGCAGGATTAATTAAGATCGTTGTATTAAACTCAAATTACATTAAACACTCAAATATCACAGAATAGAAAAGAGAAGGACATTTTAATTTTATTCCCAGGTGCAGTATGAAAATAATTAATTAAACAGTTCATATTTCATACTATGCCTGCAACTGATAAGAATATGATTAATTTGTAAAGAAATATCAAATGTCAACCCATTCTGAATTTGAGTGATATGATTAATTAATTAATTAATTAATTAATGTGCGCTAATTTTGTACATTTTTAAAATTTAATAAAAAAATGTGGGAAGATGTATAATGAGGGTAGCATGTATTGGCAAGTTGACTTTATGGGAACAAACATGGATATTAGTATAGTAGAGCCTGATTTGTTCTGATATTATAAACAAATATCCTTAATTAATTATTATGGATCAAGTGCTTATCTTGTCTGTTATTAATTCAGTCCGTTGCATATATAATTGATTTGGCATTTTCATCATTTTGCATACAGTCTTTCTAAAATAAATAATTAAATAAATATAAAGTATGTGTCCCACTGATCCTTTGAGGTCTAGTTGCACTATGGGGACAAGTTTCAAGAGTAAATTTTTCCAGTGTTATGAATTTATGATGAAGAGAGGTGCAATAATATTTATATATAGTGTAGGTTCAAGTTTTTTTTTATTACATAAGGCAGGGATTGAAGCCCTAAGGAGGAGGGGGGAGGCCAGCTCCTAAGGCTGGCACGGATGCCACTGCGCCATGAGGCGCTGGGCAGTGCAGGTTCAAGTTGAGACATTGGGGTAACAACTAATGAGAATAGTGATTTTCAGATATTGGAACTTGGACCCTCTTCTCTGGGCTGCCAATGAAAATGATAAGCCCATTCAACGTATGAGCTCTGGAAAAAATGTCACCCATAAGTGTAAATTATTGAAAAATAATTTTATACAATATCTTTCTTTTTTTATTTAAATGAGATCTGACTAAGCACACACGTGGCAAAATTTGCCATGCAGATGAAGTAAAAACTTGAAGGTGGAGCCAAGTCAGGTTAAGGTAGTGTTTGGAAATCTTCCAAAATTAGGATTTACGAGGTAAGTATGTGAGAGGAGTTTTATCTCAGTTTACACAAAATCTAGATTTTAGCATGTTTCCAAACAAAGAGTGTTTCTATTTTTAGAAATTTGTGTGTAAACTTGGGTTGTCACATCATTTATGTTTTAATCAATTAAGATACAATAACTCTAAAAATGTTAATTCTAGTTGACTGCTGATATGATTCACATATTTATTTTTTTAAAAAAATAAATCTCATAAGAAAAAGAAAACTCATCTGGGCATAGATGTGCGGGAGAAATGAAATATTTTAATTTTATTTATATGCCAACTAATATTTTTAAGAGGTATCAAATCAGCTCATGAATTATTATATTTTAACATGTTAGACCATAAATGAAGAGGTAAACCTAGTCCATACAAGAATTTCTCCTTTTTCGCTGAGATTTATTTTATTCCAATTTGTGTTCCTAATTTTTGTAAGCCATTTGAGTTCTTCCGAATGGAAATCATATGAAATGAAACACCTATATGTAGTGATAGAGAATCGTATAAGAAATATTATCAATGGACAAAAGGGAAATATATAATAAATTTAAGAAGCTAGGTTGATTTATTTTTATTTTTTTAAAAAAAAGAGTTGAAAGTAAAAGTTATAATAAAATTAATGAAAAATAATATTTTCTCCTATTACAATCAGCAAGAAAAAGTAATCCTCTCCCCCTAACCGACTGATGTGACCCCAATAAAATGTTGATAAGGATTCGATGAAGCTTTGTGTATGAAATAAATTCAATCAGGAGGAATTTATACTACACATCAATTACCTAATCGTCGTCAAAAAAACAAAGACTAGTGGATAAGAGAGCCATGCGTATACGTATATACATATACATATCACTTCACAAGCATCTACTGAGATTTCATGCAATTATTGCTCAAAAGTATTCAAACGAAGGATGATACGTAACAAAATGGTACTGCGTATTTGATCAGATGTCACATGATTCACATTCAATGCCAAGTCTTAATTAACGTAAAAACAGGGCAATAACAAGAACATGGAATCAAAGGTGGAGTTCAGAATCATGCATATCTTAAAATTGTTTAATGAAACGGAATTTCCATATCACATGCGTGGCTTCGGTAACACCCGACAACCATATCCAACATTGTCACGATATCTCTATATTTTAAGATCTCACTCAAAAAGCATCACCGAACACAACGTTTTTTATATTGTAAGAAATAAACAGAGTGAAAATATCAGGAACAGTGATACACAGGTTTCGGAATTCCTACCCTTCTTGCTGTGTCAGTTCTTGACTCAAAAACGCTTCCATCCATGTGAGTGACATTGATAGGGGATAATAATATTAAATTAAAATAAATAAACGTGAAACGGTAGAACAGGTACATGACAGGGACACATAACGAGGTGGCCTGTTTTTATCACACAAAACATACAAGATGTGTCGAGGCAACAATGCAATTTACAAACTAGAGATTCCTGCATTTCACATCAGGAATTTAGGACATAACAACATAAGCACTCCCATAATAAAGGTCTTGGTGGGGGGGTTTCATAACGTGTTGGACAGTCTTGAATCAAAAAAGTTACTGAACATAAATGGCACGACAACAGGAAACACAGACAGTGAATAATAACGTGAGGAATAAGTGAAAGGCAGCTTGATGTAATGTTCTATCCACTCCGGTTTATGTCATTGTTGACTTTACCAAGTAGTCTTGAAGCTTTTAATCAGAAAGACAGTTGGATAGAATGTGACGAGTGACGCTGCCTAGTTCCTACTCTTGCTTTTTTCCACAGCCCTTGGCGCTGCAAGAAGCCCAAATATAAGTAAACTCGAATCAGATACGGTGATTTAAAAGGCAGAAAAAACAAAAACAAAAGAGTTTAAAAGAAAAAAGACAAAATAAAACTGATGGCGTCTTCAACATAGCTATATGCCTATATCTTGGCAGAAAACAAACAGAAGTACAAGGCAAGAGAGTTGATTTTTCAATGCAGGATTTAGAAATTTTATTTTAGTGACACGTGACCTTGGATGGCCTTACAAGTTAGCCACAGACTGGAGTAACTTTATTTTTGCTTTGACCCATATGACCGAAAGGTTTTGTTTCAAGTCCTTTTCGAATCTTTGATTATTTATGCATGCAAGTATTTTACACGCAAGATTTCTGATATAATTCACCAGCACCTTGTTCAGATTCAGACAAATCCAGTTTAAATCATAGATGGTTGGGACCGAAATACTAACCAAGACCAATGGCATCGGAACTCTTCATGATCCTCAGTCTCCTGCATGTATCAATGAACATCCTGCAAATTGTTGAAATATGAGATTCATGACTGATAGCAAATATTACAATAAAGCAAATGAGATGCAACTTTGTTTTAACTGTCTCCTAGGAAAGATTCTTAGTGGCAAGCAAAAATATCAACCATCGTTTGCTATTCAATATGCTAATTCTCAAAAGGGGAATCCATTCCCTCAGTTCAACCAGGTCATTAATAATACACATTTAATTCTTCAGCCCTCACGCATGATATCCACAGACAACAATGTTAAGGAACAAGTTTTACAGGCTAGTGTCAATCAAAGCAAATCATTACAACTCGAAATAGAAGGCTAGAAAGCTTGCGAGATCACTATGATTTGATCAGCGCATGCATGCCCGATAAACCTAATTCTTTAAAATTCACTTCTACCGCAGATAAGAATTCTAAGTTGCAATTATGGCATAATTCCAACTTTACAAGTCAAATGTCAGCTTACAATCAAGAGAATCGATAGATGGAGCCAGCTTCGTAATATCTATTATGAACACAAAAAATTCACCACATCATAATATGAAAAGATCCACAATGCTACAAGCAACATGCTTTAATTTTGTTCTTATGTCTGAACAGTTTGTTCTCTCTATAAAGAAATACCAGATAAAAAAGAAAACAAATTCATTGGTTTGTCAGAACTTACTCCCAAGGAACATCACCCACAAGCATCCAGTCCCCATCTTTGTCCTCATAGGTTAGAACATATTCAGACCCATGAAGCAGATCCTTCAGCTTGCTTTCATTTAAAATCTCCCTGCCTAGAGTTCCATGAGAGCCATATTGACCTGAAATCACAATGAAACACGCAGTAACTGGATCCATGCAAACGGATCATGAATTTTTTCAAGTACTAAATAAGCTCATGCATAATTAAAATAATTTCATACCTATGGTAAAACAGCTGAACATCTTCTCCAGAGCAGATGACAGTTCTGGATATGCAGAGTAGTTCTTCAAATCTACTTTCCTCAAGTATGGAGCGCCATCCATACTGACTTTGATGAACAGAGCACTAGATCCTGCTTTTCCATCTACTTCTTCAGTATTCTTTGAAGTAGTAGCCAGTGAATTCTTCCTAAAAGATCTTATAGGAGGCCAACCCACAACCTGGGCCCTGTGCCACAACACACAAGGATGATTAGAGATCATTTCCATAGCTTAACCCCTCAGATGCACTGATACTGACAGATACGTGATACAGCACAAGCTACAAAAACTGTTTTAACTTTTAAGTATTGGTGCCTCACAGCCCAAAATTAATTTTCGTTTCTACTCTCTGCTTACTTGGTAGCTGGTGCATTGATATTGTTATTTGCAGAACCTTCGAGGTTAGCTCTAGTTTCACTGACAGAATGAGGCCCCTCAAGTGTTGCCTTTACTGGTGTTACTTCTTTGGCTTTGGCTTGAGCCCCAAGATTCTCAAGCATAGAGCTAGTTTTTAATCCCATGTTATGGGAAGGCCTGGGGGACAGTACATTATTGATCTCTGAATCAGCAAGAAATTTCGCCTGTATATAGATTAATTGGAGACTTCTTAAGTGCTAGGCCCAGCATTTAACAAATACAATCTTTCAAGTAAACCAGTATTTACCTCTGAGAACCCATTCATGGCATCTGAGAACCCTCTCTTGCTGCCCAAAACAGCAGTCTTTGTTGAAGAGTGGTGATCATCAGTTAATGGGCGAAGTGGAAACAAGGGTTTCTCATTCAATTGAGTTGAGCTTCTCAAGCAGAGATCCGAGTCTCGTTCAGGAGACTGGGATCCTGGAAGGCCAAGCCTCAGCTCTGTGGCTTTTAGGTTTAGGTTACTTTTAGTCTCATCTGAGAAGGACAGGACTGAGCTGTCCACAGAAGAAGAATCAGACAATCCCATATAGTTATGTTCTTTTAACCCCGTGGCATTGAGTCTTGCATTTTCAGTCGCAGTTGAGGAAACCAGCAAAGTAGCACTGGTTTTACCTTCTTCATCACCTATGCCGAGCAGCGGCGGAGACATCAGAATTCAAACGGTAATCGCCCAATTTTGTAAGCCCTATCAAACAGAACAAAATCTGTCATTGTTCATAAAAAGACAACCAATGTTTCAGTAATTGAATGGCGTCACACAACCAGACAGAACCTTCCGAGTTTAAAGAAAAAAATACAAGGAACAAAAAGAATTAAATAACAGCTGACTGCTCCTGAATTTTTCTTTTAATCAGCCTCAGCAGCTTGATTCCCAAAATTTCCATAACCTACAGAAGCACCACCTTTGTGCACAAAATATTTTCTATTGGAAACAATCAACAATCACCAATATAAATTCTAATATACCCAGAGCATACATGTGAGGGTAATTTATTTATTGTTTGGGTAGAGTAAATTTAGTAGGAGTGGCTGAAACACAACTAAAAGAGAATGAACCGTAGGACAGGTGCTATTAAAGATAACGAGAGGAAATTATGATTTATGATCCCACTCTTTGTTAAATCGTCCTGTGGCAGCAAAAGACCCTACAGGTAGAAGATTCGACTATAAGCTGACAATGGACTTAAATGGTAGAAACTAGCAAACCCAGAATGATAGTAACCGGGACACAAATCCATCGAAGAAAAGCAGCGAACCTTTCAGGCAACCACTATTCTCAGTTTAGCCGATCAGAAAACACACAGACAAAGTGAAGAGCAACACCTTTGATCCCAAAAAGAAAGAAAAAAGGACTAAATCCCCGAAAGAATTTTGCAAATAATGAAAAACTCAGTTAGGAATGTTGATCATTTGTTGAAAATAGAATATGAGGAAAGGAGCAATACACTCATACCAAGTGGAAAGCAAGAGCAGGAGCAAGAAACATAGAGGATTAATTGCAGAAAATAGCAAGAAAATCCGCGGGCAGTTGCACTTGATTTGACAAATAAAAGAAAACAAAACTTGGAAGCTAGTCTTGTAAAATGAAAGATTACAACGTTTTACCTGTACAATTAGCGGATCAGAGAGATGAAGAAGAAGAAGAAGAGGAGGAGGAAGGAGAGAAGATCGATTGAGTGAGCACACACAGAGACTAGCTGAGGGAGAGAGAAGACGGAGCTAAGGACCTTCCATTTGTCACAAAGTAACAAAAGCTTATTTGCTGTCCGATGTGAAGCTCAATGCATTAAAATAAGGGCTTTAACAAAAAGAAAATATCTTGAAAAAAATACACCTCCCTTTATTTTGTTCTCCTTTTTATTTTATATTTTTCATTTAATGAAGGGTTTCACCTTCCTTTTTAATTTTTAATGACCGTAAATCATATTTGTTTTAATTTATAAATGAACTATTTTATTCCCTTTATTTGTTGATATTTTGATATTTGTTGATATTTTGATATTATTAGTTATCTACAAACTATATTTATATTACTATGTCAATAGTAAAATTTGGAGTAAATCATTCCTAATTTGAGAGTACCGTGCTCCATTAATTTGAGTGTGACAACAGAAAGCTGGTCTAATTATATATTGATGTTTGGGCTAAAAAGTATATATACTACATAATTGATGTGATAATGATGATGGGAAAGCAAATACTGATTAATTAAATCCAAAATTATTCCGTTGCTTTAAGTTTTAATAATAATCCGCCGAACAAAAGAGGGAAGGCACAACAAAGGCCACACACCCTTGATGTGTTGTTTTAATGCATTAATATGTAATGCAGTGAAACAGAGGGTTTTAAAGCCTCATAGCTATATTGTCAAAAAACAGAAAGCCCCATAAATGCCCTTTTCATGTAAAACAAAAATTACCAAAGCCTTTTTGGAAAAAAAAATTAAAAAAAATGAGCAATTAGTGATAGCGATTAGTCTGTTATTTTAATTTTTTAAAGAAATTTAGGATTAAAGTACAAAAATATATGAGATTTTTTTTTTAAAGTGTGTTTAACACCAAATACTTTTTTGAGGGGCAAAAGTAACTATAAATTTCTAAAATATGTACAATAATTCACATTGATCGTTTGTTTAAAATTTTTAAGTATTAAGGTGAAAAAATACGTATGAGATTTTCTTAAAAGTACGCTGACACAAATATTTTTTTAGGAACAAAAATAACTATGAACTTTTAAAATAGATAAAAAAAATACACATTGACTATTTATTTGAATTTTTTTATTGAAAATGGTAATATGAAGAATAATATATCAACTAATAAACAACTTGAAATAATAATACGCTCACAGTGCAAGAGAAATCAATTTTCACCTAAGCCTTTATCTCCTTTCTCTCCCTCTTCTAAAAGAAGTGATGCGGTGAAGATAAAGGGTCAGGTGGAAATTCATTTTCCTTACCCAATTAGCAAATTATTATTTTAAGTTTGAGAAATACTTACATACTTTAAAAGTATCAAGTCATGTAAACTCTATCTATTAAAAATATAACAACTCATATCATTTTAATCTTAGTAGACTGATGACTCATTTGAAAAAAATTCAAATTCTATTTTTTAAAGGAAAAATAATTTAAAAACAAAAAAATGATCCACCAATATTTTTTCTTAAAAACATGATACATGCAATTTTAATTTTTTTCAGATAAGTCAGCATCCAATTAGAATTAAAATGGTATGAGTTATTATATTTTCACTAAACTTAATTCAAATGAGGCGGTACTCCTATAGTGTATAAGTATTTCTCTTCGAGTTGTTTCTTAATTATTTACATCATCCTCAATGTCATCATTTTCAGTCAAGAAATATAAACAATCAACTAATGTTAATGTGTATTTTTACACCTATTTTTGAAGTTCATAATTGCTATTGCTCCTCAAAAAAATATTTGTATATGGCACACATTTAAAAAAATCTCATATATATTTCTACACCACAATCTTTAAAAATTAAACCAGCGAGTTAGTGTGTATTTTTTTCACCTATTTTGGAAGTTTATAATTACTTTTAGCCCTTAAAAACATATTTAGTGTTTAGCAGACTTATGAAAAAATCTCATGTTTATTTTTAGAACTTAACCCAAAAATTTAAAATTTGAAGAGGTTAGTACAAACCAGCAAATAAACAGTGAGTTTCGACTCATCATAATTTTTGTTTTGGGAGGAAAAAGGATGTCAGAACAAAAGGCTTTTTAGGGAATTTTTTGTTGTTGTTAATTTGATTAAGAAATTAAAAGAAACGAAGAATCAGGTAATATACTTTTTGTGGGAATAATTTGTAGTTGTAGTTGAATGTTACTGTTTTATGGGTATTTGTTCTTCTAAGCTTTAATTTATTAATCGCGGGGAAATGCTCATGATGTTTTATTACTGAGAATGCCTTTTTTTAAAAAAAAATAAAAATAAAAATAAAAATGGTACTATCATTATTTTCTTATGTAGGAGAACCACATTGAGAAGTAGTGAAGAATCTTGTGAGAAAAAATGGTAAATGCGAGGTGATCGCCCTAAAGTGGAAATAATTAAGTGCTTTAGACGTATGGCATATATTTTTGCATGCTTTGTCCCTCTCATATTCCTCCATTATTATTATCAGTGTGTCGTGATCTGGCTACTACAATATAATGACTTTAAATATTTCCACAAAATAAAAACCCTATTATTAGCTACCTTTTTCTATTTCCATTTATGTGCGATGAGTGAATCAAAATGACAAGTTGGAGAATCAATAATTATATTTAACACCAGAGCGCAGATTAATTAATGACTAAATAAGAAGTTCGTTGCATACCAAATATACATAGGGCTAATAAATTAAACTAGTACGTAATGAATTAAGACGCAAGGTATATAAATATATAGGTTGACAAGTATTCGTTAGTTTTTGAAATTCAAAACTTGCACTGGTTCTCAAATTTTGTTGTCCCACTATTTTATAGTAAGTTCAATGCATGTATAGCCAGACGAGACAAAAATAATAATTATTTATAAAATATTTCCATATTAATTTCTGGGAAATTTAATTTCTATGCAGTAAGTATACATATAAACCAAAATAAACTGAACTATAGCTCTTCATATCATGCAATGCATTCAAAGGTAGATATATATATGTATATATATTTCCATCCTACGTATGATAGTCATATAATACTCATTATTTGTTTGGTGGCGGATAGGTAAATAGATTTGGAATGACCATGTTGCCCCAACTAAGATAGTCCTAATGCTCATTAGCATTATCCTTTTATTATAGAGTTAAGTAGCAAATCCGCTTCGGAAGTACATGCTCGAGAGCAATGTTGCCCCAGAAATCTAAAAAAATAGCAATTTTGTCATTTTCTGTTAAAAAGTTGATGGTCAACATCAATTTTTTAACAGTCAATGTTAGTTTTTTAACGGAAAAGAGGAACATTACTATGTTTTTAGACTTTCGGAATAAAATTAAACCTGAAAAAACTTCTAGGGCAATATTGCTCCTCAACGTATACTTCCGGGGCGGATTTACTATTTAACCCTTTATTATTTTCTGTTCCTTCATATATCCTTTATTTATTATTCATTTTATTATATTATTTGTGATTAACTTTAAATATTGTTTGACTTTTTATCTGCTCCGAGGGGAGGGGAAAAAAAGCAGTGAGATGGAAGAAAAAGAGGGACAGCGTAATGATGCAAAAAGCAACAAAAAAAAAAAAAAAGACAGCGTGATTATGAGGGAAAGGAAAAATATACCATGCTTAGCCACATTACTGAAATATTACAATAATTTCAACCATCACACTCATTGCTGCCTCTTTTTTTTATTTTTTAAAAAGGTGGCAAGATTCCTTCTCCAATATTATACAACATACAAAAACAGAATATTAATTCCATAAATACCCCCACACCTTCAAATGCATGCATGGATCCCACCTGCTACTTTTGCATGTTATTAGACCCCGCATCATTTTGCTCCTCCAGGGGCAAATAAGGAAATCCTTATATGCCACCCAACCACAACTTCTCTCACTCCCTTTATTCACGATCCTTTGTCTAACACGTTGTAGCAAAGCTGAGAATGACCCATTCAAATTCAAATTAAATTGGAAAAACTTGCGTGAAGTTAAGGAAAATATTTTATATCTCAAGGGGAAAAGATTATTAAATCATTAATGTTCAAATATATGCCTCACCTCTCTCATTTACTATACCTTATGTGCGCCATCAATTATCAGGGACAAAATAAAAAATAGGAATTAAGAACTTTTTAAGTAATTTATATTATGAACAGGGAATCTTGTGAAAAAATGATAAATAAATACCATTTAAATTTAAAGGGTTAAGTAGCGAATCTGACCCGGAAGTACATGTCCAAGAGTAATATTGTCTTGAAAGTTTTTTTGGGCTTAATGTGTTTTGAAAATTTAAATAAGTAGCAATGTTGCCTTTTTCTGTCAAAAAGTTAACAGCCAACGTCAATTTTTCAACGGTCAACGTTAGTTTTTTAACAAAAAAGGGTAACATTGCTACGTTTTAAGACTTTTGAGTCAAAATTGAATCTGAAAAAAAAAAAATTCAAGGTAGCATTGCTCCTCATATGTACTTTCGGGCGTATTTACTATTTAACCCAAATTTAAACAATTCTAAAAGATCTTATGAGATAGAGGAAGCATAAAAAGGTGATGTGACAAGAACATTATAGTTTGAAGTTTATTTGCTTTTTAACAAAATTGCCTCTCACATTTTTTTTTATGAAAAAGGGCAAGAACCCTAGCTAGTCGCTAGTGCTTGAGTTTTGATGACAACTCGAGCATGACAATTAGTAATATGGGTATACAAATTTAAGCTCTTTAAGTTGTCAATGTGTATATCCAAGTTGTTAATTACTCTTTTTAAATTTTCATTGTATATACTCAAATTGTTAATTTCACCCTATAGGTGAAATATCTACAAGGTTTGTTAACTTTTGGGAAGCTTAAGTTGTTAATATATATACTTAAATTGCTAATTGCTACCTCTCGTATCTTTAATATAAGATATTTAAGGAGTTAATCTTAGTACTAAATATAATATATAGTTTTTATATTTGTCAATCTTTTTCTATCTTATCTTATTATACTCCATCAACAATAATTAAAGAATAGATCAAACGAAATAATTAAAAAAGATGACTAGAGCAGTATTTTAAAAAACCCATATCATATAAACTAATTCAACCAACTTCTTTAATTTAATTAAATTATGTAAAACATTTTATATTTAGGATTGAAAGAAGTATTTTTAAGTTGGTAACCATACCCTAATATTTTGTTAAAATATTATTTATTTATTTATCATTGGTGTACGAGTATGTGATGAAGGAGTGAGACGTAAGAAATACGTAGGGAACCGGATTTCTTCAGTATCTCAATTCTCAGAATCCCTCAGTATCTTACAATTCCAGCCGTTCATTTTCCTTACAATTAATCTCAACCATCCGTTCATTTTGACCTCGCGAGGTCATCTGACCTCACGAGGTCAAAATAAAATGGATGGTTGAGATTAAGTTTTAGGGAGATCAACGGTCAGAAAACCGTTACTGAAAGATACTGAGCGCACAGGATTCTGAAGCAATCCGAGTCCGAAATACGTAGGGGGGCATTGAGGACTAGGGAAGTGGGGTGAGGGGGCAGAGAAAAACCCGGGAGGAAGAGAGATGAGGCGTTGGGGGACAAGAAAGCGGCTTTTAATTTTGAATTGCCGGCTTCACAACGCGACACCTACCATCCTTCGCTTACTTCCCCCTCCACGCTCTCCTCCCACTCCGTGTCTATCACCGCCCAATCACCTCCCTCCTAACTCTCTTTTCTGTGTTGTGGTTAGGACAGTGGGTCCCCTGCCCCCTTCACCATCATGGTGTCGCTTTTCTATGAGACTGTGTGATGCACGCGTGTGCATGGTCTCCCTAGTCTGCATTTTACAAGATATTTTCCTTTTTCTTCGCTCCACATTAAATTAAAAAATGTGATTTTTCTCATGTAAGTTGAGTTTAGATAAGTTTACACGAGGATCCACATCAGGAAATGCTCACTCCTCTAGTAGTTTTGGGGGTCAAATTACTTTATTTAGGTATTTTTATTTATTTAAATTAAATTGTATGTTGCACCATAAAATATTTTTTACACTAGTGTTTTAAATTAATTAATATCTATTCTCATATTTAGATATATTTTTCATGTAATACTTGAAATATTTTTCCAATGACACCTAGTATTTGAAATATTTTTTTAACACTCAGAATCTTAAATTAATTAATTTTTTTGTGTATGGAGTATTTTTTAAAATTAAAAAAAATAAAAAACCCTTTTATTTGAGGATGGGCATTTGGGATGTGGATTCGTTTATACACAAAGTAATTTATGATAGTACTTAGCACAATTTTTCTCTAATTTAATGTATAAAAAGATAATCTATTAATGCAGAGAAAGAGAAGAAATGGGTAAAACACAATGTGTATAGTATTTTTTTTAATAACAATTTTTAAATGAGGGTAAAATTAGAAAAATGTATACATTTTTCCCCAAAATTAGCCATATTCAATCAATAGTTATCAAAGAAAAGAGAGGGAATGAAGAAAAATAATTAGAGTAATTTAGAAAAAATATATAATATTAATGAACTTAATTAATATGATTAATCTATTGAAATTAATTAATTAGGTCTCACCGATTTTTTTCTTAAGAAACTCGGTAAAAAGCCTCCACTTAGAATTTTTGGTGGTAGAAGGTAAAAAGAACCCATCGGACTTTTAATGTTTAACCTAGAAAGTATTAGAATTCTGCAAATTTTATTTTAAAAAAATATCAATACACTATTTTATGTCATTCCCACCAATAAAATTTTACTAATTTTTCCCTTAATCTATTTCTTTATTTTTTATTTTATTTTATGGTGAATCTTCCTTGTTCTGCTGGTCTGAGGAAGCATGATTAATGGGCAGCTTGGCACGCTTTGTTTTTAAGCACAGGAGAGGAACAGGGAGCATTAAGTAAATTTACTGTTCCGCGTGTTAATTGTGATATGATTCTGCTTCTGAGCCGTTGGATCTTCAACGTCCTCATCATCTCGCCCCACTTTCTCTGTGACGCCACTCGGACGCCATCTTCATGCCCTCTTTCTGGGCCACTACACACATTTCGAAATATAAGTTAGGCTCTTGGCTTCCACTGTATTGACTATTGAAAAAAAACATCACATGATTCCATGATTTATTAAATACAATTAAATAATTTTAAATTCTTCTTTTACGTTAATTATTCATCTCAACCAATTCGTGAATGGTTTTAATTAAATCTATCCTTAATATTTACTCCCTCTGGTCCTTATTATAAGGTACCAAGTAACAAGTTCATTTAATCTTTTTTATAAGGCGCTTGTTTGTTTCCAATAAGTATTAATTATCTTTTTTCATGTATGCCCTTAGTTAATGAGGGTAGTGAGTGAGAGTAATAATTAATAGAATGTTAGAATTTAGTGTAATTAGTAGGGGTAATATTGAAAATTACTTAAATTTTAGGACAACTTTATTGACTTTAACTGATTTTATTGATATATGAGAATTGTTAGTTGATGCCTTATAATAAGGACCGGAAGGCGTAATACACTAAAGCTTAATTTTCAAAGAGATTTCATGGTGGGTTGAGTATGAAATTGCAAGCGTGGAAAATGAGGGCTTTATATTTGCACTACTTTACTCTCTGTGTGTATTTATTATTCCACTGTCTTGTCAATCTTGACTCGGGCCAAGCGCGTGTTCACTGTTCAGAGTGTGTTTTCTTAAGGGTTAAAATATAAAAATATACATAAGTTTTTTCTACAGGACTAAAAATACACACATGTTTTTTTTAGGAGTAAAAATATATATATAGTTATCATTTTGGTGTAAAATTCACATCCTACCGTTAAGTTACTGTTCACCTTAATGAGAGAGAAAGAGATAAGATGAACAATAATTTAACGGCGGTGAACAGTGACTTACCAGTGGGATAAGACTTTTATACCAAAATGGTAACGATATATATATTTTTGTTCCTAAAAAAAACATATGTTATTTTTGCTATTAGGGAAAAAACTTATGCGTATTTTTACAACTTAAGGTTTTTTTTAAGTTGGACTGAATATTTCATTCCATAAGTAATTAGCAGTAATTCATTGGTAATTCGGTATCAATATTAATAACGCGGGGTTATTGTGCAATAATTATTTATTTTTTCAAAACGGAACTTTTTATTCTTGGCTTGCTCTACGCGCGGCGTTGTATTGCGCCTGGTATCATTTTAGGGTTTATTTCTTTAATATTCTCATCACAAATTTTAATAGAGTCTAATAACATGCAACAAGGTTTAGTATGTTTGTTTGAATTAGCCGTAAAAATTATTTTTCTAACATAATTTACAATATATTTTATCTGGTCCTTATTATAAAGCATTAACTAACAAATATTTTTAGTCATTTTTATAAGACACTTGTAAGTTTTCAAAGTATAATTAATTTATTTTTTCATATTTGCCTATACTTAATAAAGATAGTGTGCGAAAGTATTATATTTG
Organism: Acacia confusa; assembly: GCA_037074495.1. NCBI lineage: Eukaryota > Viridiplantae > Streptophyta > Magnoliopsida > Fabales > Fabaceae > Acacia > Acacia confusa. The sequence continues at coordinate 40,677,275 of CM073506.1, forward strand.
AGTTTAGGGTAGTTAATAGGGATAATATATATTGAAAATCACTTTAATTTTATGACAACTTTAATGTTTTTAACTAACTTTATTGATTTATGAAAAATTTATAGTTAGTGCCTTATAATAAGGATCACTAGGTAAGTTTATAAAAAGAGTTTTATTTTAACTTACGTAAAAGTATTTTTCCACCACCAACTTAAACATACTCCTCTCATTGAATCCTTCAATAATTTCAAAAAATAACAAGTCAATTATAATATACTTATTTAGAATTGATTCCTTCAATGCGTTGTGTCATACCTCTAGGGTAGTACTAAATATATGATATAGCTGATTGTAATTATTTTAGAGAAATTAATAAAGTTAAATAAGTTATTTGATTATATTATATATTGTGGCCGATGATTAGATTTTATATTAGTTTATTAGTAAGATAAATTAATTTAGAGAAAACTAATAAATATAAATACTTTAAATTAATATATTTAATCTTTTAAAAAGTGTCAACTAAATCTTATATTTAACAACAAACGAATGTAATATGTTATTTGATACTGCTCTCTGCTTTATCTCCCCATTAGCTCCATCGTGAATATAATATCTAGGTAATTGTGGGACTGCATGAGATTTTCTTAATTGCAATAAATCTTGATTTTCATTGTCAATGTGGGCTTCAAAATAAATAAATTAAAATGTACGGACAACTAAAGTATAGGTTTGTCATTATATTTTTCCACCTTTCATTTGATGTTTGTCTATGCTTTATCATCCCATTAGCTCGAGAATAATGATAATGTTTCTCTTTTTCTTATAAAATAGTGACATGCAATTGAGATAGTGGCCCGTGACCAAACCAAAAGGCTTAGAAATACTTCCTTAACCGCAACTTTAGGCTTGGTTTAAAAACTTTGAATCATAGAAAATTAAGACAGCCAACTAGAATCAAATAATTAAACTCATATAAAAAAAAAAAAATCCACTGTTGTCGTGCCTAATATGCGACCAAAATAAAAATTTTAAATGAAAAATTCCAACATAAGGTGGTTGTTCTTGCAATAAAGAGATTAGCAATTATGGATAATTAAAACACACTGTCACATCTCTAAAATTTAAGACAGAATGAAGCTTCCTTTTTTATTAAAAAAAAGTGCATATTAAGTAAATCGATTATTCGGAGCAGCAAAAGAGCAAACATGATGTACTCTAGATCTACACTTTATAATTATAATAACATGTGATAATGGTTGACAAAATGATTTAAGTCCAAACATATAGATTACTACGAGAGAGAGAAAAATTTGCTCAGTGACAAATGAAAGAGATTCTTGGCAGGCTAAATTTATGATACAAATTATATAGATTGTTTTTTTTCCTTGTGACATTAGAAGGTATAAATTATTGGAAAAAATATAAGAAAATTTTGTTTAAACTTTAAAATATCAAAGCAATCTTGTTGCCTGTAAGAGTATATATATTGATTATAAGAGTATAGTTATTGCCAAATAATTTAGTACAAAATCACTTATATAAAATTTAGAAGTTAAATGTACTTATTTTTTCTCTAAGACCCCTATTTTTAAAGTGAGATTTAGATGCCACTTAAAAATAACAACAAAGAAATACAAACTGCTTAATCAAGTGATCAATCTAAAAGTAGCGTAAGAGAAGGGCTTGTCACAATGGACACATTGATTATGCGTGTTAATAATACAAAAATGTTTTCATGTTTAATAATAATGCTGTAAGAAAGTGAAAATGAATGAGCATAGGCGAGTAATGTTTTTTTTTTTTTTTTTGTTCATCTGAAATATAAATGGTGGGTTGGACAGTATGAAATAAAGTGAACTCGTGCGGCTTCAACTTTTTAACGTTGGAACCAGCACAATAAATATTAATAATAATCACTTATGTGATGATTTAAAAGCTGCGTCCAAATTTCAGAGTTGCATTTAAAAACGATTATATGTTGGATGAATAGGCACCACTATTTCGGGATACTGCCATTGCAATAGCCCAACTTACTTATTATCGACTTCTCTGTAGCTACTCATTTTGGATTATTTTACAAGGTGAAAGGTCATTTTTGTCCCGAAAATTTTACCAAGAGCCAATTTTGTCTCATAAAGTTTTTGGAAGAGGGGATAATACTGTTAGCATGTTTGGGAAGTCTTATTTTCAGTTTATAAATGGTTTTTTTTTTTTTTTCCTTCAAAAACTTAAAAGTCTATTTGATATAGCTTCTTATGGTGATGAGTTTCTTTGAAAAGTCATTTGTTTGAGTTTCTACGTAGCTTTTCACTTCTTAATGGCCCCATCCCTCTTCTAAAAATTTCATAAATACCCTTGCTGATTTTTTTTTTTAAAAATAAATTTTATAACACCGACACAAACTAATATATTATTTTTATATTTCTCTTTTACATGAATAACTTGTTCAACTTTTTAAAATATTATATGCTTTTATTAAAAAATTATTTTTACTTCTCATACTTTTTCCATATGCATTTATATATTTTACTGTTTTTTTTTTGCAAATTTGCTTTTAAATTTATCTTTTTATCCCAAATTATTACATAACACACACACACACACTATTCAATAAGATTTATGTCTTTGTAAGTCATTTTCTATCTCAACTAAACTTTTCAAATGTTATGTCAAACAAGAGCCTATATAAAAAAACCTAACAGAAAAAAAAAATCATTTCTACCATTACTTTCTCAAACAGGCACTATATTAATTAATTTTGATCGTTAGTTGGTTAAATTTACTATATTAGTAGTTCACATATTATCCACATCATTGTTGTTAAGGTGTAAATTTGCCCCAAAAATTTTAGATATAACATTGAAAAAAGATAAAATAAATGACGCATAGACTTTTCGCGCAAATTTCCACCTTAACAAAAATAACATGGATAATATTTGGACTGTCAATTTAACAAATGTAATCAATTAATGATAAAAATTAATTGGGTCAGCAATAAAAGTAAAATTGCTCATTTTTTATACTTCCGCAATAAAACTATCTTCCAAAAAACTTCCGGAGTAAAATTGTCCCTCTGTGAAAACTTTCCAATTAAAATTATCCCTTAACCCTTATTATATATTATTGTTGTTTTCTAAGAAAAACATAGCACCCCAAAAAAATATTTACTTAGCTAAATTATGGAGATAGTTGGTCCCGATGTAAAATACAATCAAAATCAACAACTGAATAAAGTATTAAAAATACATAGGTTATGTTCGGAACCTACTTTGGTTGTTTATAATGATAAATATGGCAGGCAATAATACTGTGCATTAATCATTGCTTTCTCATATTTTTTAGGATGGCTTGAAAAAAGGGGGGGGGGGGGATTGGCCGACCATGATTATAATGATTAGGAATAAGAGAAAACAATAAAATTCTCTATTTATATATATATATTTTTTATATATAAAAAGTTTTGGAAGGGTTCGACACCAGTCCTCTACCAAGGCTAGGGCATGGCCTCATGAGCACTTATTGGGGACTAACGAGATTGCCTACCAAAAGAGTCATAGTGATGCCAGAAGGGATTGAACCCACGACCCAAGTGCCTAGTCTTGAATCCCTTACTATCTGTGCCAACTCTTATTGGCTATTTATAATTAATATAATGGAAAAATGCATAATCACACATGGGCATTCTCAAGAGACACAGTACACCTTTTTTCGTGTGAAAGATGTTATTTCACAAACAGCAGAGTCATAACCAATAGGAATTAGGTCTAGTGAAATAAATTAGTCCCTCACAACGTGAGAAACTAAGGTTTAAATTCTTATTGGGAGAGGTGTGTATATTTAGTACCTTACAATGTTTTGAATATGATTGCTTCTAATATTAATACAAAGACACGTATGCTTTAAAAAAAAAACACGGCTGACCATGTATATTGCATGTGGCTTGAGAAACTACAAGGGTGTTGTTATTTATTAAATTCGATACAACGCAATATGACATAAAAATAATAAGACAATAAAACAAGTCGAATATATTAAATTAAGATACTAATTCCAAGCCACATATATTAATGAAAACATATTTACAAAAAATAAGAACAACAATCTATTCTTTTTTTTTTTTTTTGTTATTGCACTCATTTCACCAGAGTTTTGCCCTGACTAGTTTGGATTGAGGTTTTGTCGGACGCATACGCGGGGACCTCTCTCAGGAAAGTTTTCTGCATCTACAAAGACTCAAATGCGAGACTCTTACTTAAACGACTTAAGTCATTTTCACTTGAGCCAACTTCTACGGGTAACAAGCAGCAATCTATTATGGTATTACTCATAATATGCGCTTATTTTTGTAAACTAAAAGGGATCTTGATTCTTGAGTCCAGCATGAAAAGTGAAACGGTAGACTAGGTGGGCCGTACAGTTGTCCAATTTTTGCCCCGGCCCATACTACACTCAAGAATATTGAATGCCCAGAGTCAGAAAATGACCAAGAGGCCCAAACACAGCCATAACAACGTTTTTTTTGCCCCCTTAAAAAGAAATCAAATACAAATGTTATATCTTCATTGTCAAATCTTTTAACTACGAAGTGACAAACGCATATCTTTTCACTTATAAATTAAATTGTAATGGTACCTATTTAGATCATGCACCTGCTATGTTAATTAATGGCAGAGATCCCACATTTTTTATTATATCTTGATCACTTGTTTTGATGATAAATATGTAAAAAAAAAAAAATATGCAGGGCTAGTCCTTATTAATTTGTTTTCAACCTAAACAGAAAATCAACAACTAATTTACTTCACTGTGGTTGCTCATATTTGTTTTGTTGAGTGTTTATGTGCCTGTCATTTTGATTTTAAGAAGGCCAAAATTGAATTCCGCTCAATTAAGATTTCTTATTCTTTTGATAAAAGAATTTGGTGAATTTTATTTTAGTGTACTCAGCGAGACCATAGTACTATTTAAGAGTTTTTTTTGTCTATTTAAATTAGCCGTAAAAACTACTTTTCTAATATAATTTATAGTACATCAAGTAAACATGTAAGGTAAATTTTATTGTGCTAATTTGAACATGTTATTAAGACGTCAACTTAATTCGAAACTTCGAGTGTCAATTATGTGAACACGAAAGAGTTACCTGCGCTGTGTGTGTGAAATTGCATCATCATTACTCTTAATTATTATTTTGATTTTATTTCCCCAATATTCAAAATTAACCAGATCGACATATTAGAAACGTACGGTAATCATCATCAAGGCTCAAATTGACAGATTTTGACCAACTTAGGATTTTCTTTTCTGATAGTACTCATAATTTTTTAGGAGTAAGCTTATTATGAAATGTTTGAAATCCTGTTGGATTTGGTTAATACATCATTCTGATCAAAACCAACACCTCGCATAATATTTGCCTAATATTCAAAATTAGTTTCAAGTTTCAATGATCAATGACAATATCATTGTCCCCTCTTCATCATATTGCTTTGGATTTCACTTTCTTTATTGGCCAAAGAGGGAAAAAACAAGAATAGGAAAAATCATTTTGTTAATTCTAAATTACTGCTGCGGTTAAATATAAAAGCACAACGTGCTGTTCTGTACAAAGGACAGGTGATTGTTCCTCTCTGCAGTTAGTGCTAACAGCACACCAGATATGATTAGGATTTTGACCTCTTTTTTCATCCTGGCCTGAAACTTAGATTTTGGAATTCAAACAAGTGATGATTATGTAAAAAGATTCTTACAAACTTCACAGATAGACAATTTCATAATAATTTTATCACACAGATCCTAATTAATCTTCATCAAATCAGTCTCCACTCTTTTTCAGACTACACCACCACCAATATATTTCAATTGCGTATTTGTACGTCCTCCATTAATCTCTGGGAAAGAAAGACGACGTTTTAACAAGTCTCACGTCAGAGAATTATACTGTGTATAAAATATTTATAATCGTGTCTAATTCTAATCAACCATGAACTATACAATTCAAACAACAAAAAGTTTTTACATATAAGTTTTGTTGATCTTGGAAAAAGGAAAAGAAATTTCAGTTGGCTGAAGTGCGGCGGTAGATTTGGGATAACACCATATTGGCTTCATCCACCAGAAGACAATTTTTTCCCACTTCAAGAAAATCCCAAGTCTTCATTTAAGAGCCACAACAAATTAAAGATGACTAGGATCATCTTTCTGAACTTGAATTGTAATATTTTCATGCTTGGGAGGATTACAAGGACACGCCATGGCTATGAACCTTGGAACCTCATCTCCTGGCATCAACACAGGCAGGCTCTGAACCTCGTTCTGCTTCATCACCTGCGTCAAAAACCAACAACGTTGTTGTGTGTTCTTTTTCTCGGCATGGACAAGAGATTTCGAACGAGATCTTATATTAAAAGGTGGGGTAGTAACCACTAATAATGAAACGTACCACATGAGGAATAGCAGGTTTCTGGAGAGAGGAAGGCAAATCTGGAGATGATGATTGTGATTGCGAGTGAATTTGAGGGGTGTAAATTAGAAGGCCACGAGAGCGAAGAAAAGATAGAATTTTATCCCAATGCAAGCAGCAGCAGAAGAAGCAGCAAATGAAGAAGAACAAGATAAAGAGAAGAGCCAAACCCAGAGGAAAGCTTATGATGACTCTGGCCGATGATGTCTCCTCTGTTTCCATCCCTCTCATAGTCTTAAATTCTTCCCATGTCAAATGAAATGCTTCAAACGAAGCGTTAAATAAAAGAGCAAGAGCAATAAAGAGAGCTTCTTCAAGTGACGATGATGATGATGATGGGGCACTAGGTGGTTTTAGTGGAGGCATGACTGCGACATACTTATTTATTATTGAACAATATGTGAATAGATGAGTGCGTGGGGTGATCATGTATGGTCAGGTACCATTTCCGTTTGGTACGGAAAAGAAAAGGGTCTTAGTGGTAGTCCTCTCTCTCTACATATATATATAGTTTACGATCGTCTCGGTTGCTGGTAGTAATCGGTGGAGAAATCTAGAAAGTGATGGTATTTGTTTGGGACCACGTTTATATCCTTATAAGTATTTATTTATGTAAATTGAGTTAAAACTCATGTGACCTCGTATATTATAAATTATAATTGAAAGGTTGTTTTTGAACACACCCCATCACTATTTCAATCAAGCATTTATGATAATGATAGGAAATTTGGCTTACTCTCCAAGGTTGGCTTATGTCTTGCTTGTTAAGATTTACAGGGCCTACTGTTCAGATGGAGGGGAAGAGTTTGAGGGAATTCATTAGAGCAGTGTCTTTCACTACATCAAAGACACTGATATCCGCATGAGCTTAACTAGTTACTAACGATACAGCCTTTAGATTCTGTGTTTGAATCAAACTTTACAACCTGCACTTCGGTTTGATTGCATAACAAGGAAGAGAAGCACATTCGCTAGCTCATTGGGAAGTCAAACGTGTATTTGTTTTCCCCACTTTTCCTCCTCCATATTGGAAGTGCTCTGCTACTTGAATTAGGCTAAGCCGTACGTTTTAATTATTAAATTAATTGAAGTCGCCGGTTTTTGAAAATTATATATATATATATATATTTGCGCTGCCATGACCATGATGGTGGTGGTTTCTCTGTTTTGGTATAATAAATTAAGAGAGAAAGAGGAATAAAACAGGGGAGAGATAACGTTGCTTCCAAATAAAGTGAGGAGTTATGGCAATTGGCAATCCCTCTAACACAGAAAGTGGTGGGTGGGCTTGACTTTGGTAAGTGATCTTAAAGTAAAAGTCAGATTTCAAGTGGGATTAGAATTCTCTCTCTTACTCCTACCATTGCCATCGCTTCCGTCCTTTAATTTGCCCCCGAAAACTATATAATTTTAGAGTGAAAACGAGTCATATAAGCCTTTTTTTTTTATTATTTTAAAAAAGCTCATCCGATCCATGATTGTGTAATATTTTTTCAACAATATATATTTAGTATCTCAGATTAATTTTTAGTATATCCAGCACCTTAAAAACTTTTTTTTCATGGCACCTAATATCTAGTATTTGATGCATATCACCTGAAAGTATTTTTTTAATTGCACCTAATATTCTAAGGTAATTTTTAGTACATTTTGATAGCACTTAGGATATTAGATGCTACTAAGAAAATACTTTTAAGTGATGGATTCCAGATATGAATTTTTTTTTTTTTTTTAATTGCATTCAATCTCGCCTTTAGGAATGGTAGAGAGAAAAGTGAGTGGTATACTTGGTGTTAAGCACGGCCACTTATAAAGCTTCTTCCTCCGATCAGCATGTCTCGCCGTTAATATTGCGCCTACGTATGTATCCTTTAATTTCCCCATTTAATTAATTAATAGGGTTAATGGGAATGGCTAATTTTTTGAGGACCAATATTATATATCCGGAAATATGAGAAGGGAAGCGATTTTTCTGTCAATTAGAAATTAAGTTGAATTTTGACTGTTAGTCTGACTACCTCGGCTCACCCTCAAGAGCCACGTCACATCTGGATCATTTCATCCCTCACTCTTCATCTGCCTCTTCTCCAACCAGACAGGTCTGGAGCCATGATCGGAGAAGTGGATCAATCTCAAAGGTCTGGAAATTTGAACCACCTTCACCATCGGTGTGAATGCCCCCGATTACAGCTATGATAGGTGTTAGGGCAAATCTGTGTCGACATCTTCGTTGATTGCCTCTCGCCAATCCACGTACATCAAGATATCTCTGCAACAAATAGGAGCTTCTCTAATCACATTCAAACCCTACAAAAATAGAAACTCAAACAAACCACAAAGCTTAGAGCCTGTTTGGCAAATTTACAAACCTAGGTTTTGTCCTAAATCTAAGTCTGCTAAACATTTTTTTTTTTTTTAAGTTATTCTGTACCAAAATTTAGATTTTGTCATAAATTTACCAAACACCCTTTTAATCTTAGAGAACAATTCACCTGCCCATATGATGAAAACTTGAACCAGTTGATGAGTGATTGTAGTGAAGAGGAAGAAGAGAATAAAAAGCACGTGTAGGGGTGTGGAGGAGAATGAGTGAGGGTAAAGTGGTAGTACCCAGAGGAGGAGAAAGGATGACTTGAAGGACTTTGACTTTTCAACCCATGATATCATTAAGTGTAATGAGATGGATGATGAAGTAGATGTCAATTGCTCCTCTTTTTTTATACTAATTATAAAATTGAGTTAACTTTTTTTTTGAAAGATTAAAGAAGTTAAATATGTTACTTAATCCATTTATATGTTGTATAGCCTTAAATTATATATTAATTTATTAGCCAAAATAATTAATTTGGAGAAAAACAATTTTAAAAAAATTTTAAAGTAATTTAATAAACTTTTTTAATTTCTCAAAAAAAAAACTTGGTCTTATAATTATAATCGGGGGAGTACTTTCGAAATAAAATTGACCATGAAAAAAAAATTTTGGGCAAAATATTTTATACAAATATGCGAAATAGTATCAATCATGTCAAAGGCGTGTGCCGATATATACATGAGAGTTATTCCTATTGCGGAATATATTGTGTTTGTGCGGTTCAATTTATAATGTGCAATGTATTTAAAAGGGGATATAGAAATTAGGTCATGGTCTATATCAAGTTTGGGACTCTGAGGTGGAAAGCATTATTATTGTTATCATCATTTTGAACCTAAAGTTATCCATCAGAAATAATTTGGCAACAACTAATTAATATAGTATTGCTAATTAATTAAATTAAACTATGCTTTTTGGTAGTGCTCCTTTCCCCAGTAAGAATCCATGAGCTCAAAACTTCTTACCTTGAATTTCTGGCGTTTTCACTGCATGCTACAAACAGTTGAAAAGCATTTACTAAAATACTATACCAGTTCATGAACCGAAAAAGAGAAATTGTTCAGATGGTGAAAGTTCAATCTATGGTTTCCTCGTGAGACAAGGTAGAAAATTTATCTATATTTATATACTTTTTGTATGGAATATTTTAAGAACTCTAAGGATAACATAGCAGTGTCCGTAAGAGCAAATATATTGATAAAATTCATTATGATTCATTCGTAAACGTGTAATCAATATATTTACTCTAAGATTTGGGTTCTGATCCGGCGTTTACGAATGAATCATAATGAAGTTTAAAGTCCAGTTACAAGTTCGTTCTGTAAAACCCAATTGGATATTATATTGGACGTGTTTTGGAGTTGGGCTCACGTGTGTACAGGTCCCACCACGTTTCCAGACTCAGGTGATCTCGTCTATATATCACTCAGATTCTAGTTGGTTCTTTGAAGCTTTCTGAATAATTTTGATGGCAACGGACTGTTGAAAAATGTCCTTACACTATTATAAAAAACCAATGTCCTTACACAAAAATATATATATTAAAAAAAAACGAAGAGACACATCTATTGGGGACATAGACAAAAGAAATCGAACTTTACTCTTGTTACAGTATATGCAGAACATCGTTCATAGATCTCATCACATCCACATAAACAGACACAATCCTGAATCCAGTCACCCACACATCTTTTCAATTTCCCATCCACAGTATTAGATATTGAAATGTGCTCGAGATACTTGTTGGCTCGAGTCATTCAAACCAATTAAAGCCACTTAAAACCAGAAGGCATGTTGCTTCTTATGATGAAGAAATGATCTACTGCTATAACTTTATGGGTCAGAGAGATCAAAGAATTTAGCTATATATATATATATATCTTTCACTTATAAACCTCTCTGCAGGAATCAGACAGTCAAAAATCCATTCTCTTACAAATAAAGCTATAAAGTGCAGTGTCGTCTTTCGTTTCTTCAAGTCTTGTTCTCACAAACATCTTCCTCCATATCCTGCACTTCTAAATAACGCTTGCTTTATGTCTCCCGAGCCCACTATTGCCCTGTGCTCCAATTCCTGTATTCATATATAGCAAACATATGATTATAAATTTAAATATCACTGGAATGCTAAAAAGGAAGTTTAATTTAATCATATATAATATGATGCTTGTACCTCTGAGCAAGAAGCCTGCATGGTAAAATCATTGAAGCAGCTGATAACACATTGCTGAATCTCAAGCCCAAAGGCCTCCAAGGTGGTCACTGTAGATAGCAACAACCCTGGCTTCCCTGCACAACACATTTCAACCCTCGTGTCTAATTTGCTTCGCTCCACATCAAACTGTGTCATAATAAGTTAAATAAATATAAGTTGGGATCTTTCAAGATAATTAATAATGCAGATTTTAATTGCGTCAAAACTGGAAAAAAAAAAAAAAAAGTCCATACCTTGGGTGAATTTCTCATTATGATTTCATTTGGTTTAGCATAATCCTTCAAAAGGCCTACCATGTTTGAATCCAAGTCTATTTCTTGCTGCAAATCTTTAATCTTCTCCAGAAGTTCTTTCACGTAGTCTATCGTGTCTCCAACTATAGATGTTCTGTCCATCTGCAAAGATCATTGATTTAAAAGGAAAATTAAAAAGCACGAATTAGCTCTACAAAAACGACACCAGTGGATAATAATTCGCATGTTTGATGAAAATTGTGAACATCAACTAACTTAATTACTGCCATAATTAATTACCTTACTAATCTTGGGGACAATAGATCTTAGCATGGAGAGACGATCATTGAGCCTCTTTCTTCTTCTTCTCTCAGCCATTAGATTCTTGGAGGGCTGTCCCAGCAGCTTCTTGGGTCGATTCTTTCTCTCCAAATGACAAGTGCTCATGTTGAAAACTGGCATTATTATTTCAGGAGAATGACTCATGGGCTCTATCTTACATGTCGTTTTGAGGTCTCCAAACAAATTACCCTCTTCTTCTTCCATATTCATGGACGAAATTAAGGGGTAATTATTATTCTCTTCTTGAACCAGAAAAGGAGGAGTGCTAAGTGAAGAATAAGTAGTATCAACCGTTGTATAATAGGGTGGTGATGAATCGATGATATGGGGTGTAGAGAACTCATCAAGTAATGAGTTGTAGATTTCGTTGAAGCTACTATTGTAGTTGTTGTAGCTTTGAGGCACCTGTTGATCAGAGAAGGAATTTGGGAGAAAAGCAAGAGAGTTTGGATCAAAACAGTCTAAACTGTTATTATTATAAGCATTATTAGGGAAGAAGAACTGGTTTTCTTCATTTGGACTTGGATTTGTGTCCCATGCTTCTCTTCTTTGAGCTACCAATTCCTCCAAGAAATCATGTTCTGACACCTCCATTTCTATTCTTCTCTCTCTCGTTCTGTGTTTCTCTGGCTATATTGGAATTGCTGATCTTTTTAGGGAACACTATGAGAACATACAGGACCAAGTTGGAGAATTTATAGAGGCCAAGGGTAGAGTTTCTGCCAAATTGATTAATATTATATTGTATATATTACGAATTCCTCCATCATCTTTAATATAAGATAAAATTGATTTTTTTTTTAAATTTTAAAAAAACTAATTAAATTATTTAAAAATACTTATATTTATCGTTTTATCTCTAAACTATTTTATTTGACTCATAAATTGATATACTTTACAATCTAATAATGTATAACATACGATATGATTAAATAAATAGCTTCACACATCTCTCAAGGAGTTTCACCGAAATCTGAGCGATGGACCAAAAACAAACTAAATATTTAATCGACAGACTCGGAGACAAATTTGACCCTCGGATATATGTGTGGAACCCAGAAGGATGGAGTCACCTCTTATTACCCCTTGACAGGTTCTTTGTACTTTAAAAACTCTCAAATATAAAAAGTTAGTAAAGGAAGAAAATTTTCTAAGTTGGGTCCCACTATTCGTTGCCTCTAAACTTTGGCTTAGCTCACAAATTCAAATGAGTTGGTGGTGGTCTATTTTTGTTCTTTTTGCACTATATATACCACCTTTCCTATCCATTATACTTTACAAACATTCTATTGATATATTCCTAGCGTATAATAAGTGATGTACGATAATAAAGTATATTAAGTTTTTGGCTTATGTGTGTGGATTTTTTGGTATAACGAATAAGCAAAGAGTATCGCACAATTCAATTCTATAGATTTGCCCTTTTGGCTCTTGTGTTGTTTTGTGAACCAATAGGGATCGATATGAACAAGTTGTCTTGTTGTAGGGGCTGTCTAGGCTTTCTGTGTCTCATCAAGCTCTGGTCGTTCCCACTAAGAAGATGACAAAAACCCTAATTATCGTTCTTGTTGTTATTATCGCCGTTGTAATGATAGCGGTTTTTCTTAGTTGTTAGAGTTTCTAGAAATTAACTACCACGTCAAGATCATTCATGAACCTCTCCATAATACTTACAAATAAGTATCACGTACATGTTTGACTCCTCAGCTATATACATCGCTAACTTTGAAGCACAATACAGGCTCTTTGATTTGGACTAACAAAATCATTTCTTAATCAGGACCTTATTATTAAAAAAAAAAACAGATTTTTATGACCCAATATATCATGATATATATTAATTTATTTAGTCGAAAATATATTATTAAAGTATGAATATACAGCGAAGTCTATCATCCTACACTATATACTAGCCACTCTCCCTGATTTGCAAAACGAAATATTTCTATTATTGGATCATTAATCGCTGAGAGGTCATTATAATTTTCTTATTTAATGGGGCTATGGTTGTAGCCTTATTATTGGAGCAGAGGATGAAAATAACTTTGTCTAGAATTCTCGGCGACGAAAACGACTATTCAAGGTTCTCTGATTTCTGAAAAGGCCATTCGTAGGAAAAGATCAGACCCTAATTCTCTTCCTTTTTCCGGGAATAATTTCAACCTACAGGACTCTGAGCCACGTGCTATTGATGTGTAGATTTCCCCCGACAAAAATTAATCATTTTTTCTAAATTAATATAACGCCAAGCCTCCTCGTTTTTTTTCGCTTCGTTTTTCATATTTTCAAATCGATCATCTTTTGAGAATCTATCACACTTACTATTTACGACTAGTTCTAATAGGTTTATCCCAATCGTACAAATTGTGTGTTGAACTGTGTAATTTGCCTACGAGGGTTACGTCGATCTATGTATTGTATATATACTCACCTAGCTAGCTGACAAATGAATACGGCTTCATAAATTCTGGACATAAAAAAATGTTTTAGGTAAAATATGTGCATACAGAAATCACACACTAGCTATATATAAACAATTAATTAGCCATAAATTTTGTTATATTCATCTTTCTTCATATAATATAAAACTTCATTTTTATTTAGTAAGTTGACGTTTAGTAAATGAGTCATACTGATACAGATGTGCATAGTTGATAAATAGTAGAAGAATCCCGCCTCATGTATCAAAACGTCCACTGACAATTTAAATAATGAATATTATACGTTCAAATTAACCGTGAAACGTCCAATATGAGCGGCCATCGTTTATTTGCGCATAAAATATTAAGGTTAAGCAAGAAATGAAAATCCCGGGCATAATTAAACGATACGATGAAATTAATAATTAATCAGCACAGTACACACAATAGATTACAAGAAAAGTTTGTTGAAAAAGACTGTGAAATGATTAGATGCGAATTTGCTTTTCTGGAATATAATTTCAGTACTTGAAAAAAAGGAAAGTGATGGCGAGTTGTCTCGATTTAATTACCATCCACGCGTTGCTTGTTTCAACTTTGATTTTCAAATGGTCACTGTGTTTTTGGCTAATTAATTCATCTGTGATAAATCATTGGAATGGAAATCAATCATTTAGCTCATCACCAGACTAAGCTAGTGCAAAAATTTAATCAACGGTAGGCCTGGGTTAATTAATTATTTCTCAGGAATATTCGTTCTCCGGAAATTAAAATAAATTACGTATAGTATAATTCTCTTTAAGTAACAAAATTTTACAAATAAGAATAAACGATAATTTACTTGTTTTTTTTAGTTGGGAAATTTGAAGCAATATTGAACGAGCATGCATGTCTCCTGCAAAATTAGAGATCAAGTATAGACATATTTTACGTAAATTAACCCTCGAGGTTTTTAAGAAACTCAAAAGGCCTATGGAAAGCTTAATTTAATGAAGGGGATTGTTGAGTAAAAGCTAGTAGTTACGTTTTACTGTCAAGCTAAAAGAGGGAAATAGATCATATCAAAAAAAAAAAAAAAGAGGGAAATATAGTATGTAGCCAAGAGCAGGTTATTATATATGGAAAATTAACTGACTCCTAATAATAATAACTTAGTGAACAAATAAATAGATTCTCACAGACGGGGACAAATTAAACACACAAATGACAACAAAAGTAATAGTAGCTTTATTCAAAAAGAAAATTATATATATAATTGCCAGTTTCGATGGGTTGTTTTGTTTCAGAAGATCATAACGCAGACAATAAGCAATGAGAGAAAGAGAAGGCACTGTGTGTCCCCACGTGTGTTTTTCAGGGAATCTCCTTATAAATTGCTGCAAGCAATTCCCTTTATATACTTCAAAAACCCACCAAAAGAGACAATAACATATTTTCTTTTTTATATATATAACCTAAGCCGACAACAATTGACTCATATACTCAAACCCATAACCGTTACTGTTCTCTTCTCTCATCTGTCCCTTGATCAGATCAATAATATATACCATCTACAACAAAAAAAAAAAGAGGCTTTGAGATTAATTAATAGTTTATTTATACATAACTTATAATGCCCACACATGTACACACTATATATACTGACGTGTATGTATACATCCCCTCGTTCTCTCAAGAAGCTAGCCGCACACAGAAAACCATCAAATACAGCAAGCTTCGTTCCCACTGTTTTTCTTCTACGTATACCTTCACTAATTATTTTGATCCGTATTGGTTTTCATATACGCATTCCATTAAATATATATAGACACACACAACACAACAATATCGGACATGTCTTTTTCTTTACCGTTATAACATTTTATATTATTATATTATGTGCTTGTAGCAAATTAAATGAGCTAGATCGAGATATCAATATATATAGTGTTAAATTAGAAAGATATGAATTGAAGTATACACATCAATTTGAATTGCTTGGAAGATGAAACAAAGTCCAAGTACATTGATGAAGGAGAAAAAGTTGGAACGGTTGCCGGAAACATGAGCAAATAAGAATGATCAAGTAGGGAAAAAAAAAGATTTTTTTAAAGAAAAAAGATGAGACAAGTGCAAGTGGAGGACAGTGAGAAAGAGAAAACCAGGGCAGTTTCTTGGTCCATATATAGTCCCTGACACACAAATAATGGTGGTATATATTTTTTGCCTGCAAATAATGGTGGTATTATTGAAACCACCTTTCACAGCCCACAACATCTCAACTAACTGATTAATTAATCCACTCTTCTTTCTCTTTTTTCTCAAATGCTACTATGATCCACACACACCCTCACACAAACATGCATACTTCTCTTCATTAAAAATGTAATTATCGTATATTCAATTCAAATAATACATCTGGTTTAAGCATGCTGGGATACTAAACTAGCACTTTTAATTTCAAGATTATTTCGTTTTATATTTTGAGATATATCTTATAAATAAAGACGCACAACTTTTCATTCTTAAAAGTTAAAACCCTTTGTCCTTTCAGAATGGCGTAATTCTTCGCATAGTAAGTCTGTGCGTGATGCCCAGACGGATAACTTTTTTTTTTGTTGCCTGTGACGGATAACTTAATTATGAGTAATTCTTTAATCAGAAACTTAATGCATAGTATTAATATACATTATATAAAGATGAATTATATAAGTCTTACATGAATAAAGAGAATTCAGATTAGTAGAATATAAATGGAACGATCATTAGACTTGGTCAACGAATCATTTAAAGAAACTTGGTTTTGCGCAATTTCACGGTGGTCATTTATATATCAGATAAGACTGAATGTTTTGGCGTCTAGGCAATTGGGATTTGCTGATACAGTTTTTTTTTTCTTTTTTTTTTTGGGGGGTCCAAATATGTGCAGCCAATCACAATCATCCATCAATGGGGGCCAACTAATGTTGATAGATGCATTGCACCATGCTCGGTTTCTGGCTTTTCATCACTTTATATTGACAGAGAAATAGGAATCAGTTTACCAGAGCGCTCGTCGGGAGATTTGGACACTCTAGATCTCTATATATGAGATTTGGACCGTCTATTTTTATTTTTATTTTTATAAGATTTGTTTTTAAAATTTTATGAGGTTTTTCAGTACCAATACATATTTTGAAATATTTTTTTTAGTACGAGGAGCTTGAAATATTTTTTTTCAAGATCTTAAAATAATTTTTAGTACTCTAAAGTATCTTTTTAGTACCAATCAGTACTCTTAAATACTTTTTTAAAATCTTTAAAAAATATTTCAAAGTACCAACTGATATTAAAAAGACACTTCAAGGTACTGACTACTTTTTTTAATACTATTTGGTACTCTAAAATATTTTTTTAAGATCTTGAAAAAAACATTTCATGGTACTAAAAAAACATATTTAGAGTATTGACTGTTACTGAAAAATACTTTATAATCTTAAAAAATTATTTGAAGATATTGAAAAAATATTTCAAACTAGCTGATACTAAAAAGATATTTCAGGATACTTATTGGTACTGAAAAAAATCCTAATAATTTTTTTTAGAAAAAAAAATCTTATAAAAATAAAAATAAAAATGGACGGTGCAAATCTCATGTGGAGATTTGACCGCCCAGATCTCGACGAGCGCCCCCTCCCTTCTCATCCTTTCTACGAGCAGGGAATAACTGGTTCCCTGAGAAATATAACTCTGAGATGAAAGTGTGGGGGCAGATTATAATTAAAGTGCATGAAATACGTCGTCGTTTTGTGTAATTCAGCTGAGGATGAAAATGGAGCAAGTGGTTTAATTAGTATTCAATTTTATTCAGAAATTTTAGCTAACAGGAATTTACATGTTCGTTTTAGTTACTTGTATTTCGTCGTCGGAAATTTTAATTAAGAACCTCTCACAATTTATATAACCGTATAAAAAAAGAGTGTAATCCCAAATAACATACGATGACGTACTTAAATTCATATCCCACCCAACTCGCAATTTGAAGAGGTGTACTTTTGAGTTTGAAAATGATAAGCAGTCTTTATTGCAATCAATTTAGCAAAATATGCCACGTGAAATATTCCCAACTTGTTATATTTCAGACATTTAAGAGAACCGTATAGTCTGAGAAACAGGCACATGTGTGTTGGAATTTCATTAAAATACAGATCTGTATTTGGATTCTGTGCAATTGATGAAATAGATTCAGTGGTTGCCTATTGCTATATGAAATGGTCAAAAGAAGAAAAATTTCGTCGTCTTCTTCTCTTCTCAGCCCTTTTAGAAATTTAACTAGACCAGGAATGCGCCAATGAATTGTAGAACACATTTACATTGCTCCACTTAGATGAAATTATAATATGTTATAATTGTTATTACACTTCTAACGCGTAAACTGTAACAGATAATCAAAGAAACTGATAATAATTCATAAAAGGTTTTGTATTTGTTTGGATAGATAGATTTGGATTCAAAATCTCACATTTTAGTTTTGAATAATTATATTATAGTCTCTTGTTTCCATTTGAACCTTTGATGTGCATATGTGCATGAAAGATAACGGTTCAATACAAATAAGAAAGCGCGACAAAGACAACGAAAAGATGAATGAGGGATGGGAAGAAGACGAAGGGTTAAAACGAGGAAGAAGATTATTGAGATTAGAAATAAATAGGGTAAATTGGGCATTTGAAATTTTAAAGGAATTATAATGGGAAAAAAAACTTAAATTTGATCAAAATCCAATAATCCAACTAATTAATTAATGCAGTTAGCTAGTCTGAATCCACATCAAGTCCTCATTATTAATCCAAACACATCGTTATTTTGTGAAATTATTGGATATTATATTTCATGTAGGTTAAAATTAATTTCTGCAACAAAACGAGTCATATATATAAAAAATTGGTTTGCATGATGATGATGATGATAGGCCTGCAATCATAGATTAACAGTTCCGTTATTATTTGTATGAAATGTCAACGGGTGCTCAACTTTCAGAGACATCATCAAGTGATTGAATACTACAATAATAACACTATTGCGGGGCACCCAAGAAAAATACTATAATAATAATATCATTCATGGATAATGGCGGATTTTGAGATAAAAATTTGGGGAGCCAAAATGTATACTCATTGGCTAATTAAGAAAAAAAATATTTAAAGAGCCAAATGTATAAATTTTTAGGATGAATGTATACATTTTTTGACTAAATATATATAAAAAAAATATTATTTTCATTAAATTTTTTTCACATTTTTTTTTTTTGGGGGCTTGGTCCCTACTAAGAGCTCCGCCACTGGCTACACTACAGATATTATGAAATATATACATAATAAACCCAATACATTATATATGTCCCCCGTCTAAATTTTATTCTTATCATTAACGCAACGAATTTTAATTTGTTGCCCTTTCAATTATGAATTCCTTGCACTCCTTCACAGTCTAGAATTCTTCAAATGAATATTAACTATCAATTAGTACACCATTTTATCAGATGATAAGCGTAAATAAGTAGCCTTAATACGAACCAAATAACTTACGCACAAATGGTACATACTTATGGAAATTTTATAAAAAAAAAGGGAAAAAAATTAAATGTATCGACCAGATTAAATCATGACTCTTCAGGAAAATGACTTGTACCAATGAAAAGGAACACGATCATATATGATGCTATATATAGTTTATATATAGACAGTTTGATCAGACTCAATAAATTAAAGTCCATAAATAATTTTGCATGCCAAATCTCAAAGAACTCCAATAAACTTGTGCACGTTGAATAAAAGTTGGTGCAAATGCATGGTCGGTGAATCATACGGTAAGTCCTTAATTATAACATATTGAGTGTGTGAGAATCAAGTCATCGGAACTTAGGCCCTCAAACTGTTAATCAGGCCAGTTTACACAACACATATTTTATGTCTCATATATCACCGTAATCTCTCTCTCTCCCCACCACCTTCACCAACAGATAGCACTTTGTAATCTTCTGAGCCACATGGAAAAAAGACATACTAGTTTTCATGGCCCAATATAATACTGATACTATATATATTGACATAGCAGCCAGTGTGGTCCTTCAATTAATCAGCAATTACTATAATAAAAGCTAAGAGGTTGTATGTATTACATTTGTTGTTATTCAAATAACGTACGTGTTTTTAACTACGAAATTCTAAAGAAGACTAATATTATGGCTAGCTAGATTCTGTTGTACCTAACTGGTTTCTCTCAAGATACGTCGACCAATAATGAGCAATTGATTCCCGTGAGTTTGTGATCTGTTTCATAGGTTTATTGGTTCAATCGAGCGGCTCTTTGTAGGGTGGTCGCACAACAATGTAATCTAACCTCTGTCGTTTCTGGAGATCAAGAAAGAATGATTATATTTTAATTTTAAGAAATATAAGAAGTGCTTATTAATTAGTATATTATATAGCGCGTCGCTCCCACCTTCATCATTTAAAGCCACTTTCTTTTTTATTCCTCCACCCTGGACACAAAAGGCACAAATGTCATACGTATATATATGTGTACTCCTTTTAGTTTTGATTAAGTATATAAGCTACATAAATAATTCACACAAATAAGAAATCTGGTTATTTATATGAAAATGTGTACGTGCAGATTTTTCTACAATATATATATCCTTAAATTATTTGTTATTATTTATGTTGAAAACTTTCACAATCTATGCAATTGTTATTTAAGGAAAAAAAATAATAAATGTGAAAAATAAAAGAGATTGGTGTTTTAACTTATCTGTACCATCCAAATAAATTAAGCTTCTGAATTAACTCCTATATATATTTAACAATAGATGGAATAAATGACAATGTGTATGCATAAAGTATATGTAGGAGAGAAAATATTAATACCACACATCAAGATGTTCAATACTCATTTGTCCAACCCCCCCCCAAAAAAAAAAAAGTTTGTTTTATATGAACATCGTTATCGATATATCTTCATCTTACACATTTAACAGTCATATTTATAGAAACACACCTAATCTAATTTTGTACTGTATAAGTTTTTTATGTCTCACATATCTGCACGGGACACCTCATATTCTATTCTCATCCTCTTCCCCTAATCTTCACCTTCCATTTAATCTATGGCAGAAAACCATCCCTCATGCAAACCCACTTCCTAAAATCATGGAAAACTGATTTATTACATAAAAGATATCATTCCAACCAAATTATAATAGTTGTACCATGTGAAAGATTCACTCAATTTCTTTTCACTCTTTTTTTCCTCCATTTTCTCAAATCCATGCCTTAACAAATTTCACCCACACGATCCAAATTATCTTGATCTCGGTTTATTAATCATGGATGCCAAATACACTTGAGAAATAATTACATACATATAACATATAAATAACTGCGGAATAAAAACAAATCAAGAGGGACTTTGCTTGAAAGGGATGGGGAAAACACTACATATAACAAAGGGAAGCGCAGAAATTAAAGCACATATTATTGTGTTGAGAAATGAAGGGTGAAGAAGGGGCGATCCATGTATCGATATTTTACAACACAAGTTGTCTTAACCCAAATATTTACGTGATTCATATAAGATCATGAAACAGATCGAGTACTCACGAGCCCACGTTAAATTATCATTAACATTTGTTTCTATTATTATATTGCTGGAGCCCAAAAATAATATAGTTAGTTAGGGTCTTCAAGGACGTACACAGCATGTTGGAACTGAGCATGTTCAATGTGTATATACGTTATGGATGACGAAAGTGTGAGCGATAGCAGCCCCATTTTAGGCATTATTGATCTATTAATTTCTTTACTTTTTTCCATATATAATTATCTGGTATATATATGGTACTATTATCATGTCTCTCGTCAACGAAACTTTGCCATCGATGGTAATTAAAATTGAGGATAACTGTCTTAACATCATTTTTTTTTCTCTCTTCATAAGATTCGAACCTTTGTTTAGATATCCTTCACTCTACCTAACAACAATGCCGGTTTTTCTTATATTTTAATAAGGAACGTAGAAGAGAAAAAGGCTAGAATTCAACATGTCCGATCTTTTAGGCGTTGTGAGAAATAGTACAACTGGATCACACACATCGTTAGATAAATAAATTAAAGAGTTTTAAAGGCTTTCTCTCGAGTCTCAACTGATTCATTAATTTGTCTTTTTCGATAAATCCAGAAAAATCAAAACGATCCAGAAGAATCAGTCAAGATTATAATGTAGATATATTATAGATGCCATCTCAGCAGGTGAGCATTATTTGTAAATCAAAGCATGTTAGATTATATATAGTTCCCTTTTGTTTTCACATCAAGTTGGTGCTTAATCAAGTAGCAATGTAGCTTGCTAAGTCAAAGTGATTATCTGTCTGGTGAGTTAATTAACTATATTAACATTATTGTTAACTAGTTACTATATATGTGCTTATCTACCCTAGCTAGCTTTTGCATTTGAGCGAATAGATCGTTGACCAAAATTAATTCTGGTATATAGCTGGGGTAGTCGTGATCAGAAGTGAAGAACATAAAAGATATAAAAAGTACCAGGTTGTCTTCTTGTACAACTCATTTAGATCATAGAAAAATGAAGAAAGATTGGCCATCTTCAGGATTTTTTCAAACTTTTGTGGAAAAAAACACAGCTTAATCAATTATAATAGAGTACAAGGCTGTTTGGAAACCCTCAAAACATAGGTTTCAAACCTAGGTTAGCGTAAGTCAAGACAAAACTCATATCATATACTCATCTCGTAAATTCTAAAAATTATTTTTAAAAGTTAATCCAAACAGCCTCATAACGTGACAAATGCAATCTTTATCGGAATCAACTTCTAAGCTTGTTAATTTCATTGATTTTTCCCCTTCTTCATCGATTTTGTTGTTGAGGAGAGATTATTATAGTATTTTGGTTGCTGTTTGTAGAGAATGAGAGTTGTTATGTATAATTGGTTGTGTGTGTGTGTGTATTGGATTATTGATAATAGGAATTAGAATATCAGTAAGATTTTCTTATGCTTGGTTCCTGTTATTTAATTCACTCAGCTAGCTAGTCAAGATGGTGTATAACAATGATTGTGAATTTATGGATTATAGAAATATACTACCTCCGATTCTAATTATAAGATATAGTTGACTTTTTTTTTGGAGGGATTAAGCTAAGGAAGCTAAATAAGTTACTTAATCATTTTATATGTTGTGTATTCTTAATTTATATATTAGTTTATTATTCAGACTAATTAATTTGAAAAAAAATAAAAATAAATACACTGTAAAGTAATTTAATTAACTTTTTTAATCTCTCCAAAAAAAGCCAACTATGTCTTATAAGTAGAATTAGATAGGGTACTTAGGAAAATGGAGAATAAAGTGTTCGTCTTAATCACACAACTATGAGGGTTTTCAAATAAACATGTGTACGTCACCCGAAATTATTCGTTCTTTAAATGATATTAGCTAGGGTATGTATATCTCCTAGCAAACAAAAGAAAAAAACGATATGTAAATCTCTTCGCTGATAAAAGACTTGGATTAGTAGAATCACTATTCGATTTGCTTGAGCCTTTTTTTTAATATAGGCTATGCGTCAATAATGACGGATTTTGAGATAAACATTTGAGAGGCCAAATGTCTACTCATTAACTATTTTTTTTTAAAAAAAAATTGGGAAACCAAATGTATAATAAATTTTTTTTAACAAGTCTAATATATAATATAACATATATACAATTTTACATTATATTAATTTTTTTTAAAAAAAAATCTAAACAATTTTTTTTTTTTGGAGGGGGATGGCCCTATTGTTTACACTAAGCTCCGTCAATGCTAAGGGTATTTACTGCTGATAGCAGTGATTAATCCCCTCACGTCATAGATCTTCTGAAGTGACTTTAGTGCTTGATCTTTTTATTCATGTGTTCATATTCAATAAAAAAAGGACATTAAAACGATGATTGAGGCTAAAGCGCCTAACAACGATAGAGAGAAAGAAACGTGCTTAATCTTTGCCATCTTTGGTCTGCTTATAACCTCACATATTATTACCCCTACACTTCTATCTTTGACTCCATATATGTCTCGTTTATTAATTTATAGATTATCAGTATCAATATTAATTCATATATTAGTATAACATTACAAAATGATGAAATATATATTATCAAGTTGCAAATGGCAATTTTTTTTCTTAATTGCATAAATAACTCACCTGATTAAAAATATTAATTTTCCAAAACTTGCCCCCCGAATTAGGATGCCCCTAAAACCATCATTTGAATTAGTCTGTGTTATTTCTTAAAAAAAATAGAACAAATACTTGAAGAGGAAAATAGAGGACAACCATTAACAAATTATTGGTTAAGGTGGTAAGTGAGGCCTTATAAGAAGAATAACTTTGGTTTGAATTTTGAGGTGCATATTAGTTAGAAGAGACAAAAATCTTTTACATTCTAAATCTAAACAAAAGTGAATTAAGAAAATTATCAAAAGACATTTTGTTGGATTGCTTTATAGCGCCAACAAGTCATAACTTTTTTCAATTTCAATTCAGAGTGGAAAATGGCATGAATTTTTTTTATGATATTAAAAAAGAAAACAGCATGAACTTCTTCCTTTTTTTCTTGTTGATATAAATGAGATGGCTAAAAAAGCCTGCAATACATAAAGGAAATTACATAGGAGGGGATATTAATCCCAAAGACTTTCGATCAACCCAAGTTATAAGATAAGTAGGGCAAAGTATCTAATAATAAAGCATTGGAAATACCCAGTTTTCCCAAGGCATCCCCTACTTTGTTGGTATCTCTAGGAACGACTTTAACATCGATGTACCAATTCCAAGATAGCATCTCTCGGCCTTTCATAACTAGATTGTTTCCTGTGGTGCAGCTGGGATCTAAAATTAGATGAATAACCTCTTTTGCATCTGATTCCAGTATTACTTTTTAAAAACCAAGATCCCAAGCCAATTGGAGCCCTTCTATTACAGCCCATTCTTCCGCTGTGCTAGCTTGACAGCCACTGATTATTGACCTTGTAAAACCTACAATCCAAGACCCCCTACAATCTCTAATGACACCACCACTACCTGACTTAGATGAGGTTACGTTCATAGCTCTGTCAATACTCAATTTGAACTAGCCATTGGGAGGTTTTTCCCAACTAGGGATTCGCCTAGGTTCCTACTGGATAACTGTACCCCCACTACCTTCCTTCAATGGTTTTTAAATACCTACTTAGCTTTTAAATCATCTGTGTTGTTGGGTAGCCTTTTTTTTTTTTTTTCAGTTTGTATTCCTTAGTATATTTTTTTTTCACGTCTTAGTTGTGCACTACTTTATTATATTTAATCAGCCAAATAGGAACAAAAAGATTATGTTACCTATTTTTTTGGGGCTGCAACTGCTTACTTTAAAAATCAGTTATTGAAGGTCTTTCCAACAACAGGGAAGCACCTGAGGAGTAAGCTAAGTCTCTTTAGTTTCTTTAATTGTTAGTTACTTTTCTTCATATTTTTGAAATAAGCATGCAATCACCTTTATTTCTTTGTTTAGAAGGATGAAGATTATCTCTTATCAAGATGAAGAGGGAAATTCACTTACTGCAGTGCAAAAGAGAGAAATTCAAATCAGGATGAAGATTATCTCTTATCTAATCCATATCATCTGGTAACACCTCATTTTTTATTTATCATTGATCATTTCACTATTAATACTCATTATATGGCATACAGTAGGAATAAACTTTGTTCTGATTATCTATCTGTCACTTCATAATATAAGGAAGTGAATTGTTTACCTTCAAATTTAACACTTCTTGGAGTCCAAAAACATCCTAAGAATGATCGAATATTTTACTATCCAAATTTGTGTCATCCTTTTCATAGGCAAAATTTTCTGATTGACTCTTTACTTTTTTTAGCGTAATTACTTGATCATTTAAGCTGGACATCAATGTTTGTAGTGATATAATTCTACCGGGGCTGTAGGATGTTCTAGTGAAATTCTTGCCTTTGAACTGTAATAATGCAGCTTTAAATTTTGAGTGCCTCATTCAATATTACTAAATGTTAGAAATTAGAATTTTCTCTTATCTCCTTCTCAAAAGGTTTCTCTCATTTGGGTTCATGAAATGGGGTTTTAAAATAACTTAGACACCATGCCATAGTTTCAATAAATCCTTTTGATTTTGAAGAGTACCACCACACATATCCTTTCTATAAATAAAAGATTGTAAAGTATAGTTTTTATATATGTTACAATATGCATTCAGAGTACTTACTTCTACATTTAGGTACTGTTATGCTTTGTGGTCCACCACTTTGTGAGTTCCTTAATGTACCTATATCAGATCTCTTTCTTGCAAGTTGTTCTGTTCATGCAGCAAATGGAACATAGCAACACTCAATCTGTAAGAGTTTACTTCAAAAATTTTGTTAGATTATTGGAAGGAATCAACTTGCACTTTTTTATCTTTTGAATAGGCGTACTTTACATCAATTTCATTTTTCACAACAATAATTATGGGAATGAGTATAATTCCTATATGCCATTTCAGGGTGCTGCTAAGGTTTCAAGAATAATGATTGGGCAACAGGCTATAATGGATACTGCTAATGTTTCAAGAATATAATCAACATGCAGGAATAATAGTTGGCAAGTTTTCCAAAACTATAGATAATGCCCTAAAAAGAAAGCTATAGAAAAAAAAAAAACAAAAGTATATATCTTGCATGCCTCTAGACTGAGGTTGCAGCTCTGGAGTGATATAAATATATCAAACTATCTTCTTCAACTCTAGATTTTTTTTGGCAGAAATCAGAGTGATAAGCAGAGGACATCCCATTTGCTGGGCATCTAACTTGTGCTTATGTTAGTAAAAGGCTATAATTAAGAAAACTCCTTCAGCTTTGACTTTATGATGTATGAACCTGTAGTTTTAGCATTTCCAAATAATCCATGTGGTTTTATCAAACTTCCAACCAGTGGATATTAGTCCTTTCTATTTGCTGAAAGGTCAAAGAAAGCTAGGAAAGGGATCGAAAGTTGGAAGCGAATGAGTTTGTTTGCTAGGATACAAATTGCGCAAGTTATTTCATTTTTGTTTTTAGATACGATGAGCAAGTAATTTTAGATTCAAGCTTAATTGATTATGCTTTTAATTGTGGAGATATCTTTTTGACCAGCCTTGCAGCAGTCCTGAATGTCTATATCAGCATGAGGATATCTTTTTAGATACGACCTTTCATGGCTAAGTGCTTGCTTTTTTTGGTTATTTATTATTTCCTGTGTAAAACTTTATATCCTTAAAAAGTGTCTCCCTCTTCCAAAACCTTTGTTGTGAATCTGGATGTGTGGCTTAAAATGACACATTTACATGACTTATGGTTGATTCACAATTTCCTAAAATAAACTGAACCATAGAAATCATCTATGTTGCTGGGTTAAATTTTCTTGGTATGTTTGTATCCTTAATCAAGAGTTAGGGTCATTCATCACAAAATGTTTGGTTATATTTGTCGAAGTCAGTGTTAACACATGGACAAATATGCATTACTTTATCAAGAGTGAACAATATTGCTGGTCTGAAGATTCTTATACAAGACGGTGCAAATGATGGAAAATGTACAACCACTAATGTCGTATAGAAGGAAATATTTAGAAATGTTGTAGTGGCATAATTAAAATATATTTCCTGTTCATTCTATATATGTTCAAAAGTTGATGTACTTTGATATCTATCATGTTCACGTTTTTTGGTTAATGTTTTTGAGCTACAACATATATTGCTAAATTTAAAATAGCTCAACTTCCTCAAATATGACTCGTCTTATTTTTTTTTTCAATTGATTTCAAATGCAATTCTTTTCTTATTTCCTTTACTTCAATATTTCAATGAATTTACGGATAAGATTCCCTTTTAGTTTTCTAAGTTGTTGCATTGCGCAACGCGCAGGAGGAAGTCCTGCTTGTTAAAGATAAAATTATTATAGACCATCGAAATTGCAGTAGTAGGGTTAGAGGGTTTTACAAAGTTATCATAAAAAATGCAAAGGTTTCTCCATTCCCATAATTTCCACACATCTACACCAAAAAACAAATTCCAACGCCCTCCCCATTGTTTACTAATATGTGAATTTAAATTAAAATTCAGCCAGCCCCTTAAATCCTTAGAGAAGAAAAGGGATACACACCTTTGGTCAACAAGCTTGGTCCACATGTTCTTGGCATAGCAGCAGTCTCTCAAAATATGTAAAGTATCCTCTATCCCTGACTATCAATACTCACTTATAGCTGAAGTTGAAGACCATGAGCTTCGCTAAGCATTAGTTGGTAACTTGTTCAGTGAGACTTTCCATAAGGATACATACTCCGATTCTTTCAACTCCCATCCGAAAATCACCTGATTAACAGGCATGAAATTGTTAATCAAAAGAAAACATCATGAACTTTTCCTTTATTTTCTTTTTAATTCTTGGCTGGGCCATTGCAAACAGGATCCAATAATTAGTGGGCGAACGATGTCTGGGCCAAGCCCTACTAAAGTCCATTATAAAAGTGGAGCCGTATGGATTAAAAAACTGGTTTCACTCATAAACACCTGGTTTCAGGGTGTTTTGGGGCTGTTTGATTCTATTATTAAAAACTATTTTTTTTTATTTTAGAAAAAAAGGAACAATAAAACCTGTTTGGTAGATTATTTTCATTTAATGGGTTTTAAAAACAAAAAAAAATTGTTTTTTTAAAAGAAAGAAAACAAATTTTACATGTTTTGGCTTTTTTGCCCCCCTCTTTTGTTATTGGAGAATATTGTGATATGTCCCCAACTTTTGTCTTTAGGAAAAATGCAGAAAAATACCACAAATTTAATAAAAGACAAATAAGTAAGTTGAATTTTGGTAATTTTAACAAAACTGATTTAAAATTTTGAAATGTTGTAAAATTTGAGAAATTATCAAGCTACCCTTAGTTTTTATTAAATAAAACATTCTCAACCCCCTTACTAGCTGTCGGAGCTTCAATGCCGATGATGAGCTGCAGTAGTAGCTGTCACCCAGAGACATGGCCAGTTATCGACCTCAGGAGCTCCAACGACAGGTGACCGGAGCTCTAATAACCTAATATGTTCTCTTGAATTTCTTAAACAAAAGTTGTTAATATATTTTTGTTTGAATTTTTCTGACAAAAATTGTTAATATCAATACTTGAGTTGTTCATGGCATACTAAAGTTATTTCTAGACCGTGAGAGCTCTGATCACTAGTCGTCGGTTAGGTCACCAGAACCCTAGTGACGGCTGCCACCGCTAGAGCTTTGAGGGTCAGGCAAGAGTTGTTGGTTTTTTATTTTATAAAAGAAAAACAAAGAAAATTTTACAATATTTCAAAATTTTAAATGAATATTGAAATTAACAATAATTATTTGTCTTCTACTTCTGTCTTCTCACCCTTTCCTCTCGCCTTGCTCGACAGTCGACGGCCATGGGAGAGCTTGACTAGTCCCCTAAGCTTCAGTGCTTCAACAAGAGGAGGGAATAATACTATCAGAACACAGAGAACTCAACACATGGTGGCAGCAGGAGAAGGAATAGTTGAATGCTTATCAATTTGGTCTTGTGTCTGATGCCTCTGCGTATGAATCCTACTGGTGGTGTCCTTGGACTTGATGCATTTTCTATTACTATGAACTGATTCTGCCTTTGTACCCTGCTTGGAAGGAATATATACAAGAGTTGAAAGCAGTAAGACAACAAAAGGGCTGAAGAATCCAGAGTCATCTATTTAGCTCTTTAAAATCTGTGGGAAACCGAGCTGTCCACACCCTCTGATTCTCTTTTGCCTTCTTTCATATTTCTGCTTAATCTCCTTTTTCTGTGTTTTTCAAAAGTAACTTGTTTCTTCTGCTAAACACATCTCTTCTCACCCTTGTGCCCTGCATTATACATATTCCTCAGCTTTACTGTTATATTCGAAGCCAAAACCACTAGGAAAAGAATTAGGTTGGCAATATAATAATTGCACTTTGCGAAGCTGTGTTTGATTGATTGTGGCATCCATAAAAATAGTCTTCTGGTCTGGAACATATGCACACAGTGTATTCATTAGGGGAATTTCCTTAAGTGTAGTCTAATACTATATTATATAAAAGCAGTTTTGTTGCTATAATCTAGGTTCATGCTTGTTGCTCTCTGACACTTAACTTATTGTTGTGCTTGAATTCACTGTAGGTCCATCACTGACCTCTCTTCTCTGTTTTTTTTCCTGTTTCTCATGCATGCATAGAGAGAATCAAGCCTGAACTATTATTATAGCTATCGCTGTTTGCTGCCATTTAATAATTGATTGTCTCTGCATTAATATAACTTATTGCTTTATTTCATTTCTTTAAAAATGATTCAGTTGCTCCCGTCAATTTTAAAGCATCCCATTATGTTCTGTTTGGTAGGCTTGGAATTAGAGAGGAATGAGAAAAGGACCCAAAATTTTGCCTGTTTGGCATGATATAGTGTAATGAAATTGGTTTCCATCAAAATTGTTTTCTGTGAATAGTTCTCTACTTCTCTGTGTGTAGCGAAATTTGGGGTTAGATGTCGAAATCACATGGGTTATGCTATTTTGACTGAAATGACATAACTTTGAAGTGTTCTTTTCTTTGATCTATTTGAGATGGCATCCAGTGGAAATGTAGAACAATTAGAACACTCAATTTGGCCAAAGCATATTATATTAAATGGTACAGTGATATTATGGTGAAAGAAGTAACCAAGGGAAATATGAAAAATGGTGTGTTTCCATCCATAGTTTGGAAAACGTATTAGAAAAGTTGAATGCAAAGAGTCAACGCACTTCGAAAGTTTAAGTCCAAGTCACGTAAAAGTTTAATATATTGTGTACGAACCTCAGCATCTGATAGTTATTTCGTGTCTGCATGTGTTGCTTTTCTAAATGAGATGGATCGATCACACACGCACACCTGTTGCTACCTGTTGCTTTCGTATTAGATGGTGAACCAATTTTCTTTAGGTTATTTACTATGAACTATGCTTTGTTTTATGTTTTGTATTTTATTTAAATTTTAACCATGTTATTTTTGTTAATAGTAGATCATTTTTGTGTTATTTATGGATGATTTTATTCGATTTTTTATTGAACTGGTTTATTAATATAATAACATATTAACTAATTGTAAAAAATAATGTTAACATCAATTATATAAAAGATCCAAATAAATCCAAACAGACTTTTTGTTTTTTTGTTTCTCAAACTTGTTTTAAGAAACAATCATATGAATAGGGATTTTTTTCTTTTTTTTTTTGCCAAAACTTGTTTTAGAAAACAATTATCTGGACAACTTTTTTTTTTCTTTCAAAACTTGTTTTCAACTAGTTTTATAAAACGGTTTTTGAGAACAAAAAAACAAAGAATGAAATTAAGGGAAAATTGCTCATGGATCCCTATTCGAAAATTTATTTGTAAAATACAAACTGAGACTAAGTAAAACTATGAGGTCATTGAGTGTAAATAATTGTCATAGAAAGATAAAAATGCCCTTGAGGAAAAAATTCCCTTTGTGCAATTTCTCCCTAGGAGCCAAACATTCGTTATAAAACAATTCTCCTCCTTCAACGCTGATTTTATGAGAAAAATCCTCAACGGGGTTTAGCTTGAGGAACCATGGAAGCACATCATCATCTTCAAACACAACATAATTCAATCTAAAAAGAATCAAATCTCAATAGTATCAAACACATATAACAAACAAAACAAAAAACAGAAAATCATGTCTCTAATTTATCGAAGACGCATGATAGCAAAAGCCACCATTGAGCAAAGAAATCACCTTGCTTCTGCCATATAGATGGTGATGAGGAGAGGGGGGAAGACAGAGAAGATTAAAAAGGACCCAAATCTATGAAGACGAGGAGTAAGAGTCAAGAAGGAGCCTAATCATGAGGCAGGGGTAGAGAAGATGGAAGAGGCAAATGTCAGTCAGCAGCAGCACTAATGATTTGGGGAGGTTGATGGTGGCAACAATGTCAATGAGTAGGGTGGTTAATGGTGGTCGTTGTCTGTTGTGAGTCATGAAAGTAGTAGGACCACAAGTTTGAAGAAAGGTAAACGCAAAAATGAATTTTGGGTCAAGGAAATAAAAATCTTGGATTTTTTATAGAAGATGAATTGCATATAAGGAAAGATGGATTGCATATGAGGAAAAATAGATTCCAGTAAGGGAATATAGTTTGCACATCAAAGACTAATTTTACACATATGGAAGATGAATTGTATATAGGGTTAAAGGGGCAAATTGACTAATAAAGTGTTACGCCAAGAGCACAAAATAGTTTTAAGTGGAGTATAACTATAAAAAAAATTAAAAAGTGCAAAATAATACAATGCCAATAGAAATCAAGCAATGACCGTTTAAAAAAAGAGTTAAGGTTTATATTAGCTAACAAAGTATTACGCTATGAGCATCCAATACAAATAAGTTTTGAATAGATCAAAAGTACCCGTAAACAATTAAAAACAGGTAACTAGCACGATTAACAATTAAAAATAAGTAACTAGCACAATGACATTAAAATCAAGCTAATGACCATTTAGTAGTATGATATCTTCAATGGAGTTTGGTGGCTGAATTTTCAAGACAAACAAATAAGAGAAAGCCACAGCATGGGACCATAGAAAACTAGAGAAGAAAACTAGATTTGCTTGAAATTCACCAATGAGAGGTTGTAAAGAATAGCTGAATAGGGAACAAGCCTATGTTGATAGATATTGATTGAACAAAAGACATCAGGTTTGCTTTCAACCCACTTGGATAGCCCTTAGGCTCTTGCTCCCCTGCTAGATCTGGAAGAAGAAGAGGATGAAGAAGAGACAGAGGTTCTTGAGTCGCATTTCAGAGGCAGAGATCTAAGGCTTAGGAATAAGTTTATGCGAAGTACCAGATCTATGTCACCTTAACACTCTCACCAGCCAACTTCACAACGTTCAATTCGCACCAAACAACCGTTAGCTTAATTTTAGTGTCATTGTGCTAATTACCTATTTTTAATTGTTGATTGTGCTAGTTACCCATTTTTAATTGTTGATTGGTACTTTTGGTCCCTTCAAAACTTATTTGTGCTGGGTGCTCCTAGTGTAACACTTTGGTGGCCAGTCTGCACCTAGAAACTAATGGCCGTTTCTTTATTTCTAATAGCATTATGATATTTTGCACTTTTTAATTGTTTTTTAGTAGTTATGATCCATTTAAAACTTTTTTGTGCTATGTGCTTTTGGTTTAATACTTTATTAGTCAATCTTCACATCAACCCTTATATATAAGGGAAGATAGTTTGCATTTAGAAAAATGGATTGCATAAAAGGAAAGTTGTTTACAAATTTTGTAATTTGCACTACGGACTTATTTTGCAACACAAGAGAGTATGAATTACACATTGAGAAAAATGAATTGTACACATAGATTGCATAGAAATGAAAGATATATTGTACATATACAAAGGGAATTTTTTCATTTAGAGTAATTTAGTCTCTCCCCTATCGTAATTATTCACATTTAAAGACCTTACACTTGTAAATGTCCCAATTAATACATACCTTTCAAATAGAAATTTATGGGCAATTTTCCCTCCAATTAAACAAGGCCTTTGTTTTTGTTTTTGTTTATTTATTTATTTTATTTTATTGGCGCACCAAGATCGTTTGAAGTTTGAACTCACACCACCTGTCCTTTGGTAGTAATCGGTAGTGCTGATTTTAATAGGGAAACTATATCTATTGTTAATCGAAGAAGCCAAATATTATGTAAATTTAAAAAAGGTGATTTCCGTTGACCACAAAAGGTAATTTCCATGTAATGATGCTCTCAATCACAAAATTGCATTTGCCTTCACATGACATTTTAAGATATAATGTAAAAACTTATCCTATTTCATTTTCATCCCATAAGTTTATTGTTATATAAAATGCAATTTTCCTTTATTCTCCATGTAACAACAAAGAAGATTTAAAGCAATGTTGTTCCAATGTGATTTATATCATTTACAAAATAAGCATATAAGAGAAGCATTGGTTCGACTAATATGAATGTCCTTTTCAAACATTAACTCAAAGAGTTACCAAAAAATTTGCGTCTGTATAATTAAATAATTTTTTAATATATGATTTGCCAAAAAAAAAAATTCATTGGTAGAAAAATAAAAAAAAAAGGTGAGTTGGGAAATTTTTTAAAACAAGTAATAATATATATCAGTTTTATAGGTATGATTGAATGCAACATTTATTCAAATTAACAAAATACATGGTTAATCTGTTATACACTCATAGTGTTATTAACTTTTATTTATATTTTTTCTTGAGGATAATTGAGGAACTCTATTGGGAAAATGATATAAAAACAATTTTAAGATTGTAAAATTTTAAATAAGGTATTTCCAATAAAATGAATTGTGAATTGTTTCTTAAATCTCGTCGTCATTGTCTTATCAATTTTTAATAATAAATCTGATTTTGAATTAAATAATTTTAAAATTCTTTTTCTATCATTCTCCCAACTCTATTATACTTTTTACCGAAAAGAAGGCATAAATATTGTTTGGAGGCTAACATTATAAAATGCAGCCTCCTCAAGTAATAAATGTCTGCCCAACCTCCTCAAGTAATAAATGTCTGCCTAACCTCATCTTTCCATGGTCGCCCATAGACTCAAACCAAGTTTGAACACCAGAAAGTTTATTGAAGGCACCAAGGCATATTCGCATATTCCTAAGAGTACTTGGCTCCTTGACTACAACATTAGTGTTATGGTCCGCATGCTTTTAGTTTAAACTAAAAAGCTATCCTTGTGTTGTGCTGAATCCCACATATATAATATTAATCACGCAAGAGAACAAACAAGACGTAAAGGTGGCTGAAAAGTTCATCATCATTTTGATATTTTCTATATTTGCTTTAGGTCATAAGCCTCTTCATATTGAATTGTCATCCCAATTCAGAGAAGAGGATACTCTTATTTTTCTTTTTTTCATGAGTTTAAGATATAAATTTATCCTAAATTAATCATAAGGTTTGATGTTATTTCACAAGTGTTAAAATGCAACAATGTTATACTTTATCGATAAAAAATTAATGATCAATGTCAATCTTTTAATGATCAACATTATTTCTTTGATGTTATAGGATAAAATTGTTACGTTTTGAAACTTTTAGAACAATATTACTTGCCATCGAAAACTTTCAGGTATATTTGCATATTAACCCTTTTCTCATAATTTAATCTCCACCCTTAAATTAAAAAATAGGTTATTTAAAATTAATATTTTATAAAATTATTATTATAATATTTTATAAATTATTATTTTTTCTATTGCAGTTATAAAAAATATATATCGGATTTTAAATATATAAATTTAATTATTTATGTTTATAGTAATAATGTTATCATCAATTTAATGAGTTATGTTCCCCTTATATTCAATCAAGTGCCGTACAAGTAAAAAACTAATAAAAACTTGAAGGAGATAAATTCGTATTTATCTGAATAAATTATACTAATGCACTAATTTTCCTTGCCATTTGATATAAATTATTTCTCACCCACTCTTTTATTAAAGCTTAAATCTGCACGTATTAAAAACATATTTTTTGGGTTAAAATAAAATATAAGTTGATGTTATATTCAATCTTTAATATAAGAACCAGTTAATTTTTTTTTTTTTTAGAGATCAAAGATGTAAAGTAATTTAGAGGAAAATAATAATATAAATATTTTAAATTAATTTATCTAATTTTCTTAATTTTTTTAAAAATAAACCAACTCTTGTGTTTACAATACGGTTTTAGGATACGAATACGCGGGAGCGTATATTTTCCGCAAAAGTAAGTCACGTGCGCTGCGCGAGACAACACGAAGCGAAAAGTGATTGGTACACGGAAGCGATTCCCCCGAGCTGGGAAGTGGGAACTGCGTGGTTCCAGCTTTCGCTGCCATTTCTCGTGTTCTTAAAATTAAAAGCACATCAAATCGGAGCATCGAAGCCGGGGCAAGAGAGAGGTCCGTCACACGCAATACTATTTGTCAAAATTGAATTTTCATTTTAACTGTATAATATTCGTTCGTTCGTTCACGCTCGCACCGGACGCGCCATGTCCATTATATTTACACCTCACCGTCATTTATTCAATCCCACTCCTGTCCCCTCTCCCATTCCCAAGCTTCGTTCCTCGCGTTCTTCTTCTATTCTCTGTTTCTCTTCTCGCTCAGGTACTCCTCTCTTTTCTCCATTGCCTCCACTTCTCTTCTGATGTTATTTTCTGATTTGCGAATTCTCATCGCCTTATATATATATATATATATATATATATATATATATATATATATATATATATGTATTTGCGCGCACACGCCGTTGATCTTGTTGGCCACTTAGCCAAAGGAGGCCTACTTCGCGCTTGGTGATTCCTGATAGCTCTGTTTCGGATTAACTTTGGACTCGTTTTTAGTTGATCCGGTGATTTGATATAAGGATTAGAGCTTATGTTGCTGAATGAGTATGTGAGGAATTGTTCATTTTCGATTGCGTTTGAATGAGCTGGTGCTATTGATCCGGCTTTTTTCTTAATGTGAAAGGAGTACATAAACAATGGATTCTTGACCGATTATTCTTAGACAGTTTCCATCACATTCTTCGATTTTGAATGTTCTGTTTGCATAAAATGGAGACTGCTGGATTTTGTGCTTTCCGTCGTTATGGAGCGTACACTGCGCTGACGCATGGATTCTGGAGAACCGCCGTTTTAGTCTTTTAGTTTTGATGGATGAAAAACTAAACAGACACATTTTCCCTAATAAACTGTCGTTTTTAAGCCTTTTCTGCTTAAGTTACACGGTCAGAAAATATTATGTTCTACGAGGCTTGGAGCATATTTCTTATATGCAACATACAACGTCGGTGCTGTCCTCTGTGTTTGTTGCATATGCCTGAGCATGATGAATAGCATCTCCTCATTTGCTTGCTTTAAAGTAATTTGTGCGGTCTTTTTACGCTTACAACAGTTTGCCATATCTTTGCCTTTGGTACACACGCTGTTTAATCATACTTTTGTGCTTGCCGACTAGTTCGTCTATGTAGCTTCTTGCTTATGCAGCTATCCTAGTAACGTTCAAGGTATATGGATGTCGACGTTAAGTTTTGCTTTTACACTATTGGTATAGTAACCCTTAATTGTTGGATGTCATTTTATGTCACTGCAGATATGGATACCAGCGAAGGTCTAAGTATCTATCCGTTGCACCGTTGTAAAACTCTTCACCTGGTTCGTGGCCACTTTTATGCTTGAATTTTTGTTTCTTGGGCTGTTACTTTTGGTCCTATTCCGAACACATGGCGTGAAAACCAAAACCTTCATTGACCTTTGATTGCCTGCAACAACTAATTTAAGCGGTTTCCACCTAAATATAAGATGAGTTGACTTTTTTTAGAGAGATTAAGGAAGCTAAATAAGTTACTTAATCATATTTATCTTGTATGTTGTGTATCATTAGATTAGATATTGTTAGTTCAACAGTTTGGAGAAAAAACGATAAATATAAATATTTATAGTTATTTAATTAGCTTCTTTAATATCTCCAAAAAAATCAACTTAGTCTAATATTTAGGACCGGAGGGAATGCTTAACTTCTATATTGAAGCTCAGTAATTCCTTTCTTTAAAGCATTGATATGATATTAGGTTCAAATATCAGTGTGTTCAAATATAATTCTGACTGAAAATATGAGATGGCTTTTCGAACGAAGTATAAGATGGTATTTCAAGCTAAATATACTTCTTTCAACGAATTGGGAATTGCATTGATGTGGACAAAATTCCGTTAACTTGAAAAATTTGAAACTGGTTGTTGTCTTGCTGACTATCTATAGCACAGATACAGAGTTCCATAGCTTATGCTCGTGTTGGGGAATTTTTTTACAACAGATATTTTTTTTTTAATTCTCAAGCCCCACATATTTAGGAGGAGTTATGTCTTATTTAAGATACTATACAGGTTAGACATGCACAAGGGACTCACAACGTAGCCGGAGAAAAAGACCATGAAGCATACATGTCGTATGATTATTTTGATGCACAACTAACCCCTCTTGGCTGGGAGCAGGTGATCTCGAGTTAGAACATTTTATTGTTATCTTATCAAGCATTTCAAGATAGATTTGTGTTGTATGGAATTCTTTTAGGAAGTGTTTTTAACTATAAAGAAGAAAGTCCTTTCATACTTTCAGTAGAAAATAGGTATCATCGCCATATGTTGCCATAATTTTATTTTCTGGAGGGAAAATAAATATTATGTTGATCAGCATGTGTCCTAGCATAAAATTTCAGTTTGTTCTTTTGCTAAGACATTCCTAGCCTAATTTTTGATATATGGGCTCTATAACAGGTTGATCATCTGCGGGCTCATGTTCAGGCATGTGGTCTTTCCAAGAAAATCGAGCTAGTGATTGCTTCCCCCTTGTTAAGGTATAACTTTATTAATTGGGAATTTTATTACGACTTGTATGATGCTCGCTATGTATAGATCTTTTGCTTCTATTATTGTAACCACTGCCTTGTTTTTTTTTACGTAACTGATAAAGGCATTTCTAAAAGGTTAACAGAACCGTTCCTGATAATGATACTTTTAAGTTGAAAAATGGATTCTTGGTGCCATTCACCATAAAAACGTAAAATTGATCTGAGTGAATATACAGGTAATTAGAACCATGGAAGGTAGACTACAACAGATAATTGTAGATAACACGATAGAAATATGATATTGGAATTAAGTTTGCATTTTAGTAGATGGAAAAAATTTTTGAGAAAAGGGAAAATGTGAAGGAAAGTATTTTAGTTATGTTTGATGGATGAAAAAGTGATTTTCTTAGAAAGAGAGCTTCTCATGTTTGCGGGAGAGAATTTTCTCATTCTCTTTTTGGTGGACGTTAGAAGAAAACTGAGGAAAGGAGTGAAAAGTCTGATACCTTTATTTTTGTCTATTGATATGGGGTGTGTGTGTGGCATTTGTCTGACATCTATCAATCTGACGTCCTCCTATTACTTTTTAGTTTCGAACATCTGTGTACCACACGTGAGTGATGCTTTCTGATTCTTTTACTTTCTTGAAAGAGGAAGAAAATCTGGAAATGATATATTTGTGGACAACTCACTCATTCGTTCATGCACTCTAATATCATCCGGTCCTAATTATAGGACCAAGTTTGTAGTGCAAATTACACTACAAATTTAGTCCTATATTAGGACCGGAGGTAGTAATTATTTTGGACATTATTTATAAGAGTCTTGCTAGGAATTTGTCCTTTGAGCAGTTAATAGCCATTATGTGTACTCTGTTTTTTGTTGTGTTGTGCTGGTATTCTGCAGACAGGTGTTTATTAATGTTTTGCCCATCAGTGAATAAACAAGAAACCTATAGCTGGAAGATATTGTTAGTTGAAATTGATAATTACTGCATTTCAGGACCATGCAAACGGCTGCTGGAGTCTTTGGTGGTGAAGCATACACTGTCGGGATTGATGCACCTCCTCTGATGAAGGAAAATGTGGGACATAGTGAGCATGCAGCAATTTCTAGTCTGAATTGCCCTCCATTTATAGCAGTTGAGCTTTGTCGGGAGCATTTGGTATGTAATATTGGTAATCTAAATTCTGCTTGATGAAAATTGCGTAGTTCTGTCTACTTGGTTAACTACTAGTAATTAACACCAACCTTTTCCTTGCTTTCTTAGATTCTATCTGTTCCTATATGTCTGCTGCTTTGCTTCTTTTTGTATCTGGAAAGATTCAGGAGGAAACAGCATTATGTGATTGGAAAATATACTAGATGAACTACCGTGATTTAATTCATAAGTTGTATATCTTCTACGTGCTCATCTTGAATTCTCGGCTTCTTGAGGAAACTAATATAAGCTCATACATAGAAGTGCCAACTTTGACCCAGTTACTGTTTGGTCCTGAAAGATCATGTGGTTCCCTGTTAACTTCGGCTCATTTGCTGGAGGTGTGGTCCGCCCCGGGGAAGGGGGGGGGGGCTTTCTCTTTTGTATTAATTTACACACTTCCCCATAAAAGGCTTTTGATAAGCTATTTCTCTTCATAAAATTAATATGGTGTTTATGGTTGTCAACTATGATGAAGAGAAAGAGGATTAAAAGTTTACCGTATAAATCTGTGTATAATCCCCTGTCTGGAATTTCATTTGGCTTAAACATCCGTTACATTTCTGTCATGCTTTATTTTTAATTTTTGTAACTCAGGGAGTTCATCCTTGTGATAAGAGAAGAAGCATTCATGAGTACCGGGATATGTTCCCCGCAATTGACTTTTCACTGGTTAGCGATATATCTTGATTGATTTCTCATAACTAAGTTTTTTTTCTGATGCTTAAATTGGTAGTAGGTAATGCAAATTTGGTTTGATTGTAATCACACTTTTTTCGAAATTCATTTTAGATAGAAAGTGACGAGGACATTTTGTGGACACCTGATATTAGGGAGAAGGATGAAGAAGTTGCTGTTAGGGGGCTGAAGTTTTTTAAATGGTGAGCGCGTGATTTCATTCCAATCTGCGTTATGATTATAGTGGTCCTATATTTCTGCAATTCATGTTTAAGTACAATCTTGGAATACATATAGTTGATCAATGATTATTAGGAGGATGGCACCAAAATCCGTTCTTTGGTTGGATCTCGCATTGTTGTTCTTTTAATTTCCAATATTCAAGTAAATTATGTTTCAAGTAATTATGCATTGTTCGAGTAAATCCGTTATGATTGTAGTGGTCCTATAGTTCTGCAATTCATGTTTAAGCACAATCTTGGAATACATGTAGATGATCAATGATTATTAGGAGGATGGCACCAAAATCCGTCGTTTGGATGGATCTCGCACTGTTCTTCTTTTAATTTCCAATATTCGAGTTAATTATGTTTCAAGCAATTATGTGTGTTATCCATCAAAGGCCGGAAATGGCCATAACCAGGGGTCTAACTTTTTTCTCCCTCGTATTTCCTTATTGGTACAGGTTGTGGACACGTAAAGAGGACGAGATAGCAATTGTTTCTCACAGTGGTTTTCTATATCATGCTCTAAGCGCTTTTGGAAATGACTGTCATCCAATTGTGAAGGGTGAAATATGCAAACAGTAAGCCTTCCTTTGAAAATAATTGCTAAACTTTTATACAACACATGCATGCGTTTGAAAGAGTAATCAATAAATATGCTTTTCCTTGAGTTTCTATTTAGCACTGAAGATACAATTCCAATCCTTTATGAAAAGAAAGCAAACGAACAAGAAAAAGGAAGAATCTTCATCTGGCAATTACTGATGTTTTCCCGATATATTTATTTTAGCAAGCAGATATGCTTAGACCAGCCTCTGATATTTATATCTGTAACTTTGACATTTCTTAATTGAATTGAAGTATATATACATATAAAAGTTTACTTGATAAAATTCTTCTCGGCACTGTTAAAATGAGAGATGTAGAAAAGAAGATATTACATGGGGAAAATTCTACCCGGCGAATGTGTAACATGATGGAAATGTTTACCCAGTGTCATTTATTTTCAATATTATATATTTTACATGTGTAAATTATCTTCTTTTTTTGCCAATTTACTTGCGTAAATTAGCATTCTTTAGTAGTAAATAAAAAACCCCCCTATTTGTTTTGTTGCAGCTTTGCTAATTGTGAGCTGCGTTCAATGGTTATTGTTGACAGAGGGTGAGCATTTTACACGTACAACTCACTTAGTTATCCATGCTTTAATGCAAAATATTCATTTTTGAGTTGTCCTTCTACAGTTTGGTTGGATCAGATAAGTCAACGACGAACTATCCTGGCAAGATTCCTAATGGCCTTGATCTTCCTAGTGATGCTGCTGACGAGAAAACTAAAGGGAATGGACCGACCCAGTAATTGTTCTGAGTGACCTCATACATACATAATGGCAGTTACTCCTGATTCATAATGCATTAATTGCATTTATAGTATAGGGGAAAAAATTGTCCTATTCTTTTATAGGAAATCTTTTTTTGGCCGCCTAGAAAATTTGAAAATCTAGGCCCCGAAATTTAAAGATAACGGGGATGTGTGCAAATTATTTTCTCAATGATTAACTTTATGTAAAATGGCCTGAACTTTTATGTGTGAAGAATATGCATGACTTTCATTTAAATTTATATTGCAGTTATTGTTCTGGGGGCGGTGTTTCATGAATGTTTTCTTACATTGACCAAATGGATCATGATTTTGAAATACTATTCTAAATCAGAATCAGAATCACATTGACTGCGATCGATGTACAGAACAATTATCCAAACATACAAAAATGGAAAATAACACTTGCTTATTCCAAAAACAGACCACCTTTTATATTTTGTTGATTCTAGTATCGTTTTGCAATTCTTCCCGCAGCACAGATTTTCATTTGGAGAAAATGTCTGCCAATATATCCCGATATAACATCTACTGGCTAACTTTGAGAAAATCTCTGCCCAGTATTCTGCAAACATGTTCTCCCATCTCGAGTATAAAAACTAATCGGGAGAGAAGTCCCATGTTTATTGGTGGTTCAGCCCTTTGGCACCAATAGGGCAAAACCAAGCATGATTGCGAGGATAAGGACGAGCCCAGCAGCTACAACATTAATGATAACTGGTTTTGAAGATTCACTTGAACGCCCTCCTCTGTCTTCAATTCTGCCCTTCTCTTCTAAGTGTTGAATAGCTAAACCAAACGGCACAGCTACATCCCAGAAAGATTTACTTGTGGATGAGGCTTCTTTTTGTGGCTCCAAAATCGTTGAGTCAGCAGCCGGTGGTTACACAGATAATAACTCTGTACAACGATCTCTCAGAAGACCGCATATAAACATCTCTTTTAAGAAACGATGGAGATGAACTCTTTGCTGAAATCTGGGCGCATGGATGATGGGTGTCAGGAAAGTATAGCTAGAAACAGATTCTACCGGGTGCTTACAGTTAATACTTCATCGGGAATAGGGAAGTTCACACCGTGACTCAGCCCTCATCATAGAAGTACAATTATTGTTGGAAAGGGATTGGATCACAAAGTATACATACGTGCCTAGGTCTTGTAATTCTATGGCAGATTTTTTTAGCAAAGAAGGGACTTAAGGCAGGACCGGGTCTTCATGAGTTTTACCACCCTCCTGATGAGTTGAGAGAGATTCTATGTAAGGATTGTAATGGAAGTAATAATCGTAGAAGGATAGCTTCTACATTAAATTAATAGTAGAAGGCACAAACAGGTTGTAGGATAACTATAATTTAAATACAAAATACCTGTTGATTTAACATTTTCATAAAGCTAATATGTAACTGCCCTAAAGAAATCATTTACTGACAGGGTTTATCTTTGTTTAAGCTTTTGTTTTTAATGTTTTCTGGGTAAGAGGACAGCATCCTTTGCCAACTGTGCAAACCAAGGAATGAACCCAGGTCAGCAGCAGCTAACCAGTGTATAAATAGTGCAACACTATCATTTTCCTTTGCTTTTCTTTCCGTGGGCAGGCTAGCCAACCCTGTGACTGTGCACACAACATTGGAAAATATATTAACGACCCTCAATCTGCGCAAACTTTAAACCATGCCAAATTGCCCCCATGACCATGCTTGTACAAACCAGAGGCACATGCAAACAAAAGTCATGATCCGAATTTCTACCGCTCAAATATGGAAGAGAACAAACCTCAACGGTCTCAGAAGTTTGCAAGTAGTCACATACATAAATTCCTGCCATCTAAGGTTCGAAGACCCTTCTAGGAATGGGAAGGCTGCATCCTTTTCTGTTTCTCGTAAAAGCATGATAATTATAATAGCCATTGTTAAAAAACCAAAGTATTGGCAACCAAAAATAATGAAATGTATGACTTTAAAATGAGTATCAAATAAGTATAAATTTAACACCACTGCCATACAAAAACATCAGCAGGCAATCATAGTGAAGAGTGGGAATGTATATAATATTATACACTAAATTTAAATACATCAAACCTCACAAGAGCTCCACCCATTGAATAAACCCTATGTAATCGATCATAATTAAGACACAGCCTTCCAGGTTGCAGGTGTCTAACATGTATTATCAGGGAGCACAATTAAGATGACAGAGTTAAAGCTTCATAAATAACTGGATCACACAATAATTCCAAGTAAACAAAGGTTTCAGCTACAAGATGTCAAAATTCAACTGTCATGAGTGCTCC
Organism: Acacia confusa; assembly: GCA_037074495.1. Classification (NCBI taxonomy): domain Eukaryota; kingdom Viridiplantae; phylum Streptophyta; class Magnoliopsida; order Fabales; family Fabaceae; genus Acacia; species Acacia confusa. Next base: position 40,721,594 of record CM073506.1, read on the forward strand.
ATTTGTATTTAAGGTAAACAAATAATTTTTTTCTCTTGCATAGACCATGTCTTTAAAACAACCCTAAGATTGAACATTACAACAAACACTATGCACGGAGTAATCTTTATCTACATAATGGGTTGGTAATGGAAAACATGACGTTGAGAACATACATATGTAGTCGGTAAAGTTTTCTCATCAAGCAACATTGTAATATATCCTAGGGTCAAACATATCAATATTATCAATCAAACACCTCAATAATTGCAAAACTAGATTGACAAGAGGTTTTTCAGTTGATATCTCATCACTTGCTTCTCCGCTACCATCAATATTAGAAGCCGAATCACCCTCTGCCTCGTCGCAGATGATATCAAATCTACTTTGCAGACGCATAATGATATCTCCCTGTGCAGCAAAGAACCATGATCCAGGATGTAAGAAGACAAAAACAGGGGACCTAAGTTAGTGCCTGAAGGAGATTATGCAATCCCTTGCTCAAATGCCTGTTGTCATTTATAAGGTCCTTTCATCACTTCCAAAATATGCTATAAGACTACAAACTGTTGATATGTCGGATAATATTATATATGGGGTTGATAATATACTACAAGTTTCATAAGAAAAACATGCAACTTCAACCAACTTTTAAACAACAATAACAAACCTTATCCTACTAAGTAAAGTCGGCTAATGGATCATACAAGTCATTAGGCTTTGAATAATTAACATTTCAAATATATCATTAACTATAAAATCTTATTCTATAACTTTTTTTAAGTAGCTTGTCTATACTTCTTTTCATAAAGTCAAATACTGTCCACTCAACTTTCCTAACCAATTCCTAGTTGTCTTATCTGCACATGCTTAAACCACCTTAATCGATTTTTTTCTTCTACCATTTTCTCTTTGATAATTGCAATGCCAATTTTTTCCCCTATACAATCATCTTGGAATTGAATCTGTTATTTCTTCTTTTATGATCACGTATCCATCTAAACACTTTTGTCTTTGCTACCCCTATTTTTTCCTCCTATACAATCAAGCTTTATTGCTTGAAGGGGAGTGTCAAAGGATAAGTCATGGTAATTGTCTTTTGTTCTTCATCTTCAAGTAAGAAGTTTATCCTCATATAGAGTATGGTTACTTATTCCTTGTCAACATCTTCAGGAGCTATTTCCCTCTTGAAGGGCAATCCTTTGCTATTTGTATCCAGATTTGTCCAATAAAGCATAACAATAAATATGCAAATGTGCCAAGCAAGACTAAGACTTCCTGTTCATCATCCAACAACACATTCTAAAGATGTGAAACTAGATCACCCTCTAACAAATGAAGGTGGTACAATGAAAGGATGAATCGAGTAATTGATTACTTTTAAATCAGTGATGACTTGTGAAGTTGGCTCTTTTGAATTCAGTTATGCAAAAGAACATATCGAACCACTAAATTAAAGAATACCTTAAACATCTCTTTGACTACGTGCTTTATAACATACAAATCGTTAATGTTAGTGACAGAAATATTAGAACCAACCACCACAAACACTGAAATAAGAAATGGATAATTCAGCGTATGATTGTAGATATACTTACCTTTAATTGTAGAATTGCTCATAAATGGTAGAAGCAGTTCAACTTCATGCACACCATCAGATGAGCATAGCTTGTTATCGTCAAGCTATATTTATAGAAAGGGAGAAATAAAATCTTATCAAAATAGCAATGACGGAAAGGAAAATTACATGCAAACAATGCTCAGTATATAATGATTACAATTGAAAGAACTAGGAAAAATGGAGGAAAAGGGAGGAAAAAGTAGTGTAGTTACCAATCCACCATCAATTAAGGCCTATGCACCTTTAAGCTCTTTAGCATGAATAGATATTTCATAATGAAGGATGCCATTCACTGTGTGAAACTTTGAGGCATATTCAGGAAATATGGGTAATCTAGCAAAACAAACATCAAAATTTGAACTCACTACCAACAACCAACCATCTCAATGACAATACTGGTAATGATAACCAGTGCCTGGAATTTTAGGTTAGGTTATGAGAATGCGAATGATCACAAGAAAACCAGCCAAGACAACCAACAGATACTGAGTCTACCTAGCTTCAAACAATACTCGTGACCCCCCCTGGGTTGGATGATTATGTTCACCTTCCAAAGCCTTAAAAAGACACACTTATGAAGGAAATAGTTTCTCTTTCAGGTCATGTACCTGATGGGCCAGTTGGCCCAAGTATCAATCCAGCCCCAACACCTTACTCCAGGAGAAAGAGGTACGTAATGGAAAAGGAAGCAACTACCTCTGACATTGGTGGAGTAGTGGAGGAGAGAGGTAGTGATGACGTGGGGGTTATGAAGAGGCCATCAATGAGTATGCACGTGAAGAATCATTTGATCCTAGCATTCTTTAAAAAGATTCAGAGATGTCATAAATTGATTCAGCTTGGTCAAAAGTGAATTTATGGTAGGGCATTTAGGCTTATATTTAAATTGAAAAATTGATGCGGGACCACAACTTGGCACTGCTATTGTTTTTCATGCACTGTAGGTTCCTTTTCTATTTTCCGGAGAAACTCTAGATTTGTAATTCATTACCTTTCATACCTGGCCCATCTTCAAATAGCAACTGATATAATAAACTAGTAGACAAGAAGATGGTCAAAAGTCACCAAAATTTGTATGAATGAGTTAATATTGCAAAATTGAAATTTCACCTGAGGTTGAAGTTGTACACACACCTAAACATTTGAAGTTAATTCAAGAATTTTCCCATTTTAAAAAAATCACAAGGTCGTAGACTATTTGATGTATATTTGAAGATAGTGAACAGCTTTAACAATTCCATCTGCGTTCAAATAACATGAGAATATGTCAAAAGAAAGGTAGACCAGCCAAATGACGCCATTTACAACATAAGAAGAAAGGCTTTCTTGTGCAAACAGGACATACGTTTTGTTGCAAACGCTCCGTGGCTTGGACTAAACTCATATTCCAATTCTTGGCTGGATAGCTGATAGTTGAAATCCTAGGATGTCGTTTTTAACATGAGCTAATATGCTGCCACCCTTTTTCCTCTCATAAAAGAATATAAGGATTTTGTTGATAGACAAATTATAAGTACCTTTGTACTTTAAGGTTTGGAAGTGTGTCTTAGTGCTGATGAGCCCTACGATGAACTCACCAACACTTTTATATAAAAAGTGTAAATAACAAATGATGAATATAAATTTGTAATCAATTTTTATATTATAACTTTTTCAACGCATGCTCCTCGTTCAAATTGTTATTAGATTTTTGAGTACTTAAACATATTTCTCGAGACTTCAAAGTAATTTTTCATGTCAGTATTCATATCATATTAATATATTATGTTATTTAGACGTATGTACATATATATAAATGTACAGTATCCATATAAATTTTACGTCTATGAGCGGTCAATCATGGCCAAGATTTTGATTGTTATTATTAATTACTGCGCAATGCCGTTGATAATGACGAATATATAGATATATGTTAATTTTACTTTTTAATATAAGAGCTAGCTGATTAATTTGGGTGGACTATTATTTATGATAAATATAAGCTGATTTTTTTAAAACACCATCTTTTATTATAACCATCACTTGATAAATATACCATCAATAAGAATACTTTAAAAAAATTATAAATTTAGTAAATAAAGTAGATTAAGATATTATATTATTTAACATCAAATCAAACTTTCAAGCTGTTCTTATATTAAAGAACAGGATAGTGTGCATATATAAGGATTGGATCGTGAATGATTGAATGAGAATAAGTCCGAGTTCATATTTTGTGTTTGTCTTTATATCCTTGTTATATATATATTTTTTTTTTGGGAATAAACATTAGTTTTTCTTTCAGGCAGAAAAAAAACACACACACATCAGTTTCTTACTGAGTTTTAAAGAAAACGATAAGAATATAAGGACAAGCATATAATGTGGACTCAAATGAGTCATGTATTAAGAACCTTTACTGCGTAATGGAGTGGTGAGGGGTGCTTCCAAAGCAAAGCAGTCGAGTATATACAAAAAAACGCGCGGTTTTTAAATATCCTTATCGAGAGGTACATGCATAACCAGTTCTAATTGTCTTAGAGAACCCTGTGGGACAGTGAATGTTTGTTTGGAAGTCATAAAACAGTGGTTTCAAAACCATTTTTTGTAGGTCGAAATAAAACCCCTATCATATATACTTACCACATAAATTATAAAAGCTAATCAAAACATGCTCTATGGATAGAGAAAGCCCAGTTTGGTTTGAAGGTTTTTCTCTGCTTTCTGGTTGGGTAGATTTCTTCACCACAAACTCCCATTTAAATATGAGAAGGCCCACTCTAAATACAATTAAAGTAGTATCCAGCACTCTAGCAATATTATTATTAGTTGCATATGACGTCTTAATTTTATTTATGGTATGGCGTATTTATAACATTAATGTTATTTTTTATACTTTAATTACTCTAATGTTATTTATACATAGTGCACCAAACGGCCTAAACAAATTTAGGCTTTGAGGTGCTAGACATAATAAAAAAATTATGGAGTTGGATGCTAATAAAAAATAACATTAGGTATTGGATGCTATTTTGAGCTCTTGTTGTGAACTACTCCTACCTCTAGTCCACAATATAAATTATTTTAAGAAGAATGACTATATCTATATTATAAGTTACCGGCAGAATAATTAATGCTTAAATGTGACTTCTTATATTTTTCTCTTTTCTTTAAAGCTACATTTAATATGGATAAAGTTTGGAAAAAAAAAATCAATTTAAGACAAATTTAATAAGTTGACTACTACATTTTTTTAGTTTTGATGAATTAATTAAAATAAATTATATTAATTGTACTAATATTTAATAGTACTCCTCTTAGTTTGCACTTCCCAAGAGCTACACGTACAGCTGCTTCGTCGTGGATCAGCTTAATTAGCATGCATGGGGCCATAGTTGGCAATGACTACGTACTGAAACTCTGAATTTTTTGTTAGCCAAGAAAATGGAACTTTTTTTTTTTCCAGTGATGTAAACTATGAATTTAATTTGTATGCTTTCACTAGCTATTATCTATACTTCACTTGTAATTTTTCTGAATACTTGATGCAATACCTATACATTCTTTTTCTAAAACATATATATATATATATATATATATATATATATATATATATATATATACTCCCACCAAACAATCACCAAGCCCAGTCCCCCTGTCTATCCGAATAGGAATTTCTCAACTTCTTTATTCAATCTCATCCCTGGGTTAATTTTAAACGGTTAAGATTTAATATTTTATAAAAAAATGTTATTATAATATCAAATAAAAAAATATGTAAACATTAAAATTTAATATAAATAATTCATATCTTTTATGGTTCGATCTATAGATGGAAAGGATATGGGGAAATGAGGAGGGTTTTCCCCGTAGGAGGTCTATTGGCGTGTTAGTTATTAACCATTCTCTCCAATTCCAAATATAAGATCAAGTTAACTTCTGTCAAGATATCAAAGAAACCTTTAAATTACTTTGAACTATTTATATTTATCATTTTGTTTTTAAACTATTTTGCCTATCATAAAATTGATGTATAATCTATTAATGATATATAATATATATGATATGATTAAATAATTTATTTAGTTTTCTTAACCTCTTTAAAAAAAATTGAACTCTCTCTTATGGAGTATTTGGCCCGGAGGAAGTATTACATAAATGGTAGAGTTTTTTTAAAAAAAAATGTTCAGTTTTTCTGAGAGTCGAATAATCCTCCTACTCCCACGGTCGGAAAATGAAAAATTCAACCGAATTAAAAGGAAAATACCACCATCTCCGTGATTTTCTCTAACACGAATATAGAAAACAATCTTTTTTTTAAAAAAAAAAAATTGAGTTATACAAATTAATTAACAAGTATATAGTTATTCAGTAAAGTTGGTGATACCCGTAAAGATTTCACAGATGGATTCATATTCGGAATTTACCAGTCTTGCTCGGGATACGCAAATACAAAATTATCTATACAAATTAATCCGATTGACAAAAGAAATCAAATACTAGCGCTACTTGACTACATCAATAATCCCTGCTGTTCGGTGACAAGAGAAATCTTATAGAAAGAATGTGCAATTTAAAGAGTAGATGACGTATCTCTCTCTAGAAGAGACGTTTAGATCAATATTTAACGACTAGGATAAAAAATACTCAGAGAGAAGATACTGAGATAATCCACTCCCCGTTCCCGTTGACTCATGGGCTCCATTGTATTTTCTGATTAAGTCATTATATATATTTAATGCAACGGTGTTATAAATGCTGCATTTTTTTTTTGATAAGATATAAATGCTGCATTTTCATTACAAAAAATTGCACTTTTTATAACAAACCAGAATGGATTAATTATAGCGATGCCTTTCTAGTTTTACCCTTTTTCTCTCTTTTTAACCCTGTTTCCCGTTTATTCATTTAATAGTTTTGATTGGAGGTGTCACTACTCACTGCAAAAGAAATATTTCGGAGAAAATTAAAATAAAAAGAAATCTTAATTTGATAAAACTGATTATTCTCGTTACTCCATGAATATTTCAATATTATTTATAATTGCTTACAAAAATAAGTTGTACAAAAATTAAAATCAATAAAGGCAAATCCCTCAGTAATTATTTAATTCCCTCCATAAATATTCAGTATCCACTCCATTCAATATGGGGATGACGCTTCTTTACAGTGTGTGTGTATCTCTATATATATAACCGATCCTCACTCCGCCTGGAGACCTCTTATTACGTTCAATTTCCTCAAACCCTAGCCCCTAAATTCCTGGAATCTGACTCATTTCATAGAACCCAACCTAGCAATGGAGAATCATTCCCTTGCCAATTCCCAACCTGATTCCCGCAATTCCTCGCCTCATTCTCAAGAAGGCAACCTCGAGAATCCATCGATGGACGATCCTCTTTCCACTACTACCACCAACAACAGCCACAAAGTTAAGTTCATGTGCAGCTACGGCGGAAATATCCAATTTAGGAGCCATGACAATCAGCTTGCTTACGTCGGTGGTGATACCAAGATCATAACCGTTGATCGCAGCATTAAGTTCTCTGCCATGATGCCGAAGCTCTCATCTCTCTGCAGTGGTGATGTTTTCGTCAAGTACCAACTTCCCGGCGAAGATCTCGACGCTTTGATCTCGGTCACTAACGATGAGGATCTAGAGCACATGATGGTCGAGTATGATCTGTCTCAACGTGCTTCGGTGAAGCCCGCTAGGTTGAGGCTGTTCCTGTTTCCACCAAAACCTTCGTCTCCGACGAGTTTCGAGTCGAACGATTTGAAACCGGAGCATCAGTGGTTTGTGGACGCTCTCAATTCCGTGCACATTCCACATGTTAAGGGCTCTTCATCGACGGCACCTGCGAATCAGGATTTTCTATCTGGATTGGATTATAGATACTCAGTTGTTTCAGCTACGAAATTGCCTGATTCTGTTACGAATGCGGAGGCAAATTGTTCGCCTACGGGAACGGACGGTGGATCATCGGAAGATCGGCAAATCGCTGCCGGAGAACTGGCGGGCTCACCAACTGAGATTCAGATACTGGTCGAGGAATCGCAGAGATTGAATTTGGAAAAGAATGATCGTAGTACCCTACTAAAAGGAAATGAAGACAACGGCAAAGTTAAAAAGAAAACCATGGACCATTACTCTCATCAGAAAAATAATCCAGAGAAAAAGGACACGACGCCTTCTGTTCACATTGTTCAGTCTCCGGTATCAATTCCGGGATATGCGGCGGTTTATTCGCCTGAAAAACTCCCGACAAGTGCTAGTTATTCGGTAGCGGCTTCTGCAACCGCTACTGAGCCGCCGTTGTATCTGATTGCGGCCCCAGCCATAATGTACCATGCTCCTACTTTGCGAGCCGTGAATGGACATACTGTAGGTCAGCCATACTATCGAGTCCCGAGAATGGTCCAAACAAGTGAGTTGTACAATGGAGCACCACTTGCATCACTTTCACATTCACAGTCCAGAATTGGGGCTAACGGCGTTGAAACTAGTTCAATGGTACAGCCAAAGGTTGAAGTGGTGGCTGAGACTGCAGCTGGATACCCACAGATGGTATACGGGGACGGCGGAAGGCAGGTCTTTATTGCGACTCCAGCCACTTGGGGTGGCGTGGTGCCTCCTCCACGCCGAGAGGTGGTGGCTTCTGGAACTGGAAGTGATATCGGGACACAAGGCGGTGGTGGAACTCAGAATCAAGAAGTAAAGGTTGCTAATAAAGCGGCTTCGGCTGTCTGATGGTACGTACGTACCCGATGTAGTAGGCAATTGAAATGAAAATCATTCCGAGATGATATGATGTTACTCTTTGGAGGTCTGTTTTGATTTTGCAACTTCTCAGTGCTGCATATATAGTTGAACTTGAAGAGAGTGAGAGTCCCTGATAGAATATATTTTTGTATCTGGCGGTTATCTCGCATGATTAATGTCACTGAATATCGAAAAATCCTAGCAAGGAGGTTGTTATATGGAAGTTTCACGTCTTATACCATATACAATTAATTAACTGTTTAAGATCAACATAATATATAATTCCAGAAGATAGCTGTAACCAACAGGTTAATTAGCTAGATGTTATCAATATATTTTAACATCTGTTATTGCATGTCATCGTCACGATAAAAAATCATTTCACAATATTGTGACATTTAATTTCATAATTACACACTAAATAACGCGGTTTGGTTTAATTTATTTCCCCATTTGGCTTCCTATAACGAACTAAAGCAGAAATAGAAGCATTATTTGGCCTACGCGCTGTCTTTCTAAAATAGTTATTCGTTGCCTCCAAGCCGTTACGTTGAACAAATACTAACAAAGGGGCTGCATCAACTTCAACGCCGCTGCCGCAATATAATTGGGGATAGAGAAAAAGAAAATTACAAGTAAAGCAAACTTGCTTTTATTTTTTAGGACCAAACAACCATATTGAACACGGTTGAATCCATTGATGAAGAATTGATTTTGCTTTATTTTTAACGAGGTTTGATTTCCTAACAAGTTTTCCCATGAAAAAAGGTATCGGTGATGTCGTTTATTAAAGAGAGCAACGGATCAAAGGGCTCAGAGTTCAAGTACATGCATATCACTCGTCGCGTCTCCAGAAGAATGTGAAATACTAGCACGAAAGATTAATTGTCCTAGACTTCAGAGAGGAACCCATCCCCATGCCATGCATGGATTGCTGTAGAATATTTTAATCTCAGACTCGATTCATCTCAGTTACTTAAAAAGTTTATATATGTGTTGTGTGTTCTACTTCTACAGCACTCTCTCTCTATGCACATAACTATATGTATAATCATTAGTTAATATATTATTAATATAATTAAAATTAAAGGGGAACAAAACAATGTGCCGACTCATTCCCAAGCTTGCGTGAAAATCAAATTGTTGAGATACAACACTTGTAAAATTTATCTCTGAAGTAGCAGATGACTGGGGCCATGAATAAAGACCGTCAAGCAAAAACAAGTTGCCCGGGGCACAAGAAATTCAAAGGTATTTTAGTTCGACTCACGTACAAGTTGTCATGGTTCACATTTTATATATTATTCGAAAATTAATATTTTGCCTGTTCTATATTTTTCCTTTCTTTCCTCCGTTCTATATCCTTAGAAAGTGTGCGAATGATATATAAAGAAGTACAAATACGCCAAAGTTAAACCTTTTTTGACAATTAATGTATTGATGGATATCAATTACCAACGTGGAAAAATAAACAAGCATCCCCTTCGCGCGGAAAGCTTCTACATTTCGAGTCGTATCACTATAAATCAATATCGAAACAATATTCCTCCAATCCTTTGTAAATAATTAAGTCACATCTAGTTAATTAATTTGATTATATTAATAAGGTTGATTTATATTTAATATGGCATGTATTTATTAAAACACTTTAATGAGCCTCCTTAATTGTCTCATTATTTCTCATTGATTATTATTAATGCAACATCAATAAAAATAAATTAAAAATTATTTGTCATATATAAAATAAACATCACTTCTCAAATTCAGATTAAAAAACATACATCAATATAATAAATATTTTTTCAGATACTAAAGTGAGTGGGCCTCTCGCGCAACGGCACAAGTGACCATCATTGAGCTACAAGTTCCCTCCCCTGGCGGCCGACATACGCCATTTGTATTTTTTTTTAAAAAAAAAAAGGAAAAAAGAAAGAAAGACAGAGGCAAGTGGTACTTCCTCCCCCCCCCCCCCAGAAGAGGCAAGTGGTACTTGGGTTAAGGAAACACGAAAATGGAAAATCCTACATTTTAGCAATAAAGTTACCGTGAGTGGGCCAGCTAATTTGGGTGCTCATTTGTTATATTTATTATATGAGTTTAATATTTCTACTTCTTTTTTCTATCGCACTCATATATAAGTGAATGAGACCTATTTTCTTTTAATAATGGGCACCACTCATTTATATATGATTGCGACAGAAAAAATGTTCCTACCTCAAAGACAGAAACATTAAACTTTTATTATAATGACCAAAATATTTAAAAATAGGTTTTCAATCAAAATATATTTATGATATACGAAGTAAATACTATGTAAGAAGAATTTTATTTTAATTAATATGAATAAATACTTGTAAAGACCCCAAAGGTATTTTCCAATTTTGCTATCAATCACTTGTTTGTTTTTGTTTTTGTTTTTTTTGCAAGCGCGTTGTTTTTTCTTCACCAGAACAACTGATATTTTAATTTTTTAATATAAGTTCAAATTAAAAATGTTTTTGGTTTGATTTGTCAATAATACATGGACATGGATACAAAAAGAATCCCAGTTAGCTGTTATGTACAATTTATTGATAAATAATTTGTAAGCGTCTATTTAAAAATTTCTTAGTATAATTTATCCATACAGGGCATTGACAAAAAAATTAAAGAAAGATTCTTCCTTGAATTTCATTTAATATTAATATATTTTGAGAAATTTAATATGTTAGTTTGAGATTTAAATACTGTAACTCAACTTATAAAAATTAATTTTTTATGATCTATTAATAAGCATATTAATATTTATTTTTAAGGTTAATTTGAATTTTAGCAACCGTAGAATTAATTTTTAAAGGGTGCAAAAATAAATACAATTTTTTAAATATGAAACAATTTTACCAACTCCGTAGAGTGGACCAAATGTCTATACGTGTTTTCATAGGGGACCCACTTATTCTCCCTCTATTTCTATGAGTCAATTTAACATACTTGTTAAAATCACATATTATTAAAAGATTATGTCTATTCTTACGTCATTTAAAACTTAATTATGGTACATGCTCATAACAAAAATCGTTGTTACTAAAATTGCACCTAAACTCAAAATGAGTTATGTTATTATCTATAATATATAAATAATTTTGGTTAAAGTAAACTTTTAATCATTTTAGTTTACACGAGATATTATTCTAGTTCTTTAAGTTTAAAAAATAAATTTTTAACCTTTAAAATTTAACTAACCAAAGTTAGAACTGGTGACTATACATTGTTGAAGGAGCAATCTTTAATTTTTTTTAAAAAAAGATATCAGATTTTAATTAAAATAATATTTAAAAAATAGTTTTAATTCATTTTTTTAGTCTGTTCATTATTTTTATACTATCAATGCCTTCCTCAGAAATTGATCGGCCTTGGTTTCATTATTATCGGCCTACAAAGCCTTCATGGATCATTTAACCATCTGGCCCTCTCCATATATTTCTTGTAATCAATTGAATCACCTCGCTGCAGCAGTAAAAACCCCCATTATTAGAAAAAGTAAGAAGAAATTCTCACTGTGTATGTTTAACATTGCAACAGGGAAGGATGGCACTACTTTTAGAGTCCACATTAAGTCTTTTTCTTTAAGTCTTTGTTACATCCTTTTCTTTAAAGTTCATTGAGAAACTTATGCTTTTTTTTTTTTTGGTTTGAAAGAGAATTTGATGCTTATCAAACAACAGAAAAATGATGTAATAAGGACTTAAAGAAAAGCATCTAATATAGATTCCTTACGTTTAGCATAAAAATTATTGATGAAATAGTGAGAGAAACTGTTAGTAGAGAGGTTCTTATTGCACGAACAAATAATCAGAGGAGGTCATGTTAAGGCCGTTTTTGGATTAGCCATAGAACTGTTTTCCATAGTGATCTACAAGGTAAAAAATAAATATCTGAGAAGAGTTTTATTTCAATTAACGTAAACATACATTTACAACGTAATGTCAACTTAAATGGACAATAATTAATTTTCTTGGGTTGGTATTGAGGGGCAGATAATCATGGAAGAAGAACACTTTAGTGGTAGGAAAAGGGTTTCTTATGAGAAAGGGAGAGCTGACGAAAATCTTAACTACATAAAAGAAGAGCGGTAAACATCTTTTTGGCCGATACATTAGTGAAATAACAAACTTAAAACACTAAAAAAAAGAAGCCAGTTATGAAAGATAGATAATAAAAAAAAGTGGTTACACAATATTTTGTAAATTAATAATGGTGGTAATATTTGATAAAATTTATTTTAATAATTTAATTATTCCCTCAAAGATCCAAATAAAAAAAAATAGGGTGGTTATGAAATATGAATAATAAGAAAGATAGTTACATAATATTTTAAATTAATAATTGGGTGGTAGGTACAAACTGATTAGTAAATATGTAATTTAATATTTTAATTATTCTTTTATAAATCTAAATTATTTTTTATATAACAGCATATTATAAATACATGGCCTGTCATCAGCACAAGCCTTGCCTAGTTATAATTAAAAATTGAGTTCTTTTTCTATCATCATCATCTTAATTTTTTTTTTATACAAAAATTTTAGGAAAGGGGTCGGGCTCACCCATAGTCCAAGGGCAGGGCGCTTAGAGCCCAGTCAGTCCACAGGGGATATTGGTAAGAGAGTACACATACCTCTACCCCTACCAGCGTTACCACTGCTTTATAAACCCCTAGGATGCCTTCTCTAGCGCCTTGACTAATGCAGGTATTAAATCCTCTTCCTAAAGGTGAGGAAGACCGACCCCCTTCCTAAAGGTGAGGATGTCTTCCCCAACGCCTTGATCATCTTAATTTTCTAAGAAAATTAAAGGCTACTTTGGTTAGCGATATACCCTCACCCCTTAATCTTGCTTAATGATCTTTTTTTGTTATTAATATTAACTTTAAAGACTAAAAATGCATTTTTAACTTAAGAGATTAAAATGATACTTCATATAAATTTATAAGATCAAAAATATCATCTAGCTCTTACTTTTTTATTCTTTTAGGTTATGATATCTGTTTTACTATTGAAAAGCTTTTAGAACCATCTTATCTATTATTTTATTGAAAACTTGTGAGGTACCATTCTCCAGTCCGTTCCATCAGTAAGCTTTCATCATTGTTTTTTTTTTTTTGCCCGAAGCTTTCATCATTGTTACTGGACTAATATTTTATGTTTTGGAATTATTGTACATTTTACTCTTTTTGGGATGCCTTTGATTGTGGAAGGCTGGACGTGTCGGAAGATTTTTGAAAAGCACAAAAATGAGGCTCGCTGTTCGTACGGCAATGGAGATGACTCAAAAAGGCGGGAAATGCCCTGTCACCTCACCAATCAGTTGCATCCATGTCAGCACTGTAGCATCGCAATCCCGCTCCTTCTCATTTATTATAATAAATTTTTAATTATATTCAACAAATAAAATTTGATACTAAAAAATAAAGAGAGATAAATGAAAACCTCCTCCCCTTCGTCGTTTATAAAACGCTGAAAGAAATCCACAAGCAGTGAAAGATTCGCTTCTACCTGCTTCTCTTTATTCCTTTCTCACACCGACCCTCTCAACTTAACTGCTTTTCCCACTTCAACTTCAAGATAATGATTCTCGAGTCGAAAGTTCCCAAATTGTCAATTTTCAAACATTGTTCCCTGCATTTCCAAACCTTTTTTTCTTTTTCTCTCGTAGATTCCTGACCGAGAAAATCCTCACTTTTCTAAGAATATATTTTTCTTCATCGTTGATCATATGAGCTACCAAACAACTTTGGCGATTTCATCTCTCAACGTGGCCTCCGTTTTTTTATTCAAATCCTCCCATCTATATTCCTTACCAACACTCAACTTAAATTAATTAAATACCTGAAAAGCGAGAAGTTTATTGGTTTGGTAAAGTTTGATTCCTGATATCCTCTCCGGAGCTCTGGCCGTTGTGAGCTGTTGTAATGCCGGAACTGAGATTTCTGCAGTGAGAAAAACGCCGAGAGAGAGAGTGAGAGAACCATGGTAGTGAGGAAAGTGGGGAAGTATGAGATTGGAAGGACGATTGGGGAGGGCACCTATGCAAAAGTGAAGTTTGCGCAGAACACAGAGACCGGAGAGAGTGTCGCCATGAAAGTGCTCGATCGCAGTACCATCATCAAACACAAAATGGTGGAACAGGTACGTAGTGTGAGCTTTCCAATTTCAGCTACTATTGACAATTTGTTTCGTTAGATGATCAGATCTCTCTATGTCTGCATATACTTGTTCAAATCATTCTTCCGGTCGAGGAAATGCATAAACTATGGGCGGAACAAACAATGTTACGTTATCTTGGTGAAAGAGCTGTCCATTCCTTGAAGACGATTTTCAAGTTCTGATTCTCTGAATTGGCCGTCAATTTTTAATTATTTTATTATTGTCGTCATTTTCTAAATCATCTGTGTTGAATTTGTCATCTGCCTTAGCTTGCGCTTGTCTGGTAAGGTTCTTGATAACTTAGGAGAAGGTGCTTCGCCAATTGAGGCTTTAGGACCGTAACTTAATTTGGTGAACAACTAGTTCTAATCTATGGACGTGGGTACTCTGGCGATAAAATGACTTTTACCTGAATGAAATGACCAGGGCATATGGCAATTATCAGTTATTGATGTATACAAAATTCTATTGCAATCCGATAACATGTGAAAATTGACTTCTCAACCTGTCATTTTCCCTGCAAAAAAAAGAACCTCTGTTATTTTGG
Organism: Acacia confusa; assembly: GCA_037074495.1. Classification (NCBI taxonomy): domain Eukaryota; kingdom Viridiplantae; phylum Streptophyta; class Magnoliopsida; order Fabales; family Fabaceae; genus Acacia; species Acacia confusa. The sequence goes on from CM073506.1 coordinate 40,736,668, forward strand.
CCATGGTTAACACTTACTGCATGGACATTCCAATAACGCACTTTAAGCCACATGAAATTTCATGATCAATTCACGATTTGGTTGTGATCGTTATTGTTTCTGACTTTCTGCTCTCAAATTTATGTGTAACACTCCAATATAATACAGATCAAGAGGGAGATTTCTATTATGAAGCTAGTTAGACATCCATACGTCGTCCGTCTCTACGAGGCATGTGATATTTTCTGGACCTCAGACCTGCCTTACTTTCTTTCCCTCTTTTATTTTTTCTTCAAGTTTATAAAAGGCCTGTTTGGCTATTTGCATGACCTCCCTAACAAGTGCAATATATCTTTTTTCGTGAAATGTTGTTTTCAGGTTCTAGCAAGCCGTACTAAGATTTATATCATATTGGAGTTTGTTACAGGTGGCGAATTATTTGATAAAATAGTGAGTAGCTCAGACAATCCTGTTTTATGTAGCCTCAGGCCCTCTACTCTGATTTTCTTCTGACTTGTTCAAGATATTAGAAATAATGATTATTAAAATAAAATTTATGTGCAGGTACACCACGGGCGTGTTAGTGAAGCTGAATCAAGAAAATACTTCCAACGGCTTATTGATGGTGTAGACTTTTGCCACAGTTTGGGAGTTTACCATAGAGATTTAAAGGTTTGCATGCATTGGGATCTGGAAGTTTGTCGTTTTTCTTATTCATGATATTATTTTAATTGTTTGATACTTTGATGTAATTCCCTTCTGCAGCCTGAAAATCTCTTACTTGATTCACAAGGAAATATAAAGATTTCAGATTTTGGTTTGAGTGCATTACCAGAACAGGTGGGATTGTTACCAAATGGATTTAAAGTTGACTTTAACTCATGCAGACAAAATTATATTGAATGACTTGACAGCTGGTAAAAATTCACAGGGGGTCAGTATCCTTCGAACAACTTGCGGGACACCTAACTACGTAGCTCCAGAGGTAAATATAAGGGCAGCAAACTGATGAATTATATATTTATATTTGACTTTATGTCTACTGAAGAAACTAAGTATTTTGATGCTGGCTCCCCCCTTGACATTACATTTTTGGCCTCAGGTACTGAGTCACAAGGGTTACAATGGTGCGATGGCAGATGTTTGGTCCTGTGGGGTTATCCTTTATGTTCTGCTGGCTGGATATCTTCCCTTTGATGAACTTGATCTTACCACGTTATACAGTAAGGCATGGATTCCAACACTTCCTGTATATATTTCTGCGTAGATCCCTGTTTGTTAATATGTCAAAGATTTGTCTTTGGTGATTCAAATTTATACTTCGATCGCAGGAACATAGATCAATTATCAGCAAAATGATATTTGATAAATATTGATGTTAGGGTTCCTGTCTGTCTATCTATCTATTTCTTCGAAACAATGTTGAGTCACACAGTTTTGGAGTGTGGGTTGGGAAATAAAAAAACTGTCAGTAGCCTCTTGCATTTTATAAGAATTGCAGGTTGCAGTTCTTACAAGTTTCTGCAGTATCCTCTTTGTAAATTTGTTTCTTTTAAAGCATGCTTGAATCAAAAAGAATTTTTGATTCTACTTATGATGCTGTTGACTGTTTACGTGACCCTTTCATGCAGATTAATAGAGCAGAGTTTTCATGCCCAGCCTGGTTTCCTGTGGGAGCAAAATCTTTAATACGTAGAATTTTGGATCCAAATACTGAGACTGTAAGTATTTGACGAGCATATTAAGTCTTATAAGACATCCTTTACAATCTGAATTATGGGCCAACAAAAAAAGACAAGCTCAATTTATTTATTGATGATTTGGTGCTATCTGAATTTAGAATCATAAATCTGGTATGGTTCGTTATCTATAACAAGGATCAAGAAAGCTAATTGTAATGACATGTAGTTTCCAAGAACGGTTTTCAACCGTATTATTAACTTTTCACTTTTTTCTACAAAAAGGAAAAATCACTTTCGAAAATAAAAAACAGGAAATGAAATTTGATTTGGAAGGACCTCTTGGTGCCTGATCTGTTCAGGCTTGTTCAGACTGAGACCATATTTCTGCCTATTTGGGAGTCACAAAACCAAGTAACGTTCTTATTTTTTAAAAGTCTTTCATAGGCAGGCAGTAGCACAATTATTTTTATTATAATTAATAATAATATTCCTCAGGTTGTTGTTACAAATTGCATTGTCTATTTCCCTTCATCGTATATAGTGCCAAGTGCTAACGTTTATTTTAGGCAAATTTTGATATGTACAATGAATGGCCTCCTATCAAAGCAAGTGTCTCCGACAGAAGTGCTAGGACTGTTTCTGTCCTTTAGTGCACCCCCCCCACCCCACCCAAAAAAAAACACACCAAAAGCCCAAAATTTTGCGATGCCCTATTGTGGATTGGGGGGAAATGACACTAACAATGTATAATAACTGTGCAGCCGAGAAACAGATTTTTTTGTTAATATTTACCTAATCTTTTTGTCTTGCTAACGCAACAATGTTTATTGACTTTTTCCTTGGATTGATCCTACTGTCTCATTTCAAGTTAGTTAGGCTAATAAATAGTGCATTAAATTATTTAATATATCACTTCTGATGTAGAAAGGAAATTATTTTGTGAAACTTTTCCTTCAGGCTAAGCTCAATTAGCAAGGTTAATACTTGAGGAAGCTGCTACAGTGCTACTTATCATTAGTGTGTTTCAGCTAAATCCAAATGTTTCTTAGTTCTTTCTTTGAGTTGGATGCTGCGGATATAGAACGTGGTCTATTATTCTCATAGTTATATTTTTTACATTAACTTCTGTCTAGAATGTTCTAGCTTCCAAATCATGTTTTAATGTTGAAGTTTTAATTATATCTTTAATCCCTACATCTTGCTCCTGGTTGTTTCTGACAATTCTCCTTCTCTTCACTTCATCTGTGCGTGCATGCGCATATACACAGCGCATAACTATTGAACAGATACGAAATGATGAGTGGTTTAAAAAAGGCTACGTTCCTGTCAGCCTACTTGAGTATGAAGAAGTGAATTTGGATGATGTAAATGCTGCTTTTGACGATGCTGAGGTTTGTATAATGCGTTTATTCTTCATTTTACACTGTATCCAGGCAGCTTTGTATTTACAAAATGCACGCATTCTTATTTCCTCATATCTGACAATGGTTGTTTTGTCATTGAAGGATCAGACGGCTAATCAACAGAGTGAAAATGAAGACACTGGTCCTTTGCTGCTTAATGCATTTGACTTGATAATCCTGTCTCAAGGCTTAAACCTGGCATCACTATTTGATCGCCGGCAGGTATTTAATTTTGACATTTTCTTCATATTTGCAATTGCTGGCTCAATAATTACATGCACAAAAATTGAACAACAGTCGTATGATATCCGTAGGGAACTTTGCAGGCAGAACATTAGCTTGTAATATTTAATAAGATGTTGTGGAAAATACTAAACATGTAGAAAATTGAACAATGGCTCACCTACGCCCTCACCCCTCCACAAAAGTGGGTTGGCATAAAGGCCTAATTTAGAAGTTTGAAGTTAAGATTTATATACCTTTTCACTTCTCTTCATTTGTCCAATGTGGGGCTTCTATCCACACACTTATTCCTTCTTCCTCTTCTTCTCTAACCTATGGGATTTAGACCTGAAATTCCAACAGATATATGCATGCTGAGATATAAATATAATTTTAGTCCCTACATACTGTCCTCTTAAGTAGGGTTTTAACATCACGTTTATTCTACAACATCCTTACAGGACTCTATGTACTCCCAAACACGCTTTATCACTCAAAAGCCAGCAAAGGTGGTTTTATCAAGTATGGAAGTTGTGGCACAATCAATGGGATTCAAGACTCATATTCGCAACTATAAGGTTAGGATGCTGTAATTTACACAATACCTCCACTTCTGTTGCTTTGGATTCTTTGGTGTGACTTGTTCACTTAAAGTTATTTCCGTTGGTAGTAAACGTAAATCATTGGAATCTGATCTTAATATTACTGGAGATTAACTCTACCTAAAATTCTCTTCATCTAAAATCTTGGTATAAATTTTCAGATGAGAGTAGAGGGTATTTCAGCAGACAAGACTTCTTATTTTTCGGCGATCCTGGAAGTAAGTTTCTAGGCCTCTGCTTGACTTTCAACTGCCTCTTCACATGTAAACGACAAGTTAATTCATATATTTACATGTCTCCCTCCTTGCCTGTAAAGATTTTTGAAGTTGCTCCCACATTTTTTATGGTGGACATTCAAAAAACAGCTGGAGATGGGGGTGAATACCTCAAGGTCAGTTTGTAAGAAATCCTTTCGTTGTTAGTTTGGCTCCACCATTTGTGTTTTGTTTCATTATTAATGAAAGTTTTCCTTCCTCTATTTTGCAGTTTTACAAGGCATTTTGTACCAATCTGGAGGATATAATATGGAAACCGCCTCTTGAAGCAAGCAAATCAAAGATCTCCAAGACTAAAAGTAAGAAACGCTAGTTTCTTCACCTTTAACATCTGCTCTAGTTTAAAAAGAAGAAAGGAAAATCTCTTTGGGGAACATCTTCGAAAGATATATAGAAAAAGAAATTACATATCACAACGAAGAATATGTGTGTGTGTGTGTGTGTTTGTGCAGTTGGGTTTTTTCTTTTCACCTGTAATATCTTTTTTTTTTTTGCCAGAACCTGCAATATCAGGTTAATAGTTCTACTCCTGCCATTATAAAAAGGCAAAAAAAAAAAAAAATAATAATAAATATATCGAGTTCTCGGATAAATATTGTTTGATTGATTGATCCTTACTCCATGACGTCGGCATTAAATTGTTAAATTCATAAAATATTGCCTTTTTTTTGCCTTCAAAATCAATATTGCTTACCAAATAGGTTCCTGTGATTCAAGGAGAATAATTTCTGCACATGTATTTACGGGATAAATGTTTTATTTCCTTTAATATTGTATTGCTAACTCTATTGTTACTTTATTTTCAAAATTTTGATAAGGTTTTTACTTTACTGTTTTTTATGGAGTAAAAGTAAGATTCGAGATCAAAGGTTGGATGAATAAAGATGCACATAATTAATTAAATGGTCTATTAGTCTATATCTATCTTGTCTTCAAATACAAGGTATGCGAGCATCCTTCCCAATGGCTCATGAAGAAATACTTCCTCTTATACTTATTATAAGACACCAACTAACAAGTATTTTTGAAGTATTTTTGGTTAGTTTTATAAGACACTTGTAAGTTTTGTAAGTTTTTAAGGAGCATTTAATTTATCTTTCCTTGTCTGCACATATTTAATAAGGGTAGTGTGAGAAAGTAATAATTAATATGATATTTGAGTTTAGTGTAGTTAGTAAGGGATGATATTAGAAATCATATGAATTTTATAACAACTTCAGTATTTTTAACTATTTTTATTGGTTTATGTGAATTAGTAGTTGGTGCCTTATAAAAGTGATCAAAAAGTATGTAAGTTTTATGTTTAAAAAAACAGAAGACATGTGTAAGTTTGATTTGTTATAATTTTGGGAATAAATGGGCTAAAATTATAATTTTAATAATGCTCAATCATTAGAAGTTTCGTGCAAACTTTGAAGTGCACTCTCATATTTATTAACTGTATTTCAGTATATTGTTGCTTGAGTTATAGTTGTATTTCTTTGATTAAAAAAAAAAAATAGTTTTGTTTCAAAATAATTGCTGCTTCAAAATTTTAATAAAGCATTTATTATTTTTATATCATTTTATCCTTTCAATAAAAAAAAATCATCAAAGCATTAATATTAACATTCCATGTGTTTTAATATGATATTCTGGTCAAATGATTAGATTTAATTACAATTTAAATGACTTAATAACCTTCTTAACAAGTGTAAACAAACAATTATTTTGAAATAGGAGGAATCATTAATAAATTTTAACGGATTAATTGTCGTGTGAAATGGTGCTTTCGTACCATTCTTGTAAAGGTTTAAAAAAAACTCCTGGACATTATTTCATCCATAAATCACAACATTTGGTGGGGCGAGTAATCCAGGATGAAAGAACACGGCATCCCATATGCCATCTTCATTCGCGGTACCTCATCGTCTCTTTCTCGAAACCAATTGTAGGAAACTGTTTGGCATAGTCCTCTACTTGACGGCGGAGATCAGCAATCTCAGTTTGAATTTGAGCATCTGATTGCAATGTTGCCACGAAATCCTTTAACTTCGTTCCTATTCAGAAACCAATAACGAATGAGCTAACTTGCCAAAGACCTTAGTTTACTTTGTACTTCTAAACCAGATGAAGGCGATTTAGATGGAAATGGAACCTTTTACATTAGCCTTGACCTTTAAGGCCAGCTTGACTGCGGCATCAAAATATTCAGCTACTTTTACAAAATCTTCCTCAATAAACCCCCTGGATGTGAGAGCAGGGGTTCCTGGAGCACCGCCAGATGATCACATTTTCAACATGTAATTACAGAACCGCCCGTAACAAAGAGAGAAATAGGTGTGTCTGTGTGTGTGAGGGAGAGAGAGAGAGAATGTGTGTGTACCCATACGAATGCCTCCAGGAACCATGGCAGACACATCCCCTGGAACGGTGTTTTTATTAGCTGCGATATGAACTGATTCTAACACCTTCTCAACCCTTGAGCCATCAATGCCCTGTCAAACAATACAAGATAAAAGTCCTAAGGTTAAAAAAATCATCTGGACAGGTTTATCATTCATTCTAATCAATATAAATTTAAACCAGCGTGGAAGGATGTTCTGGACCGGTTTATTGACATGCATTTACAAATTAGTACTTAATCATGAATCCTTGCTGATAAAAATATGAGCAAGAAATTGCCCGAGAAAAATAAATCCATTTACCTTGTTTCTCAAGTTAACCAAAACTAAATGGTTATCTGTTCCGCCAGATACAAGATCATATCCTTTCTGCATCAAACTCTGGAGTTCAATCAACACTAAAGAGTCATCCTTAATTACATGTCCATGCAAATTGGAAGATACAGCTAATAGGTATTGACTCATTGTGATAGCTTTATAAAGCACTGGCGAGCCTAATAAAAAAAGTGCTAGCTTTACCTGTGCAAATTTTGAGCAATTACTAAGAACTTGCTTTTGGTAATCCTTGAAATCTGGTGTCATAGCCTAAATTTAAAGAAAAAGAATTTCACAGACAGCCTGGCAATTCAAAAAAGCAAAACACTACAAATCGTATCCATATCTATCAAAAGAAGATGGGGTAAAAAAGATAGTAATGCTTCTACACAAAATATATGGGAAGACTACAATGATACTAGTATTTCCTTGGCTAGCAATTAAAAAACCTGCTTCAGTGCAACTGCTAAGGCTGTGATAGTGTGATTATGTGGACCACCTTGAAGTCCAGGAAAAACAGCCTGATTGATCTTGTCTTCAAAGTCATAAAACACCTGAAGAGTAAGGAAATCGGCCAAGTAAGAATTTGCTACAACATCATGCAACTTCGAAATAATCTAAAGAGATAGAGACATTGCTTGCAAACAGCATTTTGAACAAATGTAGTCTGAGAGGGTTAGCAGCTACTGCAAACAGAGTATCCCTCACATATTCTTTTTAATTCCCTTTTTCCTCATTTTAACGTTAAATTTTAGCGTTTGAGACTCACTTCTTGTCCTTGCTTGTTTATCTCCTTCACACCTTTCCTGAAGAAGATCATAGCTCCACGTGGTCCACGAAGTGACTTGTGTGTTGTGGTTGTCACAACATCTGCGTGATCAAAAGGAGAAGGAATAACACCAGCAGCAACCAATCCACTGATGTGTGCAATATCAGCCAACATAACAGCCTTCTGCTTGTCGCAGACCTATACAAACCCAAGCATAAAAAATACAACACCGCCATCACCTGATCAATGTTGAGCATGAAAATTTTTAAAGATCTTTCCTAAAGAGCAAAACTACTGCAGATATATAATTACCTTGCGGACACGTGCATAGTCATAAAGGCGAGCATAAGCACTTGCACCAGCAACTATTAGTTTTGGCCTAAAAAGTGCAGCACTTTTCTCCATCTGAAGGTAGTAAACAGTTCAAATCATTATTTGCAAGAATAAGAGAACACTATGCATGAAAGAGCAGAAACGTTTGTAAAACAAAACTCTTTCCCCAATTTAATGTAATGATTTAGAATAGAAAGAATGATGGATGCTGTGAGCACTGAGCCACTGAGAGATTAAAATAGTTTGAACCAGGGTCACAACTGAACGTGTTTCATCAAGATCTGAGCACGTGTGTATTGGCATGGGGACACATAATGAGGTTCAAAACAACACATTGAAAATATTTCATCTGATAAGCATTAACATTTAAAAATTCATTAAAAGCAAAAAGTTGAAATTGAAGGCTCATGAATTTAATGCCATAAAAAGAAATTAAACTAGACCAACTAGGCAACCTAAAATTGAATGATTAAATATCAAATCAGAAAGAACATCTCAATGGCAAAGATAGAAGTATCAGTAACTACATAGCAGCAGCGTAGAGAAAGTTCTCTCTTAATTCAATGATAATATCCATAGCAAATGAGAGCAATGGAACCTGGTCGTAATCAATATAGCCAGTGCTCTCATCTAATCTGTATGGCATTGTTTCAAAGAATATTGATACGGCGGATATCTTCTTGGTGTCGGTCTGCATGGAAGAAATAAATCATTAGGCATATATAAGTATACTACATTGCTCAAATAATTTCAAAACACAGACTTCAGAAGCAGAAGGAAACACAGAAATCTGGACGTCAACATAAGCACATACAAATGCAAGTATTCTATCAAAGCTTTAGGAATGCCATTATACTGTAGGAAAGTTGCACTGTACTCTGGAGAACAGGCAATACCAAATGTTGTAGTTCAGCTTTCAGAAAATTAATAAGGAAAATATTAGTAAGGCTCAAGATTGAATGGTGAAATGATGTGATCTTCACACAGAACAACGCATAAAACTTGTGGCAGCAATGCTTTTAGACAGTAAAGAAAAATTCAGAAAGTTACTTCCTACTTGAGTTGAATCCATACACCAAATATATTTTCTTTTCCGAACTTTGCAGGTAAAAGTCTACACAGTTCATTCAGAACTTGTTGATAAGTTGCTCATAAATTGGTGCAACAGAAAAAATGATTATGACAATCAGTATTATTACCTGATAGCCATGAGACAGATGTCCACCATGGGGAAGATCAAGAGCCATGATTCTCTCGTGAGGTTTCAATAATGCAGTGTAAACTTGGAAATTAGCAGGGGATCCAGACAATGACTGCACATTGACTGTTAACGAAGTACATAAGACCTCCAAGAAAACATAAGATTGAACAAGTAATGTAACATACATGAAATGTGTCGGCATAGAATCAGAAATGTTTGGAAAAAATCGAATAAATTACAAACTTCACAAGGATTCTTCCAAAATACCAGAGACAAATTCCTAAAAGCAAAATTAGTAATAATTTGCAGGCAAAATAAAAGCACTATACACCTTCATCTCCTATAAGTACTGAGAAACTCTTTGCAGGCAAGTAGTTAAAATAAATAACAATCCTTGCATACGACTCGAATTAAAAATCCTAGAAATGAATTTCTCAATGGGTCCTATTTCTTTGGGATAACGCCTTGTCACATAGAATAGCTCTCTGCTGAATAGCAAGAACCCAAACTGCAATCTAAATATACATGGACAAATGTACCTCCCCATTTTGCGGGATCTAGCCGAAAAGCTTCTAATGCACGCTTCTGACACAAGGTTTCCGCCATGTCAATGTACCTGAATGAATGTGTCAAAAGTCAATATACCAATCTACGAATTTCTTTTACAAATCGCATGTTTTGGAAGATCATCGATAAGCAGAAGCACGTACTCATTTCCTCCATAGTATCTGGCACCGGGATACCCTTCGCTGTATTTGTTAGTCATGACCGATCCAACAGCTTGCATCACCGACAGTGACGTGAAGTTTTCTGAAGGTATGAGTTCGAATCCCTATATACTCATAAATCCATAAACAAACATAAATTCAAAGGAACTGAGATTTCCAATTCGATAATGTAAGAAAACATAGTTTTTCGTTTGATTATTTTATGTAGCTTTAACTCAAAAATTAAAAAACCATTGTAAACGCAGACTCCGATCCACCATCTCTCAGTTACATCACGTGGATAGAAAAGGGGGAAAGGTACGTTTAACATGCCTTCCATTGACGAGCTTTTTCGAGTTCAATTATGTCTGTGACTTCCGGATCCACAACTTCAATAGGATCATTGAGCTGCTTTATCCACTGCGATAAGTTCCCTTGGTTAACCAAGCTCAAAATGAAACAAACATAAAAATAAACCATTCCCGGTACAGGGAACACACGAAATGAGACAAATGGCTTACAGCTGCTCGTGCGTTTTCTTTTTCTTGTGCTGCTGCGTTTTGGAAAGAAGACTGTAACCAAACAATACATAAGAGATTATTAGAATTTGGAAGGGAAGAAAAGGAAACGAATTCACTGATGGAGGTGATCACGAGTGGGCAGTAGATCTAAAGAGATTGAAAATTTCACGTCACCGTGTAATAAACAGAACCGCCATTAGTAAAAGCTAGATTTGGTTTCTTGATGGTGGAGGAGAGTCTGCGAAGAGCCATGGCCATTCCTTCTTCCACTCACTACCTCGAATCCCCGATACTCTCTGTATAACTGTGTTGGCTTCAAAAAGCGTATATTGCCTAGGTTGGTTACCGTCGGGGGGTTGGTGGTGATTCTGATTTGTGCCATGTGGGGTCCCACAAATAAGAAAGCAGAGGGACAACCATCAACACTTTAACCTGCGGCCTCGCATTTACGACGCCGTATTGTGTCTGGACGACAAGGGTCATTTTGTAGGATTATTGTATCTGCTTGTTTATTGTCGTTGGTCTTTTTTTTTTTGGTAAGATATTGTCGTTCGTCTTTAATTAATAAAAGGGTTAAGGTGCAAAAATACATATGTTTTTCCTCTAGGAGCGCCCAACACCATATGTTTTTTTTGTGCAAAAATACACACGCCGTTAGGTTTTATGAGCAAAAATACCACTTCCGTTAGTTGACCGTTTGTTGACCGTTAATTGACCGTTAACTATAGTGAAATTACCTTTTTGCCCTTAAGCCCTTAACCCTTTTCTTTTTAATTATTTTAAACTAAGGGCAAAAAGGTAATTTCACCATGGTTAACAGGCAATTAACGGTCAACAAACGGTCAACTAACGGAAGTGGTATTTTTGCTCATAAAACTTAACGGCGTGTGTATTTTTGCACAAAAAAAAACATATGGTGCTGGGCACTCCTAGAGAAAAAACATATGTGTATTTTTGCACCTTAACCTTTAATAAAAAGTAATCTATAAATCTACAAGAGAGGTAAATAGGGTCGGGTTTTCTCATAATCTTATTTTTATTAAGGAAAATCATTTTAATGTCTCAAATGACTAAAAAAATATTAAAACAGTTCGATAAAAAATTCTTATATCACAAAAATATTAAAGAGTTGTCAAAACTCATATGGGGTTGTTAATGCTATACTGATGGAATTATTAATAACATTTTTGTGACATCAGAATTTTCTGTAGAATATTTTTAACATTTTCTTTGTTCTTTAGAACCTTAAAGAGATTTTTCATTTTATTATCTCCCATAATCTCTAGATCAATGTCTGTTCAATCTATTTGAAAGATTATAACGTTATTTTGATTTTATTTTTTTTTTCAATTAATAGACTAAATAAACTTATAAGAGATAAGAAGAAAAATAGATTATGAGAGGGATCCCCTCTTGTCATTCCTCATTTTCCAAATCAGGAAATATTTGATCCTGTGAGGCCTAGTATTAACTTTTTTTTTTGCCTTTTCATTTTTCACATCGAGAGGATTTGTTATCTAATTTGTTCTCGTGTTAATTTAATGGTGGAACTCCGCAATCACTAATTCTGTATAATAAAAAATTGAAATTCTAACACCCCAACCTTCTTTCTTTTCCTTAATTAGATTTTTTCCCATGCACGAGATGAGTAATCATATGAGAAAATATGATTTGTTAAAAAAGGAATTGAAAAAAAAATAGAGAAAAGAAGGAGATAAAAAAATACTAACAGAATGTAATTAATGTATCGGAAAGGTAGGAGAGAATTAATAAAAAAAAAACAAAAACGTAGCAAATTATCTCTAACAATATCTAACTTTCCTGTGATTTTATTAAATATATAGATATAGACATTTCGTTCCCTCCAAAGTGGATAATTTTCAGGGTGTTTTGCTACTTCCTGGATATCAACGTTGATTCATCCTTGCATTATACTCGGCTTAATTTTAGAATTTTCATACTAAAGTTATTTTCTTGTGTTTTTTTTTTTTTTGTTGCAATTTCAATCCAGGGGCAGAGGAGCATTTTTGTTCTACAAATTTTGTGTGAAAGAAAATTTTGTCTCAAAAATTGTTATGAGGGTAATTTTGCCATTGCTATTAGCCTAGTTAATTTTAAATATTAGTTTACTAAATATGTTGAGCTAAGAGTCCATATATCATTCACATCATTTTTTGTGAAAATGTAAATTTACTTCAAAAGTTTTAAATCTAATTTTAAAAAATAATGAAAAGAATGACATATGAACTTCCAACATAAATTTATACCTTAACAAAAATTACGTGAAAAATTATAAACTATCACTTTAACATATTTAGTCAACTAATAATTAAAGTTAACTGAGTTACTTAACGGTGAGAAAATAACTCCCATAAAATACTTCTGGGACAAAATTAGCATACTCTTGAAAGAAAGTCATGGCTGAAATGTGTCATTTTAGCAGGCAGGCTAATCATCAACGTTTGCCGCTGCAATTTTGAACTATGGAGATAAAGGCGAAAACACTTTCTGGGCATGTAGATGTTTAGATTACATTATAATATTCATATTTCATACAAATAGTCCTAAGAACGCATCGCGATTAGGATTTATGAGTTGATAATTCTTTACAGGGCAAAACTACTACCAAGTCCTCTGCTTATTGAAGTCATTCAAAAAGACTCCTCTCCAGCAAAATCAAGAGCTTATGAAGACTGAAGAAACAGAAAGAAAGACAAGCAGCTATATCCAACCCTATTTTCCGCGATAGCTTTTGAACATATATAGATTAAATATATATACACCTGTTGGAATCATTGGTCGAGGCTCTTTCACTAATTGTAATAATTTATGCATGAACTTGAATTGAACGACAGGGAGAGAATGACAAGGGATAGAAAGCCAGGTAAGTCAAACCCACAAATTCTAATTCATGAACAATAATAGTTGTTCTACAGCTCAAATTTATTTTCGCAGAGCAAACAATATATAGCTCGAGTCTATACAGATTATTTAGAAACAGGGGTTTAGTATATACATATATGCATTATGTGGCTGTGTGAATGACGACTATAGCTCACCTTCAACTTCGATAAGCTCTGTTATAGTTACTTGTAACCAGACGATTTATGAGTTGAAGAAGCAGCATATCTAGCAGAGAACCCACGACGTGTCATTTCTTCGTCACCGTCGAGGCAACCGTCGTCGAAGTTCTGAGAATAGCTTAAAGGGTCGTACCTAAACCCACCAGCTGGTCTGTAACTGTGTCGTTTCGACCAAGGAAGCTTCAATTTGAGACAACCCCAACATGAAAACAACCCTCCAGCAGCTGATGAGCTTCTAAGAGATGAACTCTTGTCCATGACTTTGAGAACAAACTTCATGGAACGAATTAAAGTTTGGTACCATCAAAGTGGTTGGGGGTCTTTCTTATTCACACTACCTTAACACGTCTCTCTTGCTGAGTGTGTGGTAGAAAGTAACATTGCTATACGATATGTGATGGGTTAATGATTCAGGAAAAAGAAAGCCCTTTGGTTTGAAGCGAAAAAAGCACCATTAAGGGTCAAAGAACTTTTGTTTTGTCTTACCAAACTGACTTTGTATAGAAAAGGGTTTTTCCTTTTCTTGTGAAGTTGTCCATATTATAAAACGATAGAAGAGAATATTTCCAAAGTTTTACAAAACTCCTTTTGAGGTTTAAAAAAAAAAAAAAAAACTCAATTTTTGTTGTTAAGCTCTCATAATCAGTTCCCATAAAAAGTTATTAACTATGTGTAATCACCAATCTGGATTAACGTAACCAGCGGTAAAACACTAAAAATTATGGTTTTCTTGAAAAAGTAATTGGTAGTTGATTCTGTTTGAAAAATAATCAAGTGATTCACGTGTGATGAATACCAGTGATTCCAAATACAGACCATAACTTACCATCCAATTAGATTCTTTACAGTTTACAGTTACAGAAGATAGTGATATTTTTGGTGTTAAAAGTTAAACCACTATTGATAGGGAATGATTGTTGGAATTGCATATTCCAAAATTATCTTGTTGAGTAATGAGTAATTGGTTGGTGGCTTTGAAAATTATTATTCTGCTTGACGATAGTGCGGTGGGCCAAAAACTCCTGGAGCTTTCATAAAGGAATATGCTCAAGGACCAAAGCAGACATGTTTTATTACATGGGTCACGCATCTATATATATGATTTATTTGTATTTTCTAACTTACGCGCGCTTGTGATCTTTTATTGAGAGTTTATTTAAAAAATGGAGAAAGTAATCAACTTTATCGTACCCGTATCTCGGCGCGCTTGCATTTTTATATTCTCTACTTCCTGTCACTGAAACGACTCAAGTTACTGTAAAAAAACATCCAAGTTATTCGTACCTTCCCCGTATAGGAGAAAATAAAGGAGTGCTTCAAAACTTTGTTCCAGAGTGATTTATAAATACCTCTGAATGTTTTTTGAACTTAGACACATATTTTAATCTTTATGAATTCTAAACCCAATTCACATTTTTTTTTTTCCAACAAAAGAATTGAAAGCAGTACTGAAAGTTCAGCAAATATACCACCTCTGGTTCTTAATATGCATGATATCTCATTTTGCACTACAAACGATATTTCATATTAAAGCCCACATGGGTAGTATTATATGTGTATTAGTTCGGTATTGTTAGCTTGATATAATATTCTCATGTCGTCCAGTCATTCCCTTCAAGGCTTCAACCATTTATAATTTGACGCCTCTATCTTTTCCGTCCGAATTAGGTCGCCGTGACAGAACATAATGGTCATTGTTCAAGAGGGCCCTCCCACTTGAGCACGTCTGGACGGCAAGTGTGAGTTTGTGGCCTTGTCCAATCTTTCAGGATTAATCTTAATCAATAATAAGTATTAACAAATATATTACATTTTCAAAATGTTTTGCCTATTTGAGTTAATTAATGGTAGAAGCTACTTTTTTGACATGATTTACTATACATTAAGTAAAACTTTGTGAAAAAAGTTTCATCTCGATTTATATGAATATATTCCACCAACCAAAATGAAGCACGATCGTCTGTGGCACATAAGCACGTGAACCTAATTCACTTGACTAGTTAAATTATAATGAGTCTCAATGAGATAGTCACGAATTCATTCATCACTTCCTCTGGCATCAAAAAGGGGAAAATAAAAAAGTTAAAAAGGCCATCGTGTTAGTGTGTTGAAGCACCCTGCTTTGAAGATTAAGCCTTAAAACCATACTCCTATCCATTATACATGGGCGTAATGTTATCGAGTCAGACTCAAATATTATTATCTCGATTTAAAATAATGTTTAAGTGCCTAAATCTCTTCCACTCAAACTAGCACCTATACGTGTAAAGTGCTCGGCCTTAAAAGTACGTGGCCCGCCGTGCATTGAAGCGATAGGCCTCTTTCTTGTCCTGTGTGAATTATTGGATGTTAATTACAACAAGCTTGATCATACTATAGGCTACTTTCGGTTGATTACTACCATTTCACTTCCCATCTTATATATATAGGATATAGTTTATAATACAATGTCTTATATTTAAAATTGGAGGAGTATATTCTAGTGTGCCTCTTATTCAATTATCCACAGGAATTTTGTCAAAATATTCTCGGTCTTTAATATAACACATATTTATATAATAGATTAAATAAGTTAGGTAATATGACATGTATTTTTTAAAACACTATAATTATATTTCTTAATTCTATCATTTATTCTCCTTTTTTATTATTATGAAGAGAGCATTACAATGAATAAATTAAATTAGAAAACGATTGATAAATATAAAAACTATGAATATTTTATATTTAGGATCATGATTAACTCTCCTGATACGTCACATGTTTAAGACCGAAGGAGTAATAGATTGTTTATCAACTACATGTTTGAATATAAATTAAACTAACCCTTCTGCAATTTTAAATTTTTAGGTGCCAAACATATACCACGATACGAATTATTATATCAAACTTATTTTGCATCTTTATTCTATATTGATCTTCGCAAGTCATTATTTTTCATATCTGTTTTTTTTTTTCCCTGTAAGAAGATCTGGTTTTAAAAAAATAAGCTATGTGGTAAATTTAACTTAGTTTATTTCGTACAAATACACGCACATGTGAATAAAGATCCTTAAACAAGGAAAAAGTCATTTCAGCTCCAATGCTTCAAAACAACGAAGAAAGGATTTGCTTTCTGAAATTCATCACTTCTTTGCTTTGTTTAATCACACCCTCTCTAATAACCAATGTATAGATAGTAGTCTGGTCCTTATAATGTGGCAAGCGAAGATTCTAATTTTATTAAGGAGGATGTTTACATATAACACCCAACAGTGCTTAACAAGATTACTTTCAATAAAAAGATTATTATGTGAATAAAGATCGCCTTCAAACAGAGGATAACACTTCTGGAACAGCTTTTGGCTTCTCTCTCGTCACCGAGAGGGTACAAAACTATAATGGAGTGGGAGCACAATGAACAGCATAAACAGCCACTTGCATTATTTTTTAAGATATGAGTGAAGCACTTGATGTAGGTCCGTCAATGCCTATAAAGAAACATGCCACTTGCTCGTTTTTGAAAGGGACTAAAGGGTTTTGTCACCCTCGTCTTCTCCTGTGTTTGAGTATTAAAAAATTGCGAGAATAATGAGCGGCTCTCCTGTCAAAACCTGCCTAGACCACAGGTGTGCATCCACGTCATAACTTTCACCATTCCCCGGCATTAAACCTTGTACGGAACATGAAGTTCATCCTAGATTGACATTTGATACGGTCAATTTTTCAGATATCCCTTCTGTAACTCGGACAAGTTTAGCTTCCTCTCGGCACACATTTTAAAAAAATAATAAGAAGCAGAGGGAGGTAAAAAGCTGGGAGGATTATTACACACACATAGTTGGTAATTTAATCACTAAAAAGTTGGGTAAGTGGTGAATAATATACAACATATTGTTTTTTTTACCCTAAATACATGTTCTCATATACTCTATCCATCCATTTCTTAATATAAAATATATTTAAAAAGTTGATCTTTGTTTTAAATATAAAACATGTTATTATATTTACTTTAATTAATGTTATGTCAACTGTATAATCTAAGATAAGAGATTGAAAATGAGGAAATTAAGAAGGATGACTATATGATGTTTTAAAAAATAAGTCTAATTAATTAACAGACTTAACCAACTTCTTTAATCTAATCAAATCAGATAAATATGTTTTATATTAAAACATGTGAGTATTTTGACGGCACATGGAACATATTAATGGGGCATCTGGAGCGGGAAGATGCAGGTGAGCGATGAGCCTTTTTTGAATGTGGGGTTTAATAAGAGAATTATTCATGAAGTGTGCCCATTGTCATAATTTTTTTCCCCATAGTTTCAACTTCCAACTTCGTAAAATTTGATTATAAATGGTTTTATTTGTCAATTAGATCTTTTTATTCCTTATGCATCTAGCAGTATTTAGAATCTATCCAGACTGAACAGTTAAACCTACAAAGCATATTCCACTGCTAAAGAAAAACAATTAATTTAATCAAAATTGCATGAATCCTCTAATTATATATGCCCAGAGATTTGCTCATTTGGGATTGGTATGCGGCTATGCGCTGTTTACGAACTATGTCTATGAAGAGCAAATTTGGAGATAAATGGGAGGAGCAAGTCTAATGGGTTATGAGAGAAATGGTGTACTTTAGCTATTTTTAAAATGTTAGTCGCTGAGTTTATAGTTAATCTCTGGAATCTCTTGATTAGATGTTTTTCTGGTTCAGACTTGCTCATTTAATTTGGCATAGTTTCAAGCTTAAAATTTTGTGTTACAGCATGGTCTGTACGTAAGCTTATCAACCAAGATTTACTTGTGAAGTGTTCACTTCCTTACAATATGAAGAATGTTTTCTCTTCTTTGATATTGCAGATGATATAAGCGCCACTTGACAAGTGTTCCACATTTCTTTTCATACATCTTGAACCATGTGCATTTAGGTGATCTAGCATGCTCTTCTCCTTCATTAGTTCTTTTGATGTCACTTGAGCACTCTACGTTTTCTCCATATCACCTTGGAGGGGAAGGCCAAAGAGGTGAGGGAGGGTTCCAACAACTTGGTAAGTATATTTTCGCTATATAAATTAAAAGGATCCAATTCGAGCAAGTTATAAAAAAAAAAAGTAAAATTTGTTAGAATTGGGAAAACTATTTCAATCAAAAGTGGATACGAGGAAATCAACCATCTATTTGCACGATTCTTTGATGGAAAGAAATAAAAAATGAGTATGTTGTTGCCATTTTTAGAATGATTAAAGATCCTCAAAATAATGTCTAAACCCAATGATTCAAGGAAAAGCTAACGGATTGTAGAACAAGTAAACACCGTTTTCAATTGTCTCAATAACTATATGACACTGACTGAAGACAAAAAATGGATTCTAAAGTTAAAGGAGAGACAAGAAAGGGGGTAAAAACCGCTCAATAAATAAAATAAAATACCTAACTAAAGGTTTTGTTTTCTTTTGAGTTATTTGAAGAGAGTTATCTAACTTGAGTTATCAGTTAGGTTGCAAATACAAGTGATTTTTTTTTTTGGGGGGGGTAGCGAATAGAAAACATATTTAATTTTAATCATAGTTTAATTGATTTGATGATTTTATGAATCTATTTGACATCATAATTCTATACATAAACATAATTTCAAATTTTTTCGAGCCGTAGGAGGAAACTTCTTATACATATATCTAAGGGGTGTATTGTTTATCTATATCTATCCCAATGAGCCGTTTGTCGAATCATTGCAATTAATGTTCAATCTCAAAAAGAGAAGAGAGATCTTGAGTGGGTTTTTATGATCCGATAAAGAATTACACCTATTTAAATATTCCTATTATTTTATATTTCCTTAAATAAGGCGCTCAACCTACCGGAATTACCGGAATTATTCAGGATATTTCAAAAAAGGGGGGTGTTTTTATAGAATTTAATCCAAATCAACAAACGAAATTCAATTTAAATAAATAATAAAAAAGAAAAAGAGAGTGTGGAAGTCTTCTATATAGATTTTTATAATCTTTTTCTCTCTTACCCGGGGCGGATGTGAAAATTAAATGACTTATCCCTTTATATATTATTTATTGTTGGTTAGCACCCATGCATTATCCAATGCTTGGTTCTTAATAACCTGAAGGAAGATATTCTGAATTCTGCTATAGATCTGTTACGTATTTATTCACTCTATCCACAAGTGAAAATTTGGGTCTAAATAATTCGAGTTGTCTACACTTGAGCTGTCATTAGAGCTAGATTCTTTGATACGCTAATTGGAATACTAGTTTTCTGTTGTCAGCTATTTGATATATTCAAGCTAGGCACATTTAGGAACTTGTTGAATTCCTTTTCTTTGGTAAAATAGTCTTAGAATTTGAAAACATTACGACAGCATGCCTATTAAATAAACTTACCTGTACAAGGGCGGTCGGCTTCCTTTTTGCTGCTACGTTGTACTCTGCCAACTCCCCTCATTTGAGTGGCAATAATAATTTAACACAATAAATGGTGTGAATGCAATTCATATCTGTGCAGTGTGAAGAATTTCTTGGATTATTTAGTCATAAAATTACATTAGATGCCCTGTTCATTGTTTATCACATGCATGCTAGAATTACAAACAATCTGAGCCCATTTTGTTGGTAGCAATCAATATACAGAATTCTTCTGTAGATGAATTAGTGCAGTTGCAATCTGCTGCAGCAATCACGAACAATCTGATTTTAAGATTTCTGATAACTTTTTCATGACTTGATGACCCATTAGCAAAATAATTAAGATCTTACCTCAACTCTGTGGCTCCTGAAGGCGACTCATGGTTTTGATTATGAGGCTGGCTAAGCTGGAGATTCACTGGCACATGCAAATTCTCTCCTATGCCTAGGCCATCTGTGAGAACAGAATTTCTGTCTGTTCCATTTCCATCTCTTGTTCCATAGATCTGAATCAGTGAAATATATCTTCTAAAGTTCTTGACAAATCGCATAAATGATCAAGAATTAAGGCTCAATCAGTTCTTTAACAGCAAGATTTGTCTTTTTATTTAAATTTTAAACCCTTACCTTCATTTTTAATTCCTTGTTTTCTTGATGAATTAGGTTTACCTTCTTTCGCAGTTCCTCATTTTCTTGGTGTAAGAGGTTTCCCTGCAGGAAATGAATACCGTTTCATTAAATGAATGTATTGTACAAGTGGTAATCTTTTGTTTTGGAACTGACCTTATGACTTATTTCCTGTATTTCATCCATTAAAAGTTGATCCTGCATAAGTCAAATCATGTTAATACTTCAGTTTTTGTTATAGAAAGTAAAGTTTATATTAATTTCGCTATATTGAATGTCAGAAGCTGAGTACTACTCAACCTTTTTAAAACGGACACCTCGAAGGCTAATTTCCAACTGGCTCTCTAAACTCAGTAGATCTTTGACAGTCAAACCTGAAAGTTCTTCTCCCATTATTTTCCTGTTAATTCATGCAGTAATAATATTTGAATTTGCTGCTTTGACGATTGAGAAATTATTCATGAGGTTAGAGAGAAGGGATAAATATAATCTAGCAAGGACTTAGACAATATGTCATTCCCTCACCTTTGTGGATTCCATGACAGTAATAGCAATTCACTTTCTGTTGCCCTTCTGAAAATTTTTTATTGGAAGGGATGATGTCTTATATTAACTTTCATGTGTTGGATAATGTATTTCATGTTTATCTTTGTATTCTTGTAAGCGCGCAGTGAATTTGGTGATCGCATTTTTCATATGATTATGTTCATTAAACCTTATTTGTATTTGGTACCATTGGATGGTGGGACACTTTTTCTTTTGTCCAATCTTCTTTAGTACTCTTTTAACTATTAAGCAATCTCCAAGAACATATGCATTTATAATTTTATACATTTGTTCTCTCGAGGACATCATACACCTAAAATGCAATGTCGAGCAAACAAAAATCCATTTGTGACTTTGAATGTAATACTTTTCGTGTTTCGCTTTGTCAAAATTGTGACCTGATTTTAAAGGCATAGATTATTATGTTCTTTCTTAGCATCAACATTTATGAACTAATCTTTAAGAAAATAGATATTTATGATGTAGAAGGAAGAAGATACCGGTGACTCTCTTGCAAGTTATGCAATTGTTGCCTCAACATTGCTGCTTCCCTTTGCCAAAACTACAAAGTGAACAAAAAAAGAGCAAAATATGGTGCACTTAGACGTTAAAGAAAATGAAACAGTAGAGATAAATTATTTTACCATAGCATTTCCTTTTGAAAATCAGAAGAAGCAATTATATCATCTTCCTTCAGATGTTCAGGTAGCTATTAGAATTAGATGTGAATGATGCGTTGTAGGGTTCTTTTGGGCATAATTATGCATGAAACAACAAAAACTAACACTGGAGATAACTTATTTTGCATTATATGTATAGTGGTTTAGTTTGCATGCCTGTATTTCCCCTTAGAGGAAGTCCTCAATATGATTCTTTAATTTGCTTGTAGCTCCAAATGATGTCTCATTCGGCCAATTTCTATATTGGAAGGGCTTGTAAAGAACTTGAAGCTCATTACCTATCTAATCTTTATGCAGTAATATTTGCAAAGTCTTGCAAATTTTCACTCCCTGTAATTTTGTTTTTGAGATCAAATAAACTATCTAAGTTTTTTTATGCCTAGAAATTGAAATTGGTGTTGACCAAAAAAAAGAAAGAAATTGAAATTGGCAAAAATTTTGAGCTATGTGTTTTTGTTTTACCCGGGGATCATAAAGCTTGAGATTTAGTATATTGGGTGTTATGGCTGGATTATGTTGCACCGGATGCTTATTGGATAATTTTTGGGATCCTATATGGAGACTAGATGGTTAAAAACTCAAAATTGTGGGTCTCAGTGGTGGAGTTAATGTCACTCTAGTTCAGGCATATATAGCTTTACTATATAACCTCATATCATCTCCAGAGATGAAAAGTCGAAAATAAATCCTTGAAGAAGGAACTTGTGTCAGCCACTCAGAATGTCTATGGAATTAACAATGTTATGGTTCTCAGTATGTCTAGCAGTGCAAGCAATTGTGTTAATCAGATCTGTATTAAATATATAAGATGTATATGTCGTGGTAGTTGAGTATTGGTTGATTAAGAAACCTGGTAGCCATGAGCTGTAGTTACAGGAGAGTGTTTCACAGTATTCTTGTCTGCCCCCAGCTTCTTAATTCTCAGTGATATTATATTAAACCTGCTAGCATTTCTAGAAGAGGTCTTAAAAGGAAAAAAATGCGTTTTTGGAAGAATTTTGAGTTGCCTCTGGGATTATTGTTACTTAGCAATCGTTGATTAATGCTTCCTATAAACCCCACTATATCCGCTCATTTCAGAGTGGAAAACACCGGGAATAGGAAGTAGCTTTCTACTATGGAATAGAAATTGCCTTTCAACTGCTCTATGAATTTATTCCTTCACACTCTAAAATCATCTTTACTTATTTTTCATCCTAAATTAGTGTGTCATTAAATTATTTTGGAACCTTTATCATTTTCACACAAATTAATCTAAATCAGGGGTTAAGACTGATCATGACCGTATCTGCAGTATGTAATTTGTGTTGTGGCAGCAAATCATGCGAAAACTGATAGAAGAAACTCATGAAATACCTTTACTTCAGTGGTTGAACTTCCCAGTTGATGATGTTCCTCCTTAGTTTTGCTGTATCGTTCGGTTACTGATTTCATGCTGGAAGAAGTCATTCAAAATGTCAGAATTTTCAGTGGAAACCGTAAAAATACATGATAAAACAATGTGGTGTGTTTGTGAGTCATGAGATTAGTTGAGGGGAAGGGAACCGAAGAAAATGGGTGGGGAAGGGATGGTTTGATGGTGATTTTCTTTCGGCCTTGTAGAGAAAATTCCTTCTATGGGAACTTGAATTGAAATTATGGAGGGAGGACTATGCAGAATTTTCTAGGGTTAGTTTTATATATATGTTCAGCCCTCAAGTGTGCTTCACTCTTTACAATGCTTGATTCATATAGTTGTTTAAATTGGACTCTTATTAGCAATATAGAGTTGGGTTATAACATAGAGTTGGGTTAACAATATAAAACTCTATTAGATCTTTTTAGATATTTAGTTTAAGTTTTAAAGAAGATACTCATATTAGGCGGGATAGCCCAAAACCGAATTATACCAAATGATTATACATATATATATATAAACCGTCAGCACACTTTACCATCATCATATATAAATTGTGCAAAATTTAGCTTTGACAATTGGTAATGATTGAGATAAGGTCAATGATTCAGGGGGTATTTTCTATTTTCCTTTTAAAAAAAACGTGATTTTAGTTGGGGGTGTTGGGGGGCTTTGAGATAAATACGGTGATGTGTTGGAAATTATTTATTTTAGTTAACTTATCAAAATAAGCTAAAAATATATTATTTACCTCAAAGTTTTCTACCCAACTCCTTATTATACTCCTCCAACTAAAATCACTTTTCTTAAAAAAATAATAATAACAAAACAGACCCTTAAATGTTGAAAAGGTTATCTTTTAAATTTGCATCTGACCTTATTTTTTTGTAACCAATTTAGTTCTACACAATTCCTCTCAAATGAAAATTTTCCTTTAATCAGATGAAGTTTTTTATAATTTATAATGAAATCGGAAGTCACTTCACCCATGATTTCGGTCAGTAACGCTTTTTTTTAAAAAAAAAAATAGAGAATTTTAGACAAATTTTAGAGTCAAATAATGGTCAAAATTTTACCATTTCAAACAAAAAGTTTGGTTAGAGCAATTGTCACTTGGACTTCCATTCCTGCAAATAATCGAAGAGCGAAAACTGATAACGATAGTCATTTAGAATCACACTTCTAACGGCTTCAAGTTCTTTCTTAAATTATATGACTTTTGAAATTTAAATTAGATTATGTAATCCAATGACTATAAGATTAAGTGACTAATTTTTCTATATTTTATGAATAGTATAACTTGTAAAGTGTATATATATAGAGAGAGAGAAATGTAAATTGCATGAAGAGGACGATGTTGCTCACTAACGACAGAAGATTGTAGTCAGTCGCATCAAAATAGATAATATAAATATAAAAACGAAAGATAATTAACCCTTTTGGATGAAGACAACAAAGTACTCTAGTGAGAAAGAGGTACAAAATGCCCTTTCCCATTGGAAGATACACTTGGATGATCAGGTGTGTATTTTGACGTCGTGGTTAGGATGCCTATCTTCTAATATTTGGCGATTAAACCTTTATAAGAAAGAGAAAGGCGACAGAAAGCATGCTTTTTAATATCCCTCAGAGAGGAGGTTTCAAAATTATCGCTCAGTGGAGACAAAGGAGATGCACACTGCAACAGCGAAGCAGATGTTGATGGTTGAAGAAAATCAGAAGCGTTAAACAGCAATCTCAGAAATTTAGTGAACCTAACTGATTATTGAGACATCCTAATATATGCATGCAGAAGAGTTATTGCACAAGGCATATCTGACAAACAATGAACTTTTGCGTAGTCTCCATATTACTTCAGACGAACCACCCTATATCATTTCGCGCGGAAACTCCCGAGGTCGAATTATTTCTTTCTCAGCGGAAAGATCGCTGGGCTACTTATTAACAATATAATTTATGGATCTAACTGATTTTCTAAAGTCCAAAACAGACTTGTCAAAACTTGATTCTCATATTATACTTTCTAAATATAAAATGCAGTTAACCATTTTTTTTTAATAAAAGATTCAGTAAACTAATTAAATTACTCTATAAAATTTATATTTATCGTTTATTCTTCAAAATAATTTATTTGATTTATAAACTGATATATAATTTAATCATATTTAAGTAGTTTTTTTTTTTAGTTCCTTTGATCTTTCCATTATTAAAAAAAAATTAATTAAGTCTTATATTTAGGACTGAAGATAGATAGCAATGTCTTCATTAATTAATTTTATGGTTTCATTATCTGAGTTCGCTTGCTTCAAGTTAATAAACTTCTCAATAAGTTCCTAGAATATTAACTAATAGCTTAAATTTATTCATTTTTCAAAAAGTTTAACCTCCTCCCGACCAATCGATCACTTAGCATTTTTGTATTTAACAATTTAAAATTATATTTTAATTTAAAATATTTTTTCTTACTTTTTATTTATGGATTTATTACTTATAACTAACTCCCAATATCATGAGTAGTTGGGGCTCCCAACCCTTAAGTAAAGTTAGTTACAGTATTTAAGTTTTAACTTCTGTGTGTAGACGTACTGTAGAGTGTACGTAGTTGAAAGAGGCTAGCTTACTGACTATTTGCTCTCAGTATTTGGTGGAGATTGAATTCTGCTGCTGAAGCAGAAGTTATGTCCATCCAAAAGTCAGTTAGTTTGGTTTGATTGATCTACGTACCCATTGAATTCCCGTTTGCTTGATCAGCGCCATCAGCCTTAAATGCAATTATGCAAAAACGCTTGATCTTGTACGCTTCTTAAGTTGCCACCTAGCCAGTAGTAAATATTAGAAAATAGTGCTACGGCTTAATAGTTTTGAATTAACATTTTGAATATGTAGATATACTAAAAACTTGTTGAGATAACTTTACCACCCTCATGACACTATCTAGCGTAACCCGAATTCAATAACCTCCAGTGTTATTGAGTGTTTTAAAACCATATATACAAGAGAGCTCTTATTGAGTTGTTTCATGGTAGTGCCTACTAATTAATGTTTGTGACTAGACTTGACCTGAGTGATCGATAAGATAGGGTCAGAAGACATGATCCGCCATGAAACCCAGTGCACACTGATCGATTCGTGTGATACAGTAGTTTTCGAAACATCCTAATAATGATCTCAGATTTATAGACTAATATAATCATCCACAAGATACCATGAACCTTGACCAATATTCGCATATCAATCCTTCAGTAAACTATGTTTCGTTCATAAATTGCTTAGCCATGGGATGGAACATGAAATGGCCTCCCCTTTGTGCTTTTGTAGGTATCTATCATATATTGATCTAGTAGGGTAGGGAAAGGGATAAGATGCGATGGTGTAACAAATATACTCCTTGTAAAAGCAGCAATGATGGTATTTCAAGGCGTATTTTAGTCTTTTAACATTTTTCTTTCCAATCCTACATTGTTTTGATCAAAATATAAACACTTTCTCATCCGTTTTCATATCACTCGAAATGTAATTCATCTCTGTCCCATTTCTTTTATTACTTTTTTCTTCATTTCCATAGGCTTTATTATTTGCTCCAAATTAGAAGTCATCAAGTCATACTCTGGCAATTTCACAAGTTCTTTTTTATATTGAAAATTTCCGGCTAATTAGTTCGAAGCATTTTCTTACAAAGTTCGCTTCTCGCTATAAAGATTATTTGTGTTGAAGATAAATGGTAGGACAAAGGAAAGTGAGAAGATGCAGAGATAATATTACTGCATAAGCTTATTGTGAGAATCGGGGTTTTCTGAATATGGGGATAGAGAATTCGTCCCAGCGTTAACATTCCAGTTTTTGTTGTTTGCATTTTTTATCAAAATTATTGCACTATATATATATATATATATATATATATATATATATATATATATATTAAGTTGTGTCTGACCTATTACCTTATAGTCACAGGATAAGAAAGAAGATTCTCATCTTCCCAAACTGATGGCTAGGGTTTTCGTTTGCCGTTTTAATTTTCTTAGAACGAGTTCCTATTTTCTATATAGCAAGGGTCCTAAGAGAAACCTGCTGAAGCGTTACTTCGTTTCCCATAACAGATAAATTAATGACTTCAGTTTCGGGCCAGCAAATAATTTCAAGTCAGCTAGAGAGAACAACGCATGTGTAGGAAACTTATATACCTGATGTTAACTATAAATTTCATAGGATATTTTACAAATTTTAATAATTATAATTTTATCATATATTACAGTTTTAATTTAAAATGCAAGAATTTAGACACTTTGTATTAATTTTTTATTGAATATTAAATTTGGTTTGTGTACTCCTTTTAATAGCTTAGCTAATCGAGTATAATACCACTTTACATGGACAATCAATACAGGGGTTTGGGTCTTTTTGCATGTCCAAAATTACACTGCTAATTAAGTTTTGGAATAGCCCGTATAAAAAATGGGAGCCTTATAATAATATAAAATGCAGAAAGTATGGATATTAGTTGCAAAAACTTGAGCCCTA
This sequence comes from Acacia confusa, assembly GCA_037074495.1. NCBI lineage: Eukaryota > Viridiplantae > Streptophyta > Magnoliopsida > Fabales > Fabaceae > Acacia > Acacia confusa. The sequence goes on from CM073506.1 coordinate 40,764,318, forward strand.
GCCTTGATACGTATATATCTTAGAAGATAAAAATTAATATATCCTCACCGTTTATATATTTAAAGAGATAGAATCTCCAAAACAGAACTGTGGCATGCATGCACCATTATAATTTCTCAAAAAAGACGAATGTAGAAAATTTGTATATATTACGAATAGGGATATAAAAGTTAAAGCAAGAGACAACAGAGAACAATGTTTGTTTGGGAGAGGTCCAGGGATCAAAGATGTGGGTCAATATTTGAGGAGAATCTTAGGTAGAAAAGGCTTCCCATTAGCTTATTCAAATCAATTATTATTATTATTATTTCCACGGTGTGTATTTGACGCATTCTATGTTTTAAGTATTAAAATATTTTTGTGGACAGCTCAATAATGATTTTGGCTAGAAATATTGTTAACCCTAATCCGTGCTTAGCCAAAATCATTTATATATATGCAACTTGATTGAATTGGCCTCCAGTCTTTTTGACTTGTAATCTTTGTGAATCGTTTTCAAGGCCACTATTTTAAAGGATTTTCATCCATTAATTTTGACTCGAGAAACCAAACCCCACTAGTCTTTCTATCAGTTACTTGTGTTTTTTTGTGAATCGCATTTTACATATAATTAATTAGCTTGATTTGATTATATCTTCTTCTTCTTTTTTTGCATGAGAGAATTTATCTCTTCTTTTTTTGTTGAAAACTAAAACGCATTTGTGTTTTTTTAATTATAAGTCTTCAATAAAACCTATAGCAAAAAAAGACTTAAAAACTCACAGTGTATTTGCTTTTATTTTTTAAAGGAACGCATTTACTTATTTTGTTGTTGGCAAGAAAAAGAAGTCTAGATCTATTCGTTAGCAAGAACGAACCAAAAACTGGGCAAACATTTATAGAGTCTTGTGGAATCCAACTTAATTAGGTGCCTCAACGAATATCTCGAGCCTTATTTGAACTGTGATTTGTACGGAATATCTACTTGCAACCTCTAATTAATAACTATGTATGCAATTATTACATTTGTTCCCAGTCACAAGCAACTGCTCTAAACAAGGTTTCTCAGATCCTACCCCTTTCCATTTCCACGAAGAAAACTACACTCTCTAAGGATTTCATTTTTCAACTGCTCAAATGATGCATAAATATTAAATCCTAAAACTTCTTCGCATCTTCTAATTCAAACTAATCAAAGTTATCTATCTCTAGTTGGAATCAAACATTAATATCCAATCTAAGAAAATTAGAAAATAAACGCGCTTAAATAATGAACATAATAGCACTAACAGAAAAAACGACGCATATGGTAACAGAAAGAAAAGTGGAATGGAATCTCCGAACAAAAAAAAACGGTGAAATGAAACAGAATCACATATTAAAAGAAAAAGGGAAGATCTGAGAACTTAGCGTGCACCTGGTGCTGGCGAAATCGTAGAGCTTGCCAGTGCTCGAGAATATCATAACTCCTACCTCTGCGTCGCACAGGATTGCGAGCTCCTTCGCCTTCTTCAGCAAACCATTTCTTCGTTTCGAGAACGTGACCTGCCTGCTCGTCGAATTATCGATTCTCCTAATCGCGATCTTCCCTCTCCCCATCTCTTTATTTATTTTTTTTTAAGCCCTAACTGGATCTTCGGAGAATGAAATTGTTTTACCATATCAGTCACACGAGAAACAGTTTACAGAAAAATATTACAGAAGATCGCGAGATTCAAAAGAAGTAAATCGATGGACAGCTGAAAGAAATGATGAAACAAATCTGGCCGAGTTTTGGATGAAAGAGAAAATAACGGTTGAAGAAAAACCAAAAAAAATGACCGCGGATTTATTTTCCTAGAAGAACAGCGAGAATCTAGAGAAAAGAAAATAAATTGAATAAGAAAAAACAAAAGAAAAGAAGAGATGAGAGAAGAAAGAACTTACTGGCGAAGAATGAAGTCAATGAACACTTCGATTATAAGAGAGAGGCCGATGCTTCAAAACCGTACTGAATGAGCAGGAGCCATATAAAGAAAGCGTCTGATTAGACTTGCTCTGGCGGGTGGGGAGGATTCGCTCATCGGCCCGTAGAATAAGAAAGCACAAATGGCTGTTCGATGGGGCCACGTGGCCCAATCAGTTTCTACTAAAACAATGGGCTCTTTTTAATTGGTACCCTTACATTCAACCATTGTTGTCAAACTCGCGAGTTAACTCTACGATTTTACCGTTTTTATGTTTTTAGCTTACGAAAACGAGTCGAGTCATTAGTAAACTCATACCACTTGTAAACTCGGTTAAACTCATGAGTTTATGCACTGAGTTTACCCGTTTTTACGTTTCTAACTTACAAAATTGTGTTAACTTACTCTTAAACTCGTATTAATATTTTTTATTTGATCATGCTCAACAGCTTTATATAGAAATTTCTTTGTTAAATATGATAAGTAATGAATGGTGATGGATTTAATTTCATTTATTTGGATTTAAAATATATTTAATTCAAATTGTTGTCATTTTCATATTTTAATTATTTAATTATACACTAGTAATACATATTTAATAATAAAAGTAAACTCTTACGAGTTTACGATTCGAGTTTACGATACGAGTTTACATCACCGTCACGAGTTTGCTTAAACTCGTGAGTTTGACAACCTTGCATTCAACGTGATCCTGATTCCTTTTTCCGATTAATCGTTTTGCTATTTTTTTAAGATAATTTAAACGGCATTTAATTAAGGCGCTCTAGCATGTTAATAAAGAATTGAAGTGGTTAATTTAAATTCCGTTCTGAAATACTGACCAGAAAAAGGAACAAAATTCCCACTTGAAAAATTTACCTTGATAGGTTAAAATACCCTACTACAGTTAAAAATAATCAACCTAATTTACAAGTCAACGAGTAGGCTACTTCATTCGCCATCAAGCCCGAAGATATAAAAGTTTAACCATGAGCTCTATCCAGAGTTATTGATGGAGATTTTAGCCTCTAATGTTAGTTCTTGACTTTCCTTATCTTTAGCTAGGTTTATTTTTTATTTCCCGTGGATTAAAAAAATCATAAGCTCGATCAACATAATAGTAAAACCTTCACAATAACCCAGCTTAAAACATGACAATCCAAATAGTCACGATCTATCAAGTATCAACACACATACACCCTCTGACAAGATCTTCACAGTAATAGAAACCAAAATTTTAAAAAGGTTTATATATCCCAAAATAGTATGTACTTGGTTTACCAACAATATATATAATTCCAATAGTTTTGAAGGTATGCAAACCCTCAAATTCATAAAAGTAATCAAAAGGGGCTTAAGTAATGTCAAGTATACATCATTTAAACACATAAATTAAAGTGGCAGGAGATGTTTAATTTTAATATAACAATATAAAGGGAAGGGGTCTGGGACTTAAGAGTTCTACCTCTTTTGTACAGCCCCGTGGCGAGACAAGATGCATTGATAATTAGCAATCCGAGATACATATAAATTTGTGTAGATGATACGACAAGTCAGCGTTGCAAATATATAATGGATTTTTTTCCGAATCGAGGAAAACCCATTTACTCCCATCTCCTTCCTCACATATATGTATATATCTTGATTGAAACCCCTAAATGAATCCTGCATGGATCTAAAATCTCCATATGACTCGTTAATTACAAGCTCAATAATTATAAAATATAGCTCGACCCAAAGGTTACAGATTGCTCGTCATGATGGAACCATGAGTTTCCTCTTTTTGTTGATGAGACAAGTCATTAGCCACAGGAGATTCAAATCTTGGTTCGAATGATGAATTATATCGAGCTGATACTGGTGAAACCAATCACTATATAAGCTGCTTCCGATGGTATGCTGTATGATAATAAAATTATTACTCCATCTTATCCTTATTAATATAAAGTATATTTATTTAATTTGATTATATTAAATAATTCAATTAAGTTAATTAATATGACATTTATTTTCTATAATACTATGAACGTCCTATTTTTCTGGGCCCCACTCAAAAAAAATAAAGTATTAAAAAAATATAAAAACATGAAAAAAGAAAAACCCTCCTTGATCGTTGCACATCCAACCTAATAAGCTAATGACATTGATGGCGATTGGATTATAATTGAAATATGAAAAATGATTATCATTAATGGTAATTGTTTTGCAATTGAAATTTGTGATAAATGGCAACAAATTTTAAAATAATTTATCTCATTAATGTTGATTAATATATAGATTAGTAAACTTAGTGTGGGGTCATTGTGGAGGAGGAAAAAATAGAAATAAACAAAAAAAAAATATGTCATTTATGTTGACAAGTTAAAATTAGAAAAGTATTTGCGGGAAAAATATAATAAAAAAATAATAAACGAATATAATAAAAATATTTATCATTTATGTTGAAGGGTTTAAATTAGAAAATTGCTTGCGAAAAAATTAAAAATCAAAATCAAAAAGAAAATGTGGATTTACAAGAAAATCCCTAAGATTATAAATACATACTACAAAAAAACACCGGATTAGCTGCGGAAATTACCCACGGAAAAATTCCGTGGAAGTGGGTAATTTCCCATGGAATTTTTCCGTGACTAATCCAAGTGTTTTTTTGTAGTGACTCAAGCCAAAGTTAAAGCAAGACACAATGATTTCTTTAGAGAAAAGGGAGCTTAAAGAAAAAGGATCTACAAAGGTGAAGTATGCTATGCATTACCTTATATTTTTCTTTTGAAGAGCAAGATCAGTTTGATAGTTGGTTTGAGTTTCCAATAATTATACAACTTTATTCCTATTAATCCTTGGTTGCTGCTTCACTCTCACCTTCTTTTTAATTCTTTTGTGCATGGATTGAATGCGGATGCATGGGAGGTTCAAAATGAAAGGTTGATCAAATTGCGAGAAACTAATCATTTAAGTTGTCGCACAAGAGCTTAGTGTATCGAAAAAGTGTTAAAATCCCCATTAAATTCATGATACTTATTGATATCATATAATTACCATCGAACTTTAATGGATATTCAACAAAAACATCTTTGAAATGTGTGTTTCTTTAACCACTACTAGAAAACAATAAATTTGCGATGGAATTTGCGAGGAAAAATTATTCCATTACAAATTGCAAGGGAAAATGTTTTTCTGCCGCACTTTGCGACGGAAAATGTTTTTCTGCCGGTACTAGTAGTTTCCCAACAAAAAAATTGGGGCGGAAAAAATTTTGCCACTGCAATTTGCAACTGAAAAACTTTTTCCCTCGCAATTTGTGACGAAAAAACTTTTTCTGCCGCAATTTGCGACAGATAAATTTTTCTGTCGCAAACTGTCAATTCCCATCGACTGTTTGCGGAGGAACCGTTTGTTCCGTCGCAAAATGCGGCAGTTTGCGACAAAACAAGGTGTTCCGTTGCAAACTATCGGTGCAGTTTTGTGACGGAATGCTATTTTCCGTAACAAACGGGCAAGTTTGCAATGGAACAAGTCGTTCCGTCGCAAACCAATTTTTAAAACCCCCCCTATTTCTTCTTCTTCTCGCACATTTGAAGCTTATTCTTCATTGAAGCTTTCTTCATCCGTCCTCATCGGAGCTTTCTCTCCTCACCAAGTCCGGCCACCGTCCCACAGAACTCAGCCACCTCTGCCTTGAACCCTTATCCAACTTTCTTGCTCTTCTTTCTCCACCTCAAGCTATGAACTTCAACGGGTATGTTTTATTTTTAATGATTTTTTGTAGAATCCTTAATGTGGGTAACTTATTTTTAATGATTTCAAATCTTGTATAGATTTGTTCATTTGTGCAATATATGATTTCAATTTTTAAATTCTTGCTCTAGCTATGTATAAATGCCTTAGGTTTTGCATATGGTTAAAGAAATTGCCGACAATCTACTCTAAAATCCTTAGGTCCTTGAACACGTTTGAGGTAGTTAGTGTTATTTTTGCAATGAAAGATTTTTTGGGCAATCCCAACAATATACAAATCTGTTATAGGATATAAAAATTAATAATTATGATGTATATAAACTAATTGTCTTTAAATTCTCTAAATTGAAATAAAAATATGGTATTACATCATTTATTTTGTTCCAAAAAATAATGTTATCTTAATTGCATGTTTATTCAATTAAAAACAATACAATAGTTAAGAAATTAAAAAAAAAATTGCTATATTATTCCTTGAAAACATTATCAAAATGAAAGGGATAAAAAAATACAAATATTATTTTATATGAATTAATTGTATAAGATATTCTTATTTTGCCTACCTATAGAATGAAATTGGATTTCTTTTGGATTCTACTGTATGACGTATATGAGTTGGATAATAAATTGAAATTTTTTAAAGGTTTATGTGTAAAAATGTTGAAGAGATGAAAACACAAATGAATGAAATCTATTTATATATTACACGACAGAAGTAAAGGTGGTCCTGAAGGTAAACTTATACTTTTGCTATCTATCGCAAACCATTACTCCCTCATTCATTTAAATAAAGTAAGGCAAATAAATTGACTTTGTAATATTGGTTTTGCAGAAGATAATAGGGTAAAGGCATTAGAACAGATAGTGAGAGAGCAAGGACAGATGCTTAGTGAGATGCAAGTACTTTTCTAATCCCTATTGAAGGGCAAGGGTATGGGGCTGCCTCCTGGTGGTGACGACAATACTGGTAGTGACGATGACCAGATTGCTACTGTTTAGAGTTTTTTTAGTTTATTTTGGAACATTATATTTGTAATATTTTGTTTTTGCAATGTAGACACGTAATATTTTGGAACATTATATTTTATTTTTATGATATACAATTTATTTTATTTTATAATTTTTTTTACATTTTTTATGATTTTTTTTTTATTTTTTCAGATTTTTTTTTATTTTTTAAAATAATTTAGAATTTTGCGAGAGAAAGTTTTTCCCTTGCAAAATCTGCCAATAATTTTCCCTCCCAAAATGCGAATTTTTGCGAGGGAAATTTTTTCCACCGCAAATTTCGAATTTTGCAAGGGAAAACACATTTTCCTCGCAAATTCAAATTTTGCAAAGGAAAATTTTTCCGCCACAAAATTCGAATTTACGAGGGAAAATTTTTCCCTCGCAAAAATTTTCATTTTGCGAGGGAAAATGCATTTTTTCTGTCACAAAACTGATTTGCAAGAGCTTTTTTTACAATGGACACTTTTTCGCCGCAAAATTATTTTGTGACGAAAAATGTTTGTTTTGCGACGGAAAAATTCCGCCGTAAAAAATAGATTTTCTAGTAGTGAACTCTTTTTTCCCCCTTAATATATGCTTGATTTGCTGAATTATTTTTTTTGTCTCTTGCTCTTATCCTCACTATGTTTAATCACGTGACAAATGAATTTGATTTGTATATTTATTATTATTTTATCCACATGATATTTTGATCTCCTTTCCATCTTTAGCATTCATTTCTTTTAATCTATATTGTACGAGGTATTTAGAACCTCAATATGCGCAGCAATATGGGTTGCTTCTTATTTAAAATATAATTTAAACCCAATTTTTATAAATAAAAAAAAAAGTCTCTTTTCTATGAAAAGGAAAATAAGATTTCACAATTTTTTTTTTTTTTTGTGTCGCGAGAGATTTTAAGAACCTCTGCAGACATAAAAATGATTACATTTTCGTGTGAAGTTATATTTAAGAAGGCAAGAAAAAGATATGGATTTGTACACAAACAAGACTACCTCTATTATATTGACAGTTTATAAAGCCTATTTTTTAATTTAGTACTAAGAAACAATCAAAGAATTATAGGAAAGGCATACTCCACTACCAAGGCGGGAGATTCAGGAAAGACTCCACCTATTCGGCAATTATTGAAACCTCCGCAAGAAGTTTAATCTAAAATATTTTTCAAATAAGAAATGAAGAAATTGTTATTTTTTAAACAAAAACACAGACCGACCAAAAAATATTTTTCTCAAATAAATTAAATAAAGATTTTTCTAAAAGACACTAACAAAGTGATGCACATTTTTATCTTTAACTATATGGGTTTTGATCCCTCTAAAGGGTATTCTTTTCCAATAATTGACTTGGGCGAGGTGACTATTATTATGAATGGATGATGTGGGGTGTCTAGTACCTTCTCTATGCACAATCGACTCCTAAACTTTAACTAGTTTTTTAGACCATTTTTCATTTTTAAAGAAGTTTCCAAAATTATCTTATTTTAAATTTTTTGTAGCAATTTTATTTTTTTCAAATTTCGAATGTTATAAACATCCAAATCATCTGCCTTAAGTATTTCTTTCTCTTTTCTCTTTATTTATTGTTGATGGAACACTAATAGGATAAATTAAGAAAAGATAAACAAATATAAAAACTATGTCTTATATATATTTATGATCTATATTATCTCCACATATATATATCTTATATTAAAAAGAAAATTAGGGAGTAACACTCTATATACGTGCATTATTCTCAATCTATTTGACCTCAGCTTAATCTAATAACAACAACCACAATAATTATCACCAATACATTAATATATATGATTATATTCAAGGTTTACACATTTCCAAGCAAATTCATCACACTTTTAATAATAAGTGCACATTTAGATTTAGTTTTTAGAGAATAATTTTGAGATTTACGAAGTAAGTTGTGAAACAAAGTTTTGTCTTGGCTTACCGAAAATATCTTTTGAAACATAGGTTTAAAGGTTTCCCAAACAAATCCTTAATCATGAAGGCTCCATTTCAGAAATCATCACAAATCTATTCACAAAATAGCATAAATCTCATAGGATATGCATGTATTTCGTAAAATCTATCCATATTATACACATATATATACAACAAAGCAAATCACATAACTCATAATAATCGTGTATAATAAACTGAACGTTAGTTGTTACATTTCGCCTTAGCTTCCTCAGTTAACCATTCACAATTCTGATAAGAGGAGGCAAGAATACATTTCATATGTCTATTTACAACTTATAAAAATTAATGAAATGATGCATGATCAATGCAATACATAATATAGGTGGTCTATTTAATTATGAATAGAAAATTGGAGATAGGCCCTCTCAGAAAACATGTTTCTTCTTTTACCATTATTGATGTGGGGGATCAATATATTAAATCCGAGCACTAACTAACGCTAGCGCAATTATATTATTAGCGGAACCCGAGGATTATCAGGGATGTGCGGGTCATGCGCATCACGCTGAATGGGCCCCACCTGACCCAAGACCCTGGGCATAAACTCGCCGAGTTCTTGCCATCCGATGTACGATGAAACGATGAGGGCACGTGTCACTTTTTTACGTGGGAATTTGAAATGAAGTCTCAGAAAGATATTTCAGATTTCCTTTTTTAATGTTTCGTTAAGGTTTCCAAATCAGGAAATCGATGACCGGGCTTTTCGCCACTTTGGGGCTGCCAAAGCATCTGATTCGTCCCCTTCCCCCTATTTATTTCATTTTTTTTAAGGTGACATGATTAATCTTCTCCTTTTTAAAAAAAGTACTGGTATTCAGAAATATTTCAGGAACCTCGAATTTTGATTTGATGCTCTTTGTCCCTCTTCTCTGACAAAAGCAGTCCTTGCACTGCTGTCACAGCAGGAGAATGGGATATCATCGTTATCCTGTATTCGCCCCCAAAAAAATAAAAAATATCGATTCTTGGGTAAGATAAGCCTGTCACGTCATTTTCTCAAACCGGGAACCCATCAATATTTTGTAATTGCAATTTGCAAAAGCAGCCAAGGGTTTTTAAAACAAACCCCCCAAAAAAAAAAGAAAAAGAAAAGTAGGATACTGCTTTTTTTTTTTGTTGTTATTAATTTGACAAGTTGCAATTCTTTCATCTGTGCACTTATCTTCATAATATTAGAATGCTTATGATTCATGTTTCTTTGGAATAAAGATTGAAACTTTTATAAGTAATTTTTTAATCATAATTTATAATTAATATGTGAAGTAAATATGTTAAAAAAATTCTCAATTTATATAAATAAACAATTTTAAGATATCCAAAAATGATTCTAAACAAGCATGCTTAAGACTTACAAATCTAGCAAGTACCCATGGAAACATTTATAAAAGAATTCCAATATGTTAATTGTAAACATTTGATAACATTTTCTCAAAAATATAATCATTATTGTCGCTGTTTCGGTTTTTGCTTGCCCAGCCAAATGATATGACACGGTAGGGGGACACAAATTAGCTCTTAGAAAAGACACCAGGAACTATATTTGTGTGCATGGCCGATTCCAAAAAACTAATGTAAATACTGGGTTGCTAAGATCGACTTCATTATTGGGGATTTTGATTGGGTAATGACCTTCTAGACAATTGCAGGAACTCTTGATGATGAAGGATGTAGCCTCTTCCGACATTAACCTAGGATGATTAATATATAATTAGCTTTGTTTAGTAATTGTTTGGTTTCAGTTTGTTTTGTGTTCATAATTTTCTCTTAGTAGCTAGGATGATTAATGTAAGACACTATGGGTGGTGATTTATGAGTAATGGAAGCATATTTCCTTTTTGACAAAAAAAAAAACACCAAATGACATCATTACTATCTATTTTTGAAAAAATGATGTGGCGATAAATTTGAATGCAGGTAATTAAAAGCGGCTTCACTGCAATTTAGTTAAATAAATGATGAAATAAGATAAATAGGGCGAGTGTTTCAAGGGAAAATCCAACGACGACCTCGGCACGGAACCTCTCCATTGCCCAATGTAGCCTCTCCATTTAGATTAAACAGCACCGTTTTGTAATAAAACAAAATCTCAGCCATAGATTTCAGAGCAGATCTTGGCCGTTGTAGAGAAGACACAACCCCTCGCCCCTCAACTCTCCATCTCGCACCTGTTCCAGACTGTCTTGATGGAAGGAGACGTAGCTGCAGACTCAAAAGATTGAGAAGTAATGAGATTAGATGATTCATTGCTTAGATTGAGAAGGGCATATTTAGAAGGATCATCATACTTATTCTCTGCCCCTCGTTCTTCATGATTCATTACACAGCCACAATCAAGATCTCGTCCACAGGCAAAATAATTTATTCGGTATTTTCTCTGCTATCCAGGTATATAGTAGTACTTCATAGCAAGTATTCAGAGGATTTACTTTTGTGTACAGTATTTTTGCAAAAGACGGCAACTGGATTGAAAGACACAGCTAGAAGAGTCACGCGAGGTGAAGGCTGTCTCTTATCTTCAGGTTAGTCAAGCAACGGCCAAGATTATGCTTTAAAATCAATTGCTGAGATTCCACCTGATTTACGGCTCCTGTTTGATCTAAATGGAGAAGCAATAGAGACATTAGGCTGTAGAGAGGTTCCGCGCCGCGACGACCAGGTTCAATCAATCCAGCAACTTGGCACACACCACCCCAATTATACTATCTTTTCTTACATCATGATTAATTATATTTTAATTCTTTTTTTTTTCAAGGAAATTAAAGTATGATTGAAACTGTATGGTCCCAGTCCTAATATTAAAATAGCGGGCCGATCTAGTGATTATGCCAAGACTAATTAAAAACAAAAACAAAAAAAAAAAATTCCTCTCAGACAAAAGTATCGCGAGGTGTATGTATATAATTAAGTGAAGTAATTGATTAGTTTATTTTGGCCATCGTGACAAGACGCATAGTTGTCCCTCTCAACCTTGATTTTAGGTACACCGTATCTATGAACCATGTCATATGTCTCTCTCTTTATTTTCTCATCACTCACATCACAGCAATGTTTTTGTTCTTTAACTAACTAATCCCAATCGAACAAAATAGACATGTTCAAAAACAAAACTATATACTTACAGTTGCAGTTTATCACCAATTTTAATTTGATGCCCTTTGGAAAAATCCAATATTAGTTGTATCGCATATGCTTAATTATAAACAAGTAAACTGTATTTACCTGCCAGCACTTGCACTTGCGTGCATGTTTGTTTCTTCAAAAAAATGTGTCACCCACTCTCTCTCTCTCTCTCTCTCTATATATATATATATATATATAACTATCTATCCCTCTATCTACATGTGTGTGATTGAGTGATGCCCACGTGAACGTTAGCCAATCTGATATGTCCCTTTCGTGACAGATGATTCGAGGCAAACATCTTTGGACAGGACCCTGGACCCGGTTGTGATTGAAGCCTAGCTTTCCATAATTAGAAGGGACGATAATTGAGCAGACGCACGCATGTGATGACCAGAAAACCACCATCAAACAGAATCAAGCCATCAAACATATCCCAATAATCACAGTAACCTGAATGTGTTTTGAGATTTGATTACACACATATATATGCGGTCTTTTTTATTCGTTAATATCTTCAAACAAAATACTGTTTATCACCCCGTTTGATATCATGTAGTCAAGAGAAATAAAATTCCCATTTTAATTTGACGATTGTAATTGGTACCCTTAGCGTTTTACAGTTGGTTAAAAAAGAACTTAAGACATTTTGGGGGAAATTGAAAAAGAACAGTGACTTATCACTCACAAACACTGAGATGATCTTCCTATAGATAAGTTAATCGGGAATAAAATGACACCTTTTTTTAATAAAGAGTCAAATGCTATTTTTGTAGATACACATATGAACGAGGTGATCAAAATGCACATCAGGTAAGATTTATCTTCCGTCCCATTTTTATTCTTTACTAGGCGTAACATGTACTAGAGCCCACTAGAATTCTGTCACGTCTCACGTGCATTGCGGGAGAAAAATGACAAAATTATCTAGTGTTACTCGCTTATTTTGAAATCAACAAATTCGAATATTATGCCACTAGCTTTCATTTCTCTTTCCCCTGTATTCATAAGAGGTCAGTACCAACTACAACATGTAAATTTACCAGGGGGCGAAGGGCGATACTAGGCCTTAATAAGCAACACCAGCAATACATATTAAAGTTATTAAACCTGGATCAGCCTCTAAATTGGTTGAGGTAATAAATCAAAGGTCATGGGGTCACATCATAGTCAAAACGGTGAAAAGGGAAAGATTTTAGGGTCACTAATATGAAATTATAAATTAAATTCAAAAAATCAAATTAGTTTTTTTTCAAAAAAAATAAAAATACTGACTTGGGTTGGGGCCGGATTGGATCTGTGTTAAGTGGCTAGCACGCCAGTTTCTGGCTCCCAATCCGGGTTTAATAACCCTGCTACTTGCGCATAAGTAACAATTGATTGAAAAGATGTTATATGGGAGAAAAGGTCTTAGGCCTGGTTAGGACAAAGCCTGAGGAGCTTGTGTTCTATTCTAAATGCGCTTTCCATATTAGAACAGGGTGTTCAGCTCTATGGGTGGCTTACTGTGGTAGGCATGATACTACCACCTGGGCATGAGCAAAAAATTTGGTGGTTTAGGTAGCCTGGTCCAACCTTTGCTCAAAACAATATTGGGCATACTAGACTTACGGGTGGAAACAGGCCAGGCCATGCTAGGTTTCACCTTTAACAGGCCAGACCTGTTTTGCAACATAGAAGCCTAAGCCTGGCGCTTGTGGCCTGTTACAAGCCATTTTTTCGGCCTAAGTCTCACCTGTATACAAGCCTGGCCTGGCCTGTGGCCTGAAGAAGGCCTGTTTTTTTTAAAAAAAAAAATTAACAATTGAACAAGTAATGTAATATGTTTAAGAAATGATATTATTTTAACAATTGAACAAGCAATATGCATAACACAGTCAAATATTAGGATTTAATTGCAAAGGCAAGTATTATTGCAAAAAAATGTGCAGAAAACAGGCACCATTATTGCAGCAATGCATAAGAAATATGCTATATATTGTTGTCAGATAGCCATATGTTCCTCAATTGTGAGTACAAATCATGAGTATGGATCAGACGCAGATAAAGCTCAGGGTCTACAAAACTGGAGTACAGGTATATAAAACCTCTACAAGTGGTCACTTTGCTGCTATATAAAAATTTCATAGCCTACATGTGTTTATCAGAAAAAGAAGTTGCATAAATATGGAAAAAGAGATTCAGGAGTTGGTTTGAGGTTGGTGGCACTTTGGCAAGGAGTAGCATTCTTGTGAATCTTTTGAAATGCTTTGATAACTTGCTCCGTGGTAACTTTGCCGATAATGATCACCTTGTTCAGCTCTGTGTCCATGTTATATGTTTCTATCTCTGCAACACACACACTGCTTTTTTTTTTTCTATAAACACATACATATATAAATAGCCATTTCAGTTTCAAGTACCTTCAATCTTCTTGATGGTCTTAAGGATCTTCTTTATACATTCATCGCAGTGCAAACCCTCTTTCACTTCCACCACCTGTTCTACACAAAAAACAAACAAATAGAAAATACCAGCTCCTCGATCTGCCTTTAAAGAAAGAGACAGATCACATAATTGATTAGGCACTTACATTTGCCATCCTGAATAATAATGATGATGATGAAAAGTGAACAAAGCACAAAGAGGAGGAGATTATGGCACTCAGAAACTGATACCAAATAATGTTGAGGGGAGAGATAAGAAATGAACATGGCTATCTGAATAACATTATAGCAGTGTAAATCAGAACTGAACCAAATAGAAAAACAGAGCAAATCGAAACCAGCAGAAGCTTAAATAGGAGGAAAACAGAGCAAATCAACAGGTGTTTTAATCTCAAATCAAGTCATGGTTTTAAACACCAAATCGAACCAGCAGAAGCTTAAACACCAAATCGAACCAGCAGAAGCAAATCGAAAACTAAATAGAAGCTTAAACACCAAATCGAACAAGCAGAAGAAAATCGAACACCTAAACTTAAAAAGGTGACCATCGAACCAGCAGAAGCAAATTGAACACTAAATAGAAGCTTAAACACCAAATCGAACAAGCAGAAGCAAATCGAACACTTAAACTTAAAAAGGTGTCCAAATCGATTCAGCAGAAGCAGATACTTACCAACTTTTCGGTGATAATGAGGTATGCCTGAACATTGAATGAAGAAGATGCACTGAACTAGCAAAAGCAAAGAAGGTTAGATTTTTCGGTGATAGCGAGGAGCGGTCGAACACTAAAACTTATCACTTTGTCGGTGAGAGCAAGGTCTGGCCGAACACTGAACCAGAAGAAGAGACGCCGACGAAGGTTAGGCGAGAGGCTGAGAGCGAGAAGTGACGAACTGAAGCAAGGAGCGTGCTGCACGAAGAAGCAAGGAGCAAAAATGTGTTAGGGTTTCTTGAAAAGGAGCATTATCAACGTGTCAAAATCTAAAAGAATGCAGGGAGAGTAATTATAAATTTACAATTTTGACCCTATAACAGGCCGCCGCGTAATAGGCCTAAAAGGCTCATTGGAAGGCCTAGGCCTGGCCTGTTAGGCAAAACAGGTCTTGAAAAAGGCCTAAGTCTGGCCTTTTAGCCTGACAAGCTAGACCTGATCAGGTTTAGAACAGGCCAGGCCACAGGCACCTGGCCTATTTCCACCCCTAACTAGACTAGATTTGTCTTCTCAAGCCGAATCAAGTTTCAGGTTAAGGCCTCAGACCCCTGAATATTATTTTTATTTTGATTTTTGATATTTTTTTATTATTGTTGTTCAATGTTGTTGGAGATTATTATAGATTTAATGTTTGTGATATGTTTTATATGATTATAGGTATCGTTATGGTTTTATTAGGTTCAAATGTTACTTCTCAAACAAGGCAAAAAAAAAACATCAAATAGGTTTTGGATTGGTCCAGATAGTTTATTGGGACTAGGTTGGTCAAACCCGATCTCGGGCTAGTGCTAGACTAGATCAGACCTCATGTTGTCTTTTATAGCCTGAAGTACTATCCAAATCAGACCTCAAGTGGAGGCCAAAACTGATCTTGTTTGGTCCATGATCAACCTTACTCCCTCCAATCCTTAATATAAAATATGGTTAGGAAGTTGATCTTTTTTTAAATATAAGATTTATTTTTTATATCTATCAAAATTTTCCTAATTGACTTTTATTGATACTTACTTAAAGAAAGGGTGGAAATAGATGATTAGGGTGGTTTAGAAAATAAACATCATATTAACTAACTTAAATAATTATCTTAATATAATAAAATTAGATTAACATGTTTTATATTGATGACTAGAGATAGTATTATTATTATTATTATTTTTTAATATATAATATAGTTTAGGTGGGGGTAGACACCGGTAACCCACTAGAGCTAGACATGCCTCCAGGCTCAAAGATCGTTTACAAAAGTACTTACAGATCGCTTACCAAAAAGGCCCTCATATTGACCCGTAGGAATCAAACCTTCTCTCTTTTGAGAGATGAAGGCTTATACCTTACCCAATTGTGCCACTGTTGACCTAGAGATAGTATTAGATAACGAATAGCTTGTAAGAAACTGTACATTTTGAATGAGCACAGAAAAAGCCTAAATACAAGCCCATCCAAAAATAACCGAGCCGAAAACGAAAGGGCTGAGTTGAATCGGCGTCGAATGATGGGCCCAAATTACAAGAGAGTCCGCTCCAAGCTCAACTCCGTCATTATATGGTCCAATTATCTTGGCCCCTTCGCCTTCATGGCGCAGGTACAAAGCAGCCTCCTTCAATCATCAATTAAGATGGTCGGGAGTGTATTTAAGTCCTCCCAACGAACATCGGTCAACTGCAGGAATCAAAGCTCCCCCACTTGTTTTATAGCTTTCAGCGAAATTCAGTAATCCAAACTCTTCGATTTCTGGTATTGTTTGAGTCTTTACCTTCGATGATCTCTTTCTGTTTTTCGGATTTTTCTAAGTGCGTCGTTTTGTTTTGTTTTTTTCAAATCTAACTTTTATTTGCTTCCTGAAGATTTGATCGCCAAACGACTTTTTGTTGTTTATTTCTCTTTTCCGACATGGCAGCTGTCTCCGATGAAATCACTACTATTTGTAGTCACTGGTATGCACTACACTTGTAATTCATGGATTTTGGAATAATTATAGATAACCTTCCTTAGACTCGCGCTTTCCCGATATTTGTGCAGCTATTATACTTCGTTCTTGACTTATAAGCTAAAAAAAATCCCTGAAGTTCATGGGAAATTGAGATAATAATTCATAATTGCAGTAGTGAATCTATCTGTGTGTTGATAATGGCCTTTAGAACAACTATGTCTAAATATCTAGGCAATTGCGAAAATCGCATGGCTAGCACATCAGCTTCGTGTCATTAAAATATATTCTAATTTGCATTTATTAGTCTGATTGAGCACGTTCAGCATACATTTCTGAAAAATAGTGTAATATTTGGTTCATCTTGAACTGAACTGACTGCAGTTA
The DNA here is from genome assembly GCA_037074495.1 of Acacia confusa. Taxonomy (NCBI): domain Eukaryota; kingdom Viridiplantae; phylum Streptophyta; class Magnoliopsida; order Fabales; family Fabaceae; genus Acacia; species Acacia confusa. The sequence continues at coordinate 40,781,543 of CM073506.1, forward strand.
AATGTAGCTACTTTTTTTTTCTGTTGGCTCATGTCTAGTCCATAAGAAATCATAATCATTCATATTTTAATGCTTTACAGCAATCGATCTATCCCTGCAGCAAATATTGATTTGCATTATGTACATTGCTCCCGGAAGCTTGAAAAATGCAAGATTTGCGATGATATGATTCCCAGAAAAAATGCTGAGGATCACTACTTAAGCACACATGCTCCGGTATGTAATACTTGGTCTTGATTTCCATTTTTCCTTTTGGGGATTGTTTTTTATGATAAGGGGTAAAGAGTTCGTGAGATTGTAGTATGACAGAGAATTTTTGTCCTTGATCAACCTCCACATGGTGTTGATTGGTTGGAGAATGATGAGGGAATGTTGATGATGTAGATTGTTGTATATAGTTGTTATGGAATGAATCCAGTTTATATTCAAAAAACAAAAAATAGAGTTCGTGAGATTGTGCCCTAGAAGATTTTATGAAACCGATATATATTCATGTCTTCCTTGTAAATTTATGAGTTATAGGCAAAGGGAAAGTTATCATTATTGGAAAGTCTATTGGGTTAGCATCCAATGATTATAAACATGATGTTTTGGGGGCATTGAGTAGCTTGTTAGGCATTGGATTGAGTTTTACCAGATTTAGTGAATGGTTTTGGGCATGTACATGTACAAGGAAGAGTTGATGTGACATCTATTGAAAAGGAAATGATAAAAAATCATTTGAGGGAGTTTAGACATGCAAAAAGAAGGACATTGGAGCACCGGTAAGGAGAGTAAATCAGATAGTTTGGAGTGCTTTGAAAAGGGTAGAGGAAGATCGGAAAGAAAAAAAACACTCAATAAAGTTATTAAATGGAGTATTTTGACTAATAATTTATCTAAAGATTTGGTTGTTGATGCAAACCATGAAGCTGACTCCATTTAGTGGAGTAAAGTTTTTTGTTGTTGTCATTGTGGTAGTATAAATGGTTTTGGCACTTAATTTTGGGTGTACTTAGTCATGGAGGGTATTGACAATGGTGGGGGGAGGGATTAGCAGGGCCTTCCCCATAGTTTTCAATTGTTTTTAGGTAGAGGCCTTATTTGGTTCCGTATTTTTTCCTTCTTGGCCTCTGGGCCTGGAAAATTCAGTCCAACGACCAATCCAGTTAAGCTGTAGCAAAGTGCTTAGTTTCATTTTGCAAATCTATAAAGAATTTGAAACACAATTTTCTGAGAATGGATGTTCCATGTTCCGGTTGATGATGCTGCTGTAAGCCTGTAACCAAACGTGTGATTTTATTGTTGGAGAAGTTATTTAATTTCTTTGCAGCTTGGTTAATAAATTTGTGCTTTGGTCCATAGGTTCGGGTTTCACATTTTGGTGTTGGTATTCAGTTTTATGGCCTTTAATTTTAACTGGTGCTCAACAGGGAAACACAAGTAGGTTGTAAGGTATTTGGTTGATTGTTGAAATTATTCTCTTGTAATTGGTGACAGTGGCTGAGCCAGGAATCTGTGGGAGAGAAAAATTTTGATAACTAAGATTTTATGGCAAGTGCTAAATTAAGGGTCGATTAAGGTGTCTATCTAAGATTTATGGTAAGCGCTAAGGCATGGGATGATAAAGAAATCCAAAAATTTGATATCCAAGCATTTATGGTGAGGGCTAATTTAAAATCTAGTGGCCAGATATTTTGTAGATATGTTCAGATTCATTTTGATACCTAAGCTTTTATGGTAAGGGCATGGAATGAATAGGCCTATCAAAATTGAAGCTCATGAATGCCTCGCAGCATAATATAACAGTTCTTAATTTTAGGTAGTCAGTTCACTTATTGTTGATTTATTGAACTTTATATGCAGGTCGTCTGTTCAATGTGCAATGAGACTATGGACCGTGATATTTTAGATGTCCATAAAGGTGAAAATTGCCCTCAAAGAATTGTTACGTGTGAATTTTGCGAGTTCCCATTGCCAGCGATTGATCTGGCTGAGCATCAGGTAGTTTTATCGAGGACTTCTGAATCAGAATATTTTATTTGTACATGCGCTATAGCTCTTATTTCGGTATGCTGTTTTCATCCTTCAGGATGTCTGTGGGAATCGAACAGAACTCTGTCACCTTTGTAACAAATATGTCAGACTACGTGAAAGATACAGCCATGAAGCTAGCTGCAATGGCATCCCAGATCATACTGCTCCTTTAGGATCTTCAAGGTAAAGTACAATCGTTTTATTACCATGCATCATAGCCACAACTAATAATATATATTTGAAATTTATAGGAAACCTCTTTGTTACACCGAAGATGGATAATTTATACAATCCTTGTTGTACTTTAGTCATTATTTTTGTCTACAGTATAAGGAAGTATCAATAATGAAATACTCCTTCACTTTTAATATAAGACATATTTATCTAATTTGATTGGATTAAAAAAGTTAGTTAATGCGACATGTATTTTTTAAAGCATCCTAACTATCTTTCTTAATTCCTCCATTCTTTTCTTCTTTGATTGTTGTTGAGAGAGTATTATTATGGCTAAATTAGGAAAAGATTGACAAATATAAAATTTATATCTTACATTTAGAACTATGATTCACTATCCAAATATGTTTTAAATTAAGGACCGGAGGGAGTACCTTTTATGTGACATAACTTATCTGTTCCATAATTGTATCGTGCATGAGGACATCTAAATTTCCTGAATATGATTTCCCACCCTTACTTTATGAATAAAATTTCGCTTGTTGCAATATATTTAAAAAGCTCTTGCATTTCGCATATGACTACCGTTGAAGTTACTCCCTCGTAGGTCTTCTCTTGTTGGAATATATTAATTTAGGTAGTAGATATCCTTTTTCTTTTTCATAGAAGTTGTTTCTCCCTTCTGCATCATTGAACCGTATGCTTCTAATTTTTAGGGATGTGAGGCCAGCTGAAAGAGGGGGTGGTCCTAGAAGGAGGCAGCCGAACAACTTCTCAAAAAGGCGTCTTCTTTTCACAATAGCAATCACCAGCATTGCTGTTTTCTTAGGATCTCTTTTTTTCCAGAAGAAGACTGAGCAGAATGATGTGAATTAGAGGTAAAGAGGATCCATATTAAAATGTAAATCGGCTTTAAATATTTATAATTTGTTCGTCTGCTACAGAAGTCAGCTGATGAGATATATTATGCTACTTTTTTGGGGTAAAATGTATTTTGCTCCTCTATCTGAACGACTCATTGCCGTGATATCTTGGTTATATATATTATATATTTGTTTGATAGAATATATATCATATATTCCACAAGAGAATCCAAATTACAATCATAAGAAGTCCAAACAGACGAGTCAAAATTGTAAAAAGCTCATTAAGCAGCAGCTAGCTCTCAATCCATGATCAAGAAAAATTCTTAGAATCTCACAGCAGCAGTCAAATTGCTTACAATAAACATTAATTTTTTTAAAATTATAACTTTTTTTAAAAAGTTTGAGATGTGTACTTTTTCAGTGAAGGAGGGAGCACAAAAAAATGTTGTTGTTTGTCCCTAAAAATTAGTACCAATTTCCAAAACTATTTAAGCAAACTCAATGCATGGTAAAGGAAATAAGTTTCTTCACATTTCTTTATAAGCAAGTTTCTTCACATTTAGAATTCAATTAATTATACATTCGCAGTGTACATTGATATTTTAAAACAAGTATTTCTATTCCTCAGTATGTTTCCTTTAGTCAGTTGTGATTTTGTTCAAGACACGATTGGACACTAGACGTGATAGGGTTTTAAAACATATTTTTTATTATGTGTTATACTTCATTTTCATCATTGCCTTGTTTATTTTATTATGGTTTAATACTTCAATCTTTTTTATAAGATTCTTGGGAGAGAGAGATTTTTTTGTTATTTTCATAAGGCACCGTGTGAGATATGCGTTACATTTTTATGATATTGGCCTTATTTAATGTTGGTTTATCTCTTTCAAATTTGGCTCTTGAGTTTCTTTAAGGATGCGTTTAATATATATAGATTTTTTTTCCTACCTGAATATATGTGGAGTTGAAAACTTTATCAATTTTTAAATCGAGATAATAAATTATAACCTTCACGACCATTGCCTTGGAGTAAAAATGTTGAAAATGACTTTTTAAAAACACGATTTATTGTATAAACTTATGTCTTTTGTTTTATAACCTGTTAGTTACTTCTCAATAGATAAATTATATTTATAAGCACATGCACGTATGCAAATTGACTAAACTTATATCACACGTATATATTTATCTTGACCAATATAGATGGATGACGATATACATTGATTTTTTATTTTTTTTTGGTTTCTTATTACTTAAAACCTTTGAATTGAGTTTTCAATATTTAAAATATCTTCATTTTATGCAATAGTTTGTTAAATTTTATGAGCGTAGAAAAGTATATATTTTTCATTATTAAATATGTCTGATTCATGATAATAGAAGTGATGAAAGTGTAAATGCTGAAACAAAACTATTTTAACTTGCACAACAGACCAAAAGAATTAACTTGCATATAATGCAAATTATTGAAAAATATGATAACAAGTAAATTGGAATTATATTGATAAAATGGAAAATAAAAATAAGTAAACTGGAATTAAAATTACTCAAACCATAAAGGTTTAATATTTGTTTTCATTACATGAGGATATAATGGTCATTATAAAAACAACTTCAAAATAAAACAAAAGGCAATATTTGTTTTCATTACATGAGGATATAATGGTCATTATATGTGTTGTCAACCTTCCCCTATATATACCCTCCTCTCCAAATTCTAGGGTATAAAAGCCCTAAATTTCTTCGCTCCAATTTGGTCCCGCTAATCGAACAAACGCTTAACCCAGAATAAGCAGAGCGCAAAAGCAAAGGAGAGAGTGCTTCACCCGCTGCCACGCGATTCGTAATGCGATTTCTTATCACTGTCCTTCGTTACTCGTCTATCTCTTATATGTTATTTGCCTCTTCGATCTCTACTGCGTCCCCCTCCGGAAAATTTGGATACAAGTATATCTATATATAATTGCAATCTGACCTATTCAGTATTTGTTACTGATACAGATCGTGTTTACCGTGAAAAAATGACAACATTCGAACTTTACCGGAGGTCGACGATCGGGATATGTCTCACCGATGCTCTCGACAGGATGGTTCAGAACGGTACTCTCAGCCCTGAGCATGCTATTCAGGTTCTTGTCCAGTTCGATAAGGTGATTTTATTACGGGGATAGCTTTGGCTGTCTATCTTCCTCACTTTTTATCCTCGAGTCATCTATGAACTTTTATTTTTTTATGACTATTGATGTTACGGTATGCCATTTGATAGTCTTTGACTGAAGCTCTGGAAACGCAAGTCAAGAGTAAGATCTCCATTAAGGTAATGGCTTTCCCAGTCTCCGCTGTGACTTGTGAGTAGCGTACTTCAACAAGTTTTTTAACTCCTGAAATGAGCACGATTCACGATAATCAGCCTCATCATTGCCAATTAAGTGCATGTTTGGATTAGCTTTTGGAGGATAGCTTTTATTATTTATAAGGTAAGTAAGTGAGAGGGGTTTTGTGTCAGTTGCGAGTAAAGGCTTGTGGTTAAGGCTTGTGAAACCACGGTTTTGTGGTTTCCCAATTTAGAAGCATACAATCAATGGAGTCCGATATTGAGGGAGTTTTTGTTGATAGTTTTCTGCACCCTGAAAGGAATTGTTCTTTTTTTTTTTTTTCTATAATATGGATTCCTTCTCCAGTATTTTTTTTTTATGGTATTCTTTGTTTGGTGCCCCCAATTGTATTGCGGTGGCTGTTTACTAATCTTTGATAAATTGATAATGAACATTTCTAACATGAAATAATCAACCAAAATAGTTATGTAGTTTTTCATTATGGTTTAAGCTTCTGGAACTTAATTAAGCGAGTTTAATACTATAGGATACTAGAGTTGTGTATGCAACTCCATATATTTTTTATGGGCTTCACCATTGTTGTTATGGTTTAATTTCAAGTCACTGAAATTCAGTGCTAGAGGTTCCTCTGAAGGTTGGGAGTACCCAATTTGTACCAAATATAATGTAAAACTAAAATTTCACAAAAATAGTTACATTGTTTGGAGTACTTAAAGAGTATCAATAGCCAATAGGTTCCTGGCATGGTCATGCCTATGCTAAAAAGAGTGAAGTTTTGACCATATTCATAACTTCATTCATTTTTCTTTGTGGAGATGCCCATTGGATTAAGAGGTTGTTTCTGTGCTCGAGTAAGCCGCATAGGTAGATGGGATAACATTTGGCTTACAATATTGGAATCTTCAGATTGAAGCTTGCTAGGGGTAGGAGAGATGGAAATAAACTAGAGAAGTTCCCAGATTTTCTGATTCTTTTTTCCATCTCAAGTTGATTTAGTTCCTTTGGTTTCCCGGTTGGACCTAACATTGGAGAAAACTGTCACAGTAGAAACTCTACATTATTTTATCATTTATACTTTTGTAAAAAAAAGGAAAACTTCGAGAATGGTGAAGATCCATTGTTTCAACTCTCACTAGCTTCTGTTAACCTATTATATTCTCCATTTTTTCCCTGTTATCATAGATAAAGAAAACAGTAATGGGAATGATGAGTTGCACAGATGGCCAAAATGTGAAGCAAGGAGTACTGAATACCTATCTAGCCCTCTACCTGCATAAGAATTATTTATGTTTTAGTTAAATAGATGATAAGGGAATTCATAATAAAAATTTATTTTCTTGGTATGATCTTTGTGATTTTAGTTACATCGGTTCAAAGCACATTATAGTAGCTTTTAATCTTAAATGATTTGGGTTGACCGTATGAATCCTCAATTAAAAGCAATCGGGACACTATCATTTGAATTTGCCACCCAATTCTTTCTTGATCTTATTATTGTTGATTGCTTGCCTGACAGTAGCTTACTATGACCAAAAAACACTACAGGTTTATGGTTTCAATCATGATTTGGCCCCCATTATTTTCTCATGCTATGAATTCACGTCAAAGTAATATTTAATGGAAAAAATTGCTAGGCGACATTTAATGTTCTCTAGTTTGTTCAGCTGCAGCTATTCTTAAATCACTTGGTGATTTGAATCATTCATCGCATTTTTCACTCCTTCCCCTTCCCCCTAAATTTCATCGTGTCTGGTAGCCTTCGCAGAAAATTCTGCTTGTTTAATTTTGTTCTGCTATTTATTTAGCCATAGTTTTATATGTAGCTGATGTACTGGTAAGTTATATAAGTTATGAATATACGTCTCCTTCTCATCTCCATTACTATTATTACCTTCATGTCAGGCATTGCGAGAGTTGAACTGTTCTCGGTTTCTCTTTAATCACAGGGGCATCTCCATACATACAGATTCTGCGACAATGTTTGGACCTTCATTTTGCACGATGTTTTGTTCAAGAATGATGATTGCCAAGAGCTAATAGCAAAGCTAAAAATAGTGGCATGTGACTCGAAGTTGCTATCGCAATAATAACATGTCCAAGATCTGCTACATCATTGACATGGATAAATTGCCTTCTTCCCGCAGAATGGGAACGGAGGCGAGAAGAGTGACCTATGTTGTAAATTCTTCAAAGGACCAACTATAAACAAGTTGTGGATTTAAAAGTCATCAATCTCGACATCTTTAGGCATTGATGTTGCGCTGATTAAGAATGATCCGTGGGTATTCGATGAATATATATATATATATATATTTTTTTTTTTTTTTATCGTAATTTTCTCTATGGGCATCGGTATGCGAATCCATTTATCTTAGTGGGTTTAGCAGTCGAGAAGACAATTTTCAGACATGAGCTTTGAAGTAATTTCATAATAAGAATCTGGACGGGTCTGATCGGCCATTTTTTTTTTCCTGTACCCTTCTCAACAGATTGTTTTTTTATTATATCCCGTAGAGTTAGCTACATTGAGGTCTACAAAAGTTGCTGCTAATTACTGGACGGTGAGAGACGCAAATGTGGAATGTGTAATATAGTGTGGGAAAAATTGAGCATAGTCAAGGAAGATCGATATATACTCTTTCTTTTTCTGCCACGATATTTATTGGTGATTACTCTGTGTATTCTCCATATAAATAAGGGTTTAATGTTTCTGCTTCTAAGGAAGAAACATTGAACCCTATTAATAATTGAAGAAAGTTAGGATTGGTAGAACCAGAATATTTTTTCATAAGAACAATGAATTCGAATAATTCTTTCCCGTACCTTCCAATCAACAAGAACAAAAATTGCATGCAGGGACGCTTGGCTGAGAGCTGAATGCGTTTAATAATTTTTTAATATAATGCTACGGTCAGAATTGTGCCAGAGGAAGGTAAGATTCAATCAAGTCAGCAAAAAAAATTTAGGGGAAATTACACTCAGGTCATGATGATTCGGAAAAAAATAACAAAAAAAGTTTTATTATAGATTTCCTCGTAAAAATAAAGTTTTTAAGGACTTCAATGATATACATTCTGAATGCAAAATTATTTTTTTGCCCCGTAATTGATATTTGGATATTATATGATATTAAGTTATTTGACTAAGTTGAAGTACTTGTCAATCGTCACTCTGGGACCTGTCAATATAAGCATGTCTATTTGTCAACGAGAGTTATTTTAGTTAAGATAGATGAGATTGTTAAGAGTCACTCTATAACTTGTTAATATAGTTACATCCACTTGTCAACGAAAGCTGTTTTAAAATATATTAGAAAATGATAATAGTTTACATAGATAGGTCTTATCAATGATCACTTTTTGACTTGTTATTATAGGCACATAAACTTATCAAAATAGACACATACACTTATCAGTGTATAATTTTTATTATAGACATATAAACTTGCCAACATGGACACATAAATTTGTCAAAATATATATATACATTTGCCAATGCATAATTTGTCAAGATAGACATATAGACTTGATAATGTATAACTTGTTAAAATAGACAAATAGACTTGTTAAAATAAGCACATTCACTTACCAATATATAACTTGTCAAAATACACTTATTGACATTTGTCTTGTGTGAACTATGGTTGGAAATAAGGGTTTAGGCATCAGGTCAATGTGTGTGTTTTAATAAATTATACATTGGTAAGTGTATGTGTCTATTTTGATAAGCAAGTTTATATACCTATAATGACAAGTTATACTCTAGCAAGTATATATGCCTATTTTGACAAGTTATATATTGACAAGTGTGTGTCTATTTTAACAAGTTTATGCATCTATTTTGAAGAGTTTATGTGCCTATAGACAAGTTATACATTAACGAGTGTTTATGTCTATTTTGACAAGTTATTCATTGACGGTACGTGCTTATTTTGACAAGTTTATATGCCTATTTTGATAAATTTATATGTTTATAATGACAAGTTATACATTGACAGGTGTATTTATTTATTTTGACAAGTTTATATATGTAATACCCCAGATTATTATTATAATAATAATAATAAAAATTAAATAGGTTGTTGCACTTTGATCATTTAACCATAAGATTTTAAATTTATATTTGTGTGAATGTACTATAAAACAATTTTGGAAAAAAAATGGAAAAATAAAAAGATCGCTTTCACTAGATTATGGTATTACCACCGTAAATCATCCGGTATAGAGAGCTTGTTTCATTTGGTGATAAAATGCAGGAAAATAAATGTCATTATTAATTGTTTGATATTAATTATATTCCTTTGAAATTTGAAAATTATTTCATAGTTTTATATCTAAATTACTATTAAAGCGATAATTAAGAGTATAATATTTATTATATATATATCTTTAAAATCCTAGGTGTTGGTTTTATATAATTCACTGATTGTTATATATAATGTTCCCACCTGGTTTATTATAGTAATAATATAGTAATAATTATAAATAAATTTATAAATAAAAATTAATAAATTTAAATTAGAATTTAATAAGTGACTTATTATTTTTCTTCATCAGATTAGTAATAGTAAAAAAAACAAAAGAAAAGAAAAACAAAAACAAAAAGGCCCAACTCACAAAGCCCAACTCATAACTAAACCCTAAGAGCCTAATTATAAGTTAGGTTTAGCCGCCTAACTTTAATCATCGTTCATTAGCTTCCTCTTTGAAAAAAATTCCTTTGCGGCAGAGCTTCCCTTCTAGGAGTTTAGCAACCACAGAGATCAAATAATCCTAATCTCAGAAACTCCTTTTCCTTTTGACTGAACCCTGCTATTAATTAATCCTCATCTGATGATCTTTTGTATTCATATCTATTTCCCTCGTTTTGCGTGAATCATTAATCCTTCCATGTATGCTACCTTTCACATGTAAATACCTTAAGGCCCCTTTTTGTTAAATAAATTTTCATATACGTTGACACAGAACGTTGTTTTATTATCAACCGTATATTTAAACTGTTGTTCTGTTGCCGTAGAAATCCTATTCTCTCCTTACTTTTGATTTCCGTCCGCATGTGTACTATTAATTTGTTGTTTTGTCTTATATGCAATATTATATTTGATTTCGTCTGCACGTAATGAATCAGTATGAAAACATCTATCTAATTCTCAAATTGCCGCGGGGCCCACGTATGGATTATTCAATGCTACTCTTGATTCAAATACATATATGTTACTTCAATTTGTTCCTTCGGCTTGCTTTGGTTGGAATTTTGTGTGGGGACCACACGTTTTTGGGTCCAACATCTTTGCTTTTTGAATTTTTGCGGGGACCACGCACAAATTGCTCACCGAAATGCTTGTAGATTTTGATAGAAATATGCCTATTTATGTGGGGTCCACTTCTTTCTCTTCTTACTTTAATCTTTTGATCAAACTTTGAGATCTCATAATCTCTCCTACAAAATAAAAATAGGATATTGATAGATTTTGTGTTAAACTTTCCTTATATCCTATAATTAATCTAAATGATAGAAAAATATATAAAATATAATTAAATAAGTATAAGATATTAATAAGTTCAGTCTAATATTTCTCGAGATCTATAGTTATTTAAGTGTGGAAGTTAAGATCCACACTTCCTTGTAGGGTTAAGGGTTTTATTATTATTATTATTAATATAAATATCTGATTACACATAACAAAACAAAATAATTGAGGAATTTTATTATGAGTTTAAAATTTATTAGCTGTGGGAGGATAGCTTTGGGAAGGTACCTTCCAAAGTGATGAACACACCTTTAGGCTTTAAGCCTCCGATATGTTATTTGATGTGAACCAATATATCCGTTCTTCCCAAAGTGGTGCCTAACAGGATATCCGGGGCATTAGTAGCAACTTTGGAAAGAGGTGTGCATAGTAGGAAGAAAACGATCTATGGCCAATTTGATGATGATTTATGACTGGCAGGTTTTTGGGTCACAGGGTAGACTGGCAGGATATCCGGGTCTATCATTGTTTTCTTCCCACTAAATAGATTGGCAGGATTTCCGGGTCTAAACAAAATTTAAAATGATAACGATTAAAGTTTGATGCAAATATCATATGATATATATATATATACACACACACACACATTTGCTTTGATTAACAAATTTGTGCCAGACACCTTATGATTATACAAATATACGATATTTTATCTTGTAAATATTTTATTTTAATTTTATAATTGTTTTATTTTATTTCAATTTATTTTAAAATTATTTATTTATTTACTTAATTATTTTAGTTTATGTTATATTATCTGTTCTTAATTAGGATTACCAGCTGTTGCTGATGTCTGTATTTCTGGGCTGCGATGATCCTTCGGGGGAGCAGAATTTCAGTGAACAGGTTTCAAAGATTGGGGCTAGTAGTGAGAAGTGAGAATGACGGACAATAAACTCTAGTTACTTACTTTCTTTTCTTTTCTTTTCTTTTATATTTTTATGAACAATCTGATTAAGTATAGATTTATTTTCTGTAATAAGAAGCCTTACACTTGTTCCATACAAGTGCAGTGGTGACACCTTCCCGAAGTAGTTTATTTTGGATTTTATTATTATTTATGAAAACTATCGACATTTTATATTATTTTAATTCTAGAAATTCGGGGGTGTTACAATATACCTATAATCATGGTAGTTAAAATCTCGTTTTATCACTATGATTTTGCGTTTTTACGATTTTTTTCCATTAAAATGATTTTACTAATTTTTCAAATGCTTTTATGTTTTTACGATTTTTTTTACAATTTTACTACGTTACGATTTTACATTTTACGATTTTTTATACCTCTTCTGATTTTATGTAAAATCTCGATTTTAACAACCTTACCTATAATGATAAGTTAAAAAGTAGTAATTGACAAACTTGTCTATGTTAACTAATGTTATTTTTCCAGTAAAATGTAAAACATCTCTTGTCGACTAGTAGGTGTGACTATATTGATAAGTTAAAGAATGATCATTGACAAATTCATCTATGTCCATTAAAACAGCTTACGTTGACAAGTGATTGTGTCTGTATTAACAAGTCATAAAGTAACGATTAATAAATACCTGAAAAATTATATAATATCCAAATATCAATTATTAAAAGTAAGAAGGTATTTTAACATTCAGAACTTATATCGTTGAGGTCCCTAAAGATTTTTTTCGTTGGAGAATCTACAATGAAACTTTTCTGTTATTTTTTCTCGTTTTAGGGACCTAAGTATGATTTTCCCAATTTTCCATCCCAAAATTTGGGTCATGTTTTAGGTCATTGAAAATTTAAATACTCTCATTTTCACTATTAGTTTAGTCAACAAGCCGCGTTGTGCGCTTTTGACGTATTTTAATGCCACGAAAACGATGCGGTACTCTTTTAATATATTTTATGGCATGAAAACAATGTTAAAGGAAGAAAGAGCAAGCTAGACAAAGCCATAAAATCAAAGATATGTTATACTACTATGAAGTGTGATCTTATATTTTAAAGTGGATGCCATATTAAAGATTGCCAGTTATATTGCTTATAAGACTGGGCAAGTAGACTTGGAAACTTGGTAAACTTGGCTCGACTTGATCCAACTCTTTCTAATTTGAGCTAAAGAAGCCGTCCAACTTGGTTTGAATTAAACCAGGACTCATATTGTGCCCCAAGACTAGTTGGCCTAGTTGGTGAAAATTTTAATATATATGGATATCAATAAAAAATTGCTAGGTTTTTTCTTTTTATAAGACGGCAAACAATATTAGACACAATAAAATGAGCACAACACACTTGGGTTGCATTACATGCATGATAAGAAAAAGCAAGAAAACCAGGCAGCTTAAGACAACAAAACAACAAAGCAAAGAAATAAACAAATTGAAACTGCAAACAACAAACTGAAAAAACAACTAGAAAACAAAGCAACAAACAGCATCAGTATATAAGAAAGTTCAGAGCCGCCAAAAGCATCTAATAATGTAGTTGAAGCCAGGAAAAGTCGAGCATGAGAGAACAAAGGGACATTGCAGCACATCTCCCAGAAGACATGGGCTACCCAAGTGAATCATCGTGGTGGTTCGAAGTTTCCCATGGGAAGAGACAACAGGCAAAAGGACAGGTCCAAATACCATAAGCAGGAGAGGAACGAACAAACCTAAGCTCCAGCAAACGCAAGTGGATAAGTTGGTGACCAAAGCGACAAACTTGCAATAAGGCACAAGCCGAAACCATACCCAAGCATGAAAGAACCAGACAAACTAAAAAACAGCTAGAAGCACATCACCACGAAAAAACAGAGAGGTGGAGCACTGCAGGGAGGATCTCTAGGTGGATGCTGATGAACTTACAGGTCCCCATTAGTATCATACACAAGCGCGGAGCTTTTTGACAGAAACTTCACCTGAACCCAGAAAAGAAGTATGAGGCTCATCTCGTGTGCGCTTCCTTGTAAAGCATATATATATGCTCCAGGTTGAGAAAAGCTCGCTGACAAAGCTTCTTGGAAACAACGAATAAACAGGATTTGAACCAGTCAACAAAGAGCTCAAGTTGGCAATTATATGCATATTACAAGTGAAAGAATTGTTCAAGAGCCATCTTAAGCGCAATGAATTGGAGAAGAGATGACGGACATATGCAGGCCGCAAGACGCCGCCGGGAGACAAAATATCAGGAACTTCATGATCAGTAATAACAACCTTAGATCATTTGCAATTATAAATAAAGGGTGTTGTTCTCTTCCTTTTCCGAATGCAATCACCACTTGACCCCCAAACATCGAAGATGCTATTTTGAGTTCTTGTCTTGTCGGAGATTCCTAGATGGAGGCCAGTACCTGCATTGGAGCTTGGAGAAACTAGTTCAATTCATTTGCAACCAGAAGGGAGAGGGTCACAACGCTGTCGTTTCTTGCCATGAGGAAGAGAACGAGTAGCCGAGCAGTCAAGACTACAGGCCACACCAGCACAATTTTGAGCTTGGGTGCGAGTTTTAAATCTAAAAGATTCTCAGGCTAAAGGAGAACTATAATGGGTCTGAGGTTCAAATTGATAACCTGGGCTTGAATGATCAGAACTAGAGAAAGGCCCACAAGAAAGGGAACCGCAATTATTTAGTTCAAGCTTACGGTTCACATGAGGGAGATCATCAGAAAAGGAGATTTTTCTAGTTATGGGTCCCACATGATGTAAACAGTCACTAATGTATGGCACTGACTTAAAGCAATGCTTCCACCATGCGCCGACTTTGCCACAACCCGAGCAACAACCACACAGATGCTCAAACAGAAGAGAAATATGAATCTTTCCACCGGCAAAATGAAAAACGTTGCCGGTAACCCAAGCAGGGAGAAAGTCAGAAATAGTAACCTTGAAGCGCAGACCACTCTGAGAAGAAGAGCAGGAATCATCGATCGAACTCAAGAAGAGTTCGTCAATAGATCAGAATTACTTATTTTACGAGCTACCTCTTCAGTGTAACTATCAAGAGGAAGACCAAGAGCTTGAATCCACACATGAATATGTGGAAAATAAACCTTTGAAATTGGTAGACCTGGACTCTGATAAAAATAAGCCAATATAAATCTTTGAAGTAACCATGTACCTTGACTGAGAACAACTAATTTAATAACTCGTCTGCTTCATTCCGGAAATGAAGAACCAGCTGATAACTCTGATGTTGTTGAACAATCTGCACCATGTCTTGAAGATTCCAATAAATAATAATCAGCGCTTGAACCTTAGAAGCATGGATGAAACGAAAACAAACGATCTTGGCAAAGAGATGATGACGCTGACAATAAGAAAGATGGTGCACTCCACACTTTTGGTAGCTGCATCTTGACAAGAAATATGTAGAAGATACGACTCACGAACCAGCCAATAAAAGCACAAAGCAAAACTATCAGGATTGCAAGACCGCCTAACTCAAGATTAAAGAATTGAACATGAACGCACAAGCCGAAGAAAACTCATCGCCGCCTCAAAAGAGAGAACAAACTCTCCCCACAACACCCCCACTTGTACTGCATTGCCCCAACTTGCTTGCCGGTCAATTTTTCAAAATGGCCAGGCTTCAAATCCTAACCCCGTTTTCATGTTTGAATAGCATACCAGCTATTTCTATTCGTTCTACAGCATCTGCGATCTCCAGGACTCATCTTCTTTCTCCTATTCGTTGGTCAGCTCCTCTCATCCTTCCATCCTTTGTAGATAGCTGCCACGTTTGTTTTTTATTTCTCTCTTGGATGTCTACGTCATCAACTATAAATGGAGATAGGAAGATACATAGGTTAGAGTTTAATACTTTTAATCCATTGAAAAATGAGCTAGCCAACAAAAATTTGAAGTCCAGACAAAGGCAAATCCAATTTGAGTTGGACCCGCTTGAGTTTTAAGTTAAATGACTCACCCATATACAACTTTCTATTAATTGTTTTTTGGGTTAATTTAAAATTGCATATAATTTTTTTTAAAAAAGTGCGTTCGACATCATGATATTTTTAGAGGAGTAAAAATGCAAAGACTATTAAATATAACCTAACACGGTTAATTTTTGTAAAAGGGCTCACACTATTTTAGTATGCATATATACATTTAAAAAATATATGGTGTTAAATGTGTTTTTAGTAAAAGTTCATGTACAATTTTACATCTTAATCTTTTTGTTATAAATTTTAATTATATGTAATTGGTTTCAAATATAAGTGTGGACAATTAGGCATTTATTAATAGCGTGGGTAATGTGGATTCAATTTACTAACTTGCGGGTTAGGTGAGCCAAGGTTGTCACTTTTGTAGTCCATAAAGTGCAACCACACTAGCTCAGACGGTATAGCCTGCAAGTTTGGCCACTCTAAACAATTATGGTAATGTTACAAAACCTTAAAGTGTTACACTCTCACCTTAGTACGTCCAAATCTCAAAGAGAAAAAAATCCCTGCCTCTTCATCTTTGAGAGCAGCTTTCCTCAGTATCTTTCTCTCCTCATCCCTCATCTACACTATTGATCTCAACTAAAAGTTAATCTGAGATGGAAAAGAAGAGGAGAATAAATGACTAGATGGAATGATATAGAGGGAAGAGGAGAGAAGACTGAGAGAATCCAAATCCCTTCATCTTTAAATCAAATTATTATATTTTGATTGTTTGAAATAATTTGATTTTTTTTCATAAACTTTGACAAATTTAATGACCTTAATCGTTTGAATTGTGGAAAATGTTTTTGATATTTTGTGAGTGGAATGATAAATGATAGAAAGACAAATTTGATGACTCGTGTTTCAGACTTTCGGCTGTTTTAAAAAAAATACAAAAGAAGAAAAAACCGCCCAATATTATCATAATACGCGTGTGTTCATTTGGATTAGTTTTTGACTATTGGCAATAAAGAGGTTGGTGCGTATATTTAACCACAAAAGGAGTTTATAGAATTATCCTATCCAACAAAACAAACTACTGAAAATAGAGACTCAATGGAATATCATAAAAGCTCAGGGGCAATATAGGTAAACCGACTTTCTCGAACCCAGCAGCAAGGAAACTCTGCGCCAGTTCTCAATAGATGCAAGCCCTTCACTCTTTCAAAGAGGGCCAAATTCTGTAGAAAAAATAGAGGCACACAGCGATTCTCAACCCCACCCGCCTCCCCTCTCATATATTTCGCTTCTCTTTGGGGTTTCGCTTTGCCCCTTCCCCCTCCCTCTCGATTCCTTTTCTGTTCGCACTTCTGATGTGTCTGCATCAATCCCTCTCCTTGTCACCTCTCAGGTTCCAATTTTCATTCCTAATATATATATGCACTTGCTACAATATTAATAAGCATATATGTGTAATCAGTATGGCTTATTCTCTGATATATTTCCTTCAAGACAAGTTTCTTAGCTGGGTTTAATCTGTTTTCAATTTTGGAGCTTTGGGTATCGGTTTAATTTGATCAATGATAATCTCCCCCTATTCGATTTTTTTGGCCGTTCATCTGATATTTGTTTATACTCTCTCTGGACAGCAGTTCTAAGTAGAGAAGTTGTGGTGAGATGACAACCCTAAGATCGAGCTGGCCGTCGAGGCTGCGGCAACTTTTGTCTAACGAGGGGGCCATTGGCCCCTCCATCAAACTTGATTCTGAACCCGTGAGTTTTTTTCTCCCTCTAGTCATTGTTGCATCACTTTCAAGTATACCGTAAGATTTTATTATATCATCGAATGGGGTTCAACACGATCATCTCTGATCAGTGATCTAATCCATTAAGGTTTTGCTCACCACTTTTTCCTTCGTATTAGTAGAACATGAGCAAGTGTATTGTCTGATTATTTGTTAAACTTTCACTTTTCCTTTTGACAATATTATTCATTTCCGTGAGCGAAATAAATTATTGGAGTCGAAGTACAGGCTATCGATTAAGATTTTTTTACACACTCATGTGCGTAGGGGACAATGGTCCATTGACTTTTAGAATTCAGAATAGTTACTGATTAGCCTAGTTAAAGTTGCTGAAAGGCACATCTAAGGTGCTGAAGCAAGGCAACATTTCTCATCTCTTCCATTCTGCATCAAATTGTGCAAACGGAGTTCTGAATTTATCTTCAGTTGACCCTCTCCATTTAATTTCTACTCGAAGTCCTGCATCATGCTGAGTCATATTGGTAGAGAGAGGCCTTGGAAAGAAGGTTTGAGCAACTTACCTGGTGGACTAACTGAGTTTAGCTTCTCCTAAGTTTTAATCTACTAAATTTCTAATGTGCATGTTCAAACTATAATATAATGGGAAATGGACACTTCAAACAAATTGAAAGTGTGTTCCCAGAAACTAAAAAAATATTTAACTATAAGAATAAGATAGAACTCATCCCTGCAAATTTGGATTCAGTGTGTGTGTGTGTGTGTGTGTGTGTGTGTATGTATATATATAGATGATTCTACACTATGTAAATGCATTTTATGGTTCTTATCTGAACTTTAGTGCAAAATGCAGCCATATAATTTTTTGTGGTGTACTTGGATGCTTTTGGAATCATTACCTTGCTTTATGTTGAAAGTTTACCATCCTATTTGAATTTTATGCTCGAGTAATTAATGGGAATGATAATGTGAATTATATGTTCCAATAATTTAAACTTTTCTACAATTTTTTACATATTATTTTCCTTTTCCTCCTAACTTTAGTGCCTTGAGTCACTGATGAGTGCATTTTTTGCATCCTTTACCTTTTGATGACATTGGATGTAGAGGAAAATTTATGGCAAAACAAGTCACTTGAGTTTGGCTTGATTTTGGATTATGTGGGTCCAGGCAGACTAATAATATCACATTAAATCAAATTGATGTTTTTAATTGATTTTTTTAGGTAGCTAGATTTTATCAAGAATTTATTGATATTGTCTTCCATGTAGGAAGAGAAATTTTCCTGGCATGGATTCTAAGATAAGCTGCACTATTATGGCTTATGAATAATACAACTTTCTCTAGATTTAATATTATGCATTGATATATTAATTATTTTCTAAGGTAACAATATTTTTTTATGACAATAGTTTCTAAGGTAACAATATTTTATATAGAATTGTTGATACTGCTTTGCATATTTCTTCCCAATCTGGAAAATCGAATTGTAATGTTCATTATTTGAGTTGATTAAATGGTACTTGCATTTGTGGGCAATAGGTATGCTGTTTGTTACAGACCTAGGATACTGCTGACAGCAGTGGTCATTGTCTGTTGATGTTTTCGTGATCATTTTCCAGTTTTGAAATTTTGGGGACATGTGATATTGCGTACTAGTGTAACTTCATATAGTCAGAAATTCATAGTTGCCGGAATGTATTGGGGGGAGAAATTAAAGCAGCTTCTGACTATATGACTTTGGGCTCATGTATTTATTTTTTTTTTGGGGCGTGCATTTGTCTTTTGTGCTAGAATCCTCTATTTGTCTATCTAAATTTGGATCCTCACCTCCACAGGGAAATGCCTACTTTTGCAAAATTTTTGTTCTGGGTCAATGCTCTTTCTTTTCCCTCCCTAAAATTTCTTATGGCTTTTTATTATTCTCTCGTAGTTGAATAAAATAGTAAAAAATATGTATATTGTGTAAGTTGCCTCAACTGAATAACCCAAACTCATTTTGAGATCCCCTATGAAAATTCATATGTGTAGTTGAAGTCCTATCATCACAATTTTTCATTAATTTCATTTTCTGTCTCCTACGTCCCAGATGATGTAGTATTACTAAATGTGGTCTTTATCTTATTTTCAGCCTCCTAAGATCAAAGTCTTCATTGACAAGGTCATCCAGTGTCCATTACCAGACATAGCTATACCTCTCTCTGGCTTTCGGTGGGAATACAATAAGGTAACAACATGCTAACCTTCTTGCAACTAGTGTCATTTGCTATTTCCCCCTTGACTTGTCTATTGCCGTAACTCTAGGGGAATTTTCATCATTGGAGGCCACTGTTTCTTCATTTTGATGCATACTTCAAGGCATATATATCTTGTAGAAATGACCTGACATTGTCAGATAAGATTCTTGAAGATGACAGCCCATTACCAAAACATGCAATCCTGCAAATATTACGAGTGATGCAAGTAATTTTAGAGAATTGTCCGAACAAGACTTCATTTGATGGCTTAGAGGTGAGTTGGTCATAAATGATGCTTTATTCTTGGTTTTTTGTTTTCATTCCTTCCTTTGTTATATGTTCAAGTGAATTGTCACTGGAGTATTTGATTTCCCCCTTCTTTTCAGCATTTCAAGTTTTTACTAGCGTCAACAGATCCTGAGGTTGTTATGGCTGCATTAGAAACTCTTTCAGTGCTTGTAAAATTAAATCCCTCCAAGCTTCATGGAAGTGCAAAGATGGTTGGTTGTGGTTCAGTGAATGGCTATCTCCTTTCCTTGGCGCAAGGCTGGGGAAGCAAAGAGGAGGGCCTGGGACTGCATTCTTGTATTATGGCAAATGAGAAAACACAAGATGAAGGGTTGTGCTTATTTCCTTCTGATGTAGAGAGTGGTTGTGATCAGTCCAATATCCGCATTGGTTCTACCCTTTATTTTGAATTGCATGGTTCCAGTGCTCCAGTCAAAGAACCTGGGGTTGATACAGCTTCCCATAGTTTGAAAGTTATACATATGCCAGATTTGCACTTGCAGCAAGATGATTTGTCATTGTTGAAGCAGTGCATTGAGCAATTTAGTGTTCCTCCAGAGCTCCGATTTTCATTGCTCACTAGAATTAGATATGCTCGAGCCTTCCGGTCCCCTAGAATATGCAGACTTTATAGCAGAATTTGCCTTCTTGCATTCATTGTGCTGGTTCAGTCTGGTGATGCACAAGATGAACTTGCGTCTTTCTTTGCTAATGACCCAGAATATACAAATGAGTTAATCAGAATTGTGAGATCTGAGGAAACTATATCTGGTTCTATTAGAACACTTGCAATGCTTGCATTGGGAGCTCAGTTAGCAGCATATACATCATCCCATGAACGGGCTCGCATATTGAGTGGATCGAGTATAAGTTTTGCTGGTGGTAATCGCATGATACTTCTGAATGTTCTCCAGAGGGCAATTTTGTCATTGAAGAGTTCAAATGATCCATCATCACTGGCCTTTGTTGAGGCACTTCTTCAGTTTTATCTGCTCCATGTGGTTTCAACTTCAACTTCTGGGAGTAACATTAGGGGTTCTGGCATGGTACCCACATTTTTGCCGCTACTAGAGGATGGTGATCTAGCACATATTCACCTTGTCTGTTCTGCTGTAAAAACCCTCCAGAAGCTTATGGATTATAGTAGCTCGGCTGTGTCCTTGTTTAAAGAGTTGGGGGGTGTTGAGCTTTTAGCTCAGAGATTACAGGTTGAGGTAAATAGGGTTATTGGGTTGGTTGTGGAACATGATAACTTGATGCTCAGAGGTGAAAGCTCAAGACATGGTACTGATCAATTGTTTTCACAGAAGAGGCTCATAAAGGTCTCACTCAAGGCACTTGGTTCTGCAACTTATGCCCCAGCAAATTCTACTAGAACTCAGCTTTCTTGTGATAGCTCTTCTTTACCTGCAACACTGGTTTTGATATTTAGGAATGTAGATAAGTTTGGAGGTGACATTTATCACTCTGCTGTTACTGTTATGAGTGAAATCATCCACAAAGATCCCACGTGTTTCTCTTTGCTGCATGAAATGGGTCTTCCTAATGCATTTCTATCTTCAGTTGCATCTGGAGTTCTTCCTTCTTCTAAGGCTTTGACTTGTATTCCTAATGGTCTTGGTGCTATATGTCTTAATTCTGTAGGCTTAGAGGCTGTTAGAGAAAATTCATCGTTGCGATTCCTTGTTGACATATTCACTAGTAAAAAGTATGTTTTAGCAATGAATGAAGCTATTGTTCCTCTTGCTAATGCTGTGGAGGAACTTCTACGCCATGTGTCTAATCTGAGAAGTACTGGTGTTGATATCATGATTGAAATCATCCATAAGATTTCATCCTTTGGGGGTGGTAATGGGTTAGAATCTTCAGGAAAAGCTAATGAGGCTTCTGCAATGGAAACTGATTCTGAAGACAAAAATGAAGGCCATAGCTGTCTTGTAGGGACATCAGATTCAGCTGCAGAAGGGATAAGTGATGAACAGTTTGTTAGGCTTTGCATCTTTCATTTAATGGTTCTAATTCACAGGACTATGGAAAATTCTGAAACATGTAGGTTGTTTGTTGAGAAATTGGGAATTGAAGCTTTATTGAAGTTGTTACTGCGCCCTACTATTGCACAATCCTCAGATGGCATGTCTATTGCTTTACATAGCACTATGGTTTTTAAGGGTTTTGCTCAGCATCATTCAGCACCTCTGGCGCGGGCATTCTGTTCCTTTCTTAGGGAGCATTTAAAGAAAGCATTAGTCGGCCTTAGTGCTGCTTCAGGACATTTATTGCTGGATCCAAAATTGAGAACTGATAATGGCATCTTTTCTTCACTTTCCTTAGTCGAGTTCCTTCTGTTTCTTGCTGCTTCAAAAGATAACCGTTGGGTGACTGCGTTGCTTACAGAATTTGGAAATGGCTGTAAGGATGTTCTGCAGGACATTGGGCATGTCCATCGTGAAATTCTTTGGCAAATTGCTTTGCTTGAAAACACGAAGCCTGAGATTGAAGAGGATGGGTCTTGTTCTGCTGTTGATTCAAAACAGGATGAAGTGGATGCAAATGAAACTGAAGAGCAAAGGTTCAACTCTTTCCGGCAGTTTCTTGATCCCTTACTAAGGAGAAGAACATCAGGATGGAGCATTGAATCCCAGTTTTTTGACCTTATAAATCTGTATCGAGATCTTGGCCGTGCAACTGGTTCTCAACACAGATCAAGTTCTGCTGGTTCTTTAAACAATCGGCTAGGCCCTAGTAATCAGCTGCACAATTCCGGGTCTGCTGATGCTTCTGAGGCTAATAACAAGAAGGAATTTGATAAACAGAGGTCATATCATACATCTTGTTGTGCCATGGTCAGATCACTTTCATTCCATATCACTCATTTGTTTCAAGAGTTGGGGAAAGTAATGCTTCTGCCTTCTCGTCGACGTGATGATATTGCAAGTGTAAGTCCTGCTTCAAAATCTGTGGCATCTGTTCTTGCATCAATTGCTCTAGATCACATGAATTTTGGGGGTCATGTAAATCATTCAGGAACCAGGGCATCTATATCAACAAAGTGTCGTTATTTTGGTAAAGTGATTGATTTTTTAGATAGCATTCTGATGGAGAAACCAGATTCGTGCAATCCTGTTCTGCTGAATTGCCTGTATGGACATGGAGTTGTTCAATCTGTATTGACCACATTTGAAGCTACGAGTCAGTTGCTCTTTAATAGGACTCCTGCATCACCTATGGATACTGATGATGGAAATGTGAAGCAAGAAGACAAGGGAGATACAGATCATTCATGGATTGACGATCCTTTAGCTAGTTATGGCAAATTTATGGACCATTTGGTAACCTCCTCTTTTATATTGTCTTCTTTCACAAAGCACATGCTTGCACAGCCCCTTATAAATGCAGATACTCCATTCCCAAAGGATGCAGAGACTTTTGTCAAGGTCCTCCAGTCCATGGTGTTGAAAGCTGTGCTTCCTGTTTGGACACACGCCCAGTTAGTTGATTCCAGTTCTGAATTTATTTCTGCTATTATCTCCATCATAAGGCATGTCTATTCTGGTGTGGAAGTAAAAAATGTAAGCAGCAGCAGTGGTGCTCGAATAACGGGGCCTCCTCCTAATGAAGCAACTATTTCAACCATTGTAGAGATGGGGTTTTCAAGGTCTAGAGCAGAAGAAGCTCTGAGACAAGTGGGGTCAAATAGTGTGGAGTTGGCAATGGAGTGGTTGTTCTCCCATCCAGAGGAAACTCAAGAAGATGATGAACTTGCCCGTGCACTTGCCATGTCCCTTGGGAACTCTGAATCAGACACAAAGGATGCTGTTGCAAATGATAATGCTCAGCAGCTTGAGGAAGAGATGGTACAACTTCCACCTGTTGAGGAGTTGTTATCTACATGCACAAAACTTTTGCTGAAGGAACCTCTTGCTTTTCCTGTTCGTGACTTGCTTGTGATGTTGTGCTCTCAAGATGGTGGTCAATATAGGTCTACTTTGGTTTCTTTTATGGTCAATCAGATCAAAGAATGTGGTTTGGTTTCTAGTAATGGGAATGATACCATGCTGGCAACTCTTTTTCATGTTCTTGCTTTAGTTCTTAATGAGGATTCTGTGGCAAGAGAAGATGCTTCAAAGAGTGGCTTGATCAAGATTGCCTCAGAGCTACTCTACCAATGGAATTCTGGTCTTGATAGCCGGGAAAAACAGCCGGTGCCAAAATGGGTTACTGCTACTTTTCTTGCATTAGACAGATTGCTACAAGTGGATCAAAAATTGAATTCTGAAATTGCAGAGCAGCTGAAGAATGAATCTGTGAATAGTCGGCAGATATCAATTACCATTGATGAGGACAGACAAAACAAATTGCGGTCTGCTTTGGGATTATCTTTGAAGTATGCAGACATAGATGACCAGAAGAGACTTGTTGAAATTGCTTGTAGCTCTATGAAGAATCAACTTCCCTCACACACAATGCATGCTGTTTTGCTACTGTGTTCCAATCTTACAAGGAATCATTCTGTTGCTCTTAGCTTTCTTGATGCTGGTGGTTTAAGTATGCTGCTTTCTTTGCCCAACAGTAGTCTGTTTCCCGGGTTTGACAATGTTGCTGCTAGTATTATCCGTCATGTCCTTGAAGATCCTCAAACACTTCAGCAAGCAATGGAATCTGAGATAAAGCACAGTCTAGTAGTTGCTTCTAACCGGCATCCAAATGGAAGGGTCAATCCTCGCAATTTCTTGATAAATTTAGCTTCTGTGATATCTCGAGATCCCATAATTTTTATGCAAGCTGCTCAATCTGTATGTCAAGTTGAGATGATTGGTGAAAGGCCTTACATTGTCCTATTGAAAGATCGTGATAAAGACAAGAGTAAGGAGAAACAAAAAGAGAAGGATAAACCGTTGGAGAAAGAAAAAGTATCTGTTAATGATGCGAAGGTTGGTTTGGGGAATGCCAATTCAGCAGCTTATGGCAATGTTATTGGCAAGACTCATGATTCTAATCCTAAGTGTGTTAAAACTCACAGGAAACCTGCTCAGAGTTTTATAAATGTTATAGAACTTCTCCTTGAATCTATATGCACATTCATTCCTCCTTTGAAGGATGACATAGCCTCAAATGTCCTTCCTGGAACTCCGTCATCAAGTGACATGGACATAGACATTTCATTAAAGGGAAAAGGAAAAGCAGTTGCCACTGCGTCTGAAGAGAGTGAAACCAGGGGCCAAGATGTGTCTGCATCACTTGCAAAGATCGTATTTATATTGAAGCTTCTTACAGAGATATTGTTGTTGTATTCATCATCTATTCATGTTTTGCTTCGGCGAAATGCTGAAATGAACAGCACTAGGGGCACTCAACAGAAGAGTCCTACTGGTTTATACATTGGTGGAATATTCTACCATATTCTTCATAATTTTCTTCCTCATTTTCGAAGCTGCAAAAAAGACAAGAAAAATGAGGGTGATTGGTGGCAGAAACTAGCAACCAGGGCTAACCAGTTTTTGGTGGCTGCCTGTGTTCGCTCCTCAGAGGCAAGGAGAAGGGTGTTTGCTGAGATTAATCATATCCTGAATGATTTTGTTGGTTCATGCACCTGTGTTAAGCCACCAGGCAATGATATTCAGGTTTTTGTTGATCTGCTTAATGATGTTTTGGCTGCTCGTACTCCTGCTGGCTCATGCATTTCATCAGAGGCCTCTGCCACTTTTGTGGATTGTCATCTGGTTAAATCATTCACTCGTACCCTCCAAGTTCTAGACCTGGACCATACCGACTCGTCTAAAGTTGCTGCTGGTATTGTGAAAGCCCTTGAGCTTGTATCCAAGGAGCATGTCCATTCAATTGAGTCTAATGCTGGAAAGGGTGATAATTCAACACAGCCTTTAGATCTTGGTCAATCTGGAAGATTAGAGAATATCAGTGACTTGCCCCAGTCCGTGGAAATGACATCTCAGGCCAATCTTGATTGTCTTCCAGCTGATCATATTGGGTCTTATGATGCAGTTCAATCCTATGGTGGGTCTGAAGCTGTCACTGATGATATGGAACATGATCAAGATCTTGATGGGAGTTTTGCTCCTGCCAATGAGGATGATTACATGCATGAAGCCTCAGAGAATGCTAGAGGTCTTGAAAATGGCATGGAAAATGTTGGGATAAGATTTCAAGTACAGACTCATGGCCAAGAAAATCTTGACGACAATGATGATGAAGAGGATGAGATGTCTGGAGATGACGGTGATGATGTTGATGATGATGAGGAGGAACATAATGATTTGGAAGAAGATGAAGTTCATCACTTGCCACATCCTGACACAGATCAAGATGACCATGAGATTGATGATGATGATGAAGAATTTGATGATGAAGTTATGGAGGAAGATGATGAGGATGACGAGGATGATGAGGATGGAGTGATACTACGACTTGAGGAAGGAATTAATGGAATAAATGTTTTTGACCATATTGAGGTTTTTGGCAGAGATAATACTTTTTCAAATGAAGCTCTTCACGTGATGCCAGTTGAAGTTTTTGGATCTAGACGTCCAGGGCGAACCACATCTATTTACAGTCTTTTGGGAAGAACTGGTGATACAGCTTCTCCTTCACGTCATCCACTTTTAGTGGGACCTTCATCTTCATTCCATCCTCCTACTGGGCAATCAGGTCTATTCTTAATGAATTTATTTCCATATTTTTACTTGTATTTCAATGCTTTGCTCTAGAAAAAAAATTGTTTTCCCTATTTCTTTTGATCGAGTCTTGATGACCTTTATTTCTAAAATAAAAATCCAGATAATTTGTCGGATAACAACTCAATGGCTTTGGATAACATCTTCCGATCGCTTAGGAGTGGACGCCATGGAAACCGTCTGAACTTGTGGGCTGATAACAATCAACAGAGTGGTGGATCAAACGCTGGTGTTGTACCACAAGGTCTTGAAGAGCTTCTTGTCTCTCAATTAAGGCAACCCACCCCTCAGAAGCCATCTAATCAAAACATAGCAGAAGTGGACCCTAAGAATAAAGGGGAGGTCACCCACACTCAAGATTTAGAAGCTGCAAGGACAGAAATCACTGCGGAAATCAATGCTAGTCAAGGAGCTGCTGCAATGGCTCCTACTGCAGTTGATGACTCTAGCAATGCTGAAATAGGACCTGTAGCCACACAGTCTGTACAAACAGATGGAGCAAGTACTCCAACAGACGCAGTTGAGATGCAGTTTGAGCATATTGAAGCAGCTGCACGAGATGTTGAAGCTGTGAGCCAAAACAGCAGTGGCAGTGGAGCAACTTTTGGAGAAAGTCTGAGAAGCTTGGATGTTGAAATTGGGAGTGCTGATGGCCATGAGGATGGGGGAGAAAGGCAGGTTTCTGTAGATAGGATACAATCCGGTGATTCTCAGGCAGCACGGAATAGAAGGGCAAATGTGATTGTTGGCCATTCATCTTCTGCTAGTGGTAGAGATGCATCTCTTCATAGTGTTACAGAAGTTTCTGAAAATTCAAGCCGAGATGCAGATCAAGATGGTCCAGCAACAGAGCAGCAGCTGAACAGTGATACTGGGTCGGGAGCAATTGATCCTGCCTTTTTAGATGCTCTTCCTGAGGAGTTGCGTGCTGAAGTCCTTTCAGCTCAGCATGGTCAAGTGGCTCAACCATCAAATAGTGAATCTCAAAACGCTGGGGATATTGATCCAGAGTTCCTAGCTGCTCTTCCCCCAGATATTCGAGCTGAAGTTCTAGCACAACAGCAAGCACAGAGGTTACATCAGTCTCAAGAGTTGGAAGGTCAGCCTGTTGAAATGGATACAGTCTCCATAATTGCAACGTTTCCTTCAGATTTAAGAGAAGAGGTAAGTTCATTGGTAGACATCAGTTTTGGTGAAGTCTGTGAATCTGAAGTTTGGATGAACATCTTTCTTTTATTGTCAGGTTCTTTTAACTTCATCTGATGCTATTCTTGCCAACCTTACACCTGCACTTGTTGCTGAGGCTAATATGTTGCGGGAGAGGGTTGCACACCGTTATAGTCGTACCCTCTTTGGTATGTACCCCAGAGGTCGTAGAGGTGAAAATTCTAGGCGTGGTGAAAGTATTGCTTCTGGATTGGATGGGGCTGGGGGAAACTTTTCTTCCCGTAGGTCTGACGGAGCTAAGCTAGTTGAAGCTGATGGAGCACCTTTAGTTGATACTGAAGCTTTGCATGCCATGATTCGACTATTCCGTGTAGTTCAGGTATCTGTTTATGACAAGCAGCAGTGTTTGTAAATGTGCCTTCTTTATTTCTTATTATAAATTGTTCTAAATCTTTTGCAGCCGCTCTATAAAGGTCAATTGCAGAGGCTTCTTCTAAACATCTGTGCTCATAGTGAAACCCGAACTGCTCTTGTGAAAATTCTAATGGACTTGCTAATGCTTGATGTAAGAAAGCGTGCTAGTAGTTGTACTGCAGCTGAGCCACAGTATAGACTATATGGTTGTCAGAGCAATGTTATGTATTCACGCCCTCAATCATTTGATGGTAAGGCCACTTGATTAGCCCTGGTTGTAGGAAATGCAGGTTTTAAGAGATTATGTGCTCAATACTTGGTTTTGATGACAATTTTTATACTATGTGGAGTGATACATTACTGATCACATAGTGTACTAGTGGTCCATGATGATGGGTTGTGGTGGCACAGGGACAGAACCAGAAAAAAATTAAAAGGGGGCTGTTTAGCAAAAATTATGATATAGTTTTATATTGTTAATAATTAAAAATATAATTTTAATTATTTATTAAATCTGTATAATAATAAATTTTTAAGACTTAAAAAATAATGTTAAATTATATAACATCCATCAAATACATATTAATTAACTTTATTATATAAATATAAAATTTAGGGAAAAATTATTATTATTATTATTATTTGTCTTCATGATTTGTTTATATTTTTATTTGGATTAAATTTTCTTAGAATTTTACAATTTTGAAGTTAAGGCTTTTATTTAAACTTAAATCATTGTCTTATTCTCACTTAATTCTATTGAAAGGATATACTAATCAAATCACCTAAATCTCTCCTATAACCTAAAAAATAATGACCGAGATAATGATAATAATTGCAACTTTGATTTGGAAGATAATAACAATATATATATGTATATTAAAGGACAACTGGGTTATTTCCTAAGTGGGTACATAAAGGGTGGCAAGCCCTCTGCTAGCAATAACTTTTAGAAAGTAGTATTAAATGGCCTTAGTAAAAAACGAAAAGAAAGATGTATATTACGAATAATAAAAAGAACGAGAAATTTGTATAAAAAAGTAAGAGGTATTATTACATACACCCTGGTGGCCGAAGCATTTGTGGCATTTTATGTTGTTTAACCAATAAAATGACTGTTATTCTGTGATGCTGCTTGCCATTTCTAAATTGGTGTTCGTAGATTTGAATCATCCCAAGCAAACAAAATCCAGGAACTATATTTGGCAGCTTTTTATATTCTCCAATTATATTTTCCCTAGAGCGATTGCTTATGTTAGCAAAGCATGTTTATGAAATGATTTGAATTGTTGATTTTGTAGGAGTTCCTCCATTGCTCTCCCGGCGTGTGCTTGAGACTCTCACATATCTTGCTAGAAATCATCCACATGTAGCAAGATTTATGCTTCAGTTTAGACTGAGTGAACCAGGTATTGATTCACGTGGTAAATCTGTGGCAATTGTTGAAGATGAAGAATGTATCTCCATTGCAATGCTTTTGAGCCTCTTGAACCAGCCCCTTTATCTGAGGAGCATAGCGCATCTTGAACAAGTAATAAGTTATTTTTGAGTAGTATTTCAGCTCCATTCTAATTTTTGTTCCCGGCTGGCTGTGTGGTATCATTTAACATGTGCTTTTGTGTGTTCAAGCTGTTAAATCTTCTGGAAGTCATCATTGATAGTGCTGGAAGTAAATCTACTTCACACGAGAAACCCCAAGTTCCTACTTCTGAGCCGCTATCAGGACCACAAATTTCTGCAGTGGATGCAGATGTACATATGGACTCTGCTATTATATCCTCTGATGTTGATGCATCTGTGAAAGTTGCTGAATCACCAAAAGCCACAGCCTCTGGTACTGATAAGGAATATGAGAGTCAGGAAGTATTGAGCAACCTGCCACAGGAAGAACTACGGCTTTTGTGCTCATTGCTTGCACAGGAAGGGTATGGTCATGGGCTTATGGTTGTTAATTATGCTTATTCTGCTATTTGTATTCTGTCAATGTGCTTAGTTTAGCTGACTGCATGGTATGTGTGGGAGTGAGAAAACCACGGGGGATCAGCCACCTGTTTTCAGATTCTCATAGAAACATTCCTATTCATCTACATTTCAGCACTATTAGTTTAATTCTTGGGCAGCGTTGATGGAACATTTATTTATTTATTTTCCTTTTATTTTAACACCAGTCTTGTGGGTGTTTCCTGTTTGTTGTTAGCAATATCATTATTCAAATCACACACACTTGGATTAGATTCAGTAAGGGTATTGTAAAATTAATGATGTGGTTTGATCTGAAGTTTTATGTTTTTTTCTCAGTTTGTCGGACAATGCATATGCTCTTGTGGCAGAGGTAATGAAGAAATTAGTTGCCAATGCTCCTAATCATTGTCAGCTTTTTGTCACTGAGCTGACAGAAGAAGTTCAAAAGTTGACTTCATCTGCAATGAATGAATTACATGTCTTCAGTGAAGCAATAGAAGCCCTTCTTAGTACATCTTCTTCTGATGGGGCTGCAATATTGAGAGTTCTGCAGGCTTTAAGTTCCCTTGTCACCTCACTGACTGAGAGGGAGGGTGACAAAATTGATCCTTCAGCTCTTTCTGAAGTTTGGGAAATCAATGCTGCTTTAGAGCCTTTGTGGCATGAGCTGAGCAGTTGCATAAGCAAGATTGAGTCTTACTCAGAGTCCGCCTCTGATATTTTCACGCCTTCTAGAACTTTTGTGTCTAGACCTTCTGGTGCAATGCCTTCACTTCCAGCTAGCTCTCAAAATATCTTGCCATATATAGAATCTTTCTTCGTAGTTAGTGAGAAGCTGCATCCTGCTCATCCAGGGGCTATTCATGACTTAGCTATTCCTGCTATTTCTGATGTTGAAGAGGCCAGCACATCTGCTACTCAACAGAAAACATCCGGACCTGCTGCAAAAGTAGATGAGAAAAATGCTGCTTTTGTCAAGTTCTCAGAGAAGCATCGGAAGCTACTAAATGCTTTCATCAGACAAAATCCTGGCTTGCTTGAGAAGTCTTTCTCTCTAATGCTGAAGGTTCCAAGATTTATTGATTTTGATAACAAGCGAGCCCACTTCAGATCAAAGATAAAGCATCAGCATGACCATCACCACAGTCCCTTAAGAATATCGGTAAGAAGGGCCTATATTCTAGAAGATTCTTACAACCAGCTCCGCCTGAGATCAACCCATGATTTGAAGGGACGATTGACTGTTCATTTCCAAGGGGAGGAAGGTATTGATGCTGGCGGGCTTACACGTGAATGGTATCAATTGTTGTCCAGAGTTATCTTTGACAAAGGAGCACTACTTTTTACCACAGTGGGTAATGAATCAACGTTTCAGCCAAACCCTAACTCTGTTTACCAAACAGAACACCTTTCTTATTTCAAATTTGTTGGTAGAGTGGTGAGTTTCACTTTGACGCTCATATCATTTAGGCTCGATCATATAAGATTTGTTTTTTAATCCCCCCTTCCTACCTTGTGCAGGTTGGGAAAGCGTTATTTGATGGCCAGCTCTTGGATGTACATTTTACTAGATCATTCTACAAACACATACTGGGAGTCAAAGTAACATATCACGATATTGAAGCCATTGATCCTGGCTACTTCAAAAATTTGAAATGGATGCTTGAGGTATGTGCAGTTTTGCATTTTGTCTCTCCTTTCTTTTTGCACTCTCTCATCTCATCCATGTGATGATTACTACAACTTTATGTGTTTCTGTTTTTGCAGAATGATATCACTGATGTTTTGGATCTCACTTTTAGCATTGATGCAGATGAAGAGAAACTCATACTATATGAACGGACAGAAGTAATGACTGCTTTGCTACTTGTTGTGATAGTTTGTTAGATTTTTTTCCCCCTCTCTAAATGTGGTTCCCTTGTCTAGGTGACTGACTATGAATTGATTCCTGGTGGGCGGAATATTAAAGTCACAGAAGAGAATAAGCATCAATATGTTGATTTGGTTGCTGAACATCGGTTGACAACTGCTATTCGACCTCAAATAACTGCTTTCTTGGAGGGATTCAACGAATTAATTCAAAGGGAACTGATATCTATATTCAATGATAAGGAACTGGAATTATTGATCAGTGGCCTCCCTGATATTGATTGTTAGTCTCTTGCTTTATCTTTTATATATATATATATATATTTAATGTTTAAATAATTGATGAATAATTCAGGTCTAAAAAAATGATGAGTAATTGCTTTCTGCTCTACATTTTTTCAAGTCTTGTAATTGCATGAGAAGTTGATTAAAACAATTTCTGCATCAATCTTTCAGTGGATGACTTGAGAGCAAATACAGAGTATTCTGGATACACGGTTGCATCACCTATTATCCAATGGTTTTGGGAGGTCGTTCATAGTTTCAGCAAAGAAGACAAGGCACGATTGTTGCAGTTTGTGACTGGCACATCAAAGGTAAACTGCTTCAATATAATTTTTGAACCGTTACGCTGGCAATAAATTTTTACTGTGGTTTTTTCCATTCTTCGCTTTGTATTCAACGTCACCTCCTTGCCTTTATTTTTATATCGAAAGCAACCCCCCTACAGGTGCCACAGCCCGCTCGGACTCCCATGTTCTCATCCTTAATCTTAATATCTACTTGGTTGAAACTTAGTTCCAAGCCAATGAAATGCTGGCTACATTCAACAATGCGTCTCTCACTTCAATCTAGTTTAGGAGAGTGAGATTATAAAGTATGATGTTTTGTGAGATTATTTAGTTTTCTTTTCATCAAAACATCGTCTTGACTGGAGAAATGCCATGAATGAGTGTAATTTATTGACTAGGCTAAGGACGATCTAACTGATCGAGTTTTATCCCCTGGCAACATTCTACCTTTAGTATGAGCTCTGCTCGTTTCTGAAAGCTATAGGGATCATATTCTAACTTGGGCTCTTGATTTTGTTTTATCCTTACCGTTGGAAAATGTGAAACATATCACTGTAAATTGCAGTATGTCTGATCTTAGCTTCAATTTTGCAGGTGCCTTTGGAAGGGTTTAGCGCCCTTCAGGGAATTTCAGGCTCGCAGAAATTTCAGATACACAAAGCATATGGAAGCCCTGAACATTTACCTTCTGCTCATACTTGGTACATCTTCCTCTTCATTTTCAATTGACTATATTTTTTCATCGACCTATTATTCTTGTTTTCTCCTTAAGTTCCTGCTTTTCTTTTATACAGATTAAAGCTATGACTGAGTTCTCAAATATGTAACAATAATTATTTTTTTAATGCAGTTTCAATCAGTTAGATCTGCCGGAATATCCATCTAAACAACATCTGGAAGAGAGATTACTGCTTGCAATTCATGAAGGAAGTGAAGGATTCGGATTTGGTTGACTCCTTTGTTCTTTTATTTTCTCTTCTTTTCTTTTTGGGAGGGGCAAAGGGGGGTTGGTGAATATGGGTATGACATAGTCGGTCTCCTGAATTAGAATTGAGTCGTACAGGGTTTTGACGAGATTTTTAAGTTTGCATCATGTTAATATGTTGTACAGTCGCATATTTTTAATGGGAAATGCCCTTCGGCAGTTTTTCACTTTCTTCTTTCCGTTATGTTATCTGTTTCTTCGCGACGGTTTGTTTGCTAATTAATTAGTTGTGTCACCAAGGCCACTGGTGTGGCTTCCTTTTTTTCGGAAAACGTATTGCCTTTAAAATTCCACCATTTTATAACCCCGTTTGCTTGAACAATTAACTAGGCATTACTCTTCCCTCCCCCCCCCCCCTCCTCCCAACTTCATCTCGTATATTTATCACTTTTTTCTAAATATATTTGTTCAACTTTTAAAATGCAACGTTACATAAAATTATTTTATACAATCATGTCACATGTTGATGTCTTTGCTTGTGGGGTCTCTTCCTCTCCTTTCCTAACAATTAGATTAAAATTTTAAGGATTTGGATTTAAAATATTTTATATAATTAGTAATAGAGAGTTGATTTTGATCATAAATATATATATATTTATGATATTGGTTAATTTTTTTTTCTAATTTATTTTTATTGATACCCTCTTAATGATAATTAAGGAAAGTAATAAATATGCTATATATAATACATTAAGGATATGGGGAGTATGGTTGTCAAATATATTGTGATAATTTTACTCATACTAATTGAACCTATAAATAAATAATTTATTTAATATGAGTAATAATGATACTTGTCTCCTAGAACACCAATGGCCACACTAACTTTTTCATTCAATAATTTAGGATTAAGTAGTAAATCCACCTTAAAAGTATACGTCCAAAAAGCAATGTTTTTTTTTGGTTCAATGTTACATTAGCTACTTAACCCAATAATTTATCTCATTGTCTCTCTGTGTTCCCCCACCTTTTCATTTCCCATGCATTGCGTTCCAGTGACTTTTTCATGCCTCCATCACCACACGGTTTTGATTACCACTTCTCAGATTTTAGCACTCAGATGCGTGACAATATGATTTTCATTGAAAGGGGAGTGAGTAGGTATTGCCATGTTTTCATCAAATCTGTATAACTTGTTTCAGTAGCAACATCTCAAAAGCACCAGGAAAGCAAAACCCATACCAGAAGCAAATCACCACAGCTGATGTTGCAACAAAAGGAAAACAAACAATCTCACGAGTTCCAGACATCTGAGCAGCTTCTCTTTCTCGTTCCCTTTAAATCTGAGAAGCTTTCCTCCTTTCCTTACGACTCAGTTTCAAATATAGTCTCATCAATATTTAAATGTCATAAATCACCAAAAACCAAATAAAAAATCAGTTCAGTTGTATTATCCCATATCAATAAAGCCGGATAAAGTCTTAATCAAATTAAAATAGAAAAAAAAAACATTAAAAAAAGAAAGAATAAGAAGCAATCAAATCAGAACTGCAATGAAGAAAAAGCAAAAAAGAAAAGAACAAAAAGAAATGAAAAGGTGATTGAAGTCTGCCTAATGAGAAGCCACGGCCAACGGAGTGGAAGGAAGAAATGGAGAATCCAAGTCTACCTATTGTGACATCGCTTTGCCCATTGAAGAAGAAGGAAGAGATTGATCAGGTCTTAAAGCAGGGTGTCAAAAGCCTTTGTAAACCCTGATTGCGTCCTCTTCCATCACCTCAGGCTCTCGTCCCCCTGCAAAACCTGATTACTCTCTCAGATGGATGCTCTCATCTGCAAAGGCTCTCTACCACGCTCTTGGTCTCACCGCCTCCAACGACGACGTCGCCGCCCTTCTCTTCCCCGATTGGATTCAGCATCTCAACAAAAGCGGCAGGAGGGTGTCAAAAGCATTTGAAAACGAGAAATTTGCGGAAGAGAGGAAGGAGATGAGGTGCGGTAGGGGATATGGCGGCAGACTGCCGCGGTGAGACGGTGCTGCGTGCTGGGAATGAGGTCGGAGAGGAGGAGGGACAGGTTACGGCGTTAGGGTGGGGAGAATGGGGTCGCACTGGGAAGTTTTTTTAATAATAAATAATAAATAAATATTATTAGGCAGACACGTGGGTTTTTTTCCTTTTATTTTTTTCTTCCATTGCCAGTAAGGAAATTAATATGGCCACGTCAGCTTCCGGGTCAGTGTATTCAATCGCCGCCGAACGCCGGTCACACCTTTCGGTTCAGACAAACTTCTCTAGCTCAAATAAAGGATTTTGTACATTACTGGCAATCTAACCCGTTTTCATTATGAGCATGGGCTTTCTCACTGGGATTTTGCACCGAAAGATGGTTCTTTTTTCTGCCTATTTCGGGGTCGTCTTCTCTTACCTTCGGCAGGCTCTGTCCTATGACTCAAATTCTTTTGGCCCAAAATCAGAGGCTGGAGTAGGGTATTCCAATTCTTACAAAGCTATAGACTTGAATTCTGAAAGATTCCAGGAAGCTACTGGTTCTCTTCCAGAGGAAAGTGATTTAATAGATTCTAATGATTCCTGGCCAGAAATTGAGCCCAAAATAGTGTTCTGAAATTATGGACAACGCTGAAACCACTTGTATTGAAGAAACCGACTCGCCGAAATTGGTGTTTAAGTTCGAATATCAGAATTGGAAACCCATAAAAGTATTCAACCAAAGCAATGATGGAAGTTTCCATTTCGTCAACAACCCAGATACAGCTTCTGCAAGCACCAACAAATATGAGTTCATCTCAGGCAAGGGTGCCAGCCACTTCTTGGAGGAACCCAAGATTTCGATTCTCACTGATAAGGAATTATTTGTTCAATCGAATGATTGTTCATTCCCAATTTTGGGGGTGGCAGTGGGGCACCTCACATGCAGAGCTTGCTTCGGTTTCGAGAGAGAGAAGAAAGACATATGAGAAGGGGAGAGAGTTGACCGAGGTGTGGCCAAAAGAAATGAGAGTGAGAGTTGACTGAGGGGAGTGAGAACACTCGAGTCTCTTAGGTCGGTTTGGTTTGAGGGAGGGGAGGGGAGGGGGAATGGGGTATTTTAATGGAGGGGAAAGGATGGAAGGATTTAGGAGGAGAGGGAGATAAATTTTTTTGACACTGATAATATTACTCTTATATTATAAGATAGATTTTAATATTATCTTGTTTGATTTTAAAAAAATTATCTTCATAAAAATAAGGATTTTTGTAAGCTTTATTAAATATATAATAATGTTTAATTATAAATAATATTAATACAATTATATATATATATATATATATATATATATATATATTGAAAATTAAGACGATATTTTATTAAGCTATACAAATCAATCATGAAATGAACTTGAATGATAATGTTTTTGTGTAATTCTTTTTTATTATAAAGTAGAGATCTCAAACTCATGGAGTCTTAATTTATAACTTTTTAAAATATATAAAATTAGATATGAATTTTTAAAATTAGAATTTTTTTTTGGGTAAAAAAAATCAGAAAATTTTAAATAAAACATTAAATGGTTTAAAACGGGTGGATCGAACTGGTTAGATGAATGGTTAGAGGGTTTTACGTTCCAACCGGCTCAGTACGGTATAGTTTTAATAATGTGGAGGACGACCTGCAGTAAAAAAATGACGTCCTTTTATTAGAGTTAACAGATCCCACAGTTTTGATCCCTTCTACAAAATTGACGTGTTCTTTTGTATTAAGAAACAAGTTTGAGTATTTTTAGAAGAAAAAAAGAAATCCTAAACATTCAAGACTATTGGTCGAAGGCTCGAAGCGTTGCTTTCACTGCGCTGGAGGAGACGTGCTTGAGTATCACTACCCGTTGGATTGTCTGGACGCTGAGGATTCTTCGGAAAGGAACCAGTTATGTTGCCGCCTCAACTTGGGCCAATCTCCACGCATCATCCCCTCGTCTGAGAGATCTCATCATGGCATTTTCTTCCACGTTGCCGTGTCATTCTTTCCCTTCGCTTTTTCAGTTTATTGAACTTCGCGGCGTCAACGTATTAAAATTCCGGCCTCTGGTTCCCATGGCTTTTAATTCAAGGGAACCACTGCATTTAGCAGGCAAGCGCAAAGAAAACCACAGCAAAAAAAGTGATGTCCACCACAAGCGAAGCATTTTCGAAATTCAAGCCTCAAGCTCGACGTCGAGCTCGAGTTCTTCCTCCTCCGCCACAGATCTGGTCTTAGTTAGCTCTTTGATCACAGTCACGTTGGCGGTAGCGAATCGTGTGCTTTACAAGCTCGCTCTCGTTCCCATGAAGGATTTTCCCTTTTTCCTGGCTCAGTTTACAACTTTTGGGTCAGCCTCTTCTGTGATATTCCTCTTGCTGATGCATTCCTCTAGTTTTTTCGCCTGTTAAATTTTTTGGGTTTATAAGATTATCAGCTTTACTGTATATCTTACAAATGATTTGGTTTGGTGTAATATAGGTATATAATTATATATTTTACTATCTTATATATACGATCTCGGGCAGGAATTGTTACGCGCGAGATGATGGCCATTCCGAAATTGCGCTTCTTGGCTGTTGGTTTTCTTGAAGCTTTGGCAGTGGCTATTGGGATGTCTGCTGGAGGTACTTTACAAAGAGTTGCTTAATCAAGGATTGAGAAACCATTTTGCGTTCTGTTATTTGTATATCTATGTACATTCGATTTCTTATTGAGTGTTAGGTGCCATAAAATTGTGATTTTGTCTCCTTTAAGGGGGTTAGTAAACGAATGGTTTTCTATCGGACTTGGGGAGAAGAAAACAAAACAGTTGAAGTTATAAAATTTCTAGAGAAAGAGAAAAAAAAAACAGTGGCTACTATTGATATGCCATGTAATATGTGTGGTGTTATGCTGTGGGTTTTCTTTTATACTGAATATCATTTGCCTTCTGCAGCCGTACTTCCTGGACCTGTCATACCCATATTGAATCAGGTATTTTAACTATTTAAACAGTCTTTGTCATCCACAAATGAGAGATGGTGACAAACAAAAATGGTGTCATCTTTACCTCTGGCGATGTTTGCTTTACTTTCATATTTTCATTTATCTATCATGCATTTGGCATACAGAATTGCTTGACCAAATCAAAATATGCTTAGATGATTTGATCTTTAAGTTGCCTCTCTTAATTCGAGTGTGTCCTGCATCATTGATTGTATAATTTCCGTTGCCCATCCTTTCATCATGACTAAGTGGAAGAGAACCCCCAAATATTTATGTGAAATCTTTACAAAATGTGATTAAAAATTAAGAGTAAAATATATTAACTTTCCCTCTTATTTATCTTAACTACATATACTTCCCTTTTATTTTTTGGAAACTATAGAAACCTCCTTTAAAATTAATAGTCACAAAATACAAACCTTCCTTCTACTTTTAAGATTTCATTTTCATTCCTCCATTGTCCGTTAAATCACATATGTTGGACCAAAATACCCTTTTTTGAACATGTAAGTTAGGTTACCAAAAAAAAAAAAAAATCAGTGCATATATATAATTATATATTACTTTTTTATTCATATCTTAAATTCTGTAGATATGCAAACTTCTTTATTTAATTTTTTTTATAAAATAAATACGTTTATCTTTCTTTAAATTTTATTTATTTGAATACATTTTTTTATAAATTATTCTTTTAAATATTACCCTACTTAATTATTTAAAATTCTTAAAATTGGAGAGAGAGATTTGACAATCAGATTACTAGGGCTAATTAATAATTTTAAATTTTGTGACATAATTTAAAATAAAAAAATTGAGCATTTTGGAATCTTTAACAGAATATTCCTGTTTCAAAATAGGGCTAAAGTAGTATAGGTTTTTAAAACAGAAGAGAGGTCTTTTTAAATGTGGCAAATTGGAAGGGAGGTGACTGTATTTTGCTTAATAATTAACTGGCTTGAAATATGTTATTTAGAGCATTAGCGTGCATTAACTTAAGAATCTCAACATACTGCCTTTTTTTCCAGACATTTTTGGTTTGGCAACTAATATTTTCAACCCTCCTCCTGGGTAGAAGATACTCAATCAACCAAATTGCCGGGTGCCTACTTGTAGCCACTGGGGTGGTGGTGGCTATTTCGAGGTATGTAACTCCAGTATCCTGGGAGTGGACAAATGATATGCCACTCTCTGAACTGTCCATATTCAGTGTTTCTTAGTTATCTAATTAGTCTGAGGCCCTGGAACTATTATTAACCACTTTTGGTGGGACACATCTGAAATTCTGAATAGCTTGCTTTTAATTTTAGGAGTATAGATTATTGAGTTCCAATTGAGATTTGGCATAAATGTGTGCTGAGGCACATGACAGTTGAAGCATATTTATGATAGTAACGGAGTTATTTCTGATCCAGAAAAACAGAAAAGCAGATATATCTGAGAGTAATTTTAAATTTGTTTTTTATTGGTCCATAACTGTTATTGTATACTGTTCTTTAGACTCCCTTTTTTTCTTGGTACTTTTTTCAATCTTATGATGTAAACTGTAAAGTACTTTCTGTGTGTGTTTCCTTATTGTATGTGTTTCAGGAAGAAAACTAGATTTGTTGTATGTTTAAAAGGTTTGCTTAAAAGTGAAAAACTATTATAAATATTGTAACTCCTCAGGTGGCTTGATGGCCTTCTAACTTGAACGTGACAGAGAATAGTCAAATTTGTTTCTGTCATTTCTTGTGACAGATTATGTAAATTTTGTAACAATGATCCTACCCATGTCTTTCAGTTTGGTTTTTTTTTAGGGTACTAATCTTGCACAGTCAATATCTTTGCTTCTTCTTCTTATCTTTTGTTGTCCATTACAGTCATTATATTTGCTTGATTTGTGGTTCTGGTTTTGCTATGATGAAATGGGCCCCTGGCTGGTTAATCATTTGCATTCTACAATTGCAGTGGGTCTAATGCAGGTCAGATGTTATCTGAAGTTGAGTTCTTATGGCCAGCATTGATGATAGTTTCTAGCGCTTTTCAAGCTGTTGCATCTATAATCAAGGTTTGTCATTTGAATTGAGGCGGCTTTTGGGTTAACTTTATTTTAAGCAAAATCACAAGGTTTTTTCATTTTCTTCTATGGCAGGAGTCTATTTTCATTAATGCTGCCCTTCAACTTAAGGTATGGGTGTTTCACTTAGTGTATTATTGGGGCCACCAGAATCATGATTGCAGTTGGCAATACAAGTGATGCATGGGTTGGTTTACAAGTTCTTAACTTGTCTACATGCAGGGAAAATCGCTGGACATATTTGTGGTCAATTCCTTCGGATCTGGATTTCAGGTATGGGCTGTTTCAGTTTAGATGCCTTAGTTGGCACAGCGTAAACTATGTTCAAAATAATAAGAGAGTGTGAGGAATTATGATAACAGAAGATAGTCTCCTCAGGGAAGGACTATATTGCTTAGCCCTTGAGGATTTACTGTTGCTGATTTGTATTATCTTGCGTGAAAAGGCCAAAAAGTCATTTATATAAAAAAACAATAATAAGGTTGACAAGTTAGAATGTCTTATCCCTCCAAGGAAAAGTCGCTATGATGAGCATTCACGTGGGATGGTGTAGAAAGGATGAGTCAGTCCGTAACTTTATGCTCATTCAGCAAATGTGAAATTATAAGTTCAACATAGACTGTGTGCCTTTTTTATGTGCTTTACTAGCTCGCCCTCATTTCCATGAAGGATTTTTGCTTTTTCCTGGCTCAGTTGACAACTTTTTGTGTCAGCCTCTTCAGTGATTTTCCTTTTGCTATTGCATTCCTTTTAGTGTTTTCCCCCTGTTAAATATGATTTTTTGGACTGCAGATCAATCAGAAAATTCATTTTGGCATTTTACTTTGAGTTGTCTCTGATTGAATACTACTTCCTCCTTTGAAAGTTTTAGTGCAGAATGCAGAAGTCAAATGATTCTACAAATTCTTGTTTTGAAAATGTCTTGCTTGCTAGATATTAAACTGTAATCTGATCATTCGAATGATGTCCATTTTATGTTTAAGACTTGCATAATGAAAATAAGGGTTTGTGCGTATATATATAGTTTCCTAATTATTATCATTATTACTTTTTCAATGTAGGCTCTTTTTGTTCTTCTCCTTCTACCATTTCTTTCTAATTTGAAAGGGATACCTTTCGTTCAACTTCCTTCATATTATAAACGCGCTGCTGGCTGCTTTCTAAATACTGGAGCTGATACAATAGGTAAGCTCTGACAAATTACGAGCCATCCAATAACAGACCTTAATGCATGGCTTTCTACTTTAGCACTATAACTGTATGGATTTCTGTTCATTCTTCTGCTGTTAATATCAGACTTGATATCGTATGAGATCTCATTTTTTCAGTTGATTTCTATCAATGCCTAGACCAACGTTGATACAAGAATTAGAGTTCGGTTATAATTGTCTATGAACTAGCCTATCGCTTAGAGAATTTGGCTGCAATTGTCTAAGTAGAAAGAATGGTTAGTTGATTCTTGCTTGAGACTAGTTGATCACCGTTCAGAGATTATTGTCTGTCTATTCTTGTTTTTTTTTTTATCAAATACTATGGATTAAGCCATAAAGTAAGAGGTGCTAACTAATAGCATAATGCTCCATATAAATATCTTTTAAGCAAAAGATCACTACACCCTAAAGGCAGGGCATCAAAGGACACATGTAATAAGCATTCTAAAAGATGGGCCTGGAATGCTGTCCAGTATGTTCATCTATTATTTTTGGAGAAGCATTGTTCAGAAAAAATGAGAACTTCCTAGCCCTTAATCTTTTATTTCCTTAATTTATTATTCGCCATTCACGTTCTTCACAATCCTGATGTTCATGTCTCAGGTTGCGATGGGGCTCCCTTCCTTCCGCTACTTTACATCGTCATTAATTTGGCATTCAACATATCAGTGCTTAATGTAGTCAAAGTTTCTTCTGCACTTGTTGCTTCCCTGTTGGTAATGTTGTCAGGTACTCACGCTTTCCATATCTATATTTATTTCATTTAATAGAAATTTGACTGTCCAGTGTCTTGCATTAATTGATTCCCCTTTCGGTAATTGATGCATGCTTGTAAATTTGCAGTTCCAATTTCAGTTTATATTCTTTCCCTTCCACTGCCGTATCTTCCTGGGGGAACAACCTTGAGCCCCTTTTTTCTGCTTGGCTGTGCAATTCTCGTATGTGGTCTTGCCCTGTACAACGCAACACAACTTTCCAAGCGTGGTTCTAAGGTTGACTAATAAAGCAGATCCGTCCCGTGAAATCAGTGCTCGGGAGGCTCTAGTTATAGATAGCTCACTGACTCAAGTGAAATATAATTCTTTTTTTACCAGGTACATTTTGTATATAAAAAAACACGTTTCAGCAAACTTCTAACATATTTGTTTTAGCTTTTTGGTAGTGGTTTTACCATGGACACTTATTTAGTAGCCTGATATACCCAATCCAATATGACATATTGTATCGGTTTTTTATTTTGGTGCAAGTTGAATACAAATAGTCAAATAGAGGTAGAATCCAACCCTGAACTTGACTCAGGGTATGCATATTACTTTCAATTTTTTCAGAGCATTAAATAATTGATTCTATGAGAATGCTTTCATTGGTACCTCATAATATCGTATGTTTGATTCATCTATTATTATTATTATGAAATTAGCATTTTAATTTCACTTGGCATATTAAATTGATTTATTTATCTTAATGTTATATAATGACGTGTTTTGCAAATTAGAATAATGTTACTTTCGGTCTTTTTTTTTTTTAAGGAAATTTATCTTAGATGGAAGTAATCATACTTTTACTCATGAGAATGCTTTCATTGAAACATGATAGCAATTAATATTACTTCCGGTTTTCAATATAAGACTTAATTAATTTTTTTTGGAAAAATTGATAAAATAAAATAAATTACTTTAAAGTATTTATCATCATTTTTCTCCAATATCCACATTGACTAGCACTAATTTTGTTTTCAATGTTTGTTCCTTCAAACCATGATGATTCCCCTTTTTCATTCTCCCGATAATTGTTTTCAGTATTGGTCTCATCAATATATATTTATTGATAAACAATACATTTGAAACTTTTAATATAAAAATATGCAAGTTATTTGAAATAGATGATTATAAAATAATTACATGATTTGTTATGCTTACAAATAAATATTGCTTATCGTATATAAAATAAAATATTGCCTAGCTCGTCATAAAGACTAAAATATATGATAAATATTATGTACCTTATAAAGCAAAGTTTTAGAACCACAAACTGTTCTTCTATGCTTACAAAAGCTTCGAAAGATCAAAATGCTATATCTAAACTTTATATAAACTTTTTCGTGCAATGTTGGGTAGCAATACTTGTTTATTTAAATTAGCTAAGTGGTTATTATATTAAGGATGAATAGGGATGAAAATAGGTTAGGTAGACATTATCTAAATAAGTTTGATATTACAATAGAGATTTAAAGCCTAAGCTTAAACCTGGGTATATATGTAGGCTTTTTTAGGGATTGAAATATGTTAGGTTAAGCATTATAGGTATGAGTCTGCAATACAAATTTAAAGTTTAAGCCTAAACCTCAGTGTGTTTGTAAGTTTTTTTTAAGGTATGAGCCCGAACTTTCAAAAAGCTTGAAGCCTATTTTAAAACATACTTACAATGTAGGCTTTTAAATAGCTTGTAAAACTTATGCCTCCATATTTATATATAACCATTTAAGCCTATTTACAATCCTACATTATATCTTAAAAATCTCACATCTATTCTCGTCATAATATAATGGGTTAATAAGGAAAACAAAAAAATGACCAGTGACAATAGTTGTTCAAGTAAGTAGAGATAAGAAAAACTAATCGTTTGTTGACTAATGAGATATTTTTTGAAATAGACCAAACAATAATGAGCAACAAGGAAAATTAGATTTTACCTTCTACTATTCCTATGTAAATGGAGACAAACTCCTCTTACTAAGATTATAACATTTTATTTAGCAGTAAAATAAACTCATAACAATTATTATG
Organism: Acacia confusa; assembly: GCA_037074495.1. NCBI lineage: Eukaryota > Viridiplantae > Streptophyta > Magnoliopsida > Fabales > Fabaceae > Acacia > Acacia confusa. The sequence goes on from CM073506.1 coordinate 40,826,233, forward strand.
TTCTAGTAGACGACACAAATCAAGGGAGAGGAAGTGAGTTGGCATTGTCATATTGAGCAATTAAAGAGAAGTGATGTATGAGGTGAATGATTGATGTGAATGTAAGGTTTGAGTGTGTGTGAATAACGATGAGATGAGATGTGAAATTTAGCATTAAAAATGAGTTGGTAAATTTATAAAATTATTTAGATAATTATACTTATATAATGACTCAAATAAAAAAAGTTAAATAGACTAAACTTATAGACATGTAAATTAGACCTTATGAAAATAGACACAACCTATCTATTTATAAATAGGTGGCAATATGTTAAGCTTGAGCCTTTTTATCTAAATAGGTCCAAGTCTAACCTATTTACTAGGCCTACCATATGTCTTTCTTGAGGAAGGAAGGAATATTACTTAAATAACACATATTATGGTTAGTTGTGTTCAAATAATACAATGTAATGAACCCATCGTTTCATCACGCTTAGTGTGGTTATTACAAATATAAGTGTGATAAAAAATCTAATGAGTTGAAATATTAACCAGGATTGCGTCTAAATGTAATACCCCAGATTATTATTATTTATATTTATGATACTAATAATAATGATAATGATATAGTATTAGTTTAATTTTAGTAGTTTAGATTGATTTAATTAGTTTAGATGAATCTGATTTTATTAATTTAGATTGATTGATTTGATTGAATTTAATAATTTTGGTAATATTTTATAATTCATTAATTGACAATAGCTAAAGAGCTAAACCCTAACGTAGACTCCAAGTTTAGCTCTAACTATAAATATTAGCCCTAGCTGCCTAACCTTAGCCTTTGCCCATATTTCTCTTCTCCTTACTTCTTTCTCTGTAAACTCTGCGGCAAATTGCTCGTTTAGGAATTTAGCAAACACGGAGACTAGGTAATCTTAATCCCTAGAATAATTCTTCTCCTTTGCAACTGAACCCAAAAAGGTAGATTGTCATGGTTTAGTTCAATTCGCATAAGTTGTGGATTATGATATGACTTCCTTGTAAATACATATATTTCTCATAAGTTTGTGTGAGTCCTGTCTGCTCCTTCCATGTGTCCCTGCTTGCGCTGCAGTTTTTCTTTTTCTACTTTAAGGTTCCTTTTGTTTCAGCAAACCCACGCGCCTGACCCGTAATGTTTCTTTTGCATTTAAAGCATCAGCCCCTTAGCTATTTGAATCACATATTCATATATATATGGGCATGAGTGTGTGACACGGCTTTGATTCCTTTTATTGAATATTGAATGAAACCCCATCACGTCGGACCTGCATGATTATTCTTCGGTTTTTGTTTGTTTTGCTTAATAAATCCGATTTATAGGCTAACATAAATACCTATATATGTATGTATATATATACATACAGGTATATATATATTTTGAAGAAGCATAACGTCCTGATCCTTTTTTTTTTTATTTCCCACACACACATATATTGATATATTTTAATATTATAATACTTTTAGACATAGATCAGGCTTTTATCCAATGCTTTGTTGTTTTATTTATTTTATTCTACTTTTATTTTCTTTAAGAACAATTAAAATAAATAAGCAGTGAGAGGATAACTTTGAGATGATACCTCCTAAAGTGATGAACACAACCCTTAGGCTTTATGCCCTCGAAATAATATTTGATGTGAACCGATTGTATCCGTTCTTTCCAAAGTGGTGTCTGGCAAGTTTTCGGGATACTAGTAGCAACTTTGGGAAGGGGTGTGCATACTAGGAAGAAATATTTTTATGGCTAAATTTGATGAACTGTGACTGATAGGTTCCCAGGTCACAGAGTAGACTGGCAGGTTTCTGGGTCTACCACGGTTTTTTTCCCACTAGAAAATTCTAAAAACAATGACACCTTTTTTAATTTATACATATACACATATGATGTCTTTATTTTATTTTATTTTGGAATTGAATTAATTTATTTTACAATTATTCAATCTTATTTTGTAATTAATTTATCTTATTTTAAAATTATTTTATTTTGGAATTAATTTATTTCATTTTAAAATTATTTTATTTTATTTTGTAATAAATTTATTTTATTTCAATTCATATCAAATTATTTATCTATTTAATTATTTCTGTTTTATTTTACTTCATTTTATCTTTATTTAATTATGATTACCAGCATTTGCTGATATGTGTATTCTTGGGCTGCGATGATCCTTCGGGGAAGCAGAATTTTAGTGAACAGATGGCAAGAGTTTGGAGCTAGCAGTGAGATGTGAGAAAGAACGTCCAATTAAATTTTAATTACCTCCCTTTTTATTTCTATATTTCACACAAGACATTTTGTTTTGATTTAGATTTATTGTGATGTAATAAGTAGCCTTACACTTGTCCCATACAAGTGCGGTGGTAACACTACCCGAATTTGGTTATTTCGAATTTTAGTTATTATTTATAAAAATCATAAAAATTTTATGTCATTATAACTACTAGAAATTTGGGGGTGTTACACTAATTTATCATGCTCTTTTCATATACTAATATAAGTCATTTTTTAAAGTCTTTTATGTTACTACGAAACGATAAGATGTTTGAAAAAAATTCTACGACATTTTAAAAATTTTAAATTTAAAACATCTATAAAGCTATATCAAAATTACTTAAAATTTCCAGTAATTAATTGGGACTAGACTTTAAGAGGGTTTACTATATTTGAAGAAGGATAAATTTTAAAAGAAAGTGTGATAACTAATTAACAAGCAGATTATTGTTAGCAAAACAAATAATTTTTTTTTTTTGAAAACTGTAATACCCCAGATTATTATTATTGTTGTTGTTAATAATAATAATAATAAAATAATGGTAGTAGTAGTAGTAATAATAAAAATATAATAATAATAATAATGATGATGATGATAATGATAATGATAATAATAATAATAATAATAATTGTATAGTACTGTCTAATTTTATTAGTTTAGATTAATTTGATTAGTTTAGTTAGTTTAGATATATTTGATTCTATCAAATTTATATTGATTGATAGAATTTAATAATATTGTTTTATGATTTGTTTTTTTTATAACAAACAAATATTTATCTTTATCTATAATAAAATTTTCCTTTTAAAAAAAAAACTTTCCACGTTATGAGTTTACCTATTTCATCTTTAAATAACATATTAAATCACAGAGTAAATGTTGTTGGTTTTTATTTATTAATTAATTGTCAATAGCTAAAGAGCCTAGAGCCCAGCCCATAGCTAAAACCCTAGAAGTTTAATTATAAGTTAGGTTTAGCCGCCTAACTTTAGTCATCGCTCATTAGCTCTCTCTCTGAAAAATTCTTTGCGGCAGAATTTCTCTTCTAGGAGCCTAGCAAACACGGAGACCAGGTAATCCTAATCCCTAAGAATTTAATTGTTGGTAGCGTTAGAATGTTGATTGGAATTGACTGATTGTAATCCTAATCCCTAACAATAGAAATCCATTGCTACATGTCATAATTTGTTTCTTTTGCTACTTCAATTTTTGAATTTCGATCACTTTGTGTATTCCAATCTGTGTTGCATTTTTTTGTTTCTTTTACTCCAGTTTCTGTTGAATTCTGAAGATTCATGAGGCTTTGTTGCGATTTTGTCGATCTACTGATTCGGATCTCATTACATGTATTGCATTGTCGTAGCTTGTTCGGAAAGTTCATGAATTAAGAACGAAAAGGATCGGAAAATACTCTAGTTTTGCATCTTTTTAATTTGAAATGTTTATAGTTAAACTTAGCGGTAATCTTGCGATGCATCTGGACTTGTTACATAATGTTGATGTACTTTTTGACCTTTGCTACTTAATTAAGGAAGAGAACAAAACCGCATGGCAAGATTTGCACTTTTAACTCATTATGCATTGCTTAGGTGTCATGAATAATATTTATGAAAAATGTTTGCTATTTGTAGTTCTGCCATTTTTTTTTATTTATTATTTCCTCCACCTAAGTATATTGATATATTATAATATTATAATAATTTGACATAGATGCATGCCCTTATATTATCTAATGCTGTTTTATTTAATTTAAATTTATTATATATATATATATATATTTGTTTATTTATCTATTGAGAGTGTTTAAAATAATTAAGCTGTGGGAGGATAGCTTTGGGATGGTACCTCCTAAAGTGATGAACACACTTTTAAGGCTTTATGCTTTCGATATGTTATTTGATGTGAACCGATATATCCGTTCTTCCAAAAGTGGTGTTTGGCAGGGTTTTCCGAGACACTAGTAGCAACTTTAAGAAGAGGTGTGCACACTAGAAAGAATGATGATATAGCCAATTTTGATGATTTGTAACTGGCAAGGTTTCCCGGGTCTACCATGGTTCTCTTCCCACTAAACAGACTGGCAGGGTTTCTGTAATACCCTAGATTTTATTATTTTTTTATAATAATAATAATGATAATAAATACTAATAATACTAATATTAAAATTTAAAATTTATAATAAAGTAATGTGTGTGTAGATATGTGTGTGTGTGTGTGTGTCATAATAATAATGATAAATGGATAGGTAAAGATAAAAATTTAAATTAGAATCTAATAGGTGATTTGCCATTATTTATTAAACTAGTAATAGTTAAAACCTAACCCACAGAGCCCAACCTATAGCAAACCTTAATTTCAACTATAAACTTAGGACTAGTCATCAAACCCTAACCATCATGTAATACCCCAGATTATTATTGTTGTTGTTGTTAATAATAATAATAATAAAATAATGGTAGTAGTAGTAGTAATAATAAAAATAAAATAATAATAATAATAATTGTATAGTACTATCTAATTTTATTAGTTTAGATTAATTTGATTAGTTTAGTTAGTTTAGATATATTTGATTCTATTAAATTTATAATTGACTGATAGAATTTAATAATATTGTTCTATGATTTTTTTTTATAAAACAAACAAATACTTATCTTTATCTACAATAGAATTTTCCTTTTTTTAAAAAAACTGTACTATCCATCAAAATAAAATTATTCAAATTTGTATCCTATATGATCGTAACCGCAAGGATATTTTATGAATATAAGAACATATCTTATGTGCGATATAATTTTTTAAAAATAACTGTACTATTTATCGATATAAAAATATTTAAATTTGTATATATCTTGTATAATAATAACAAATATTTTTGTTCAACCAAGCTATTATATAAATATAAGAATATAATGGGCAGATTCATTTTTCTATTCCGTGAAAAAAAAACCTTTCCACGTTATGGGTTTACCTATTTCATCTTTGAATAACATATTAAATCACAGATTATGTAATACCCTAGATTTTATTTTTAATAATAATAATAATGATAATAAATACTAATAATACTAAGATTAAAATTTATAATTTATAATAAAGTAATGTGTGTGTAGATATATATATATATATATATATATATATATATATATATATATATATATATCATAATAATAATGATAAATGGATAGGTAAAGATAAAAATTTAAATTAGAATCTAATAGGTGATTTGCCATTATTTATTAAACTAGTAATAGTTAAAACCCAACCCACAGAGCCCAACCCATAGGAAACCCTAATTTCAACTATAAACTTAAGACTAGTCATCTAACCCTAGCCAGCACTTAGGACTAGTTCCCTCTCTAAAAATTTTTGCGACATAAATTCTCTTCTAGGAGCTCTGCAACCACGGAGGTCAGGTAATCCTAATCCCTAGAGTAATGTTGGTAGCATTAGAACGTTGATTGGAATTAATTGATTGTAATCCTAATCCCCAAGAGAATAAGAATTAATTGTTGGTGGCATTAGAATGTTGATTGGAATTAATTTATTGTAATCCTAAACCCTAAGACAGTTTGAATTTAAGGTGTGGCATGTGGGATTCAACTTTGAGAATTTGATTATTGCTAGATGAACCGTCTACATTCTTACGTGTACTGTTTCTTCGATTTGCCCAATGGTTCCATGATTTGATTAAAGACTTTGCTTTATGGGATTCATATAAATATACACTGCAACTACCTCACGCATGAATTGATTGGATATTTGCTTTATGAGGTTACATGTTTTTGTTTGCTAATTTGTTTCGTTGCAACCTGTACGCCTCTATGCGGAATATATACATCCGATTAACCCCCTCGACTTGCATGCGAGAATGTTGTATTACTCTATGATTTTCGGTTTTGTTCTTTCGCTTTTTTTTTGTCCATTCCTCCAGCATCTTTAATGAATATTAACTTAGGGTTCTTGATTCTATGCGGGGCCCACCTATGGAATCAATTCCAGAATCCATACTCACTTTTAATTGCAGTGGGCTCCACTTGTTGGTTCAGTATCTCCTTTTGATTCAAAATTTTATATATGTGTATGACTTTTGCATATTGCCTTTCAGATTGTTTTTTTTTGGTTTGGACATGTGGGGTCCACCCAAGTTTGATTCAATATCATTCTATGATTCAAATATATGTGTTTGACATCAATAAATACGTCCCTGATTCCTTACATTTTATTACTCACACACACACATATATATTAATATATTTTAATATTATAATAAATCTGGACATAGATCAAGCTCTTATCCAATGTTGTTTTGCTTTGTTTTGTTTTGTTTATTTTGTTTATATATATTTTTTTATTTTTTTTTATGTTCTTTAAAGAAGCATTTAAAATAAATAAACAAATGGGAGGATAGCTTTGGGGCGGTACCTCCCAAGGTGATGAACACATCCTTAGGCTTTATGCCTCCGATATGTTATTTAATGTGAACCGATTATATCCGTTCTTTCCAAAGTGGAGCCTGGCAGGATATCCGGGGTTCTAGTAGCAACTTTGGGAAGAAGTGTGCACACTAGGAAGAAAATTACGATATGGCCAAATTATGAAGATTTGTGACTGGCAGGGTTTCCCGGGTCACAGGGTAGACTGGCAGGGTTTCCCGGGTCTACCATGGTTCTCTTCCCACTAGAAAACTCTAAAAACCATGACACCTTTTAGTTTATACACATACACACATGATGCCTTTATGTTATTTTATTTTGCAATTAATTTATTTCTATTATTTTATTTTATGTTGGAATTGATTTATTTTACAATTATTTAATTTTATTTCGTAATTAATTTATCTTATTTTATAATTATTTTTTTTATTGGAATCAAATTATTTTATTTTATTTTATAATTTATTTATTTTATTTTAATTCATATCAAATTTATTTATCTATCTACTTATTTCTATTCTATTTTATTTCATTTTACCCTAATTAATTAGGATTACCAGCGTTTGCTGATGTGTGTATTTTTGGGCTGCGATGATCCTTCGGGGGAGCAGAGTTTCAGTGAACAGGTTTCAAAAATTGGGGCTAGCCGTGAGAAGTGAGGATGACGGACAATAAACTCTAGTTATCTACTTTCATTTATTTTCATTAATTTTATTTTTCGAAATAATGTTTAAGATTAGAATTATTTCCTGTAATAAGAAGTCTTGCACTTGTTTCATACAAGTGCGGCGGTGACACCTTCCGGATGTTGATTATTTTGGATTTCTATTATTATTTATGAAAACCATTGGAATATTTATGTTATTTGAACTTTAGAAATCCGGGGTGTTACAGATTAAATGTTGTTGGTTTTTATTTATTTATTAATTGTCAATAGCTAAAGAGCCTAGAGCCCAGCCCATAGCTAAAACCCTAGAAGTCTAATTATAAATTAGGTTTAGCCGCCTAACTTTAGTCATTGCTCATTAGTTCTCTCTCTGAAAAATTCCTTGCGGCAGAATTTCTCTTCTAGGAGCCTAGCAAACATGGAGACCAGGTAATCCTAATCCCTAGAATAACTTTTCCCCTTTACGACTGAAGTTGATTCCTCATAGAATAAATTGATTCGCATAAATTATTATAGCATGATCCCTTGTATCTCTTGTATGCACATATTTCTCCTCCTCGTTCTGTGTTCCTTTTGTACGTCCATCTTGTATGGTGCCTTTTCACAGAAATACTTTGCAATATACTATGAGGGGGGGGGGAAAGTTTTCCCCCTTGGATTTGGATAATCCTTATCTTCCTTCCTATAAAACCTGCGGTTCCAAAGGTATTATTCTGATGGTTGAGTGAATGTTGGATTTGTTTCTCCTTTAAGTGATCGGAAATTGAAGCAATTAGAACAAAGTCGAGGAGGATATCCAATGCATGCGCACTGATTATAATTGTCTCTGTGTTTCTTTATCAAGTCTATGTCTCTGGATTGTGTTTTATTATTATTATTATTATTTTGTGATTGTAGTTGTTCTGGAATAAGAACACAAGATATTTTGGACTTGACCTAGGATTAAATCCCAGGGCCTACGTACCCTTGAGAGGGATCAAAGTCCACGTAGTTCGATATACAGATAAGCGTTTAGCCAGAGGGAGTGGGGGTGTGTGCTCTGTGTAAATTGAAGAGCTAGGGTTAGAGTGTGTGTACCTTATTAGGGGTTTTCCCTATTTATAGGCATACCTGGGCCCTATCTTGATGGGTTGGCGTTATCTTATTATTAAAAGATATAAGATATCTTTTAATGATAGATCCTTAATTTGAGGGATCCTGATAGGGATATTGATGGATTAATTCTGATCTTCTTGATTTGGATAGATTATTGTGATTATCCATAGATATTGCTTGTTGGGCTATCCTCATAGTGGGCCCATAATTTAGATCCGCAACAGTTGCCCCCTAGCCCGGTAGTTCAGGTCTCTGGGCTGCCGGGATGTACTAATTGTCTTGCTTGTTTTTGTAGCAATTTTCTCGAGATAATTACCCGATCTATGTTCCTGCATTTAATAATATGTAAGTAAATCACAATCAATATAAAATGCCTACTATTTTGCGCAAATCATTCAGTTTGCTTCTTTTTTGTCGGACTCGAATGCTTGTCCGAGCTTGATTTCTTTTTTGGTTTGCATCAATTTCAGTTATTGATAATCATGTTCTTTCATTAATTCCTCGTTGTCCACTCTGTTGCCCCCCAGCCTGGTAATTCAGATCTCTGAGTTGCCAGTATGTGGTGATTTTCCAAGTTGAACCAGGTGTTTGTAATTGTTGGGATTTCTTGTGTGCTGACCCGAGATTCCGGGTTCATATAATTTAACCCCAAGATTTCGGGTTTATATACTTTAATCTCGAGATTCCGAGTTTATATTTTTCAAGCCCGAGATTTCGGGTTGATATTCTTTAATCTCGAGATTCCGGGTTAATATTCTTCAAACCCGAGATTCCAGGTTTATGCTCTTCGAACCCGAGATTCCGGGTTAATGATTTCTGAGGACGGATTTGTTTATCCTTCATACTAAGATTCCGAGTTTATATTTTTTAAGCCCGAGATTCCGGGTTGATATTCTTTAATCTCGAGATTCCAGGTTAATATTCTTCAAACCCGAGATTCCAGGTTTATGTTCTTTGAACCCGAGATTCTGGGTTAATGATTTCTGAGGACGGATTTGTTTATCCTTCATACTGTCCTCGTTCTTATTTGCTTTGATCTCGGTTATTGACAACATGTTTTTTCAATGACCACATTCAAAAAACCAAGATAGCATTATTCGATCTTGGTTATTGATAATGTGTTTTTTGACTAACACTATTCAAAAAATCAAGATAGTATTTGAAAATTCATGTACATCATAAGGGCTTTCATTCCCTCTTCTCATATTTTCATGGCAACTTTACAGCTGTCCACTTTCTGCCCCCCAGCCTGGTAGGCCCATTTTCTGGGCTGCCGGGGTGCATTGATTGTTTTTTAACCCGGATCTTCATGTCCGAGTTGTAATGACCTTATTCCCTGGTTCATTCCGGGATCTTATGATAAAGACACTTTAATCTTGCCCAATATCATTTTGTTTTCTCCATCCTTTAAACCGAAATTATTTTGTTTTTTCGTGAATAAAGGGAAACTAATCCGAGTAAACAACTCGGCTCAGGAAACCAAGCCGAATATGAAACTCGGTTCTTATTATAGGACTTGGCCAAAGTCACTAATATATTACGCAGAATCCGCTAAATGTTCGACCGATTTTAATAAACTGGCATGCTTATTAATAATCAGGATTTTCAATAGACGATTTGATTTAATCATCTTAACACTTTGGATTTATAATCAAAGTGATAATCTGTGGTGATAGCTAATCGTCACCTGTTCGGGTTTTAACTGACTCCAGTAAGAACCTAAACATTTCGACCTGATCAGGATCAGTGATGACAATGTCAAATCATCCCAGATTGTCGTTCCGATGCATCGTAACGTTCATAAGACTTGTTAACAAATCTTATGGGAGCCGGGTTCGCGTCGCCCCAGCTTTTTAAGTTTTACTAGCTTATCCGAGGTCCATTTATAGGGCGCGGATTTAACTGTATAATTTTCAGTTTATCCGGGGTCCATTTATGGAGCGCGGATTTAACTGTATAATTTTCAGTTTATCCGGGGTCCAATTAAGGAGCACGGATTTAACTGTATAATTTTCAGTTTATCCGGGGTCCAATTAAGGAGCACGGATTTAACTGTAGTATAATCTTCAGTTTTTCTGGAGTCCATTTAAGGAGCGCGGATTTAACTGTTAATTTTCAGTTTATCCGGGGTCCAATTAAGGAGCACGGATTTAACTGTATAATTTTCAGTTTATCCGGAGTCCAATTAAGGAGCACGGATTTAACTATTCTTCAAACTCAGTTTTACCAGTTCCAAATTGATCATGGAAGCACAAATTTAAATAAATAACATGAGATTTCAGAATTATGATTTTTGAAAACGGGTTTTTCTACCCCGAATTCAATCATATAAGTAAACTTTTGACATGATTCATGAAAACGGGTTTGTGCACCTCGGATTCATGCATGTAAATAGATTTGACGGTATTACCGTTACAATATGATTTATGAAAACGGGTTTGTTTACCCAAATTCAATCATTTAAATAGACTTGGCGGTATTGTTGTCGCAACTCGAAGCCCGAATTTTAACTGTATTCAGTTTTAATCGGGGTCCACTTTCAAAAATTTATGTGGAGCCCAGATTTTAACCAGATTCGGTTTAACCGGGGTCCGCCTTCAAAAATTTACACTGAGCCCGGATTTTAACTAGATTCAGTTTAACCGAGATCCGCCTTCAAATATTTATATGGAGCTTGGATTTTAACCAACTTCGGTTTTACCGAGGTCCAATTTCAAAAGTTCACACGAAACCCGGATTTTAACCAGATTCGGTTTAGCCGGGTTCACTTTCAACAATTTTTCGTGAAGTCCGAATTTTTGGTATCTTATCTGATGCGATCTCTACTCTGTAAGCATCTTTAGAGCAATGGAAGCCACACATGTAGATTTGGATAAATCATACGAAAAAAAAAAGTGAATTTCCAGAGGCATTAAAGACATCATCAGCTTTGAAATGCTGGGAATGATACACTTGACGTCATTTGCTCAAATTCTTTATCCAAACAAACCTCCCAAGACATTAACTCATGGTAGAGGAATGAGAATTGAGAGACATATGTCATTGGAAATTGCCCAAGAATTTGACGCACATTTCTCATGATTAAAGATGAATAAAAACCAATGTGTCTACCATCAGAACTCTAATGATTTTAACCATACAATTTGCGGTCTTGACACCTGAAGTACCGATACTTCAACAAGGCACAATCTTGTGTCTGATGCATAGAAAATAATACATTCGAATTGGTGTGATTTTGGGTCAGAACCAGATCCTCTCGTCTGCCATGAAACTCTTATGTCCGATTTCATCTTCAATAATCTTATCAGAGCTCAAATGATCAACAAATGTCAAATCTTTTGCATTATTGGATTTGTCAACAGTTGAAAAATCCCTTATCATCAATGTTTCCAGCTCCTCTTCTTTAGCATTCAATACCTTAATTCTCAATCAAACCAGTAAAGGTGCTCTTTTACAAAGCTACAAACTCAGTGTAGTCACCTGATGAAAGGCCTTCAGCGTTCTTCTCCGAGCAAATTTTATGCAAGGAATTCTTTGTTGAATTATTTTAAAGGTAATCCATGAATTTGAATTGATATAGGAGAGCAATGAACAGATAGATTTTCTAGAGTGACATTTGGTTCCCATGGAATTAAAGTAATGAAATAACCTTGTAAGAGCCATGAACCATGAAAAAGCATATAAATTAAAATCTTCTTACTGAAAATGACGCAAGAATGAATTTTTGAGCTGCTTAACTACCAATATCCATCCTTGCAATTTCCAATAGATCATAATCAACGACTGCAGCTTAGAGATATGAAGCTTGCGACTATCCACCACTTTGGCAAATACAATAAATGTCCCAGAATGAGCAAATCAGCCAGTAAACACAATTTAATGTAGAATCTCAAAACCCAAAATTATCAAATAAATGCAGTGCTTTCAACCATCCACCATTAGAGGCATATCCTTTTCAGCATCTCGAAGTCTACAGCACCTATCTCTGCCACAACACTTGCTTTGAAAAACCATTGGGATGCAACTCTAGCAGAACCAAGTTTCCTGAATCAGGCTCGTTAACAATTTTTACTCTTCTATTATTCCGTAGCTTCCTGGGATTTTTATTAACCCAGAGTCGCCACTCTCGCCCGGCATCAATGAAGGAACTATTCAATTGCAATCGCTCCTCTCTTTATCGATTGTTTCTTCCACAGCACAATGTCTCCTCCACTTTTGAGATTCATACTCGTCCTAGGCAACGCATCGACGCACAAACATGGACCCGTGAGCAAGTCCAATGCCGATAAACCCACAATAGATAAGGCAAACACCATTTTCCTTACAAGCCACGCTCAAAATCGACTTCCCCAAATGTAGCTAGACGAAAGTCTGTTCCCTGGGAAGGTCCTTAGGAAACGATATGAATAGGGAGGGGTAAAAATAGCTCTGCCTCCCTTTGCAAAAAAGACTCGCTCTTGCTGTGAAAACCTTGATCCGATCTCTTTTTTCTGCCCTGCACTTTGAATTGCTATAAGTGGATTTGGGCTTTTCTTGAATTTCGTTCGTAGCCGGAATCGAATTGCTACAAGTGAATTTGGGGCTTTTTTTGAATTTTGTTGGTAGCAGGAATCGAAATTTATTTGGGGCTTTTCTTGAATTTCGTTGGTAGCAAGAATCAAATTGTTATCAGTCAGTGGATTTGAGGCTTTTTTTGAATTTCATTGGTAGCAGAAATCGAAATTTGGGGCTTTTTTTGAATTTCGTTGGTAGCAGGAATCAAAATTTACCGATCCCCACGGACGGCGCCAATGTTCTGGAATAAGAACCAAGATATTTTGGACTTGACCTAGGATTAAATCCCAGGGCCTACGTACCCTTGAGAGGGATCAAAGTCCACGTAGTTCGATATACAGATAGGCGTTTAGCCAGAGGGAGTGGGGGTGTGTGCTCTGTGTAAATTGAAGAGCTAGGGTTAGAGCGTGTGTACCTTATTAGGGTTTTTCCCTATTTATAGGCATACCTGGGCCCTATCTTGATGGGTTGGCGTTATCTTATTATTAAAAGATATAAGATATCTTTTAATGATAGATCCTTGATTTGAGGGATCCTGATAGGGATATTGATAGATTAATTCTGATCTTCTTGATTTGGATAGATTATTGTGATTATCCATAGATATTGCTTGTTGGGCTATCCTCATAGTGGGCCCATAATTTAGATCCGCAACAGTAGTCTTCGTGGGCAAAATTATCCATGAGGAATTGGCTTCATATAAAGAGCTTTGCTGATAAATCCCACTCACACATGCACACAGCATTGCATGTGAATCTAGTTGTGCATTTTCTTATTGAATATCATGAATACATTAAGTGGTTAATAATGATGTTCAGTCAATATATGGGTTTAAAGTTTTAAAATTGAAAGAAACGATAGATTTTCTTTTCCTTATTTTTTTAAATTATTCTTTTATCCTATATTTAATTAAATGATAGAAAAGTGTAGGAAGGATAAATAAATAAGTATAAAATATTAATAAATTCAATTTAGGACGCTAGAGTACTTTAGGAATTGTATTATGAGTATATTTTTAATAATTAAGCAATGGGAGGATAGCTTTGGGATGGTACCTCTTAAAGTGATGAACACACTTTTAAGGCTTTATGCCTTCGAGAATTTATTTGATGTGAACCGATATATTCGTTCTTCTCAAAGTGGTGTCTGACAAGGTTTCCCGGGACACTAGTAGCAACTTTGGGAAGAGGTATGCACACTAGGAAGAAATTACGATATGGCCAAATTATGATGATTTGTGACTGGCAGGGTTTCCCGGATCTACCATGGTTCTCTTCCCACTAAACAGACTAGCAGGGTTTCCCGGGTCTAAATAAATATGTTATTTTATTTCGTAATTAATTTATCTTATTTTATAATTATTTTATATTGGAATTAAATTATTTTATTTTATGATATAATTTATTTTATTTTATAATTTATTTATTTTATTTTAATTCATATCAAATTTATTTGTCTATTTACTTATTTCTGTTCTATTTTATTTTATTTTATCCTTAATTAATTAGGATTACTAGTGTTTGCTGATGTGTGTATTATTGGGCTGCGATGATCCTTCAGGGGAACAGAGTTTCAGTGAACAGGTTTCAAAGACCGGGGCTAGCAGTGAGAAGTGAGGATGACGGACAATAAATTTGCGTTATTTATTTTCTTTTATTTTATTTTTCGAATTAAACATTCTGTTTAAGTTTAGACTTATTTCCTGTAATAAGAAGCCTTGCACTTGTCCTATACAAGTGCGGCGGTGACACCTTCCCGAAGTAGTTTATTTTGGATTTTATTATTATTTATGAAAACTATCGACATTTTATGTTATTTAAATTTTAGAAATTCGGGGGTGTTACACATCACCTATCAGTTCCCTCTCTAAAAATTTTTGCTGCAGAAATTCTCTTCTAGGAGCTCTGCAACCACGGAGGCCAGGTAATCCTAATCCCCTTGAACACCCATTAGAAACATGACATTATGCGATAGAAATAGCAACACTGAAATTATTAGGACTTCTTGTTGGTAAAAAGCGGCGCATGATCTGATAGGGTGATTGCCTTATAGAATCATATGTATAAAGATTATTATTATTATTATTATTATTATTATTATTATTATTTGTTTTGTTTGAATTTCGTTGCAATCTATACAAAGAATATGTATTCATTTAACCTTATTGAATTTCGTGCGTGAATAAAGATTTACCCATAGCCTTTAGTTTTGTTTGTACTCTTCTTTTATGTTTGATTGGAAAGTATATATATAAATATTTGTCTTTTGTGAATCATCTCATGACCTGATTGCTTCATAACTTTTTGTGAATCAAGATTTTGAATCATCTAAAGGTTTACTTTTGTCTTGATATAGGAACCCATTTGTCGCGAAGAGGAATTATTCACGTAATTGCTTTACGGATACGTATGCTTCTTGTTTCATTTGACCGAATATTGAATAAATAAATAAATAAAAAGAATGATTGCTTGTTTCGTTGATTGTTGGTTCTGTTTTCGGTCCTTTTTGATCTCTTGCTTTGATGTTGACATCCCATTAGCTAAACCTTATTATTCAACATATGAGGCAATAACACCTATCTCTATTAACATATATATAAATGAACGCAAATTCACTTCTGGACTGGAGGTGCCGTTTTGAGTTATTATATGTGTGTGTGTATATATTAAATAATTTAATTGTGGGAGGATAGCTTCGGGATGGTACCTCCCAAAGTGATGAACACACCCTTAGGCTTTAAGCCTCCGATATATTATTTGATGTGAACCGATATATCCGTTCTTCTCAAAGTGGTGCCTGGCAGGATATCCGGGGCACTAGTAGCAACTTTGGGAAGAGGTGTGCACACTAGAAAGAAAACGATCTATGGCTAATTTGATGATGATTTGTGACTGGTAGATTTCCGGATCACGGTGTAGACTGGCAGGATATCCGGGTCTACCATAGTTCTCTTCCCACTAGAAAACTCTAAAACCAATGACACCTTTTTAGTTTATACATATACACATATTATGTCTGTATTTATTTTATTTTGAAATTAATATATTTGTATTTATAATCATTTTATTTTATGTTGGAATTAATTTATTTTATATTTATTTAATTTTGTAATTAATTTACCTTATTTTATAATTATTTTATTTTGGAATTAATTTATTATATTCTATAACTAATTCATTTTATTTTATAATTAATTTATTTTATTTCAATTCATATCAAATTTATTTATCTATCTACTTGTTTCTGTTTTATTTCATTTCATTTTATCCTTAATTTATTAGGATTACCAGCGTTTGCTGATGTGTGTATTCTTGGGCTGCGATGATCCTTCGGGGGAGTAGAATTTCAGTGAACAGGTTTCAAAAACTGGGGCTAATAGTGAGAAGTGAGGATGATGGACAATAAATTTGTGTTATTTACTTTCTTTTCATTTATTTTCCTTTATTTTATTTTTCAAATCAAACATTCTATTTAAGTTTAGACTTATTTTGTAACACCCCAGATTTCTAAAGTTCAAATAACATAAAAATTTCAATGGTTTTCATAAATGATAATAGAAATCTAAAGTAATCCACTTCCGGAAGGTGTTACCGCCGCACTTGTATGGAACAAGTGCGAGGCTTCTTATTACATAAGATAAATCTAAACTTAAACAGAAAGTTTATTTTGAAAAATAAAAGAAAACAAATAACTAGATTACATTGTCATCCTCACTTCTCACTGCTAGCCCCAATCTTTAAAATCTGCTCACTGAAATTCTGCTCCCCCGAAGGATCATCGCAGCCCAAGAATACACATATCAGCAAACGCTGGTAATCCTAATTAAATAAGGATAAAATGAAAATAAAATAAAACAGAAATAAGTAGATAGATAAATAAATTTGATATGAGTTGAAATAAAATAAATAAATTATAAAATAAAATAAAATAAATTAATTGTAAAATAAAATAAATTAATTCCAAATAAAATAATTATGAAATAAGATAAATTAATTACAAAATAAGGTTAAATAAATTGTAAAATAAATTAATTCCGACATAAAATAAAATAATTATCAAATAAAAAATAATACACTAATTACAAAATAAAATAAAATAAGGACATCATATGTGTATATGTATGAATTAAAAAAAAGATGTTATTGTTTTTAGAATTTTCTAGTGGGAAGAGAACCATGGTAGACCCGGATGTCTTGCCAGTCTACCCTGTGACCTGGAAACCTGCTAGTCACAAATCATCATCAAATTGGCCATAGATCATTATCATTTTCTTCCTGGTGTGCACACCTCTTCCCAAAGTTACTACTAATGCCCCGGATATCCTGCCAGACACCACTTTAGGAAGAACGGATATATCGGTTTACATCAAATAATTTTTTTTTCTGAAGGCATAAAGCCTTAAAAGTGTGTGTTCATCACTTTGGGAGGTACCATCCCAAAGCTATCCTCCCACAATGATATTATTTAAATCACACAAAATAAAATAAAATAAAAAGTAGAACCGAAGCACATAAATGGTTTGAAATAATCATTATGAATAAACCAAAAAAGATGACTAAGCCAACACAATTAATTAATGGGTATTATATGTAGGTGCAAAGATATTCCAGAATATCTAATAATACAATGGCTATATTATATAACAACCTCATAGATGAAGAATTTCAAATCGAATGTTTACGGTATGATTCGACAATCACTCATGGATTTCATACTTTGGAAATCACCATCTCCCTTTTTGTACAAAGTGGGCCACGTTTATACTTATTGTAGTCTCTTCAAAGTATAATATGCAAGTATGCAACAATAATAGATAAGCACCCAAAAAAAAAACATAGTCATACATCATAAAAAAAATATTTGCTGATCGATACTGTGTGTCAACTCTGTTTCTTCAATCTATATATATGCATATATAATGTTTTGACGTAGAGGGTTATTTGCAAAATTATTAAATTAATGAGATGGTGGATCAAAAATCAGAGTTATTATTAATTGCTCGTTGCAAAATTATTGTCAGGGATATGTTAGCTTTATGATTGTATGAATCAAAGATCAGGAGGAATTGAATGTTTAAACAAAAAGGAGGGATAAAGACGATGACCCACAACAAAAAGAGAAGAAGACAAATAAAGTATATTGATTAAAAGTTGTAGCAGGGAGGGACGCACAGAAGGGAAAGTCAAACCGAAGAAGGAGATAAAAGTGTATACAGGAAATTGTAATCAACCTATATTCAGTCGAAAAGGAAAGAAATTTGTTCTAGGGATTAGGATTACAATCAATTAATTCTAATCAACGTTCTATCGCTATCAATAATTAATTTTTATTGCTCAAGGGATTAGGATTACAATCAATTAATTCTAATCAACGTTCTATCGCTATCAATAATTAATTTTTATTGCTCAAGGGATTAGGATTACCTGGTCTCCGTGTTTGCTAAGCTCCTAGAAGGGAAACTCTGCCGCAAAGGATTTTTCAAAGAGAGAGCTAATGAACGATGACTAAAGTTAGGCGGCTAAACCTAACTTATAATTAAACTCTTGGGGTTTAGCTAGTAGCTGGCCTTTGTGGATTGGGCTTTTTAACTATTGTTAGTTCAATAAAATAATAACAGATCATTTATTATATTATAATTTAAATTATTTTTTTATCTATCCATTTATTATTATTACACACACACACACACACACACACACTACATTATTAAATTTAAATTTTTAATATTAGTATTATTAGTATTCATTATTATTATTATTATCATTATTGTTAAAATAATAATAAAATCTAGGGTATTACATTGTTGATCTAATAAATGGTAAAATAATACAAAGATTATTAAATTCTATTAAATGAATCAATAAATCTATACTTAATAAAATCAAATCTATCTAAACTAACAACTAATCAAATTAATATAAACTAATAAAGTTTAAACTAATACTATATTATCACTATTATTACTTTTACTTTTATTATTATTATTATTAACAACAATAATAATAATAATAATAATCTGGGGTATTACAATTTCCTGTAATAAGAAGCCTTGCACTTGTCTCATACAAGTGCGGCGGTGACACCTTTTGGATGTTGATTATTTTGGATTTCTATTATTATTTATGAAAATATTTGGAATATTTATGTTATTTGAACTTTAGAAATCCGGGGTGTTACAGTTTCCCAGGTCTAAATAAATTTAAGAAGATAATGATTAATGTTTGATGAAAATACTGCATGATTATATATATATATATATATTTACTTTGATTAATATGTTTGTGCTATTTAAAATTATACTTATATATGTCATTTTTATTTTTATTTTCTTTTGTAATTATTTGTGATTATTTTATTTTATTTCAAATCATTTCAAATTTATTTATTCACTTATTTATTTTATTTTATTTTATATTACCTTTACCTAATTAGGATTACCAGCGTTTGCTGATGTTTGTGTTTCTTGGGCTGCGATGATCCTTCAGGGAAGCAGAATTTCAGTGAAACAGGTGCCAAGGGCTGGGGCTAGCAGTGAGAAGTGAGGAAGACGTCTGATTTTAGTTTTATTTAAATTCCTTATATTTTTATTATTTTATTTTATTTTGCGTAAAACATTTTTATTTAGATTTAGATCTATTTAATGTACTTAGTAGCCTTGCACTTGTCCCAGTACAAGTGCGGCAGTGACACTTCCGGATGTTGATTATTTTGGATTTCTATCATTATTTATGAAAACCATTGGAATATTTGTGTTATTTGAACTTTAGAAATCCGGGGTGTTACAAAAACACAAACAATTTTTTTAATAATATGTATGATTATGAAGCACTTAAAAATAAAAAAAAATGTCTTATAAGAATAACGCCGTGGAGAATTCATGCATGCATAATGTTGCGTTAATTATAATTTAAAATGATAGAAAAAGAATATTACTAAATTAAATCAAGGGTGTGCATAACAATCATTCTGTTTCCCCCAGCTTCTGAGATGAAACAATTTTTCTTGATTCTGTGTCTGGGAAGCGTTTTGAGCTATGTTGCATCGACACTGACACGAGACACGAGATATGACACGACACGACACTTCAACACGTTAATTGTAAAAAAAATCTAAATTTCGACACGTTAGGACACATTTTAATATTAAATATATATATTATAATTTACATTCAATTTCAATATTTCGTAAAATATTGGTCTCCAGCTTTGGCTCATCGTAGATTTGACCTCATTATAAAAGTTGTGCCTCCTTTTTAAAAAAAAAATACAAAAGGAAAATTCATCAGCAATTCAATAATATTCAAAGCCACACATATTTTTTAAAAAATAAGAGTGTCGAGGAGTGTCGGATGGTGTCGGACGGTGTCGGAGTGTCCGACACGCATATTTTTAAAAAATAGGAGTGTTCGTGCTTCATAGGTTCTGAGAA
This sequence comes from Acacia confusa, assembly GCA_037074495.1. Classification (NCBI taxonomy): domain Eukaryota; kingdom Viridiplantae; phylum Streptophyta; class Magnoliopsida; order Fabales; family Fabaceae; genus Acacia; species Acacia confusa. The sequence goes on from CM073506.1 coordinate 40,846,704, forward strand.
TCAGAATTACGTTTGTTAACGCTTGTAATTTTTGCTCCGAGAATCATAATTACGTTTGTTAACACAATTTATTTTTCATTCCGAGAATCAGAATTATGTTTTTAACCCATTTTATTTTTATCCTGAGAATTAAAATTACCTAATACAATACAAATTTATTTCTTTATTTTTTGTTTACAAATTTCATCAACGGTGTAAAATAATAAATTTTAACTAAAATGCCAACATTTCCTATTTTATTGTGTAATTTTTTTTACAACAAATACTAAAATATAATCACCTGACTCAACTAAATAAACTAATATATTTCTTTACGTTTGCTCTCATTTTTTAATACCATATTATTACCTTAATATTAATTATACAAATGAATAATTATACATAAGTCACATGACTCAACTAAATTACCATGATATCACAATAATTTAAAGCAAAAATAATTGATGTTGTGTTGAACAAAAAAATATGACAAGTCTCTAATGTATTTCAAATATGTCTCTTAATCTGTCAACATCATATTGGGGGCAGGAATTGGTTCAATTTAATCCCTGCGGTCACTGTGTGTAACACCCCCGAATTTTTAGAATTAAAATAACATAAAATGTTGATAGTTTTCATAAATAATAATAAAATCCAAAATAAACCACTTCGGAAAGGTGTCACTACTGCACTTGTATGGGACAAGTGTAAGGCTTCTTATTTTATGAAATAAATCTAAACTTAATCCGAATGTTCAAAAAAATAAAAATAAAAATAAAATAAAATAAAAGAAAGTAAATAACTAAAGTTTATTGTCCGTCATCCTCACTTCTCATTGCTAGCCCCAACCTTTGAAACCTGTTCACTGAAATTCTACTCCCCCGAAGGATCATCGCAGCCCAAGAATATACACATCAGCAAACACTGGTAATCCTAATTAAGAACAGATAATATAACATAAACTAAAATAATTAAGTAAATAAATAAATAATTTTAAAATAAATTGAAATAAAATAAAACAATTATAAAATTAAAGTAAAATATTTACAAGATAAAATATCGTATATTTGTATAATCATAAGGTGTCTGGCACAAATTTGTTAATCAAAGCAAATGTATATATATATCATCTGATATTTGCATCAAACTTTAATCATTATCATTTAAAATTTTGTTTAGACCTGGAAATCCTGTCAGTCTATTTAGTGGGAAGAGAACCATGGTAGACCCGGATATCCTGCTAGTCTACCCTGTGACCCGGAAACCTGCCAGTCACAAATTATCATCAAATTGGCCATAATTCATATTCTTCCTAGTGTGCACACCTCTTCCCAAAGTTGCTACTAGTGTCCCGGATATCCTGTCAGACACCACTTTGGGAAGAACGGATATATCAGTTCACATTAAATAACATATCGGAGGCTTAAAGCCTAAAGGTTGTGTTAATCACTTTAGGAGGTACCATCCCAAAGTTATCCTCCCACTAATAAATTATTTTAAATAATTTAGACTCATAAAAATTCTTGAATTATTTTTATCAGGTGTATTCAGATATTTGTATCAATAATAATAAAACCCTTAACTCCGGTAAGAAAGGATTGATCTTAATTTCACAAACTCAAGAGTTATAACTCTTTACGAGTCTCCCTAAATTTAATCATTGATATGCATGCTGCTAACCAAAGAAAATTAAGAACGAGGCATATAATATACATATAATGATAATATACATTATATAATATGTTTTAATCAAGGTCAGAATCATCAGGAAAACAAAAACGCGAAACCCACGAACGTTTATAAATGTAAGTGAGATAGCAAATCATTCCTCTACGTATCAACCAACACAAAACCGATGGAGTTCATATATATCAATGAAAAAGTCAATCCTCATTAAATGGATTCCTATTTACACGTTTTCATTCAATACCTATATATGTATATATATTTCTTTCAATGCAATCATTTAATCTTTCTTTTTGCATCAAGTGATTCTGTCTACCGGAGCTATCCGAATAAACAAATAAACAAAGATCAATTGCTTGCTTCATTAATTCATTCAAGCACGTTGTACCCTCTAAACTAGGATTAGAATTACAATTAATGTATTTAGGATTAAGATTACAATCAATCAATTTCAATCAACGTTCTAACGCTACCAACAATTAATTCTTATAGCTCTAGGGATTAGGATTACAAACAACACTCTAACATTACCATATATTAATTCCTATTGTCTTAGGGATTAGGATTACAATCAATCAATACTAATCAACGTTCTAACGCTACCAACAATTAATTTTTTTTTTTGCTTTAGGGATTAGGATTACAATCAATTAATTCTAATCAACCTTCTAACGCTACCAATAATTAATTTTTATTGCTCAAGGGATTAGGATTACCTGGTCTTCGTGGTTGCTAAACTCCTAGAACGGAAGCTCTGCCTCAAAGGATTTTTTTCAAAGAAGGAGCTAATGAACGATGACTAAAGTTAGGCGGCTAAACCTAACTTACAGTTAGGCTCTTAGGGTTTAGTTATGAGCTGGGCTTTGTGGGTTGGGCCTTTTTGTTTTTGTTTTTCTTTTCTTTTCTTTTTTTTACTATTACTAATCTAATGAAGAAAAATAATAAATCACGTATTAAATTCTAATTTAAATTTATTAATTTTTATTTATAATTATTACTATATTATTACTATAATAAATCAAGTGGGAACACTATATATAACAATCAGTGAATTATATAAAACCAATATCTAGGATTTTAAAGATATATATATAATAAATATTATACTCTTAATTATCGCTTTAATAGTAATTTAGATATAAAACTATGAAATAATTTTCAAATTTCAAAGGAATATAATTAATATCAAACAATTAATAATGACATTTATTTTCCTGCATTTTATCACCAAATGAAACAAGCTCTCTATACCGGATGATTTACGGTGGTAATACCATAATCTAGTGAAAACAATCTTTTTATTTTTCCATTTTTTTTCTAAAAGTGTTTTATAGTACATTCACACAAATATAAATTTAAAACCTTATGGTTAAATGATCAAAGTGCAACAACCTATTTAATTTTAATATTATTATTATTATTATTATTAAAAATAATAATAATAATAATCTGGGGTATTACACTGTAGGAGGAAGAAATCGAATAGGAAGAAATCGTTAGGGAAAAATGATTTTGATTCTGTGCTGAAAAATAGAAAAACAGAAATTTTTAGCTTTTTTTTTTGGTTCCTCAGCACAAAAAATAAACCAATTTATCCCTAAAAAAAAAATCTAAATTTACCAAACGCAATTTTCATGGATTTGCATTTTGACTCACCATGCACACCCCAAATCTGCCAGAATGACCCAAAAAAAACATCTGCCATCCTTTTGACACATCCCCTGCTTCCGTTACTGCCCGATTCCCCCTTCCCTGCCTCTGATCTCCGAGCACCTCGCGGTTCGGATCTAAGTCCGAGATAAACAGCGTTACTGATCACCGCGTGACCAAGTCTGATTCGAACTCTCGAAGTCTTCATTTCGAAGATATTTCAGTGACTAAAATTTAGGTTCTCCCTCCCTTTTTTCCATTCGCAATTGTTCTTTCAGTGCACTCCGCTATGAAGTTACGCGAGAGAAGCGTGTTCGAGCTTCATCTCGGAACATTTCGAGAACGAGATTGAATTTCGCCAATTGCCGGAGAGAAATTACTCTTCCCATTGAAATGGCAGCTTCACCTGTCAAGTTCCTCTTTGGATTTTTGTTACTTTCCATTACATTGTGGCTCGTATTCATGTAAGTTATCCAAATTATATGTATTTCAGTGCATAATTTTGCTTATTCTTTGCTTATTTGATTTCAAACTATTACTATTTCCATTTATATCTCGGTGCAATGCACTTGTTGTGGGCATGCGTAAGTCCCCCCATCTTTTAATGCTTGAACAAATTTCATTGGACCGAAATTTCGGAAACCTTGGAGGATCTTAGATTTACGAAGACAAGGAAGCTGCTTAGACTCTTGAATTAATAAAAAAAAGCGAATCAAATGTGTAAAGCAATATGGGTGTTGTACGGGTATTACTGCGTTGGGATTAGAACCTATGATCTAACACTGAAGGCATGATAATTTTAAACTAGAAACTGAGTTGCAAAAAGCACGAAAGAATAACATGCAGTGCCGCTGTACATTTGAAATAGTGATCCCTCTCAAGAACTATTTGCTGTCTCATGAAAAAAACTAGTGGACTACTTTAGTCAATGAAGGTGGCAAAGACAACGATATAGTATTGTACATCCCTTGGACTTCTCTCCAATTAAAGACACCGAAATTCTCATTTGAACTTTTATTTGGCGACCTTTCATTAACATTCCAAAAGCACTGAAATTTCTTAGAAAATTGCTACTGGTTGGTGGGTCGGTCTAACATCTGTCATAGATATCTAGCAGTCTATCCCAAAAATACCAAGCTGCCGGTCAGTAGAGAAATAGATGAGTACTAGCCTCAGAATAAAATATCATATGACAAACACTAGTTGTAAGGGCTTTGTGCAGCCTGTGGACCTGCGACAGATAATTTATTTGAGCGCTTTGTTGAATAACTCAACTAATTTCGTTTTATTTTTTGTTGTTAAAAAGTCCAATGGATTCTGGGGAAAGCTTGTATTCTAAAAATTACTATATGAGACAACATTGAGGGATTGGTGCAGTGCCACAGTAATAAATCCTGCCCTCAAGAGAAAGTACTCAAACATTAGCAACATCTCTGTAGAGATGTTTGAGAGTAACAACCAAAATTTTCTTTTCAAATTGTATCCCGGTGATAACTTCTTGCTAAACTGCCATTGGTTCTTGCTGTTAAGGTAGTTAGTAGTTAGTATCATGTTACTTACAAGTGTTGGATTAGTTAATTATAAACCTTGTGTATCCGTCAATCTTTCTATACCTCTCTATTCTACTCAGTGAATCACTCAATAATAAAAGCATCTTTCTCTGAATTGGTGTTGTTCTCATATTTAATGCTTGCCCAAAATTGCAATAAATGCCGAATGTCCTATGCTCTATGAGGTGTGATTATATTAGGTCACTTTTGGTCAGTGCTTTGTCTCTATTTCTATTATTGCTTTAGAGACTTGAAACATTTGAGCAATTGTGATACTTGATTTGATCATGTGTCTTTTTTTACAGATTTGCTTCTAGGTTGCTGGCTTGGATTTTGAGCAGGATTTTGGGAGCATCTGTTGGATTTCGTGTTGGTGGATGGAAATGTTTAAGAGACGTGGTGGTGAAATTTAAAAAGGTCTTTCTTTGCCTTTATTTACTATGTTATTCTTTTCATGCCAGTATTGAACAGCAATGGTCTTTCTTGCTATTAATTTTTGCCGTAGTCAAATGGTTGGTTTTTCAAGGGGGCTCCTGTTTCCATTCTTTATGTCATTATATGTATTATGTGTCTAGGTTAACATTTGTGTCTTCTCTTTGGTGTGCAACTCCATGTATTTTTTTGGTGTGTTTCTGAGATATGCAAAAGGCTGGACAGCCTTTTGCCCATTTAAGTTCATAATGCATTTTCTTTTATTATCTTCTTTCAGAGTTGATTCTTTACCTCAGGAGGATTCTCTATTGTCATTAGTACCTTTCTTCCTAAATTATATAACTTCTTATTGAAAAAAAAAGAAAAAAGGGATTGATGTTGTTAAAGAAACCCAGAATGTGGTTTTTCTTATTTACTCCCTATGACTGATTACAATTGAAGAGGAAAGATGTAGCAATAGACCGGCTATTCAGTTTTGAGGTTGTGGGAGGGAACTGTTACAAAATTGATATTCTGTCTGGAGAGAAAGAGAGACAGGGAGGGAAGTACCAGAAATAGAGGGGTAGAAGAAGGAGACCAAATTAAACAGGGGAGAGAAAGCGGGAGAGAAACAGAGAGAACATGACCATCATTCCATATCTCAAGTCTGAGAGAAAATACAATTGGGGAAGCCTATTTATAAGGCATGGGTGGGGTAATTAGCTCTTAACTATCTACTAACTGCTATTTTCTCTAACTACCCCTAACTAACATTTAAACTGAAATTACATTTATATAACTGAATCATGGAAACTAAAATATAATCAAAAGAATAAATATATGAATTAGCAACAACAAATAGAGATAGTTATCTAAGACAAAATAGGCCAGCTTATCAGGACTTAAAAGATAGTTATCTAAGACAAAATAGGCCAGCTTATCAGGACTTAAATAACTGCCCACACTTCTCTCACTACGGAGAATATATGTTCAACATTCCCAACTTGTTACTAAGCTCTTCAAAACATGTCCTTGAGGGTGCTTTAATGAGCAAGTCTACCACTTGAGAGTTGGAAGGTTTGTAGGAAAGATCAATAACATCTGAGTCCACTACGCTAGGTTTCATCATGATGTATAGGTTTGTTGGCAATCCTTATTGTAGCTGTGAGCACAAACAGGGCTGGAAAACTAATTTTTAGTTCGTCATGCAGCTGTAATAACACCTGAGTTCACTTTTTCCCTTATGAAAAGATGATTTGTTTCCACATGCTTGGTTTAATCATGATGTCTAGGGTTTTTGGCTTTCCTTATTGTATCTATGACAACAAATAGGGCTGGAACACCCATTTTTAGTTCCTTATATAGCTGTAATATCCATATTCCTTCACATATTCTCAATGCTGAAGCTCTATAGTAAGCTTCAGATCTACTCCACTCCATGACTTCTTGCTTCTTACCTGGCCTAGTAACTAGATGACCCCACATGAAGGTGTATTGTCTAGTGGTGGATTTTCTACTTGTGATTGAGCCTACCAAGTCTGCATTAGCATATACCTCAACACTTTGAGTCCTCCATTTCTCAAAGAGCAGTCCTTTCCTAGGTATTGTCTTTAAATACCCTAGTATCTTGTATGCTTTCTCTATGTGCTCCAATTGTGGTTTGTTGATGAATTGGCTTACCCCATTTACTGGAAAACATATATTAGGCTTGGTGTGTGATATATAAATAGTCATAGCATGTACCTAGGGACCTATTTGTAAACATTGTAAACATTCTATAGGGACCTAATTGTAAACTTGCATAATTAGTGGGATAAGCGTTATAATATCCTACTAACCACTAGATTAGGATTAGAGGGAGGCTATCTCATTATAAATAGCCCAATCCTCATAATTGTACAATCATGTTAGTCATGACCTTGCAGAATTCAGTTGTGTGAGAACCATTGGAGTTCTCTTCTCTATCTCTCTTCTAGTCTCTTCTTCTTGATCTCTAGCTCTCTTCTTCTCTTAATTCTAAACCTAAACATCTAAAACCATAACAGTGTGAGATAGGTATACTTTGCTTCCCTTATCAGTACATTCTAATGTATAACTGGCACTACTTCTTGCTTTGAACTATCTTTTAATAGATATTGCTGGTGTTGCTTTTGGGTCCAATGAATTGAGAGATTTGGCTGGTTTTTCACTGGTTCCCGTCACCACCTTTAGTTAGCATTTTTTTTTGGACTGGACTAGGCATTAGTTCATCAGTTTTTTAGTTGAACTGGCTGGTCTAATTTTGACAACATTGTTAAAATAGATGTATGGTTATAGTACAAAAGACAAGATTCAGAATGATTATATCTGAGGAAAAGATAGTAAGACACCTATTGAGGAGACATGATATAAAATTGATTAAGATGGTTGGGGCATGTGTAAAGAAAGTTGCTAGAGGCACCGGTTTAGAGAGTTGAGTAGATGTTCATGTGTTGTATGAAAGGATGTAGATAGAGGCAAAGAAAAACTCTTAAAGAAGTTGTAAAATTGGATCTGATAGTGAATGTCATGTCTGAAATTTTGCTGATCGAGTTTAATAGCATTGTGTGACTCGTGTCGCTAATGTCATTTAATAATATAAGGTTTGTTGTTGTTGCACTTCTTATTTATTTCAATACAGATGATCAACATCAATCTATTCTTACCTTTTTCTTAATAAATTTGCACTGAACTTCAGAATTCCTTGGGCTACTTGGTTTGGTTGGTATTGGTCATCCAGCCCTCCTTAGTTGATCCTAGTTATTTCATTCTAATGAGATGCAAAATTTTAGTTGGTCAGCACACTTGTGACTATGGTTTTATGTTATTCGATTGCATGAACAGGGTTCTGTCGAATCTGTATCTGTTGGTGAAATTAAAGTTAGCTTACGCCAGTCTTTAGTCAAGCTTGGAGTGGGTTTTATTTCTCGAGATCCAAAGCTTCAAGTTTTAATATGTGACTTTGAGGTTGTAATAAGGCCTTCAAACAAAAGCCCTCGGAAGATGAAAACTCGGAAATCAAGTGCTTCAGGTAGGGGAAAGTGGATGGTTGTGGCCAACATCGCAAGATATTTGTCAGTTTGTGTGGCAGATCTGGTTGTGAAGGTATATATCATATAACATTACACCTTTTTCTTGTATGGTTATATGTGCGTTGACTTTATGGTTTCATATGCTGATGTAGGTTCGCATTACCAAAATTATTAGGTTTTTTGCATGCATAACAAATTAGCATTTATATTATTAGTAGTGTGTAACAATATATTTACTACTAGTGTTTATAAGAAGTTTGGAATATTAATTATGATATAGAAATAATCTTGTAGAAATGTTTGAAATTTTATAATATAGAAATATCAAATTTGGAATCTATTTTAATCTTATATTTTATTTTAATCCATTTTAAATCTTTTTTTTTATTTCAATATATTCTAATTATGTATTTAAAGAAATCCATGATTTTATAAGATTCTCTCAAAAGTTAAATGATTAAATTAGATAATGTTTATGGGATCATGCCCACATATTATTTTAAACTATTTTTTAATTTCTTTTTCTTCATGTCTCTATTTGGGATGTTATTAGATTTAGAATATTTTCTTTACGTCATCATCGGCACTATCTTATATGTTGCAGACACCTAAATCTACAGTTGAAATAAAGGAATTGAATGTGGATATATCTAAAGACGGGGGTCCTGGGTCAAATTTGCTTGTCAAGCTGCATATATTACCCATTCTTGTTCACATTGGTGAACCATGGGTTAGCTGTGACCATTTATCTAATTTTAGTGGAGGAGAGTGCAATTCTTCTGGCCAGGCATTCATTACCTCGATAGAAAGGCCGTCTGCCCCTTTCATCTGTGAAAAAGTTTCTATCTCATGTGAATTTGGACATGATAGGTAATATTTAATCCCTTTGTACTTTTAATATTAATCTTTCACTTGTTGTACTTACAAATCTTTAACTTGTTGGAGTTGTGGAAAGAATTGGATATAGAGGATCTGAATGATTTTGTGAAGAGGATTCCAAGCTTGCCTTTTATTAATCTAACTGTTGAATGTTTCAATCAAAGAGCTTCAACTATAGAAGCTATGGAATTCAACTTCCTACCTACTTTTTAACTGAGCACCGCATTAAAGCTTCAAGAGTTTTCTGGCTAAAACTTATACTTTTGATTTCTAAGCTTGGCTGGCTTTTGTTGTTTTCGTACTATCTGTTTTCCTTGCACTGCAAGGATGCCTTTTCTTTTTCTTCTGGCATTCTTCATATTTCTTTGTTTGATTTGCCCCTGGGCCATTTTTTATGCAAGTATTTTTATTTTTTTCTTCCCTGAAAAAAATTCTATAACTTATTCTCATTCTATACTGTCCTAGAGCTTGTTTGGGATGGTGTTGAATGTCCCCAAACTAGCCTTTTCAGGCCTTAAACCTTGCTTTCCCTAAATATTATGTTTGGATAAGTGTTCATGCAAATTGACCTTTTTCCCAAAAGCCACACACCAAAGATGAAGCAACTTTTTCTAGCCGTGCGATTTGAACATTCTGAAATTAACTTTTCAATATATCATCTAAACAAGTTGTTGTCAAACTGGCTTTTATAGCATAAATCACATTACACTAATTAACTTTTACTCCACCTTCAACTTGCAAAAGTCAATTGGGATAGAAGTCACTTTTGCAAATGTTAATCCAAACAAGCCCTTAGTAGTAGTTTTCCCTGGCTTTACCTCGATTACTCTTTCTTGTTTATTAAGTTACCCTTCATATTGATCACTACTAAGTTGTTTTTTTTGGACTTAGGGAAGTGGGTATAATTATTAAGAATGTGGACATTTCCAGCGGAGAGGTCGCTGTAAATTTGAATGAAGAGTTACTCTTGGGAAGCAAGAGTTCCTCAGAACCTCCTTTTACCTCTGATAGAGCCATTGAGCCAAATGTTGATTTGGTGTCTTCAAAAAAGCCCACCAATAAGCAGCAAGCGCTTGCTTCATTCTTCAAATACAGTTTGGTGTTTCCTGAGAAGGTTGTGGTTTTAGATATTCTTCTGTTTCTTTTAATAATGCATGTTTTTGTTATAGAGAAAGAAAGAGCAAATGCTGAATGACCAGAAAATAGAAAAACCAGACAGAAGCAAAGGAAGTACATTAATGTCTGTATTATTGAAGAATATTTACTACAGAAGTATTATTTGTTGAATGTCTTTTAAATGATTTCACTATCATTTATGTTTTTATTCTGTAATTTGACTGGATATCAAGAGATTGGAGCTATGGAGCATGCTGTGGTCACTTAGAATGCTTATTTTGATTTTTCTTCTGTAATTAGAATTGCTGAAGATATTATGATTAATGAGTCTCAATAGGTTGAGTTTGTGAGGTGGAAAAGGTCATTGATTATGATATGTCAATATCTGAGTCTCTCGGATGAAGTGGTTGAAATTTGATTCTTGCTCTTTCATTCTCTTAATTAAAATGATGTTTTGCACTTTCCCAAAAAAAAAAAAAAAATTGGCATAAAGATGTCTGCATGTACAGAAGTAATTGGTGGCATTTCCTGAATATGAGTTTTAATATACATTTTTCTCTTTCAGTGAGAAAATATATATGGAATATATGTGGTTTTCTCATTCAAATACATATATGCGAGTGTTTGTGTGTGGTTTTATAATTTCTTTCTTTTAGCTTTAATTTTAATTAAGAATATATAACTTCTTCCAGTGAATTCTCATTTATATTTATTAGGATTCACATTCTGGTATGGTTCTGTTTTCCTTGTTTTCTATCATTACCTACACAAACACGAAAGGCTGAATCTTACTGTAACACTTGTAGGATCTGCTCCTTTGCAGTGAGTGCATAGACGTTGTTTCTTGTGTCTAGGACCAGTTGAATTGAACGAATTAAATGTCCAACTTTATGTGTATCAATTTTATTCTTTATGTTGGTGATCTGTAGGTAGTGGTTTCTCTGAGAAGTTTCTTATGTACCACTTTAATTGCTCCATATTTTTATTGATTTAGAATGTTGACAACACCTCAGTCATTAACAACAAAATAGAGCATTGGCAAAAAAAAAACCAAAATAGAGATTATGTATCTTGCCTTTGTACTGGGAAGTTGATATTTTAATGATGTTTTTGGCTTCTGAGAGCACTTGTTGATTTTTTGGGCAAACTTTTTTCCTTCACTCACAAGTCTCTCAGTATCAGGTTTTTGTTTTTGATGTTTGGTTTCCTTTTGGTTGATTTGATTTGGAAATCTAGGGTCCTAGTGAAAGTTGGTGTCCATCTACTTTGTGATACTTGACTGGTTAGTGAATAAGTGCTTTCTCTTTCTCTAATTTTGATATAAAACCCGGTATTCTTGATTCATATTGGATGTTGGCTTAATCTTGCAAAACAGTTCAAGAAGCTTTCCAATGGCATCAATGTTTCTACTTATTAAGTTATTGGATTGATCCAATATTAAATATGGAATCATACTTGTTATTCATAGGTCAGCTTCAATCTACCCAAGTTAGATGTGGGATTTGTGCATCGCGAACTTGGTCTTTCGATTGAGAATAACATCATGGGCATCCAATTGAAAAGCATAAAATCTCGATCTACTGAGGAGGTTGGGGAAAGTACACGCCTTGATTTTCAGCTGGAGTTTAGTGAGATTCATGTATGCAGCGTGACTATTGATTTTAGTGAAGCTCTTATGATATGATTTTTACTCTTTCACATTGCTCTGATTCTGGTTGACAACTTTTTATTTTCTGCATTGATAATTACAGCTTCTTACGGAAGCTGGTTCTTCCATTTTGGAAATATTGAAGGTGGATTTGGTATCTTTTGTGTTTATCCCAGTACAGGTAAGTTACTTGCAATATAGCATCCTCGTAACATTTGCTCCATTAATATATTGATTATTTGTTGATTGTTAATTGTGCAATTATAAACTATATCTTCTTGTGATCTTCCTTCAGCCAACCTCACCTGTTAGAGCTGAGACAGAAATCAAGTTAGGAGGTACACAGTGCAACATCATAATGAGCAGGTTACAGCCTTGGTTGTTCCTCCATTTGTCAAAAAAGAGGAAAATGGTACTGCAAGAGAAGGCTCCCGATGTGGTAAAGCAACAATCAACTGACAATAAGACCATCATGTGGACATGCAATGTCTCAGCTCCTGAGATGACAATAGTGCTTTTCAATATGGCTGGTTCTCCCATTTATCATGTAAGTAAATATTGATCAAAACGGGAAGTAAATATTAGTCAAACCAGCTTGGGGGCTAATCTTGCAAGCATTGCTAATTTATTCTTGAATACCAAGTTCTGCTCGAGCAATAGTACTAGAATCTACAATTACCCAAGGTGTTCTGTATCAATATCTATTGTTCTTTGGTAGTAGGATCAGTTTTGGGTTGAGGCTTTTTCTCCTCATTGAGCCCCATCAAGTCATGGGTCCCATCTTTGGGTCTTGGTTTCCATTGCTTGTTTACCATGGATTTTCCAGCCTATTGCCTTAGGGTAGCCTGGTTTTTGACAATGACCACCCCAAGAATCTTTTTAGTTTTCTGGACATTTTTGTGGATCAACTCTCAATTTTCAGTGTCGAGTCCCTCACCTGGACTGGTAAATTTTTCAATACGGGCTTTATATCTTTGATGTGTTTAAAAGGAGAGTTATTGATGGAGGCTTTATGAACCTTGTAACCAAACAAGTCTATTATGCATGATGACACTCTACTAATAATAATTCAGTTGTTGAATCCAAGTTCTAAAAAGAGGGCAATGATATTATGTTGAAGAGATTCTCTTTCTTGTGTTAAGGTAAACTAGGCGGATATATTTTAGGGCCTGACAAATTTGTTTTCTATGTTCATCAAGGTAAACTAGGCGGAATAATGATATTATGTGATATGAATGTTGATATTAGGTTGAGAAATGAGATGTAGAAGAGAGTCAAGAGACACAAGAAGAAGAGAGTAAAAGAGAATTTGAGAAGAGAACTACAATGGTTCTCACAAATCTGTATTCTGCAATGTCATGACTAACATGATTGTACAATTAGGAGGATTGGACTATTTATAATAAGATAGCCTCCCTCAAGTCCTAATCTAGTGGTTAGTAGGATATTATAATACTTACCCTACTAATTATGTAGTTTATACTTAAGTCCCTAGAGAATCTTTACAAGTAGGTCCCTAAGTACATATTATGATGGTTTCTATATCATTATGCATGATGACATCCATTATGAATTTCTAGAAAAAAGGAGACTGATCAATGAACCCCCTTCTATATTATGTATTAGCACTCAGATTTCAGATTTGGGGCTCAAAGCTTGCTTGTCTTATTTTCTGCTTTCATTTTACTCTTTTATCAAAAAGGCACTCGACTGATAATTTGTTTTCTTACATTATCATGTTTCATTGCTGTTTTTTTGTTCTTTGGATTTGTTGTAGTTATAATATTTTAACCAACTTAAGTTCTGTTTGGACATGGTTATCTTAATTATACTTTTTCTTCTGAAAGTTGATTCATTGGTTTGACTGGAGACATTGCTTTTCATGTTTAGGGTTGCTCTCAATCATCACATGTATTTGCGAATAACATTTCAAATATGGGGACAACTGCACATGCTGAACTTGGTGAGCTGAATCTCCACTTGGCCGATGAATATCAAGAATGCTTGAAAGAAAGTTTTTTTGGCGTGGAATCAAATTCTGGCTCTACTATGCATGTAGCAAAGGTTAGTTTGGACTGGGGCAAAAAGGACATGGAATCCTCTGAAGAAGATGGTCCTAGGTGTAAGTTAGGTTTATCAGTTGATGTTACTGGCATGGGAGTTTATTTAAATCTGAAGCGTGTTGAATCACTCATATCAACAGCCATATCCCTTCAAGCTCTCTTGAAAAATCTATTTGCTTTGAAGAAAAAATCAACCCAGAGCCAGGGGCGGTTATCAAAATCTTCAGGGAAGGGAACTCAGATGTTAAAATTTAATCTTGAGCGGTGTTCAATCTATATGTGGGGCGAGACTGGCTTGGAAAATATAGTTGTTCCTGATTCCAAGAAAATTAATTATGGTTCACAGGGTGGTCGGGTCATGATAGATGTATTAACTGATGGCACCCCACGTAATGCAAATATAATGTCCACAATCTCAAATGAATACCAAAAGTTGAAATACTCCGTCTCTCTTGAAATCTTGCACTTCAATGTGTGTGTCAACAAGGAGAAACAGTCCACACAGATGGAACTTGAAAGAGCCAGATCTATCTACCACGAATATATGGAGGAAAATAGGCCAGTGACAAAGGTGTCATTGTTTGACATGCAAAATGCTAAATTAGTGCAACGCTCAGGTGGCCATAGGGAGATTGCTGTCTGTTCTCTTTTCAGTGCTACTGATATTTTGGTGAGGTGGGAGCCTGATATACATCTATCACTAGTTGAACTTCTTTTGCAGCTGAAGTTATTGGTACATAATAGGAAACTTGAGGAGCAAACTGGAGAATTCATGGGAGGTGCATCGAATGTCAGAGATGGAAGTTGGAAAAAGGAAGCCACTGTGGAATCGGGGCATCCTGAAAAGAATAAGAAGAAAGAATCTATTTTTGCAGTTGATGTGGAAATGTTAAGTATACATGCTGGGCTGGGAGATGGAGTTGATGTCATGGTTCAGGTTCAGTCAATTTTCTCTGAGAATGCTCGGATTGGAGTTCTCCTTGAAGGACTTATGCTTTGTTTTAATGGTTCTAAAGTTTTCAAGAGCAGTCGGATGCAATTTTCACGGATTCCTAGAGTCTCTACAGGCACATCTGATACAAAAGCACATGTAGTGACAACATGGGATTGGGTAATTCAAGGCCTTGATGTTCACATTTGCATGCCATACAGATTGCAACTACGTGCAATATATGATGCCATTGAGGATACATTACGAGGTTTAAAGCTCATAATTGCTGCTAAATCTGATCTGATTTCTCCTCCAGAGAAAGAGAGCTCTAGAGTCAGAAGGCCTAGTTCAATTAAATTTGGATGCATAAAATTTTGCATACGCAAGTTTACAGCTGATATTGAAGAGGAACCAATCCAGGGATGGCTTGATGAACACCATCAGCTGATGAAGAAGGAGGCCTGTGAAATAGCTGTCCGGTTGAAATTTTTGGACGAACTTATATCAGAGGCCAATCAAGATCCACAATTTACTGACATCAATAATTCTAGTCAAGAAAGAAAGATTTACTTTAATGATGCTGAGGTTGATTTTAAAGACTCTTCAACAGTTCAAACCATGAGAGAGGAAATTTATAAACGGTCATTCCGATCATATTACCAGGCATGTCAGAACCTAGTGTTATCTGAAGGATCTGGTGCCTGTAGAGATGGATTTCAAGCTGGTTTCAAACCTAGCACTTCTAGGGCTTCTCTTCTTTCTATATCTGCATTGGACTTGGATGTAAGCTTGACAAAAATTGATGGTGGGGAGGCTGGGATGATTGAGGTGCTGAAGAAACTTGATCCTGTCTGTCTTGAAAATGATATACCATTTTCTCGACTGTATGGGAGAAATATCATCTTAAATACTGGTTCTCTTCTTGTCCAGCTTCGGAACTACACATTCCCCCTTTTCTCTGGAAGTTTTGGTAAATGCGAAGGTTGTCTTGTGTTGGCCCAGCAGGTAAGATTGATAGATCACATTTCCTTCCCTTCTAGTTATAGTTATAAATTGAAGTATATGGCATAACTTACTCATATTTAAGATAAGAAGATCCTGTCAGAATACAGAATTATTTCAGTGAAAATTTCTGTACATGCAATGACCAAAGAGCTATGCTTTAAAAATTGGACGATTACAGGGAAGATGCATATTAGAAAAGATGCATATTTTTTATTTTAATTGTTATATACTATATTATATATAAAAAAATGTAATAGATTATAAATTAGAAATATCAATCATTCAAGTTAAAAATAATTATAGAACATTTACTAATATATTTTAAAAACATATTAAATAACTCAATCACACTTGAAAACAAGCACACGTTTTCACATTATATAGAAGTCCTTGTGGTGAAAAAATTACAGACGTGTTGATTTATATAGTTATTCATTTGATAAATTACCACATGAATAATGCGTATATGTTTTGTTCTTGCTCCCTACATTGGAGTCTAGGTTTTCTAAAAGCCCTTTTGGGGCATCAGTTTCATGGGCCTTGTGTGTCTCTCTACCCTTTTTTGCTGCCTTGTTCAACCTATCTTAATCCATAATTCTTTTTTTCTTCTTTGCTCTTGCTTTAATTGAACTAGGCAACTAGCTTTCAACCTCAAGTCTTTCAAGAAGTGTATATTGGGAAGTGGAGGAAGGTGCGCATGCTTCGATCAGCTAGTGGTACTACTCCACCGATGAAGACATACTCAAATTTGCCCATACATTTTCAGAGAGCAGAAGTGTCATTTGGAGTAGGATATGAACCATCTTTTGCTGATATAAGTTATGCCTTCACTGTTGCAATGCGCAGGGCTAATTTAAGTGTTAAGAATCCTGGCCCACTTATTCAGGTTCCAAAAAGGGAACGGAGTTTGCCATGGTGGGATGACATGAGAAATTACATTCATGGAAAAATTTCCTTATTCTTTCAAGAATCCCAATGGAATATTTTGGCCAGCACTGATCCTTATGAAAAGCTAGATAAACTTCAAATTGTAAGTGGCTTGATGAAAATTCACCAGTCAGATGGCCATGTTAATGCTTCTGCCAATGATTTCAAGATTTTTTTGAGCAGTTTGGAGAGTTTGGCTAATAAACGTGGTTTCAAGCTCCCAACAGGTGCCTCTTGTGCATTTCTGGAAGCCCCCGTATTTACTCTTGAAGTTACAATGGACTGGGATTGTGAGTCTGGAAAACCTCTCAATCATTATTTGTTTGCACTTCCAGTTGAGGGTAAACCACGGGATAAAGTGTTTGATCCTTTCAGATCCACTTCTCTTTCACTTAGGTGGAACTTCTGTCTTAAACCTTGGCCTCCCTCATCACAAAGACAATCCCAATCTCCTACTGTTATAGATGGTATTGAGGGAGATGGTAACGTCTATGATCCTCCTCAATATTCTAGAAACATTTCGTATGCTTCCCCGACATTGAACATTGGTGCTCATGATCTTGCATGGATTTTAAGATTCTGGAGCATGAACTACAATCCCCCTCACAAACTGCGTAGCTTTTCTCGTTGGCCTCGTTTTGGAATTCAAAGGGTTGCCAGGTCAGGTAATTTGTCACTAGACAAAGTGATGACTGAATTTTTGCTCCGTCTAGATGCCACACCATCTTGTATAAAACACATGCCTTTAGACAATGATGATCCAGCGAAAGGACTGACATTTAATATGACAAAGCTGAAGTATGAGCTCTGTTACAGCAGAGGCAAGCAAAAATATCATTTTGAAAGCAAACGCGATGTTCTCGATCTTGTCTACCATGGTCTTGACCTTCATATGCCTAGGGCTTTTCTAAAAAAAGAAGACTGTGCTAGTGTTACAAAAGCAGTTAAAACTCGTAAAAGCTCACAATCTGCGTCTATGGATAAAGGTGAAAAAGGTTACATGAGTGGTGCAGAGAAGAATCGTGATGACGGATTTTTGTTGTCATCTGACTACTTCACTATCAGACGACAGTCCCCAAAGGCTGATCCTGCTAGGTTATTAGCCTGGCAAGAAGCTGGAAGAAGAAATGTTGAAATGACATATGTAAGGTCAGAGTTTGAAAATGGGAGTGAAACTGATGAACATTTGCTGTCTGACCCAAGTGATGACGATGGTTACAATGTGGTAATAGCTGACAATTGTCAGCGTGTTTTTGTCTATGGTCTTAAACTCTTGTGGACTATAGAGAACAGAGATGCTGTTTGGTCCTGGGTTGGTGGTTTATCCAAGGCTTTTGAGCCTCCCAAGCCTTCTCCTTCTCGGAAGTACGCACAGAGAAAATTACTTGAGGAAAATAATCAGGATGATATAACTCAAACCCAAGAAGAAGTTGTTTCAAAACGCCCTCCCACTGGTAATGTTGCATGTTCATCATCTCAGCCTGTGGAGACTCCTGGGTCACATTTGTCTCCGCCAAATTCTGTTAAGATGGACAACTTATCGGCTGGTATGTCCCTATTCTTTTCAAGTGCTGTTTGCTGATACAAATTTAGGCACACTATTGTATTTTAGTTATGAGGCTAGCACACTGGAAAAAAAGACTCTGTTGCAACAATATTGTCATCATTCCCTATGTCCTTCTACATATTTTCATTTTCTAGGTCTACTTTTATTCATTTTCACTGAGAGGCTTTCTCTACCTTATATTATTCTCCCTTTTGGTGTTTTGCCAGCTAAAATGGAAAGCTTGGATAGTTCAGAGGAGGGGACTCGTCACTTCATGGTGAATGTCATTGAGCCGCAGTTCAATCTTCACTCAGAGGATGCAAATGTAAGTTCCAAATAATACCTGGGCATCCTACCTAAAATAGAAGTACCTGTGCATTCTAAGCCAACTTTCCTAATAGTTCTCAGGAAATGTGTTATTAGGCAGAATCTTGAACCTGGATGTAAATAATTTTCCATTTTCTACTCAGTTAATTTGTTGAACTGTTCTTTTTATTTATTTATTTCTCTTTTGTTTTTTTTTTTTTGGGAGGGGGGGTTGTGTGTGGAGAAAGATAGGCATAGCCCAGTAACAATACACATTAAATCCTTGAGCGCTCAGACCCCGAGAGATATCTAGTCACTAGACCACCCACAGATTCTGGTGGTTCCCTTAAAAGATTGACAATTTGACACGCTTTCTGGCCTTGCTCGCAATATTTGTCAGACCATCTGTTAGTTCATTTGCCCCTCTAGCACTGAGTTAAAGTTTTAGTAGCCTCTGCCTGTTTTAACTCTCTTTTCATCAGCACCAAGGAATTTAGACCTTCAATGCTTGAGTTTACTCCAATAACATTATTGACAAGGTTCAGCAAGTTTGACTCCACTCCACCTTCTTGAAGCCCCTTATTACACCACCACATCCTACGCTTCCATTGAAACTACATACCACTTCATTCACATCTCAATTAACCCACCATGATTTCACTCAAACTACATATTACCATAAGTTATGGACTCATGTTTTTGGTCTCTATTGTACATATTAAGATGGAATACAAAAGTAGTGTTTATTTCTTGAACAGCTTTATAGGTAATGCCTATTTATGAGATCTTGTACCCTTCACCCAACCTTACTAACTCCCTCACCAAGTGGCCATCCCATTATTAGCTAGGTAATGCCTATTTATCCGAATTAGTACCCAAGGCTATTGTAGAATCCCAAAACTTAAGGAGCAAGATCAAAAACTTAGGGAGCAAGTTCAGATCCAAAATTGTAGGGAGTGATTAGGGTAATCAATCATAATTATTTCCTAATTTGTAGTGTCATATTGGGACCTAATTAATGCCTGATTCTGTCATGTGTATATATGAATGTAATTTGCCAGTGTGAATAATCATCGATCAATTTAGTCCAATTATTATCTCCATGGTATCAAAGCACAAGAGGGAATAATTGGACGTTACCTATTAGAATTTTGGCAAAGTTTGATCAAAATCATTGGCTCTCACAGTTCTCGATTCTTAGTGGTTTGGTTGGCGAATTCTGATGAAAAACTAACAGCCCTCATAGTTCTCAGCTCTCGGTGATTCGATTCTGGTAGTCCGGAGTCCTTGTCTTTGTTTCAGCCCATCATTGTACCAATCCGACCCTTTGGCATAATTAGTTCGATGCCCATTTCGAGCTATTCGACCCTATCATCAGGAAATTGTCTCAGCTGCTTGTCCTGGTCCCTTCTTTGTCTTGTTCAACGTTGACTCAGGCTCAGCAATTTGTTTGCTACTTTTTGAGCCTCCCTTCATCTCAAGCTCCCGAGCTTTTGTCTTAATTGATATTGTGTATTCAATATCAGGGGAATTTGTTTTTTCTCTTAGTACCAAGGAGTCATTGATAGCTTTCAATAAAAGCTCTTTACTTGGTTAGTGAAAAAAATCAATTAGTATGTCTTCTACTAGTGTTGATAATGAAGTCTCTTCTTGGTGCCAAGGTTTGGAGTTGAGATCTCTGTTATTCTTATTGTCTTTGAGAAACTAATATAATTATTGAAAATGGTCTCAATCCATGATTCTTGCTCTTGATGGAAGGAACAGACTTGATTATATTAATGGTGAAGCAAAAATGCCCCCACAACCAGAAACCAAGGCATTTTGAAAATGGAAGTTAGAAAATGCACTAGTATCCTCTTAGTTGGTTAATGCGATGTCATCCTCACTTAAGAAGAGTTTCATGTACCTTCCATCAGCTTGAGAAATTTGGGAAGCCCTTCATGAGGCATATAGTACTGGAAACAAGTCTCACATATTTGATGTTGAGAAAAAATTGTGGCATCTGAAACAGGACCACATGTCATTTGATGATTACTATCTTGAAAAATCAGCCCTTTGGCAAGAATTTGATGCTCTAAAGAATAGAACTCATCATTGTTGGGCTGATGCTTATGAAAATCACAGAGAAAAAAGATGAGAGAGTTTATGAGTTGCTGGCTGGTCTTAATGTGATTCATAATAATGTTTGGGCTTAGATTCTCAACCAAGAACCCTCTCCTTCTGTGCGTGAAGTCTACTCTATTCTACGCAATAAAGAGGATAGGCGTCAATAAATGTTTCATAATCATTCCGCTCCTACTCTTGAGGTCTCTGCTCTTGCTATACGATCCACAAACTCAAAAGGTTCTAATGGTCAACCATTTTGTGATCATTGTAAGAAATATGGGCACACATAGGATACTTGCTAAGACCTTTATGGCAAACTTGCAAACTGGAAGCCAAGGAAGGGGAGGGGAAGAGGCCATGTGGCTCAAGTTTCCAAAGATAATGAGCCCTTCCAGAGTGATTAGCTCGGCAAAATCATGGAGATGCTAGCCACACTTCAGACTACAAAACAACCTATTGCCATAGTGGTAAGGAGAGGTAACTTCGTTCAAGCCTTAGCTATAGTAAAATGTCTGTGTATGTACGGGCAATTGTTGAATTTTTGACTCAAGTGCCTCAAATCACATGACTTACAATAAGACTCTCTGCACATCCTTTACTCTTGTCACCAAGGGAATGATTGTGTGGATTGCTGATGACTCTGAATCTGTTGTGACTGGAAGTGACTCTGCTAAAATCTCTGCTACACTTACAGTTCACTCTGTATCACATGTTCCAAAGTTGAAGTGTAACTTATTATCAATTAATCTATTAGCAAATGATGAACAATGTTAGATTAACTTCTTTGCTACTTACTGCCTTTTTTAGGACCTGTTGACAGGGATGACGATTGGGAGTGTGAAAGAATTTGATGGACTCTATTACCTTGATAAAAGTGATAGTCTTAGGATTAAGTCTTGCAATAAAGTGCCTTTTTGTTGGACTAGTGACTTGGAGTTATGGCACAAATATTTAGGTCATCCAAATTTTAATTACATGTCTCAAATGTTTCCCTATCTCATTTCTAATAAAGATACATCTGATTTTCATTGTGATTAATGTGAAAGGGCTAAACATCATCGTACTCCATTTCCAAAAATTCCATACCAAGCATCTAAACCCTTTTCCATTGATTTATGGGGATCTTCACGTGCGCTGAACATATCAAATTCAAAGTGGTTCATCACATTTATTGATGATCATACCCATGTCAATTGGGTTTACATGTTGAAAGATAAAGAAAAGGTGTATGAAACCTTCCATAATATTATTTGAACCTAGTCCTAAACCCAAATCTAGATCTTGCACTCTGATAACGAGATTTAATGCTTCAATCGGGTCCTGTCCACCTTCCTAACCGCCAATGACATTGTTTACAACAACACTTGTCTCAATACACCCCAGCAAAAATGGCATTGTTGAACGAAAGAATTGTAATATTCTTGAAACTGTCAGAGCCATTATGTTCAATAGCAATGTTCCTAAATATCATTGGGATGATGTTGTCTTTACTGCCACATTTCTCATTAACTGAATGCCAAGTCGACTACTGTCTTACAAAACACAACTTCAGCTTCTGCATCAATACTTTAACCTTCCATACCTTGAAACACTTACCACTTAGGGTGTTTGGATGCACCTCATATGTTCACCTTCACCACACCAACAAACTTGACCCCAAAGTCCTTCGATGCATCTTCCTTGGCTACTCGTACTTCTAAAAATGTTAAAAATGTTATGACGTGATCTCCAAACATCTTTTTGTGACATGCGATGTTACTTTCCATGAAAATATTTATTATTACTCCTTGTCTACAGTTCAGGGGGAGAGTGATGGTGAATTCCAGAAAAAAGAAGCACACCTTTGCAGTTTATACAGCTAGTCCCAATCCTGATACCTATGATAATCCTGATAGTGATACCTTTGATAATCCTGATAGTGTGCCAGTCCAGGGGGAGACACAAACAAGTTGGGTAATACTTACATACGACGACATAAGAGAGGTAATGAGCCACAGATTATTAGCACTCACCAAGAGTTGGAGGCGGAGGCAAGTCCAAGGGAAACAATGGTAATAGAGAGTTTTGACCTTGATCTTCCCACTATAGTAATGAAGAAGCCCAGATCGTGTACTCGACATCCTATTGAAAGGTTTGTTTCCAAGAAAGCCCTTTCCTCTAAATATAGGGCATTTGTCTCTTATATTGACAACATCAGGGTACCCTATACAATTGATCATGGCTATACCTGAGTGGAGGTAAACTGTCTTGAAAAAGATGGAGGCCCTCAAGCGAAATAAGACATGGGATGTAGTTGATCTACCTTAAGGAAAGAAGCATGTTGGGTGCAAATGGGTATTCATTCCTAATAAGTAAAAGCTAGGCCAAACACTATTTTACAAAAGCTCTTATAATAAAAAGAGCTTTTTTTTACATGAAGAAAAAAGCTAAAAATAAAAAGCTCCCTAGAGGAGCTTATTTTTTAAGAGAACCCTAGTCTCTACGCTGCGACCACCACCGGTCACCCCAGCCGTTGCCGGCTGCTACCGCTGTCCCATCGCCGACGACCACCTTTGCCGACTTTTTTTTTTAATATAAAAAAACACTAAGGGGAGGCCGACCACCCCACGTCGGTGGTCGCCACTGGTGACCGGTAGCCGCCGCCGCCTCATCGCCGGTGACTCTTTTTTTTTATATAAAAAAAACACTAAGGGGAGGCCGGTCACCCCACGCCGGCGACCGGCAGCCGACGCCGCCCCATCGCCGGCGACCACCTCCGGCGACTCTTTTTTTTTAATAAAAAAAACACTAAGGGGAGGCCAGCCACCTCACGTCGACGGCCACTGCCGTCCCACCTCTGGCGACTTTTTTTTTTTTTAAAAAAAACTAATTTTTTTTTTAAAAACACTAAGGGGAGGCTGGCCACCACACACTGGCCACCTGCCGCTACTCGCCCCACTGCTAGCAACTGGCCGCTACCGCTCCACCGCCGGCAACTTTTTTTAAAAAAAAAACTTAAAAGTGCTTATGACAAAAATTTTACTAAATAGCTTATTTTAAATTTCAGCTTATAAGTAATTTTTTAGCTAAAAAATTTATATTATTATCAAACAGCTTTTAACTTTTTTAAAAAAGCTCCTTTTTTTAGCTTTAGCTTAAAAGTAGCTTTTAGCTTAAAAATAAGAGGATTCAAACAGGCTCTAAGTATATAGCAGATGGAACACTTGAGAAATACAAAGCTAGATTGGTTGTAAAAAGTTTCACATAAATATATGGGGAAGATTACATGGAAACGTTTGCACCGGTAGCCAAGCTGAATACAATCAAAATTCTCTTATCTATTGTAGTGAATTTCGACTAGGGTCTGCACCAACTTGATGTAAAGAATTCCTTTCTCAACGGAGAACTCAAGGAAGAGGTGTATATGAAGTTACCTCCAGGGTTCTTACGGGAAAAGGCTAACCAAGTTGGCAAGCTAAAGAAGTCATTGTATGGGTTAAAGCAATCTCCACGTGCTTGGTTTGACAGATTCACTCAGGTCTTGTAGAGACACATGTATACTCAAGGGCAGAGCGACCTTAACTTGTTCGTTAAATATCATAAGGGCAAGATGGCTGCTCTAGCCGTGTATGTTGATATATAATCTTTACAGGGAATGATGAGCTATAAGTTAATCAAATCAAGGGCAGCCCTGGCACGAGAATTCCATATGAAAGATTTTGGAGAAATGAAGTACTTTCCTGGTATGGAAGTTGTTCGATCAAAGGGAGGAATCTATATCTCCTAAAGAAAGTATGTACTAGATCTTCTAAAAGACATAGGAATGACAGGTTGCTGGCCTAGTGACGCACCTAAGAAGCAGATCTCTGTAAAACTGTAGACATAAGGAATTATCATCGGATGGTAGGCAAACTAATATACCTGTCTTATACCAGACCAGACATTGCATTTGTAGTCAATTTGGTCAGCCAGCATTCCCATAATCCTAAATTGAAACATTTAAATGAAGTCTATAGGATCCTTTGTTATTTTAAGGGATCTTCGGGGCGTAGCTTGCTATTCAAGAAAACTAAGCAACAAAATGTAGAGCTATTTACAGATGTTGATTGGGCAAGTGATCAAGTGCGTGTTTGGATTAGCGGTAGAAGCTACTTTTCCAATGTGATTTCACTATACGAGATGAGTTTTGTCTCGATTTGCGTGAACGTGCTTTTCGAAAGCCAACTTGAACAAGCCGCAAGATAATATGAAATCCACATCTAGATATTGTACGTATGTGTCGGGTAACTTGGTCACATGGAGAAGTAAAAAGCAAAAAGTAGTTGCAAAAAGCACTGCTAAAGCTGAATACAAATACAGGGTTGTGGCACGTGGAATCCTTGAAGGCATATGGATAAAGCGTGTCCTTGAAGATTTGAGGAAGTGCATAAATTTGCCAATCAAGGTTCATTGCGATGACATGGCTGCGATTAATATTGCTCATAATCCGGTTTAGTATGATAGAACCAAGCATGTTGAGATAGATAGACATTTTATAATAGAAAAAATTGATGAGGGTATCATTGATCTAAGGTATATATCCTCTAAGGAACAAACCGCATGTGTCCTCACTAAAGGACTACCCAAGGACAGGTTTGAGTATCTCATTGGCAAGTTGAATTTGATTAATATCTATAGTCCAAATTGAGGGGAGTGTAGAATCTTGAAACTTAAGGACCAAGATTAAAAGAAACTTAGGGAGTAAGTTCAGATCCAAAATTATAGGGAGTGATTAGGATAATCAATCATAATTACTTCCTGATTTGTATAGTGTCATGTCGGGACCTAATTATTGCCTGATTCTGTCATATGTGTGTATATATGAATGTAATCTACCAATGTGAATAATCGTTGATCAATTCAATCCAATTATTCTCTTTGGCTATTTTTTTCCTTTCTTTTTCTTTTTCAATATTTGGATACACCATTGATGATACGGCCATAATGCCTAGTTGTTTCTGCGTTTCAACCTCATTCTTAAGTGCTCATTTTCTGGAGGACAGCATAAATATAATCATTTTGCTGTTAATCTATTTTCCTTAAATACTTATATTTATAAATGTGTTGTAATTAATTCTTGATGTTTGTTGCCCAAGCCAACCATTTATCTCTCTTTCTAGATTCAGCCTGAAGCAAATTGTCCTAGTTGATGGTGCTCACAAACACTTCTGCATGTTCTTTCTGCAGCACTTCCTTTGCTTGCTGCTTCTATGTAGTTCTTTGCTTTTTGACTTTTATATGAATGTGCGTTTCAATTTCTTATTAAAACTATACTGTTTGGTATGTACATCCTCACATCTACTTCCTAATATGGGCCTTGGGGAGGTTTCCTAACATCCAATGGCTGGGTTTTGTTTCCACTTGAAAATTTTTTAGGGCTTTACAAGTATTTTATGGCACTTATGTCAAGTTATCCTTCTAGACTATCTTACTTTTAAGTGTTCTTGTTATTTTTTCAGCTAAAAAGTGTTCTCATTAATTGATAGGCACTCAACTAAGATGCAGCGATGTAGAATTTTGTGAGTGAATCCCAGGAGAAACTTGTGCAACTGAAGGACCTTGGGTCTTGCTTTTTATTAATCACTTTTTGAGATAGGATTATGAACAGATCTTAGTCTTAGAAATATTCAAAGATATGTTGAAATATTCTAAAGCCTATGGTTTAGGCTACGGCTGATTCAATTTAAATAAAAATTAATTAATCAGTAATCAATTGAATTAAGAAATATTCAAATATCTAGCGATACTCTCATTCAAGTTAGTGAATGGACATTCAAAAGTTCCGTATTGCCTGTTAGTTCTTCATGCTTGACTCTAGTTAAGGCTTTGGTGAGAATATCTGCCACTGGTATCCAATCCAAGTAGATATGTAATTTGGATTAATGATCTTGGATTCAAGTTTTTTTTAAATAAAATTTCAGTCTAGCACCGCATGCTTAGCCTTACCATGATGAATAGGGTTATTGAGCCTACTAATGGTGGCCATGTTGTCACATAGTGCATCCATAGGACTTTGCATAGGAAATTTTAGTTCTTTCTAGCTGTATGCCCATAGAAAGAAGTCTATATTTTTCCTTGGCACTTCTTCTGGCCACAATAAATTGTTTTTTACTTTTTCAAGTTACCAGATTACTCTACAGATAGGTGCAATACCAAGTTGTTGAGATCCTGTCAATGGTATATTCTCTTTTTATAGAGACGACAATTACAATTATGTATAAAATTTTGCACCTCCTTGATGCCTCAGTTCATTTTACTTATTTGATATGGAAATGTATAATTTGATATATTTAGTGGGTGTTTGACTTAGCTTATTCTCAGTAATTTTGTGCTATACGAGTCAAATATGTGAGCAAAATTGTCTTGCACAAAAGTTATTATTATTATTTTTTTTTGGAAATGCCCCTTAAGTCACTTTATAATAGTGTGCATTTCTTCTACTCATGCCTTGAGAGCTTCCTCTTTCTTTTGCCCAACAGGGTAGGTTTTTGCTTGCTGCTGTGAGTGGTCGTGTTTTAGCACGGTCATTTCATTCAATACTACATGTTGGGTATGAGATGATTGAGCAAGCACTTGGTACTACGAATGTACATATTAGCGAATATCAACCTGAAATGACATGGAAAAGAATGGAGTTCTCTGTTATGTTGGAGCATGTGCAGGCCCATGTTGCACCAACAGATGTTGATCCAGGAGCTGGATTACAGTGGCTCCCAAAAATTCTTCGAAACTCTCCAAAAGTAATGCGTACCGGTGCTCTTCTTGAGAGAGTGTTCATGCCTTGTAATATGTACTTCCGTTATACGAGGTACAAAGGGGGGACTCAAGAACTGAAAGTAAGTTATTATTTCTTCCATTTTGACATCCTATCTATGTATATATTTATAATAATACTTTTTTCATCGATACATACCTTTATTCACAGGCATTGTTATTAGTGTGTGCTTTATGTATGTCTTGTATCCATTCTGTGTTAAGTATTGTATGTCAAATGTTTGTTTTAACCCTTTGCTTCAGGTGAAGCCCTTGAAGGAGCTCATTTTCAATTCCCATAACATAACAGCAACAATGACTTCTCGTCAGTTTCAGATAATGCTGGATGTGCTGACTAATCTTCTCTTTGCTCGTCTTCCAAAGTAATGACAATCCTTTCCTGCCTCCGTCCTTCATTCTATCTCTCTTTCCTTTCATTCTGAGTTAATTTTTTCTTTGTCACGCTTCAAATGCTAACATGTGACACTTTACTTACATCAGTGTAACTTGTTTGAAGCAGGCATTCTCCACATCTATAATTATAACTGTTAGAATATTATAATATTATGAATTATTTAGATTTAAGCTTTATCTTATTAAATTTGATATTTATTATATCTTAGGATTAGATAAAGATATATTATATCCTTGGGATATTATATCTTAATCATTTTGCTTTATTCTGATTAAATAGATTAGATTAGACTCTAGGGTTAGCTCTAGGTTTGCCTATATAAAGGCCCATATGTACTCTCTTTAATTAGTAAGATTAATAGAGTGAGTTTTATTCCTCTAAATTCAACATGGTATCAGAGGAAAGACTGATTCTAGACCTAAAGTAAGCTTCATCGTTCATCCTTGTTTGACCTCGTTGCAAGAAACGGAGGCAAGAACGACAGAAAGCTCTTCACGGAGGGGGGAGAGAGAGAGAGAGAGAGCATACTGACAGAGAAGGTGAGCGTGACCTTCGACGTCGACGCTACCATAGAAGAACGCGTTGACAACCGCTAGAGGAAGAACGCGTCGCGACGGAGAATATAAACGTAGAAACAAACTTTTAGATCTGCGGTGAAGGGGCTCGCGTTGAGGAACATCGCCACCACAAACGGCATCAGTGGGTGCCGATCGGCAAAACCCAGAGGAGCACCGGCGATCTGCTCGACGCATGACCACCATTCGCCACCACTGTCCCTGCGTGTGACATCCACGTGCCGGTGTGAACAGTGACCTCCAACAAAAAAAAAAAGTGTCATGGATCCATCTCAATTATCTCCTATGTTTGGATCAATTCCTGAAAATCCAACTAGGACAACTCCCACTACTTTTATGTTCGATACAAGTTCCGAAACTCAAGAACCACAAACCCAAACAAAGCCACCAAACCAAGCAGTACCCTATAGAGCCACAGAGATGGTACCAAGTTTCTCAGAAAATCACAATATGGTCATTAATCATAGGTTTAATGGTAAAAACTATCTCCAATGGTCACAAAATGTGCTGAGGTATATTCGTGGCAAGAGAAAAGAGAAATATATTAATGGGGCAGCCCCTCAACCAGCTCCTAATGACCTGAATTTCGACACATGGTTTGCTGAAAATAACCAGGTTATGACTTGGTTATGTAACTCGATGACCGTTGAGATCAGTGAAGGCTATTTGCTTGCACACACAGCAAAGGAAATCTGGGATGCAGCCCGAAGGACCTACTCCTCACTTGATAACACTGCTGCCTTGATTCACCTAAAGCGACAACTCTGTGATTTAAAACAAGGTAACATGTCGGTGATTGAATATTATAACTCTCTACTAAAGTTGTGGCAACAACAGGATCTGTTTGAAGTACATCCTTGGAGCAACATCAGTGATGCTCAATTGTACAAGAGGATCGTGGAAGAAGGAAGGATAAATGATTTCCTCCTAGGCCTGAATGACTCTTTCGAAGAGATAAGGGGCAGAATCATGGGGTTGAAGCCACTATCGCAGCTCTTTGATATTGTTAACCACGTACAGTTTGAGGAAAGTAGAAAACTCCTAAACCAAAGTGGCCCAAGCCAAATTGAAAACTCAGCACTTGCAATTAAGGGACCACCCTGGGAACAAAAGACTAACAAAAGGCTACCAAATGGTGCAACTATTGCAAGAAGAATGGTCATAATAGAGAGGAGTGCTGGAAACTCCATGGAAAACCTTCCAATGGAAACTCGAACTTTCAAAGTCACATTATCCCAGCTGAACCAACGGTTGAGAATGATGATCGCCTGAGCAAGGAAGAATTACAAATGCCTCGCAGGATACTTGAGAAGGAGAACAAGTCAAACTCTATTACTCCCAGTGTGAATCTGGTACAATCTGGATTTAAACACGAGGAGGATGTTGGGACTTCTAGAAAATGGTACAAAATAAATGGGCCCCTGAGACTCGCAAAGAAGTACAAGCCCAAGCCTAAAAAAAAAAAAATAATAATAAATAAATAAATAAAAATGGGACATCTAAAACTCAAAAATGAGTACAAGCCCAAGCAAAATATGGGACCTTTGAGACTCAAAAAGGAGTACAAGCCCAAACAAGAATATGGGACCGCTGAGACTCAAGAAGTACAAGTCTCAAGATTTTGAAGCCTAAAGAATGTCGAGGCAAGCTGGAAGTCATCGACATATACTCTCCAGTTTGAGGGGGAGTGTTAGAATATTATAATATTATGAATTATTTAGATTTAAGCTTTATCTTATTAAATTTGATATTTATTATATCCTTAGGATATTATATCTTAATCATTTTGATTTATTTTGATTAAATAGATTAGATTAAACTCTAGGGTTAGCTCTAGGTTTGCCTATATAAAGGCCCATATGTACTCTCTTTGATTAATAAGATTAATAGTGAGTTTTATTCCTCTAAATTCAACAATAACGTTAGCACTGCATTTATTATTTGACACCATTAAATACTAAATTAAATGTAATAGTATATTTCTTATTTGTTCGGGGTCAATTCACTCCAAAAGGTTAGGTTGTTAGGAAAATGCACAAAAATGGTTTAATTATTTATTTATTTTTTCTTTCTTTAATAAAATCCAATAACAGTTTTAGTGAAATTAGCGAGCATTCGCAACAATGTTTACTTTGAGGAGAGCTGGGTTGAACTAGCTGATCTTTGAGCTTGCATGGTCATCAAGTTTATTGGTCTCTAATGACGGAACGTAAGGTTTGTTGGCACTGCACAGCTCCTGCTGGTTTATAACGAATTTTTGTCAGAATGGAATGCAAGAGGTTTTACAAGGAGTTTTCTCCTGCTACATCTTCTATCTTTTTGTCCTCTGCAGATCTGATGGAGCTCCTCAACTTTTATATTATTCAAGAGCAAAAACAGAATCTCCTTCCCAAGCTTAGGGATAGGAAGATGACGAGACAGCTAGGAAAAAAACTAAAATGAATGCACAACAGCAAATAACACTTCTCTAGTGTTTGAGATCTCAGTGGATTCTTCTTTTTGATGATTCTGCTTGCATAAATCATTTGCCTCAATCTCTCCCTTAGATAACAGCCAACACCCCCCACAGAAAAAATTAAGAAAAAGTAAAGGAAAGAAAGAAAAATCTCAGCCAGCATGTGTAAGAGCTAGTTATGTGTCCTTCATGCACTCACCACCTCACCATCAGATGTGGTCCTATTTCCCTTTTTCTTTGTGAAATAGGTCCTTCCATATTTGGGCTTAATACCTGTGGGAACATCATTGTTTCAGCAAAATTTGTTGAGGGTGTTTCTCTTGTGGATCTTCAAAGGCCTAGATTCTATCAAGAGAAAGAGTCTAATCATTTTCTTTTGTTTTCCTCTCATTCCTTTTCTTATGTTTAGGGAGGGAGGGATCTCTCCTTCTATCTCTGTCTTGCAGCTTTTGTTAGTTAATAAATTCTTTTTTCATGAAAAACTAGAGTAATTATATAAATATTAAGTAAATAATATTATAAGTTAGATAATATAGGATCAAGTTGTTATCCTAGGTTAGTTAAGATTAGATTCCACTGTATTTGAATTTTAAATTCCCTAGAAGTTCTCTAATCTGTTACAACAGATTTGATCCCATTGTAATCTGTATAATT
This sequence comes from Acacia confusa, assembly GCA_037074495.1. Taxonomy (NCBI): domain Eukaryota; kingdom Viridiplantae; phylum Streptophyta; class Magnoliopsida; order Fabales; family Fabaceae; genus Acacia; species Acacia confusa. Next base: position 40,878,427 of record CM073506.1, read on the forward strand.
CTCATGAGTAAACAAGGAAAGATTATTATCGGACTCAATAATTAAGTCCCACTGTGCTACAAAAACATTGACACACATGCCAATACAAGCACGTTGGGGCTGGAAGTGGGAGTAAAGCTATTGTATCTCTGGAATTAAGACAGAGATAGGTAGAAGAAGATAGAAGGAAGAAGAGAGACGGGGAAGAGAAATAGCAGGATAGAGGGGTTGAAGAAGAAGAAGGCAGAGAAGATTGAGAGGCAGAGAGGCAAATTCTGAGTAATACACTGATATTTAATTATCTGATAATCTGTCAAATACAATCGGGTATGCCTATTTATAATATGGCAAGGTGGGGAGGCGCTCCTTTGTTAGGCGCTTACTAATAATGGGTAGTGTTTAACAACTAACCTAGCATTTAAACCCTTATTACAGTTATACCACAGAAGCTGGGGCTCATATAACTTCTGCTGAAATCTAATTTTTTAGCAGTAGGGAAAGCATGAATCAAATTCGTCAATTCATGAAGCCATTAGGGCAATTTTGGACGGAGGAGAGTGGAGGGAAAGGACGAGGAGGGAAATTTTAATTCAGACTTTTCCTTGTTTTGGATTCAAATAAATATTAAACATAGTCTGACTGAAAAAAGTTATATTTATATCTATATCAAAGACAATGTATAAATTAAAATTTATCTTTCTTTCCCTTCCCCTCAATCCAAATTCCATTCATACTCTAAGGAGAAGATCCAAGAGAGGTTTTATTAGCATCCCTAATACTTAATCGACTGCTGGAGTGCTGGTACATTTCAGCATGATTAGAAAGCTCAAAAGCTAGTGGCCATAAAAGAATAAAGATATACATGAATTAGATGTTTCTACTGTTATCTAATTTGTCTACATCAGCATGATGTTTGTTAGATTTTGCTTTATGGTTCAGCATGAGAATTAACTTTTTATATTTTCAACCTATAAGTTGGTGAAGTTCATGGTATTGTTTTGTGCTATATGATGCATAATGAGTTTTCAGATTAATTGAGGATTGTACATAATTCAGACCTCGAAAAAGTAGCCTGTCATTTCCTGTTGAAGATGATGATGACATCCAAGAGGAAGCAGATGAGGTGGTTCCTGATGGTGTAGAAGAGGTGGAACTTGCAAAAGTCAACCTTGAACAGAAAGAAAGGGAACAGAAGTTGATTCTTGATGATATCAGAAAATTGTCTCTTTGGTGTGATGCTTCCGAAGATCTGTATCCAGAAAAGGAAGGTGACTTGTGGATGATAACCAGCGGAAGATCCCTTCTAGTAAGAAATGAGTTATATTAACAAACTTATATAAAAATTCTTTTAATGGTTGTGATTGGATAGTTGTGACTCCTATTTTATATTCTTGTGAATTAAATATTCTTCTTCTATTAATTGAGCATTGCTTGGTGTAACTTCTGTGGCCAGAGAGCTTAATTATTTAGATCAGTTTGATAAAAATAGATATAAAGGAGTGCATAGGAGGAGGATAAGTTAGCTGTATTATATAAAACTTTATGCAAACACAAACATTGCTAAAAAAATTATCAACACAGTATAAAGTAGCTAAACTCTTATTTCTACGGTATCAAATAAAAAGTGTACTTTGTTCGATGTGGAAAGGACCAAGGTTTCTGCTTTGATGTTGCTTGAATGTTTATGTTAGGCAGATAACGTTAGTTACATCAACTTAGGTGATTTACTGGCGGATTGCAAATTTGCAATGTGGATCACTTATGCACAAGTCAATGAGATGAAATGCATAAATATAATGATAGTGATGATTTCTAATATGACAGACTGAAATGCCATTTCTGATTGGATATCCATTCTGGGCACATAATGATGTTCCATGCAATTCAAGTGCCTGGTCCATATCGGGTATTATTGGGATTGTTTTTTGCCAAATCCAGGCTTGCAATGATTGTATTTTGGCAGATGTGACTTTTTGTGTGGTTATGGACTGTGCAAAATACTACTTATCAAATATCCATTGCCATGCTCATATTTTAGAATTATAGCATTTCTGCATATTTATTGTTTCAGATATAATACATCTACTTGCACCTCTGCTATATAGCTTCTAGCTCTCTTTCTGGATGGTTTTTACCCTCATCAGTTCTTTCCCCTTTTTTCCTCATTGAATACATGACTTTGCTTTCTGTTGTTTTTAGAATGGCTTACACGCTTTCTGTTGTGCGTCTATCTAGATATTTACCCTGGAGTTCTGTAATCATTTCAATATTTGAATTGTTGCTCCTTGGGAATTATTTACGGTGGCATTTGTGATCCCAATCAATGGTGACTTTGCTATCATCTTCTTTGGTTTGGAGTTTTGCCCTTCTTGTGTGTGTAGGCGTGCTTGCTTTTTTTTTTTTTTTTGGGGGGGGGGGGGATTAGGGGAAGGAGTTTGTGCCATTGTGGGATGTAAAGTTCTCTATATGATTTTGCCTTCCCCGTGTGTTGGAATGCATAGACTACCTCTATCATATTTATAGCATATTTCACTAGATGAAAATGTGCAGGGTTAATGAGAAGTCATCTAATAATTTCAGGTTCAAGGACTGAAGAGAGAACTTGTTAGTGCACAAAAAACTAGGAAGGCCGCGTCTGCTTCATTAAGGATGGCTTTACAGAAAGCCGCACAACTACGGCTTATGGAGGAAAAGAACAAAAGTCCTTCATATGCTATGCGCATATCTTTGCAAATTAACAAAGTTGTTTGGAGCATGCTTGTCGATGGAAAATCCTTTGCTGAAGCTGAAATCAATGACATGGTAAGAATTTGATTTTGAAGGCATTTAGAGTTTAATGCTCTGATTCTCTTATTACTTAAGTCAAACGGAGTTCAATGTATATAGAGGGTTGGATGACTTTATCCGGGAAAAAAGAGAAATAAAGCATTATAAAAGTTTTTTTTTTTTTTTTTTTTAACGGTAAGAAGAAAGGGAGGCATGCAGGTAGGTGTATTCATCTTTCATATTATTGCCGTTCAACTGTACAAGAGATTAGATAAGACCTTGGGTCAGGAAACCTCACCCACAAGCCATTATGCTAGCCCAGGTAACCGCTGACCATTGGGAATATACAAGAAAAATAAATAATGATAAAGGAAAGAAAATTAGAGATGATTATTTACGGATAAAGGGAAAGAGGAATCAAGGGGTTAGATCACATCATTAAAACATGCTTAGAAGCTAAAACGTCTTAATGACATGATTGATACTGATCATGTTTTTAATGACATGATCAGATCAGGTCAAATACCCAAGCATTGAGCGAACCAGCAAAATTAAAACTTGAGAATAATCAAATTAAATGCATCCTCCTTCTGTTCTTCATTCCAATGACTCTGCAAGTCCTGTTAAAATTCTTATGCTGAGTAGAAGTGTAGAACCGCTTTGGCTTGTTTTGTACTGTTGACGAACTTGTCTCTGTGGTAGTGAAAAATATTCCACCATGTGATATTTTTGTTTTTTGTCATTTACTTGGTGTTCAACCAATACAAATCACACCAAGGCATTTGTTCATTTTGGGTGCACTATTCAAGAAATTATTTCTTAAACCTACAATATTTTCCTAAATATGTAATACCTCTATCAATGGCCTTCTAGCCTAGTGGCATGAGAGCTACCATGTAAGTGGGAGGACGAGGTGTAATCCTGCTTGTAATTGCAGGATGTTCGTACTTGCCCATTGAATTAAAAAAAAGAAAGAAAGAAAAAACTCTAAGCAGTGAGGAGATGTTCCAGAGTATCAGGCTACTTCCATTTCTCTTAAAAGTTAAAGAAACTACGTTTTTTTTTTTAACTAAAAATTAAGAAGACTTCAAAATCAAGCAACTTTATGATGGAAGAATACTCTCAGCTGACATTTGGTGAATGAATATCCTAATCTTCCAAATGCTTGGAGATCTATTTAAAAAATTAATGATGAGATTAATGAGAATTTGGACACATACAATGCAATTTTTGAATTTTTTATATATCTTATGTTAAATCATCTCCTAAATAGGTTTTCCAGCACCTGGGCAATTAAACTGCCCATGTACCAAAAACAGATTTTCCATTGGATTGTTTGGAGATGAGATTATGGGCATGTTGACTCTGCATCGAAATCCCAGCTAAGGAATCTTGATAGTTTGTGAACCTACTTAATCAAGAAATTGCATATTATAACTGATGTTGTATTGGTGTCCTAACTCTCGATCATTTTTCTTGGTTTTACTCATTCTAAGATGCTATGTTTTGATTTTCATTGTTGGTAGTGCTTAGTCTTGAAAATTTTCTAATGCGTTTTTTTTAAAAAAAAAAATTCAATTTGCTAGAGTATGCTAATTTAGCGTCATTCTGCCAACCTTTTAGATCTATGACTTTGACCGAGATTACAAGGATGTTGGCGTTGCTCAATTTAGGACAAAATATTTCGTTGTCAGGAACTGCCTGCCTAATGCCAAGTCTGATATGCTTTTATCAGCATGGAATCCTCCTTTAGAGTGGGGCAAGTATGCAGTTTTTCCTTGAATATTTTTTCCTGATTTTATCAATGCTTCTATTTTGATTTTCTGATCTCTATCATTTTGTTGTTTCATGCATTGCCTTAATTGTGATGATTAAGCCTTCATTCTTTTAGCATTAAGGAAATATGGTGATGAAAAAGATGGAGAGAAGTGTGGATGAGAGACAGGAAATGTAGGATAGAATTAAGAACTATGTTCATGATCCTTTGCCATGAGGTCCATGCAGTCCCTGTTACTGAGATGTGAAATTTTTCTGATATTTCTGATGATTCAATGATTATAATCCAAGGGTGTTATCCGGCAACTTTTCCAGTGGACCCAAAAATGTGTTGGATTTTATATGGGACGGTTGGGGGCATGTATTTTGGGGTTCTTGGGCCTCTTGTGAGCGAGATACTCATCAGACCTGCATCCGTTAAGGGACTTGTGCTAAAGAAGAAAGAGAAGAAAAAATAAATGCTAGTGACAGATTGCTGAACTTAAGATATTGATAATCCCTGGATTCAATATAACACCTATTTATGCAATACAAAATATTGCATGATAACTATAATAATGATGCTACTTAATATCTAAGACTCTTTTTGGTAAGCGGATGTCTTCCACTCCCCCACTTGGTGACTAAGCGTTGAAGACTAAAACTAGACGATTTCTTTATGAGCATATTTTTTACCTGATTAACTGTGGATATGAGCGTATCAACTAGCCTACACCTTAACTTACCAAGATAAACCCCAACATGCCTGTATTGGACGAGTCTAGCATATACTGAGATATAAAGATCCGTTGTGTGTGAGAAATCTCAATGCCAAGAACATATTTTACTTTGAGCGTGCCTAAATTTTTTCTCAAACTCCTTCTACATCTCTACCTTTTCAATGATTACGTCCCCTCTAAATCATCTCCTATGACATAATATTATCAACTCAGAACGAAAGTACCATCACCCCGTGTTGAAATATTTAACAAAGTATGATTACCTTGGCTTTGCATGTATCCTATAGTAAGCATGGACTTAGCACACAAGACAATCACATGTATCCTATACCAATCACAGGGTTGATTAAGAAGGGTGGCTCAATGGCAATGTAAGCTTCGGTCTATAAATACAGAGGCTAGAAACAGACAAAACTAGACAAAACAAATGTAGCAAAGACTAATCATGAAAGATCTCTAAATATTTCTGATGATTCAAAGATGATGATAATACAAGGGGTATTCATACAAGAGGAAAGAGACAGGGAAAAAAATGCTATAGACAAATTGCTAAAATTAAAGGATTGATATTCCCTAGATTGTATTCTAATTCCTAGCTAATTGATGCAAAATATCACATAATATTTACAATAATTACACTACATATTATTTAAAAAGATGCATAGAGTTTAGACAGCTTTGTTATATATTCCTGAGCCGCTTTTGCTCTTTTCATTTTTAAAGGATTCCTTTGATCCTAGCTCTACTCTATTTTACTTATTGTATGATAGTTTCTCTTATCAGAAACGTTGAAGGTAAATCAATGATGATTGTTAACATTTTATTCTATTAAATATTTCTGTAGATTTTGCAAGGGTCAAATAACTGTATTAAATATTGCTGCGTTTCTGTGCTATTCTGTTTTTTTTTAAGCATTCTGATATTGCGGTCTTCCTTTTCCGTTCTAATATTTTCAGAAATGTCATGCTTCGAGTAGATGCTAAACAAGGAGCTCCAAGGGACGGAAATTTTCCCCTTGAACTTTTCCAGGTAACATTTCCTCTACTGATTATTTTGGATCCTTAAGAATATGCAAGACCCATAAAGTAAAATTTGTTATTATGATGTTAGCATATAACATGATTACTGACAATTTTGTTTCTTCATATGGACTTGCTTTACAGGTAGAAATTTATCCCCTTAAGATCCATTTGACTGAGACAATGTACAGAATGATGTGGGAGTATTTCTTCCCAGAAGAAGAACAAGATTCACAACGCAGACAGGTAAGTGACAAATTTCAAATTACAACGACAGACTCAGTAACAGAAGCTGAAATTTAGAGAATTTTGGCATCAGGTTATAATTATGGTTATTTATGTTTGTATGGGAAGTTATAATTATGACTATTTTTACAGGAGGCTTGGAAGGTTTCCACAACTGCTGGTGCAAGACGTGTTAAGAAAGCTTCTTCAGTACATGAGGCTTCTGCTTCAAACAGTCACTTGATAAAAGAGTCTGAAGCATCATCCAAACCTGGCATCTCTGCGATGCTATTTCCTGTCACCAGTCAGCCTTCTCTTCATGCTGATTCAACCCAAGTGAGTCCTTGATGAATCAGAAAAATGATATTCTTGATCTGTCATGGAAGGATATCTAGGACAATGCATAACATTTATCTTCTATTCATAGGCATCCAAATCACAAAATGTTAAAGCCAACCCGGTTAATGGTTCAACACCTGAGCTGAGAAGGACGGCTTCTTTTGACAGAACGTGGGAAGAGACTGTAGCAGAATCTGTAGCTAATGAACTTGTCTTACAAAGCTTCTCTTCCTCAAAAAATGGCCCATTTAGTTCTGTTGAGCAACAAGATGAAGTCTCTAAGAATAAATCAAAAGAGTCCAGAGTTGTCAAAGCGGGTCGCTCATCACATGAAGAGAAAAAGTTAGCTAAGTCGCATGAAGAGAAAAGATCTAGGCCTCGAAAGATGATGGAATTTCACAACATTAAAATTAGCCAGGTTTGTAATCTTGGTGAAGCTGTCAATTGCATTACTTTTGCGACATTAATTCAGAATTCAGCTGAATGCAGTTTATTATTCTCTTTTAGGTTGAGTTATTGGTTACATATGAAGGGTCAAGATTTGTTGTGAATGATCTGAAATTACTGATGGATCAATTTCACCGGGTTGAGTTTACTGGGACTTGGAGAAGGCTCTTTTCAAGAGTTAAGAAGCACATCATCTGGGGAGTCTTGAAGTCAGTGACTGGAATGCAGGTGATGAATGACTTGCTGCTTCCTTACTCCTTTATTTTCTTGTTAAGGTTTACTTCCCATGTAGCGTCCTTCAGATTCACATTTGCTATTCTATCTATTCCTACAAGTGAATGAAGACATTATAGTAACATTGAAATGTTTTTAAAAGCTCAACCCTTGAGAAATTAATACTGTGTTGTGGCCTTGGAGAAGGGACATTACCAATCAAGAACATTATATTATGTCTCTGGATATCTATCTGGTACTAGTGACAATCATCTGTCTTTTTCTAATGAATTTACTAACATTTTTTTTTTTGGCAAAATCATAAAGGGTAGGAAATTTAAAGACAAAGCTCATAGTCAGCCTACTGGAGCTGGTGTTCCTGAAATTGACCTCAATTTTAGTGATAACGAAGGCCAGGCCGGAAAATCTGACCAGTACCCTCCATCCTGGCTTAAGCGGCCAAGTGATGGAGCGGGGGATGGATTTGTAACATCCATTAGAGGACTTTTTAACACACAACGCCGGAAGGCAAAAGCATTTGTTCTGCGGACTATGAGGGGTGAAGCAGAGAATGATTTTCAAAGTGATTGGAGTGAAAGTGATGTAGAGTTCTCTCCTTTTGCTCGGCAGCTCACAATTACCAAAGCTAAAAGGCTTATTAAGCGACACACTAGGAAGTTCCGCTCTAGAGGACAGAAAGGTATGTGCTAGCGCTCCTTCCATCCTGATTTACACTTTCATTGATTGCAGTGAATGAAACACGTGTACTGTTGTGCACTCCACCTAAGCTTAATTATTTGCCAGGTTTAACTTGTCAGACCTGAGGGAACTATTGTGCATTCCATCTTTTTTCTAACCCAATATGTTGTATGTCAGCTAGGCCTGAAAATTTAACTTGTCATAGTTGTGCCTGATGTCTTGCCCAGTGACATGTTTCAAATTTCTTTCTTGACCTCGTTCTAATGTATGCCTCTGCTAATCAAATCTTGTTCTTTTGTTGAACTGATCAAATCTTTTCTTGTAGAGAATGTTAGGGAGTAATGAAACATGATAGCTTGAGGCCTGACCTAGATCTTTTGCAGGGTCGTCCTCCCAACAAAGGGAATCACTCCCATCATCTCCCAGAGAGACGACACCATTTGATAGTGATTCTTCAAGTGGATCTTCGCCCTATGAAGATTTTCATGAATAGATGCACGTTATTTGAAATTCTTTTCACTTGAACATTAAGCACGCAAAGTTTGGTTCTTGAAAGACGGTAGAGTGATAGCTGCTCTCTAAACTGGCGAGTGCTTTGGGCAAGACTTGAAATATCAAGGTTTCTAGGAGCCAGGAGGGAGATGAACTGGGGACTCGGAATGCGGACTTTGCGTATATATGCTCGTAATTGATGGCGATTCAATGTGTATGTCCGCACAACTATAGCTTTGCGATGACGAGCCTTTCATACTATCGAACATTTTTAGCTGTAGTTTAAGAAAGAGAGTAAGACGAAACAGGGAAATGATGAGCCGGAGATAATTTCCTCCTTTGGCTTTTGTCCTTTAGATATTGTAGTGAGTATAACAGTATGTTGTTACAAATGAAGAATTCTGATCAATGATCATCCATGTGGTATATGAGAAGATACACAAAGATATGACAGCTAGGATACCAATTGTGAACGTTGACAGCTATTTACAAATAACTAGTCAATTGTTAATCCTAACATTCTCCCTTAAACGACACATACACCAAGTTTGTTCCTAAAATAAGAGAATTGAGGGTGTGATAAGGCTTTGGCGAAACAATAAGCTATTTGATGAGATGAAGGCACATATCTAACTCCTATAGATCTACATAGAACTTGACCTCTAATGAAGTGTACATCTATTTCAATATGTTTGCTTCTAGCATAATGTAAGAGCTTGAGTACTCAAATTGTCACACCATATAATTAAGGGTTGCTGAATGAAGAGTTCAATTTCTGCCATTAGGGAATGTAACCATTTAAGCTCTCCTGCCCCATCAGACAAAGACCGATACTTTGATTCTGAACTTGACCTTGAGACTACCTTTTGTTTCTTAGAACACCAAAATACAAGGGTTCCACCTAAGTAGACACAATAACCACTTATGGATCTTCTATCATCAATATCTATAGCCCAATTAGCATCTTTAAAAGCCATCAAATAAAGAGATCTTACTGCTTTAATGTGTAAACCATAATGAAATGTACCCTTTAGCTAGAGGTTGTCAAATATTGTTGTGATCCAATTGCCCTTCTATATAGTGACGTGTTTCTCATCCTTAGCTAAAAACTGTCTATCAATAATTATGGATGTTGACATAGGGGAACAATTGTATATGTTAAACCGTTTCAACAAATCCAAAGTGTATTTGGTTTGATTAACATAAATGCCATATCTATCTCTATGAATTTTTAATTCTAGAAAATAGTAAATGGGACCTAGATCTTTGAGAGAGAAAACTTCATTCAACTTCATAATAAAACTCTAAACAAAACTTGAATTATTCCCAATGGTAGGAATATTATCAACATAAATGAGAATAAATACCATGAGTTGTTTAGTTTTGAGAAAGAATGAGACATCACTACATGCATTCTTGGAATGTCTATATTGGACTCTTGTGAGAATGTATTGGGCATGTTTGTGGCTAAGGTATTAATAAAAGTTTGGGCTCTCCCACACAATTGATCATCAATAACTGTAACATCCCAGCACCTTGTTCTTGATATTGTCTGCTTTGGGGCCCTTCGCCCCTCACAGCTTTAAAACGCGTCAAAAGAGGAAGGTATCCAAACCCTTATAAGGTGTTTTTCATTCCCGTCCCCCGCCGATGTGGAACACACACTCCACCCACCTTTGGGCCCAGCGTACTTGCTGGCACGTCAACCCACATCGACCCGAGTATGGCTCTGATACCAATTGTAACATCTCAGCACCTCGCTCTTGATATTATCTGTTTTGGGGCTCATCGCCCCTCACAACTTTAAAACACGTCAAAAGGGAGAGGTATTCAAACCCTTATAAGGCGTCTTTCGTCCCCCTCCCCAGCCGATGTGGGACATCACACATAATAAGACCATTCTTCCTTGTGTTGTGGAGCTTAGATATGTAGATCATTATCCAAGACTTTGACACCACCAACGTGAGAGCACAAGCCTTAATTTATAGCTCTAGTGCAGAGCAATAATGCAAAAGATGAGTACCAACATCTTATGTCATTGTGTTTTAGAGCCATCCCATGAGCATTCAATCCACTGAACACCAATCTTCAAAATTAGGTTTGGTGATGACTTATTTAGTAGCTTACAGCACGATCGTCATCGAAGGAACAGGGAAAGTGGCATCAATATGAGTTTGAAGGGGATTACCCTAGATCAAGGGTAGAACAACGGATTCCCAGACTAAGTAGTTTGTGCAATCCAGCTTGATCGACAAAGTTTTGGCTCGAGGACTAAAAAAGAGCATAAGATTTAGGAAAGACTGAGGGAGAAATGGTGTCGAAACTGGATAAGAGAAGAAGAAGCCATCACAGCAGGAGGGAAAAAAGCTCTATGGCTTTGATACCAAGAAAGAGAGTAAGACAAAATAGAGAAATGATGAGCCAAGAGATAATTTTCTCCTCTAGCTTTTGTCCTTTATATAGTATATTGAGTGTAACAATATAGTGTTACAAATGAATCCTAACCATTCATATAGTATATGGGAAGATACACAAACATATAATAGTTAGTGTACCAATTGTGAATATTAACAAATATTTACAAATAACTAATCAATTGTTAATCCTAACAATTTAGGAAAAAGTGTATTTTGCATTATATAATTTACCAGAAAGTATACTCTTAAGATTGATAGGTTGTACCATTCACAGAAACTTGACTATGCTTCAATAAATATAATAAAGGTGGCATCCAATCATTCTTTCACCCCCCAAAAAAAACCACACAAATACAACATGGAAACTGGTACGTAAAAACAAACCCAACGGTATAGAAGCCGAAACTGACCCCATGATAGAGGTCGTTTCTCATTATGACTCTGTATTCAAGTATCGTAATATGATCTGAGTGTTTTGTATTATTCAAGTATCGTAATATGATCTGAGTGTTTTGTATTGGGCTACCCAATTGACACAAGTATTAGCCAATAAAAAAATGTTAAAATCTCACATGCAGTTTCTAAATATTTTTTGACTCCAAAAAATGGGCGTATTCTATTTTGAAATTAGAAAACACCTTAATCTTTCTGAAACTTTGATCACAACAATGATTTAAACCTTTTTAAATACTCAATTTCCACAATGAATTATTTGGGTAATAATCCCAACTTCGTCATTAAGCCCCCAAGGGATTTTTTGGGCCATCCGCCAACCAAGGTGCCAGCAGCAAATAATATATCAAAATATTACCTAACAAATTAAAGAACTATTGCAAATTTTATTGTTAATTGGTTTAAAAAAGTATTCATCTGCAATCACTTGTTGAACTCAAACTAATCAATTAAAGGTTCATTAGCATATTATCAATTAAGTAAATATAATACACAGATAAAAAGGATTGCCCCAAATATCATGTTATATTGTCCTAACAACTAAACATGCAACGGCCCAATTGATATCTTGCAATTGTTTTTTCTTACAGAAATGGAAGCGAGGAGGAAATAGGGTTTTAAAGGATATGGCATGATCATAAAATTTAAGGATAATTTTCAATATATATATATATATATATAATACGGAAGATATTTCCGTACAAAGAAGCCCATTTCAAACCAAGCAAACTCAAATTTGACTTGTACCATCACTCCCACCTTCCAGACTTCCACCATACCAACTGGGGTTTTAAAAAAACAAAATCCAAACTGATCTAACCAGTGATCAAGCCATTATTTAAAAAAAAAAAATATTCGACAGATTTAAGTTATTCTTAATTGATTCCAATTATGGCACCAATTCTGACAACGCTGATGAATGATTGTGTTATCTTGCATAACTGTTAGATCATAACAAATTGAGATGCAAAATGTTCATAGGAGTTTGTTCAATTTATCTATTCTCATGCAACATTGGTGGGAGTTGCTCGAATTATGAGTGAAAACAGCAGATATTGACTCCGCTGAACAAAAATTTCCTTTTCTATACAATTACAACATTCTACTGTTACATGTTAGCAGGGAGCATCAACCCCCCCTTCCCCCCCCCCCCCCCCCCCCCAAAAAAAAAGTGTGAATATGCTACACCATTAATGCACAATATTGCAAGCCATCCTGTCTGACATAGATGAATATAATGTTATATATGGAAGTAGAAACTCGAGGATGCCTCTCTAAATTCTGAATAAGGCACCAATTGATTCCAGGCGTCGTTATCTGCAAGTTAGAATCCTTTTGGAGCTTTTCGTTGTGCACGCCTCCAGATTTCCAAATTCCACTCGAGGATGTCTATCACATCTCATCTTACCATATTTACACGCCTTAGGAAATGACAAACCAAAGGAAGAAAGTCTCAAAGATAATGTCATCCCTGAAATATTGGCATAAGCCCAAAAGTATGTATAATATGGATAATCAGACGATGCTTGTGGAAGAGCACGAGTGGATAATTCTAGAAATTCATTACAAAAGGATCAACACTAATGCCCCGTTTGGTACCATGGAAGTGGGAGGGTGGGAAGTGGAGGTGGAACCCAATATATGTGTTTGGTATGGTTGAAGACACTTCTCAAGGGAAGTGACTTCCATCAGCCCCCCAGGAACTGGTTCCACTTCCATGGAAGGGAAATTTATTGACCATGATATCCTCAAATGTTTTATCGTAATCAAAACTTTGCTCTCCTTGCTTCTTTCCTTTATCTTCAACCTCTAACTCAACAACCTCCATCTCCCTCTCTCATGGTGGCTGCAAAGGCAAGATACGGTAATGACGGAGGACAACAGCGGATGACTAAGCCAGAGGGTGAAAGCGATATACAGTGAGGATGGTAGACGGTGCAGTATCAGTGATGATGATGGACACAACAACGGCGACAGCACTCCGGCAATGATGATATGCGGACCTGTGATTTCAAGTCAGACCGGCAGTGGCTTCTCCCTCTTCTACAACTCCTCCCTTTTCGTCTTTCTCCTTCTTCCTCTTTGATCTGCAAGTCTTCCCTGTGGTGGCCGGTGGCTATGGTGGCTGGTGGCGTTGATCTTTGACTTTGTTCCATCAACTACTCTGCGATTTTGTTGTGCCTTCTCTGCCATGCCGTTGTTCCTCTGGTGGCCGGCATTCCTGTGGTGGCAGTCGGGCTAAGTGTGGCTAATGGCTGTAGCTCTCATCTTTTTGGTGGCAAGGGTTTTTTTTTTAGTAAAGGGCATATAAGTCTTTTCATATTATAAATACAAATATTTAATTAAAATAATACCCCACTTCTATCATCATACCAAACACTTTTAAACATTACTTCCATTTCTGTTTCCACTTCCAATTCCATAAAAACTCTTCCACGGTACCAAACGGGGCATAAGCATAATTCATATGGATCAACAAATGCTAAGATATCACATCACACTCAAATAAAACATAGAATGGCTCCCATTTCTGAATACAATTACCACCTGAACAATCTAAATATATCACTAATCCTAGAGAGGGAGAGAATTTGAGGCAAAGTTCATATATCTAAGAAGTTTCTACCCTATTAGAATGAATCTACATGAGACAGCAAACCTCTGTACCATCACTGCAAACCTGATGAAATATCCAGAATACTGACTTCATGAAGGGAAAATATAATTACATTTATTAATGTTTCAGTAAACTCTGCAAGATAATTAGGGTATCCTTGATTTTATTTAAATTACGTTATCTAGGTTATTTTTTATTTACGTTTATATTAGTTCAAATTATTACCATGATTTTATTATTTATATCTTGGACTCTATAGAAAGCCCCGAGGCTTTCTTGGGTTCTCTTATTCTTCCTCCTTTTCCGTTCTCCCCCATTTTCTTTCTTCTCCATCACTTCTTAGTCCATCACCAACCTTTAACCAAATCATGAGTTCCAAACTTCCAATTATATAATTTGACATGCTAAGCAAGCATGTCTTTCGAGAATGATAAATGAATTAACAGTTTGTTACCATCCAAAACAAGCCTCAACGATTGGGCAGCACTAAGTCTAAAATTATAATCCTCCACAGTCCGTAGTTAGTATCGTAATCCATCATAACTACAGATAATAAAACGTATCACAATGAAGCTTTGCAAGTAAATGAGAACTTCTTTGACTAAGTAATTGGCAGGAACGTGTATGAGTACAGATATAAGCAGAAACAATAGTGTAGAAGGAGTTGAAAAGGAACTAAGAAATGGTTATAAATGAAAGACCAGATTTTACCTGGAATTTTCAATACAGGTCAGCTCTAACTTCAAATTCCACATGAACCTGCTTCTGCATGCTATTATTGATCTATCCGGCTGTGTACTTTGACTTCAGATTCCTGTTATTACCAGCTTTGCGAGGCTGAGGATTTTCTATGGAATACACAAGAAGACTCCCATCTTTCGTCCCAGCTAAGAAGCATTCTTCTGGTGTTACAGTCAGAGATTTTATCATCTTTCCAACCCCTTGGTATTTTTTAATAACTTCAAGGGTGTTCATAGAGTGAACAACTATCTGCCCTTGGTCACCTGCACAAACCAGAAACTCACCACACCTACTCAATTGAATAGCATTAAGACGTCCATTGGATTCAGACGCAGCAAGATGTTTCCCGTTAATTGAATATAGATGCAAACTGAGATCATCATCAGCATATATGACAATCCGACCATGATGGGAGACAGCCAGCTTTGATATTGGACTTCTCGAAGGATGTTGTAGGGATCTTACATATCTTCCTTCTCGCAGGGTGTGGAATACACAAGTTCCATCTTTTGACCCACTAACTATAATATCAAGCTCAAGACTGACATGTAAGCATGTTATTATATCATCATGCCCACAAAGGATGTGACACGGTGTTTCAACTATGACATAGTTTTTACGAGGCAACTCAGACTGAGAGTTGCGAATTCTTTTTTCTGAGGTTCTGCCACGGAAAACTTCCCAAACCATGACAGTTGTGTCATAACTGCCAGTTGCAAGAATACTCCCGTCAGATGTAACTGCAGCCAGATATCACACTCGTAAGATAAAGCAAGGAAAGTTGTTTGTTTGATGGAGACCAAATAAGATACTAAGTGGAAAATATTGAAGAGGAAAAGAAAAAAAAGCAAGCATAAAATAATAAGCAACAATTATGAGTTTTGATGCAACTACAAACAAAGGAAACATGAAATTACAAGATCACAGAAAATTGCATATATCTTCATTGTGCTCGCAGGATCACAGAAGAAACTATATAAGAAATGCACACAGCCTGCCTCTCTTTAAAGTACAATACTATTACTAAGAACACATGCTAAGTTGCAAAATACCCACGGCCATTTTCAAAAATCAAGATTGTTGCCCAGCATTACACTTCAGTATCAGTTCAGAGAAAAATCAGGAAAAAATGCGCTCCAAATGAACTCTAGTATTCTCATCAAGCGTGAATTCAACGATCAGCTAACCATTCTTCAAATTGGAACACTTGGATGATAAAAGGGTTCTCTTTGCTCTGAGTGATTTTATTACTCTTATCCACTCTTGTCATCCAGTATTCTTTTCTAAACCTGCCCTCTCTCAAAAACCAGATGGAGCGACCCAAGGTCCGAAGAGATCAGGAGGGATGGAAGATGGTTTTGGTACCAGAATTGTAGGATAGGAAGATATCATTTTCTTAGTTGGGTGGTATGTGATAGGCTGAAATGGGAGAAAAATTTTAGGCATTGGTAACTGTGTCCAAAAACCTGCTTTCAAAGTAAATAGCTATGGTGTTTTCCTCTAGAATTATTCAAACATGGACTCAAGATATTGAGTGTCAGTATAATTTAAAACACAATTGGAGGTATGTCCAACCAAGAAATCACAGATACTTTTGCTCGCCCATGAAAATTCATCTCAGGGCTAGGTCTGTTTTAGATCTCCAGTCTTGCTTAGGGTGGGACATGGTCTCCGTATCAAAATCTGGATGATATTTGGATGAGTATTCCTTTTTTAATTTAAGACCTTTCTGAGCCCCGATTGTGAAGATGCAACCCATTCTGAGAACTACTTTTTAAGGGGTCCAGGTAATAAGAATATTTTAACTTCTGCTCTTCCTTGCTCTGACCCATTCTTTTACTTTCATTATATGTTTAAGACTGTTTGTTTTTCTCACTTCAGCAAGATACCCCATTTTTTTCTCATATATTATTTTACTATCTAATAAAATTTCTCCTTTTTTGCCCCAAAATAACAAAGTCGGCTGATCAGGGATACTTTCAGAATAATTTACCTCCAACACAACTCACAATATCCTTATGCTGTCGGATACTCTGCACCATTCTACCGTCATTTAATGATATGACCTGAAAGCTGTTTTCCCAGTTGCCACATGATATTAAGTAGTTCTCGGATGGGGTCTGCATTGTTGCAAAACATTGAGCTCCAAGTTCGACGTTTTCAGGTACAGGGCTCCCAATTTTTCGTGGAGAAAGTATATCAGAACCAACTCCAAAGAATGCATCCTGCAGAAGTTTGAAAATGTTCTCATAAATCCAAATATGATTTTAATGAAGAGGCAAATGATCAACTGCAGTTTATCTCACAGTCTGGTAAAACATAGCCAAACCTGGGAATTGGAAAATGTAAAATTTCCCCCAGATTGCAGTTGGCTTGTCAGCCACATCTTAACAGACAAGTTGAGACCCTCATTCACTAGCACAATACTTGAGTCCATTAAACCAACATATAGGAAGGGTGATGAAGAATGACTGGTATTACAAACAAAAGAAGTCAAACTGATGGAATCAGGAGCAAAGTGCAGAGGATGTGCAATTGGAATAGGTGGCCCTCTTCTAGGGTGTTTCTTATAAAATATTTGGATGGGTGTCTGGCCAAAGTTAGCTATTTGATCTTCTATAGCCGCTCTTTGCAAATCATCATCCATTGTTTCCAGATCAACAGCAC
The DNA here is from genome assembly GCA_037074495.1 of Acacia confusa. Classification (NCBI taxonomy): domain Eukaryota; kingdom Viridiplantae; phylum Streptophyta; class Magnoliopsida; order Fabales; family Fabaceae; genus Acacia; species Acacia confusa. Next base: position 40,895,996 of record CM073506.1, read on the forward strand.
CTTCATAGGTCAAATAATAGAAGATGTTTGCAGCCTACAATCCAATGTTAAACATTTTAATGAGTTGATAGGCCTGAAGAGTAAAATAATTCAACCAATTCAGGTTTCTAACTTGAACATATCATCATTCAACATTATTCATGGGCATGCATACCTCTACTGCAGGTTTCCCACGTTGCTTGTATCCAAATACCAAATCTATCCAATGGTGGAGATTTGAACTAACATACTCACTTTCAAGTGCCTCACGGTTTCTTCTTATAAATTCTTCAGGTGAACCCTGTATAAATTAGTTAAAAATAAGTTCCTTCTGTTCAGCAATTCAAGAATAATTATAGAAAGTTTTGGTCCGTTCTCACTGTCAACAACAAGAGGCCTTATCCCACCAGGTGGGGTTATTTACGTGGATTGCACAACGTTATATGCTCTATCAACAACCAAATCTTTGGATAAATTGTTAACCAAAAATACCATTCAATAATTGACAAAATTTTTATAGCAAAAATTGCTTCTAATTATTTCATTCTCAAGATTACAACAGTATTTGTGTAGGGAGCCTTTTACAAGACTATTAAATGCTATGCTTGAGAATAAACTTCCAACTTCTATCTACCAACTACTATTAGTATTACTGATTACATTATTATCTACCGACTACTAATATTATTAATTACATCATTTAACACTTCATTGAGTGTTCTTTTTGGTCTTCCTTTTCCCCACTTTAGACTCAAAAGTGTATACTCCACCTGATAAGAAAGGTATAGAGGAATTTAGGGAGAGAATAGGGAAGAGGGAGAAACGAGAGAATAGAAGAAATGCTTATGTATTACTCATTCATCAAAAATGATCAACAACCAAAATAATAGCCTAGGACTCCCCTTTATATAGGATTAACTCTAACTGCTATAACTACTCACTAACCTTCATGGTCGACCGTGGCTCATAGAACTAGTGAGTGCCACTTAAATCCTCAAAGCACAGCCTCATGGACTTCATCGTGCGCCAGCACTTAATCCCTAATTAACCTTGATTTTATCCCCAATAACTAGTATTTACAGCATACATATCACCACCATCCTCAACAACGCCTCCAACAACCTTCTTTGCCATATCCAAACTGCCTTAAATGGTTTTCTACCATTGTCTCCTCAATAAATGCCATGCTAACTCTTCTCATACATGGTCATTACAAATCTTATCTTTTTTCATATGCTCAATATTCATCGTGACATTTTCATCTCCACTACCCCAACTTCATATTGTTCTTGTCCATTTGAAGCCCCATATTCAATGCCATGAAGCATTGCTAGTCTTACAGCAATTTGATAAAACTTCTCTTTAAGCTCATTAGGTATTTTCCGATCACAAATAAATCATGAAACCTTTCTCCATTTGAATCATCCAACTTACATTCTATGTGTAACATCCCCATCAATTTTACCATCATCTTGTATAATTGATCCGAAATATCTAAACTTTGTCACTTGTGGTATGATATGATCTCCCTTTTTAACCTCTAAATATATCCTTCTGTATTATTCAGAAATATGAAATACAATATATACAAGTTTATCTAATAAATACAAGCAAAAAATTAGGGATATACAAGATAGAAAAAGATCCTAGAATTTGACTATTAATAGAGAGAAATAAATCCTATTAATTCAAATTTCCCCCAGGGTTACGTTTTTGTTGAATCCTGTTTTCCTTCCCACCCCCCCCCCCCCAAAAAAAAAAAGAAAAAAAAAAATACCAATACTTTATTTACCTATTCTTTCCTCCTCTTATATCTTTTTTTCCCTCTTCACTTTTACTCTTTTACCAACACAACTTGCAAGACTGGCATCAGAAAGGAATTTGACGATCATCAGATATCGATGAAATCACTATTATTTCTCATCTGCTCTCTAAAAAGAATCACCTTTGGTATTGTCTTCACGGATGCTGCTTTGTTGTTGGAAATCCTTCTGTTTCATTTTCTAGTTTGCCCAACAGAAGGATCTGTAGATATCATAGTACAGGGTCCCACACTTGTTCTCCCCTTTTATAATAGAGATTGGGTGTGTACAGCTAATCTGCACTACTTTCTAACTGTTAAGTCACTGGTTTTGGCCAGAGAAAAGAACGTACAGTTCTTTCTTTGTTAATGTGCTGTCTTAGCTGGTTTGTGGGGTACTTGATTAAAAATGAACAGAACAGCGCTCAATCAAAAATTTCTTCCTACACATCTGATTTGGGTAAAATTTATTTTCATGGCCTCTATGAATTTCATCTAATGGTCTTTCTAGAGGGCTTTCCCTTATGGATTTAAGACAGTATTCAAGGCTTTTTTCGGCTAGAGTCTGTGATTTTTTTCCTTAGCTTTGGGAGGACTTCTTGCCCTCAGTCTTGTTTATCTCTTCTATACTCTTCCATAACTTCTTTGTTCTTATTGACCAACAAAAAAAATGCTATCCTATTTGTTTCAGAGGTCTAGATAAAGAAGCAAAGGGAAAAAAGGTTATTGGATTGAAGGAAACATTAAAATCTTTAATTGGAATTCAAAGTTAACTTTGTATGGCATATCCTGATAAGTGATAATGGTTATACTGAATAAAGATATTAAGTTTATTTGTAATACCCCAGATTATTATTATTTATATTTATAATAATAATAATAATAATGATATAGTATTAGTTTAATTTTAGTAGTTTAGATGAATCTGATTTTATTAATTTAGATTGATTGATTTGATTGAATTTAATAATTTTGGTAATATTTTATAATTTATTAATAGACAATAGCTAAAGAGCCAACCCATAGCTAAACCCTAACTTTCACTACAAGTTTAGTTCTAACTTTGACTACAAGTTTAGCTCTAACTCCCTAACCTTAGTCTTCGCTCATATTTCTCTTCTCCTTACTCCTTTCTCTATAAACTCTGCGGCAAATTGCTCTTTTAGGAATTTAGCAAACACGGAGACCAGGTAATCCTAATCCCTAGAACAAATTTTCCCTTTTCATTGAACATAAATGGTTGATTATGACTTCTTGTATACACCTATATCTCCCTCATCAATTTATGTGAGTCCTGGCTTTTCCTTCTGTGCGTCCCTTCCTGCTGCAACTTTTAATCGATATACTTTATTGGTCTTCTTCTCCTTTCTGCCGTGGGTCCATCGTCTTTATTTTTTTAATCATTTGTCTCTTCCTTTTTAATCAACATATATATGTATGGTTATTTGTATATCATCTGAAGATACGTGACCCACTTTGTACCAAAAAAAAAAAAAAGAGATGGTGAATTCCAAAAGCATGAGATCCATAAGGCATTGATGGTCGAATCGTACAACAATGAATCAATTTGAAATTCTTCAAGCAGCTTGAGCTATATAGCCACTATATTAGATATTTTGGAATGCCTTTGCACCTACGTACAATACTGTTGGCTTAGTCATCTTTTTGTTTATTGATAATGATTATTTCAAATCATTTATGTGCTTCGGTTCTATTTTATTTTTCTTTTCTTATTTTATTTTGTGTGATTAAAATATTTTAATTGTGGGAGGATAGCTTTGGGATGGTACCTCCTAAAGTGATGAACACAACCCTTAGGCTTTATGCCCTCGAAATAATATTTGATGTAAACTGATTGTATCCGTTCTTCCCAAAGTGGTGTCTGGCAGGTTTCCGGGATACTAGTAGCAATTTTGGGAAGAGGTGTGCACACTAGGAAGAAATATTTTTATGGCCAAATTTGATGAATTGTGACTGACAGGTTTCCGGGTCACAGGGTAGACTGGCAGGTTTCCGAGTCTACCATGGTTCTCTTTCCATTAAATAGACTGGCAGGGTTTCCCGGGTCTAAACAAATTCAAAAAGATAATGATTAATATTTGATGCAATTTTATAAACAATGATAGCTTTAAATTATATATATATGATACTTTTATTTTGGAATTATTTCATTTTATTGTATAATTATTTTATTTTATTGCAATTTATTTTAAATTTATTTATCTACTTAATTATTTTATTTTATATTATCTTTACTTAATTAGGATTACCAACTTTTACTGATGTTTGTGTTCTTTGGCTGCGATGATCTTTTAGGGGAGCAGAATTTTAGTGAAACAGGTGCCAAGAGTTTGGGGCTAGCAATGAGATGTGAGGAAGGACGTCCAATTAAGTTTTAATTATCTCCCTTTTTATTTCCATATTTCGCACAAGACATTTTGTTTTGGCTTAGATTTATTGTGATGTAATAAGTAGCCTTGCACTTGTCCCATACAAGTGCGGCGGTGACACTCCCCAAAATTGATTATTTTAGATTCTTGTTATTATTTATGAAAACCATTGGAATCTTATGTTATTTGAACTCTAGAAATTTGGGGGTGTTACATTATTACTCACTTAGGTCCTCAATATAAGATATATTTATCTAATTTGATTAGATTAAGGAAGTTAGTTAAATTGGTTAATATGATATGTATTTTCAAAACACCCTACTCATCTTCTTTGATTCCCTCATTCCCTCTCTCCTCCTTGATTATTGTTAAGGGAGTATCAATAGGAGTAAATTAGGAAAATATGTCTTATATTTAAGACCAAGATCAACTCCCCAAATATGTCTTATATTAGTGTAACACCCCCAAATTTCTAGGAGTTATAATGACATAAAATAGCGATAGTTTTTATAAATAATACCAAAATTTAAAATAGCTAAATTTGGGAAGTGTTATCGCCACACTTGTATGGGACAAGTGCAAGGCTACTTATTACATCACAATAAATCTAAATCAAAACAAAATGTCTTGTGCGAAATATAGAAATAAAAAGGGAGATAATTAAAATTTAATTGGACGTCCTTTCTCACATCTCACTGATAGCCCCAAACTCTTGGCACCTGTTTCACTGAAATTCTGCTCCTCCGAAGGATTATCGCAGCCCAAAAACACAAACATCAACAAAAGCTGGTAATCCTAATTAAATAAAGATAAAAATAAAAATAAAATAAAACGAAAATAAATAAATAGCTTGATATGAATTGAAACAAAATAAATTAATTACGAAACAAAATAAAATAATTGTAAGATAAAATAAATTAATTCCAAATAAAACAATTATCAAATAAGATAAATTAATTGCAAAATAAAATAAAATAATTGTAAAATAAAATAAATTAATTACAAAATAAAATAAAATAAGACATCATATGTGTATAAGTATAAATTAAAAGGTGTTATTGTTTTTTTTAAAAAAAACTTTCTAGTGGGAAGAGAACCATGGTAGACCAGGAAAACCTGCCAGTCACAATTCATCAAATTTGGTCATAAAAATATTTCTTCTTAGTGTGCACACCTCTTCCCAAAGTTGCTACTAGTATCCCGGAAACCTGCCAGACAACACTTTGGAAAGAACGTATACAATCGGTTCACATCAAATATTATTTCAAGGGCATAAAGCCTAAGGGTTGTGTTCATCACTTTAGGAAGTACCATCCCAAAGCTATCATCTCACAATTAAATTATTTCAATCACACAACAAAAATAAAAGAGAATAAAAATTTAAAAATAAAAATAGAATTCTTTCCAAATCTGTATATACCTATGCATTCAAAACAGATAATAATAGATAGAAAACAAAAGTAAAAAGGTAATAATAATAGTAGTAGTTATATGAATCAAAAGCAAAAGTAATACTACGACTATTATTATTATTATTATTATTAAAAGTAGTAGTTATATGAATCAAAAACAAAAAAGCAATATGCATAAATGATTCCAATACCCATACCCATATGCATAGATGATTCCAAGTTCAATCACGTCATGGAATGATTCAATTAAATCAACAATATTGTCACATATTTAATGAGATTTCAAGGAGGCCAATGCGAACAAACAAATCAAATTGCCTCGGTAACCCTTTTTTTTTTCCTTTTTTTTTCTTTCTTTATATGGTACAAATCTAGGAAGCAAGAAAAATCTTACGGAAAACTAAGGTAACAAGTAAGAACAGTGAGATGATGCATTTAAAGAAAATCCAACGATAGCAAAGGTGAAAGAGGAAGAGCAAAGCAAGATTTATGGTACTGAGTGGAAATCACGATAAATAACGAGACCAAATTTTTTGGGGATAAAAGAAGGGAAATAAAAAAAACATGTAGTAATGAAATTCTATCGTTCTAGGGATTAGGATTACCTGGTCTCCGTGTTTGCTAAATTCCTAAAGAGCAATTTGCCGCAGAGTTTACAGAGAAAGGAGTAAGGAGAAGAGAAATATGAGCAAAGGCTAAGGTTAGGCAGCTAGTGCTAATATTTATAGTTAGAGCTAAACTTGTAGGGAAAGTTAGGGTTTAGATATAGGTTGGCTCTTTAGCTATTTTCAATTAATGGATTATAAATATTACCAAAATTATTAAATTCAATCAAATCAATCAATCTAAATTAATAAAATCAGATTCATTTAAACTAATCAAATCAATCTAAACTACTAAAATTAAACTAATACTATATCATTATTATTATAAATATAAATAATAATAATCTGGGGTATTACAATTAGGACCGGAGAGAGTATTAATTTATTATTTATGGATAGAATAGTTTGATAAATTATTTCTGTTTTATACTAATGATTCAAAATATTCCCATACCTTCGCCCAGGGGGGGAGAAAAACATCTCCTAAAGGATCACCGTCTTGCTTTACTCCAAGATGATAGAAGTTTGAATTCACAAGAAACTCAGGCAAGTAAAAGAACTCAGGTATTAGCTCCTTGACATCACTAGTATTTGTAAGGCAATTTTTATATGTGCTCTCGATGCTTTGGAAAAGACGGTCAGCATGATCAAACTTGCCACCCTAAACAGAGATCATGAACAACGAATTACAATACGGAATAAGTAAGAGAAACAAAAAAACCTAGCCAATAATAATGGCAGTAGTGGTAGTTGTAGTGGTAGAAGTTTATTAAGAAACAACGAAGCAAGCTATTTGACAAGTCATATAAACAGAAACAAGAAAATAAAAAATAAAATATAAATACAAGGAGATCATACAGAATCTCACCAACCTAGAGCTATGCTCCAACTTGAGGTGGAGTATTAGAATAGGGTTATTATTATCTATATAACAGGCTATATATAGAGTATGCTAAAGGAAATAGACTTAAATGATAGGCTGTATAGGGTAGGCTATATTGATAGGCTCTCAATAAGCCACAATTAACTCGGCTCATCCTTTGCATCTATATATCCTCTTAGATGAAATATGCGTATGCATTTGAGTCAATTCTTTCTACAGTAAAAAACAGTCCGATCTCTTTGCATGTCAGAAATATGAATCCTTAAACATTAAACAAAAATTAAGTCAAAAAGAGGAGCAGTTTCTCATTTTTGGGGAAAAAAACATATTTAATTAAGATGTGATAAAGAAGACGTGAAAAACTCATTACAAGAAATTTCATGCTGAATTACCAAGACAGAACAGAACAACCACAAAAACAAAGCTTATTCATCTTCTCTTTTGCACTAAAAAGTCACGTCAAGCAGGGGTCACATGTTATAAATACATTAAGGGTACCTGCAAATTACGGTGGAGGGAAGTAAAGGGCTCTAATCTAAGAAGGTAATAAAGCACAATTCCCATGCTTGAGTAATGAGACCCATAGAAGAAACTGCACCAAAAGATGAACTAGTATGAGAAAAATCATATCACAAAAGATTTACTGTATGATCCAAGACTAGGACTGAGAATTACCTGGGTATATCAGGATCACAGAAGTTACGATATCTATCTTCAAACACCTTGAATACAAGAAGCAAATACCAAGGTGCAAGTTAGAAAATAGAAAAGAACTTCATTTCTATAGTACAAAACACAGACAAACTGACCTCAAATCGCCTAGTATCAAGTGCCCCAACAGGCTTTGAGAGATCCCGAAAGGTTGATGATCTATTAAAATCAAGAACCTCTGACGAGTAGTCAGCCAAAACCCACGGGAAAACAGGATACTGGGTCAAATCATTATAAGATCTCCCAGCAAGTGTGTTAAGAATCATTAGATATTCAAAGTTTGTTATATCCCTTCTCTTCCAACTCTCTCTGGCAATTTCTGCCATCTCCTGTGCTACTCGTCGATCCACAAAAGTAACAGATCCGCTCTTATCCCTGCCACTTCCTTTGGGGAATAAATGCTCGTTTCTAGTAGTAACAATCAAGTTTCCTACATCTTTTGCATCCTTTACAGATGCAAAGTTCAAAAATACAGGGGCAACTGAATCACTGAAGAAAATTTCTATTGCAGTATATCTCAGCAAATACCGAGTCCAATGGACAGCTTTAATCTATATCAATAATCAGAGAAGAAACAATCAGATCCAATTTGTAATAAAATAACAATAGAAAGCTTCATATAAAACATCCAATGACCACCAAACCTTGGCCATGCTCCATCTTCTGTGGCGCTTGACACACTTGATTAGTTTGACAGGCGCATTTCCATTGATTATTTTACTGTTACTGACTGATATTTCCTTCTGAATATCTATATCAGAAACAGGCCACTTCAGTGACCTTTGCTTCAGATCAGACTTTATCAGATCCGAATTGCTTGAAGCAGGGAAGTCTTTAAAAACAGATGATCCACCAGTGCCTTCAACCAAAAATTGGCCAAAAAAATGCAAAACATCTTTCATGACTGCCAAATGCCCAGCTAATTTCCTCTTTGAGGTTACGAGAACACATGGAATAGACATAAGCACCTAAGAAAAGTAATTATATGTCATCAAATAAACTAGCAGACTCTCCTTCCAAAAATTACAGAAGACAACATTCTGGGTCCACACATACCTCACTTTGAACTTCTGCCTCTGGTGAAGAAAAACTGTCTTTTTGTTCCTGCACAGCATCCTTTCTGTCACTATCCTTTACTAAGTCAGAGGATGTGTTTTCTGAAGGGTCAGGGGGAATAAATGTTCTTTTTCCACTTATTTCGCTATTGGTTTCATTAGCATCCAAGCTTCCTTCCTCAGTTATTTTCCTTATTCCTTTCAGCAAAAGCTGCTTCATCTGCTCAGGTATATGTCCCACAAAACTAGGATTAATTTCAGCTACAGGAGTAGCAAATCCACCGCCAGAGGCAGAAGGTGGAATGCACAGATTTTCATCAAAATGATAATTCTGCCTTAGTTTTGGCCTACGGCGCCATGTATCTTCAGTCTTGTCAAGTTTCCAGTGTGTCGTAATATGATTCGGAAAAGGGTTTGCAGACCATGGACCCCTTTCATCAATTAATGAACGAAATATGTGTATCCATTTTTCCTGTAAAAGAAACCTTTGTTCATTAGCATAGTAATGAAACATATAGCAACTTTGACCTGTATAAGCAGGGGCAACAAAAGTTTCATTGAATAGAAAAATGAAAGATGTTATGCATACAGCCACATTTTGCTGCTCTTCCTCATAAGTAAGGTGGAATTCAGCTCTCTTGACATCAACTGAAGCAAGAATGGACTTCAAGCTCTTTTGTATGTCATCTTCAAAAGCATTCTTGCTACTAGATTCTTCCAAGGAGTTTTCCTCCATTCTAGAATGGAGTTCCTGTATCTGCTGGCTTCGGTCAGTTTTCATTGTCTTTACATATTTAGCTTCATCCATGACCTAAAGAGAAATGCAAAAGAAAACATCGGATATCACATGTAAGCAAATAGGAAAAAAGAAAGACTTAGAGAGGCTCTGCCAAAAGACGTGAAGTAAAATAATAGAACACAAGCACATCAATATATTTATTAAATGGTCAATGGTGCAACATGAGAATGGATATACGTTAGCAGGGAACGGAACAAGAAATTTCAGCCAGACAGGCAAGTTTTCCCAACACTGATAAAGGTAGATCAAGTTATAAATTTTAGCAAACTGCCTCGAAAGATGTTGCAACTTCAAGTCTTCAAGTTCCTTGGTAGGAAATCTGGCAATAAGCCTGGACTAAAAATCATATTTGAAAATAGTTTTCTATACTGTATGATAAATAATGTATGAATTGGATGTGGATCTTGTGCATCAGATAGAGTTTGAGAAATGAGTCACATTGTTAACAACTTACGAATAATGCAGGTTTGTACAGATTATATATATATATATATATATATATATATATATATATATTAATGATTGAATGAGAAATTAGATTACATTAAATACTTCAGGAAAAAATAATCATTTGATTCCTATAGCTTTAAATCAGTTGTAACTCACCTCGTACAACTCAGACCCTGTACTTTAACTCAATGCAACTTCGTCTCTATAGTTTTAACCATTTAAAATTTTGGTCCCTATGCTTCAAGAATATATAATTTTATTTCATAAAATGTAGGAACCAATATCTTAAATGTTAAAATTATAGGGACTAAGATGTATCAAGTCAAAATTCAGAAACTGAGTATCAACTGAGTCAAGACTATAAGTATTGAGTTGCAATGAATCAAAGTTTAACAACTAAGTTTAAATTGAGTTAAAACTATAAGAACCAATTGATTAATTTCCCAATATTAATCATTATAATAAGATTATAAGCAATAATACATAATAATACTCAAACATATAGATAAGGGTGAGCCTTGACGAAACGGTAAGATTGCTGCCATATGACCTAGAGGTCACAAGTTCGAATCCTAGAAACAACTTCTCTACTTGCGAGGATAAAGCTGCGTACATCTATCTCTCCCCAGACCCTACCTAGTGGGAGCCTTATACACTAGGCCGCCCGTTATATAGATAAGGATAATCACAAAGAAATTAACGAAGGAAAACATTGGCAGGATTTTCAAACATACCGCGGCTAACACTCGATCCTTTTGAATTATGTTTTGAATGGATCCTGTTTCTTTAAAATTGCTATTTGGATCTGAAGAGTCATCTCTGCTCATCAGGCTACTAGCAAGCATTGATTTTCCTATGTTGACAGTCTCTCGAATGAAATGTGATACCACATGAAATCGAGCACCGTCATCCAACAGTCCATACTGTGACCTAACAGCAAGCATGGCCCTGACATCTTCCAAATAAAGGTTAGACTCTACTAGGTTAAAGTTAATACAATTGCATATTGACTGTAATTGAAAAAGAAAAATGAAACATAAATCCCTGGACTTTATACTCAAATGTAAACTTGATCTAACGTGTTTGGAAAGGGATATACCAGATGAGAAGTTGTAGCCTACTCCTGCTAGGCTCATCATCAGCAGTCAAGAAGCAAGGCAAAAGTGAAACAACCCGTTGGACACACTGTGATGCCCTTTCAAGGGAAGCTTTACACAAATATAGAATTACAAGTCGAAAAATTATTCTTGGGAACCTCTCTCCTCGTAAAACCATGGCTTTATCAACATTTTGTTTAGGTTTTGCACCCAATGCAGTACCTATCCCACCTGATACAACAACAGCAGCCACTTCTGCAGCAGGAATGTTCAATGATTCAACTAAACCACGTGCCCTTTGACCTAATGATGGGCCTGTAAATGATGATGATTTGGTTGACAGTTTGCCGTGCCCCTTGCCATTCATCTCACTAACAACAGCCCACAAATTGTCATATAGATACCACCAGTTCTCCTCGATGCTGTCATCTTCCTCTGGTATTGGCTGCTTACAATCCAGCGATTTTCTGAAAGATGAAATGACCGTTATAAATGCACCCCAGGCAGCAGTTCTTTTTCCTTTTTTTTTTTTGGGGGGGGGGGGGGGGGGGGGGGGGCTGGCTAATTGGTTCAAAATGGCAATACCTGGATGTTTGCTCATCAACATCGCCTACCATAACCTCTTTTAAGGCAGAGCTATAATCTCTGTGATGTTCCAATTCCGAAGTAAGGAGATCAAAGGCACTTCCAATAAACTGTATGAAAAGAAACAAAAGATGAACCGCATATATCATAAGAACTGTCAATACTGCAACAATAGAACTTTGAAACATTTTTTCGACTAAAATAGTTCAAGCTCCCCTGGCTGCTCTTGTTAGCGCATAGATATTTGTTAGTTTCAGCACCAGCCCAGACCCATATAATATCAGAATATAGCTAAGATACCTATCATGATTATATATGCAATTGTACTTTACTCAGTTCAGTAAATGAATAAGACACAAGACAAAACAGAACTGACTCTGTTCATTCACATGGTATCAGAGCACTTCACATTAAACTTATTTCATAAAATCTCCCTAAACCTCCCCTGAACAAAGGATTTTAGTAAAAATCATGAACATGCTAGGCTTTGCACAATCAACTAGGGTCCATAGTGTTTTCACAGGCATAAAGAGAGCATGTACATCTGCCTAATACTAAAACTAAATGTTTAGATATACTGAAAGCATTTAGTAAGACCAAGTAGGCATTAATATTTGATTCCCACCAATTTCTTTTCCCCTTACTGAACCCAATCTAATTATCTTTGAGCACATTGGAGAAACGAGAAAATGAAATTATATTGCAAGCCATATCGTGATGATAAAATTATCTAATCAGGTTCAAAGAACTCAGTAGTATCTCCTGATGCAATTAAGACTTCCAGCTTCAAGACTTCGGAATACGCCTTTTGGTATGTCCAGTAAGTCTTGGAATAGTCGGGGTTGGAAACCCTTCTTGCCTGAGTAAAATGGCTCTTGAAGATATAACAAAAGATCAATGCTGAGACAGAGTGATGTGTGTGAATGTATATGGATTAGTTAGTTGGAATGGGATGCGAGAAAATTTCAACATACATAATCCTTTCCTATCTTGCTTCTTTGGAACACAGTCATTTGTGCTGAGAAGGCTCAAGTCAAAATATCTGTGAGTTAGCTACCTATATTGCTACTTGGTTCTGTTTTTAGTACATCTTGTCCTCCAATAAGATGAACCTTCCTGGCTTCCTCCCTTTTCAATAAATTCCTTCTTTATTTGAAAAAGAAACAAAAAAAAAAAGGGGGAATCAACGTTTGCAAAGAAGCCAAAGTTCTACAGCAGTCAAATGCGAACAGCACCTTTTAAGACACCAGACCACATAATGCCTTTGGTGATGAGCACTATAAAAAACATGCCTCGGTGAAGAAAGGCACAGGCATATGAACATAAATGCTAAAAATATGCTATACATACGGAAAATAGATTAATCCAAGTTTTACAAACAACATTTAACAATAATTCATTATTCAAGCACAATAATCATCAAGCACACTAGTTAAGCACTATGTAAAACTATTCAAGTATAATCATCATTAAGTCGTATAAAAATAGCAATAATCAAGTGCATTTATGAAGTTTTTATGTCATATTCCAAAGTATAAAGTTAACTTTACAGCCGAAAAATGTTGTAAAGTGAAAATGAAGTCATCAAGCCATATTTTAAGCGAGAATGACCACTTTACCATGTTACTTATCAGTTAGTGGCTAGGTTCTAAGGTTTTTACCGTCCTCAAATTTTCTATCTGTATTTTTTAGTTTAGGATACTTGTGCTGGGCTTATATCGCTGCAAAATAAGCTAGTGATTTCCTGTAGCTCAATAAGAAGAGCACCTAGCTGAAGGCCTAACACCTCAAGATCCTAATGATATTATGACTGCCTTCTAAGTTCTTCATTCTGTAATTTCAAAAAGTTTTGAAGGGAATTTTATTCTATCATGACAAGAGAAATAATCTAAAAAATGAAGGAAAATGTAATACCGGGAGTATTGTATCAATTTCAGATATCAGCATCTCATCAACCAATCTCAGAAGGTACAACATATTATCCCGACAAGGTTGAGAGATGAAAACATTATCCTCAGCTGACAATTCCACCATATTCCGGATCAAATCCTCATATATATTGCGGAGCCAAAATTGGTATGAATTACCACCCTGCAAAAGACAAGTTTTGAAGTAAAACCATCACTTAAGGTAGAATCCTTTATGCTAAATAAAATAATCATAACAGATTGATTTGACAATTTTCTAGCATGATTAGAAAATTAATGTTTCAACGTGCGGCCAGATTCCCACCGTACCTTGTCTGAGTATAGAAAGAAGTTGGCTGTTTCTTCCAAAAGTTGCCAGCCACCTTTTATGGAATGCATATAGTGACAGAGAACTAGAGAAAACAAATTCCTAACCACATGCACCTCATCTGCCACACTGACAACTTGGCTTATTGACTTGATTTCGTAGTCTTTCAATACATCGAGCTTTAAAGATGATGATAACCAGGCATTCCAACCATACTCCTGCTCACAATAGAAGCAATCGTAAAAATGGTTTAAAAATTCATCAACCTAGTAAGAAGGAAAACATTATATAGCCATACCATGAAAGCTTCAATATTTGAAGGATTTGAATCTAGGAGTTCAAGAAGATCTCGTATTATTTTTATTCTAGCATGAGAATCCTCGCAGCCAGACAGGCATCTGATGATTAGTGGCAACATCTGAGGAAGTAAAAAGTGAGAATAATTGAGCTTGCTTCTCACTCTTTCGAGTTGGTTGTGTCTCTGTAAGACCTGTGAGCCACAATATCTTAAAGTGATTACCAGAAAGTTTGATTGTCAAATAAGACTTGTAAAGAATAATCACTCTCTTGGCAAAATAGAGGATTCCGTCACTAGAAAACAAATGAGACTATGACTGGATTGATGAAAATGATTTGGGAATCAAAAAAGGTCCACATAATGTCATAATACCTGTTTGGGGCTAGCACCACCGAGAAGAACATCAAATAAAGTGGCACATAAATTATCTGTCAGTGGAAAGCTGAACAGTCTATCAGAAATAGCCAAGAAAATTCGTTGCATTCTCACTTTCTTATCAATTTCTGGAAGAGATTTTAATTTCCCCACAGAAAGATTGAAAAATCTTGATTCCTTCTTCTCAGCTGGAAGACCAACCAAAAGCCTCCCTATGAATTGTAAGCTCAGCAATCTAATAGACTCAAATTCCCTAGAATGAATACAAAACACAAAACAACATGAGAACATGAAATATCCTACTGCCTTTGGTTCTTAATATAGGAGCTAGTTGGAGAGTTGAATTAGTCCTAAATATAATTATATAAGAACTCAATCCACTTTGACTCCCATCTTTATCATTTTTCCCCAAGCTAATTTACCTAACTTATAAATTGATATATAATATGATGTTATACAAGAGTATGTTAGGGAGATCAACTTACATTTGCTCTAATTAACTAATTAACCTTGTTTCCATAATCTTACCAAATTAGTTAAGTATCTCTTATATTAAGGACTAAATGGAGTATTTCCTAAGAAGAAAATGCTACAAGCACAAAAAATTGATCATGAAGTATACTGATTTACCCATATTATTCTAGAAAATACATCAGTCTTGTCAAATATAATTTCATTAGAAAAATGCGAAGTGGGACATACTGCTGGAGAAGATTGACAAAAATCTGACAACCACCAATGATGTTAACTTGTTCAAGGAAAGAAGCAAGCAGTGATTTCTGGGAAACAGCACGAATAACCATATGAAGAACATCCTCAATACAGGTCATATCATTACTTCTCTCAAAGAATGCAACAAGCGCTTTTATATCTCCTGAAGTAATGTCCTCCCTGCATGGCCCCAATAATTTCAAAAGGAAAATTGAACAAAGAATGAATAGTAATAGGCTATTGCTATTAAAATATACAATGAAAATTAGATAATAGCAAACATACAGCTCTAAACACAAATTTCAAGAATAACCATACCTTAGACTCATTTCACCAAGACTTAACAAAAGGAGACGGATCTTGCGTACTTCTTCTTTACTAGGTCTTTCACCAACAACGTGTTTGGTGATAGGATGTTGAAAAGGGTTATTTCCAATAGATAACTGGGACTTGACATTGTCACAATAAAATAGGTGAATCATATCAAGAACACGTGGGAGCCTGCATAAACTAGTAAGCAGCCTAGGATTATTGTCAAATTGCTGGATTAGAAACATGTAGAGTTCACGTTGCAACTCATAATTCGTGGAGACCCAGATAAGCGGATTAAGAAATATATGGGATATAGCTTCTTTAACAAGCAGCTCTGCCAAACCTGAAGAGCATCCAAAATAATATAATAAATAACATTGTACCATTAGAAAAAATCATCAAATGAAAATGGTGTGCAGAAGAAATTTGAAACTGAAGACCAAGTTTTCTTACATAAAGCATCAAATGGGAAAGGATGAGAGTTTTGCAGAATATATACCAGAATTAGAGACAACATTAACAAGGTTTTTCAAGGCAGAAAGTGTTTCCATGCTAAGTTGTCCAGAAGGAACTGACTGTAACAAGAATCCCAGAACAGAAAATCCAGATACTAGATGCATCTGTTGTTGATTTGCCAAATTCTCATCCAAGAAAGACGCAATAAGCTCAATAACTTTAGTAGTCACACTCCCACGCGTCATGTGCGTGAGCAATGTATTTCCAGATTTTTCATCATCACTTTCAAATCTAGAACATTGTGTGATGAGAGGGAAAAACACAGATACGCCACCAACACAGTAAATAATCTGCTGCAGTAAACGTCTTGAACATAACTCTGTCTCACCCATTACAGATGCTTCGAAAGATTTCTTAGCCGATGCTTGATTCGGTATAGGTGAAACATTGAAAAGCATTCTTCCAACACTTGCCTGAAAAAGAAACAAATTCATTTAGAGAGACTTTATTTTTAGATATACCACTTCTATTAAATTAATAAAATGCATTAAGCACCTGGGCATTGAATCCGAAGATAATTTTCGAGGCAAGACCATCTTTGGCATCAAGAATCCCACTGGGTAATTTATCTCCACAGAACAGCAGAGCTTCATTATCAAGGAATGCATACATATAGCTTGGTCCTAAGGAATAGATACTCCGGACTTGCTCTCCAGAAATGGCATCATTAAAAAGATAAACAGGACCAATTTGGCCAAAAAAAGAAGAAGAGTCTTGGATAGATTCAGAGGAGATAGCGTGATCCTCATAGTGAGGCATTTTAATTTTAGACCCAATCAAGCAACTTGTCAAAGGTTCATTAACTTTTGCATACCTGAAAAATGAAAGCATCATAACAAGTGTAATTTTAATAGAGAAAATGAATCTGCAATGTCAGATGAAGAAAAAATCAATGTGATTTAGAACCTGCATCTTTCAGATGAGACAAGATCACCATCCAAGTAACACCTCAACAAGCTACCCCCAGAAAATGCTCTTCCTATGCTATGAGTTATGCAAAGAAAATGCCATTTCCTCTGGACTAAATTAACATGCAGATCTACACGTTGTCTCTTCAGATTAATTGACTAGCAATAGAAAAGGAGGGAGAAGGATCAAAAGAAGAAACCAAGTCAATAAAGATAAAAACCAATGCAGGTCAAAGCTAACTTGAGAACAATATAATCTAAGGAAAAGAGAAAACTTTTCTTGAGGATAATTTTCCTCACCTCATAAGTGAGCTTCTCCCTTGCAAGAACAGCCAAGGACCCTCTTCCATTTTCCGTAAGAAAACTGAAAAGACCCATCGCTCCATCCCTGGGGAAATTCTCAATCCTGAGCCAGCAGGAAAAAGAAAATCCCTTATTGAGAGGCCACTGCACAGGCGTCAAAAGCATGATACCCTACAAGGACGTGAAAGAAATGAGACTTGCAAGCAAGTCACAATAACAAGTAGGATCATGCTGCGGAATCAAAATGTTCATAAAAAATTCCAAGCATAGAAAAGAAACTATTGTTACAAAGAGAAAATTATTCATGCCAATAAATGAAGAAAATTTGTCCAAGTTACATTCCATTCCAATTCAAGGTCCTGTAAGAATATTATAGATTATTTAGATTTAATCATTATCTTATTAAGTTTGATATTTATTTTATCTTAGGGTTAGCTTTAGGTTTGCCAATATAAAGGACCATATGTACTCTCTTTGATTTACAAATGAATAGAGTATGTTTTATCCCTCTAAATGCAACATGGTATCAAAGCTAAGGCCTTCTACTTGAAGGCAAAAGGCAACAAAACGACGACTATCTTCTATCCAACACAATGAGTCTGATCACTGTGATCATCAAAACAGTGACCATCCCACTATACCTATTGTGTCAAAAATTGCAGTGACGAAGAGGAAGGTCGAGATCACAGACAGAGGGAAACACGAGCAAGAGAGAATGACTAAGAGTACAGTGACTGAGCAAAATCGCAACTTTCAGCTGTACCTGAGGAAGGCATGTGGAGCTACACGGCTACCGTAGATGGAATTGGTGTGTGCCAATCGAAAGAACCCTACAACACGACAGCAATCTGACCAACGCGTGCGTGACACCCACAGTGGCGGGGCCACCTTCTGGCTAGCTGGGGCCTTGGCCCCAGCTGGTCTTTTCCTATCTTAGGTATTTATCTATATGTATCATATAATATTTTATTTTGGCCAATAATCTGGCCCCAGCTAAGTATTTTATTCTACATATTTTACTCTTTCTAATGAGGGTAATATTGGGTTGATTAGTGAAAATTTTAGGATTATGATTTTGGCGAAGTTTTTAGTTTTTACAATAGATAACTATATATACATAGAGGATGATTAATGACTAATTTTAATTAGTTTGGATTTATTATTTGGTTGTCTTATGATTTTATAATGAATTTCTATTTTAAGAAATAGATTATAATAAGTTATTTTCTTAGTTGAAATTTAATTAGATATTTATGTTTTTTTAAAATATTTTTTAGGGTTCATATTATATTTATTTTATTTTCTCCAATTATTTTGTTTTGAGGTAAGTGGAATGTGTATTTAAGTGTTAATTTTATTAAATTTCATTATATATATTATTATTATGTTTGTTTGTGATATCTTTATGATAATATTTGGTTCATTACTCATTGAGCTATAAGAGGAAAGTAAAATTTTTGTTTCAGATACCTACTGAAAATGTTATCATTTTAATCTTGATTTGATTTATAATTATTGGTTATTATTTATTTATATTTTTAATGTTATGCGATATTATTCTGTAAATAGTTCATCATATTTTTTTTTTTAAAAAAAAATCTGGTTCCGCCACTGGACACTCACACGCCATCATGAACAATGACCTCTGACGACCTTTTCTGACCAGAGTCATGGATCCTTCTGTTCTCCCTCCTTTATTCAATTCAATACCTCAAAATTTCAGTACACCTATAGTCTATCCCATGGTTTTTATATCCAATACAAATTCTCAAACTCAAGACTCTTCATCTTCAAAACCCTCAAACCAAACAGAATCATCAAACCAAACAGTACCACTCAAAACCACAAAGATGACACCAGATTTCTCAAAAAATCACAGTATGGGTATTAACCATAAGTTTAATGGTAAAAACTATCTCCAATGGTCACAAAGTGTGCTGAGGTATATTTGTGGCAAGAGAAAGGAGAAATATATTAATGGAGCAGCCCCTCAATTAGCCTCTAATGATCTAAATTTTGACACATAGTTTGCTGAAAATAACCAAGTTATGACTGAGTTGTGTAACTTAATGACTGTAGAGATCAATGAGGGCTATATGCTTGCCCACACAGCAAAGGAAATCTGGGATGCAACTCGGAGAACCTACTCCTTACTTGATAACACCGTTGCCTTGATTCACCTGAAGCAACAACTCTGTGATTTAAGACAAGGTAACATGTTGGTGACTAATTATAATAATTCTTTGCTAAAATTTTGGCAGCAACAAGCATCCCTAGAAAAACATCAACGATGCTCAATTGTACAAGAGGATTGTGGAAGAAGGAAGATACATGATTTCCTCCTAAGCCTAAATGACTCCTTCAAAGAGATAAGGGGCAAAATCATAAGGTTAAAACCACTACTACAACTCTTTGATGTTGTTAACTTCGTACAATTCAAGGAAAGTATAAAACTTATGAACCAAAGTGGCCCAAGCCAAATTGAAAGCTCAACTCTTGCAATTAAGGGACCATAGGGGGAACAAAATTCTACCAAATGGAGCAACTATTGCAAGAAGGGCCATAAGAGAGAAGAATAGTGGAAACTCCATAAAAACCTTCTAATGGGAAAATCGAACTTCTAAAGGCACATTACCACAACTGAACCAATGGTTGAGAATGATAATCGATTGAGCAAGGAAGAGTTACAGATACTTTGTAGGATACTTGAGAGACATAATAAGTCAAACTCTATTCCAAGTCTAAATCAAGTACAATTAGGATTTAAAAACAAGGAGGACGATTGGGACTTTTAGAAAATGTGACACCTCTGAGACTTAAAAAGAAGTACAAGCCCAAGCAAAAATAACGGGCCTTTGAGACTCAAAAAGAACTACAAGCCCAAGAAAAAATAACAGGTCTTTGAGACTCAAAAAAGGAAGTATAAGCCCAAGCAAAAATAAAGGGCCTCTGAGACTCAACAAATAAGTACAAGTTCATAATACTATATCAGTCATCCCAAAAATGAAAGGAGTGACGAGCCAGAGGTAAGGAGAGAGATCACCGTGAGCTTGATTTGAACGAGCCAGAGGTAAGGAACCATGAACTTGATTCAAACAAACCCGAGGTGATACATAACACCGTCTTGCTCCATCACCACTATTGTTGATCTAAGCGCCGCAGAAAGAGGTGAGACGCGAAGGAAGTCAAAGTTTGAAGGATTTCGAGGCAAACTGGGAATGATCGACATATACTCTCCAGCTTGTGGGAGAGTGTTAGAATATTATGGATTATTTAGATTTAATCACTATCTTATTAAGTTTGATATTTATTATATCTTAGGATTAGATATGAATATATTATATCTTAAGATATTATATCTTAACTATTTTTTATTAATTTTGATTGATTAGATTAGATTCTAGGTTTGCCTATATAAAGGCCCATATATACTCTCTTTGATTAACAGATGAATAGAATATGTTTTATCCCTCTAAATTCAACAGGGTACAAATTAAGGCCTCATATTACATAACCCTATGTTATGCTGGAGAGACCTCATTAAGTCCACTTTCCATCAGCCCAAGAGCGATCAAGGGGCAAGTAAAATATCCTTTAGACCTCAATTGCCAGACAACTTTGCAAAGTCAGTCCTATTAACTTTAGCTTACTATCAGCTATCCCAACCACAAGTCTTTCAAAATTTGCAACAAAATGATCGACAAAAAGAGGCATTTTCACATAGTGATCTATCATCACAAACTCAATAATCCATGATTGGATTTCTGGTGTCACCTGTTTGTAACATAGCTCAAATACCCATTAAAACAAGGCCAAATACGAGGTTAGCACTTTTGGCTATATTAGATGATATCATAATAACTAGAGACTATGTTGACAACATAGACAGATTAAAGAAGTCTAGGAAATGAATTCATATTTAAAAACATTTGCAAGTTAAGGTACTTCAATGGCATAGAAGGCGTGCAAACGAAAGAGAGTATTTCCATTTGTTAGAGAAAGAAAACTGTTGGTCAGATGTTAGTCTAGCAAATATGCTGTTTAATTGCATATATTCATCTTTTATTACGCTACATATTCAGACAGTAGCATTACTGGTTTGTAGGGATTAGATTTCTCTCTATAACAGTTTCTCCCTAAAGTTGCTCCCCTGTTTTCAAATCCAAGCAGCAGACCTGTTGCTACCAACCTTACACAGCTTCAGTTTCAATATCTGAAAATTATACACAACTTTCCTCAATACTTTTCTAAAAACCTTAGACATGATTGAAGAAACAAATGTGTATGAAGGCAAGTCTGCAATACGACAGAATTCCACATGTTCATCCTCCTTTTTCTCACATGCCGAACGACACAAACATGCAGGATCAACACTAGACAAGGGCAATTAGGGAAATAAATTACCAAGCGGTTATTTACTAACAGTTATTCTCTAAGTGTGTATTTCAGGTTATATGTTGTATCTCGTGTCAACTCTTATGAGCAGCATGTGTGTTATTATAAATATACGACATTGTATTCCAGGGGAGTCAGACAGATATTGACCTTGTACTTTTGGGAGATTCTCCTATGGTAATGATGTGTTTAAGATACTTGAACCTTCTGTCATCAAAAAAGAAAAGAAAACGAAAAAGAGATACTTGCATCCTGTCCTCTGATAAAACTACCCTTCTTTTCTTTCCCTGAATAAATCCCTATTATGATAGCCCAATGAAAGCTAATATTAAGAAATGAGTCAAAAGCAAGAAAAGTTCTCCTTTTAATATAGGGAGATATCATTGGTTTGCATCAAGTTAACATATTTAGCTCGCACCAAACCAGACAAAGTTTATGAAAAACCAAATACGGAGCGCCCAAAGACTGTTTCCAGAATCTTAAGCTATCTCAGGATGATATCTGGTGAAGTTTCGTGTTCTAAGAAGTGAGATTATATAGGTGTAGAAGTGTTCTCAAATGTAGACTAAGTTGGATCAGCAATTGATATGAGGCCTGTTACTGGCTATGGTACATTTATGTAAGGAACATAGTGACTAGGAACAGCTAAAAGCAACCCAGGGTTGCTAAAAGTGGTAAAAAGGCAATCGCATGTTCTGGCAATTGGCATATTTGGAGGGATGTAAATATTGAGACCCCTTAAGGAAGCAAATATCAGGGTTAGCATGACAAGGGAAGTGTTTTATGGTAAAAAGGCAACAATTGAAATAGTAGAAAATCCTATGAAGTGAGATGGATGAAACAAGTTGAAATAAGTCTTTGATCAAGGAGAAAATTGACCTAAATAATAACTGTACAACTTTTCTAGTAGATGCTAACCAAGGCACTATCAAGAATCAAGGTTGAAGAATTGAGCACCAACTGAGAATTGTCCAAAAGTAGTTGTAGCTCATGGGAATAGTGGCCATCAGATTAGCAGAAGCAGAAAACTAAGGCACACAAAGTTGGTTCATGAAACCATATGTTGCTTACAGATATATAAACCCATGACCTCTTTTATTCAGAAATATTATGGTTTTATATTATTAAAAAGAAAGACTTAGTTGTAATAAATTTTAAACAAATATAAGGAACGTAAATTACAACCACTAGCGATATAACTTGGAACGGCATCACAGATGTTAGTTTCTTAGCCTATAATAATTGAATGCTATTATCACCGGACCATTGTTAAAAGTGGTAATGAATGGCATAACAAATAAAAATGGTTAAAATTGTTTTATAAGTTGTCGATCACATTATAAGTGTACTAAATTTCTCATAACCTCACTTAATTAGTTGAATTCTCCCATAATAAAATCTACTACCCAACCTAAAGGAGTATTGACGCTAATGCTGAATTTTCACATTTTAGTACTTTTAGTTGTTTTACTTGATCACTTGATTAGGCTTTATCATTTAGTCAACTTTAAACATTGATTTTATTTCCTTAATTTTTGGCTAGCTGATTAAGTTTTGATTTTATTTTTCTACTTTCAAGGGATAAGATTGGTCAAATTATCTGTGATCAACATCCTAATATCCTAACTTGTATCATGGATGGCCAAACACACTCTTTAATCAAAATAAAGAATAGAAAAAAGAATAATACTTCCTAGCATACAGATAAATATATGTCTATATAGAGTAACCAAACCAAAATGAAAACTCCAATAGTAATACTTATATAACAGCTTTAGAACTTACAGAATCAGTCCCAGAAAGATCAAAAAAGGAAGTCGGTCCTTTTTCCTGTAACATTGACAACAGACTAGTCAACAACAGAGAGCAGTACTGTCTCTGTGTCCCCACTTTCTCACTGCGGAGTAAGGCAAATATTTTGCGTATGTCCTTCCCTGATATGCTGTGCCCACCAATGGCTTGAATTAACTGGGCAATTTGAAATATAACACTTTCATTATCTTCTTGAGAAAACCAATCAAGAAGGAAGTCAAGCATTCCTGCCCTGACACATGATTCTCGATTAGAAATGGAATCTCTTAGCAGCTGTTGAAACACGTCAAATCCATGATGCTGCAATGACTCACTGCTCTGCCCAATCACAAGATAGCAACCAATAATCTAGGTGGCATTATATCATTAAACAAAAGGCCAGCAATTATTAGACAAAATATCCAAAACGACAAACTCCAGCGCTGAAAATTTATGATGAAAAATCAAGGGAAATGAATAGCTTACCTTTTGCAGTACAATCAGATATAATATAACAACATCTTCATTCTGAAATCAAATGAAGGAAATGCAACAAATGAGACTCATTCAATGGAGATTTAAAGATACACTTGGTGTACTTTATCAAGAGGATAAGCAAATCCAAGCGCAACCAATATGTAGCATAATTCAAAAATAAGATGAAAGAAGGCTAGCAAATCATACAAATTGAAGGTGTGTGCTGCTGGATTACCTTTATAATTGGACTCATCTTGATATCAAAAATCCCATCAACAAGCATATCAAGCAACACATTTAGAAGTCTTTCACTAGAATGCCATTGGCAAAAATCCAGGAGCAGACTTTGCAAGGCCTGATAACCTTTTCCAGCAAGAGCTCTAAATGCAGCCTGCAAAGTTTTTAATAAATCAATACGTCAATTCTTTAACTCAAGGTAGCCTCAACAAAATTCAAGTAAAATCATGCCAAGAAACAAGGAAAGTTCATAGGATACAACTTAGCTTCCAAGCAACTAGGTGGCCCCCCCACATTGTAGGGGGTCTCAAGAGTGAGTTATGTTATTCACGCCTAGCAAATAACACTGCTTGCGACAGATGTCGGTATTGATGAAATACGAAATTTAACAAAACGTAAATAAACAAAAAATAATAACGAAAAAGATATAGAGGTGAGAACCTTTGATGTATCATTACTTGCAAGCAGACTGGTAAGCGTCTTAAGTACATTCAAAACCAATTTCTCCCCATTTGCATCATCAAGATTGCTGTTAAGTAACGAAACAACATGCAAAAAGCACTCCCCATCAAGAAACAGAGCCTGATAGTACTGAGGCAGAACAAGATCAAATACAATCAGAGTTGACTAGCTAAATCCATGTCAACATTTAAGGTAAATTTTGATAAGTTAAGAAACAAATCAAAGGAAACATACTGCTGGATTAGTCTGGAGTAGACCTCTCATTCCAACCAATAAATCAATTGACAGATCTACAAATCCCTTCTCCTGTTCTTTTATCTGATTAAATGTTTCTAAATACTTAGAACATAACTGCAACTTTGCTTTTCTATCTTCTTCAGAGTGTGGTGTAATCTGGAAAAAAATCAGTGTGCAATATGCGTGGTCAATGACATACACATAATAAATATGAGGTCAAACACGAATTTTACACCTGCATCACATCATCACACAGTGAAAACAAAAATAAAAAACTTAAGAATACCTTCATCAGCTCAAGTATTTCTCTAAGGACGGCATTTCTCAAACCTTCTACCCAGAATAAATCAAATAAATAATCAATACATGCAAAATCATTCAATATCAAACTTCGTGCATCCTCAGCTGCAGATGAAAACATAGCATAGAACTCCATGCACAATTTCATACAGTTGAACAAACTTTGCATGGTTTCATGCGAACTGCACTTTTGTTGATCCTGCTCCAACACTACTTCCATGCTACTATTCTCACCAGCAAAATTCATTTTTCCACACCTTCTTGACTCTTGTGCTTGAACACAAGCAACTTTTAGAACTCTGGAAGCTGCACCTAGGGTCTTAAAAGAAGCAACTGTTTTCTCAGGCGATACATGCAAAATGGAAACCAAGCTCCTCACAAGAACACAGGCAGTTCCAGGATTGCATGCAGACTGTTCAAGCGCATCCAGCAAAGCAGACAATTCAGGCTATTAAGAAATGAAAGGAAATCTAAATTAGAAACCTTCCAAAACAATCAAATTGAGACATGCAATCAAAGCAACAAAAACCAAAACAAAATAAAACAAAAATGAGTTACCAAATCAAACTATGGATAGAAGTTTTGAACACTACCATAATAAAAATACATTTAAACAAAAATAAGCATAGTTCCACCAGAGAAGCATGCTAGAAGTCAATTGACAACAAAGGAAGTGCATGATTTAGAGCAAAAACCCAATGCGTGATTTCCAGTTTTAGGAATGTGACATGGTGCTGCTTAAGTGGATCTTTTCAACAAGCACTAAATCCCCCATACTCAGATTTACACCCATATCCCTTTTCTCTATCTCTTTTCATGTAACAAATGGCATATGAAACTTAAATGCAACTTCACTTCATTTCAGCAACCTTAGTAGACACATCATGCAAATATTATACCATAGAATCTTTCAAGAAACTTAATGCCTATCTCACAATATAAAAATTAACTAAATAAGTAAAGACCTACTGCAACACGAAGTTCTCACATTGGATGCCAATGATTCAATTTCTAAGTCTCCAATTCATGGGACAACAGACAATTTCATACAAAATATCCCGTAAAAGGAAAGAAGAACCAACCAAGTTGTGTGAATTTCCATTAGACGTTGCAGCAAATTCCAGAAATGAAATTACTTCCATCTGTAGACTATGTACCCTGCATTCTTTTGATATGCTGCTAACGCTACTTGAAGCAGGAAAAAGTTCAGACTTCTCAGGGTACGAAAATGTCTCACCGAAATTTTCCTCTGAAGGTAAGTCAAAATAAAAGAAATTTTCTGAGAAGATAAGATCCCAAATACCCTCTACTCGAAAAAAGTTAAGCGACGTGGGTGAACAAGAAAGAGCATCTTTAAATGCATTAAGAACTGTCTTCTGTAGAATTGTCACAAAGACCCTGCAAAAAATTATAACAAACAAGATGTAAAATAAGCACACAACAAAATATTCCAATTTTATAGCCATAATATCTACCAAAGAAAAATTACTGTAAGTCATTGGCAATTACCTTAAATGGAAAGGAAACTTATTGTGACTTGAGCAAGCTTTGATGCAAGGAAATATTGTAAGTAGAACCCTCATTACCCATTTGATTGAATGTTCACAATAGTGGGATAAAGCCCCACCTAGTGGGATAAGGCTTTTTTGTTGTTGCCATTGTTCACAATATTGTGAAGAAGTTGACATTATGACCTTATGAGATTCTGAACCCCCTGGAGTCAGAAGGAATGAGCAGAGTATGCTGCTCAACATAACAACATAATCATTCCATATTATAGAAAATGAAGAACTGATGGAAATGCCACCAGAAGCCAAAGTTTGATCAGGTTTCACCCAATTTTCGTTATGAAGATCCTGATCAGGCGTTCCACATTGCTGTTTCCCAGCCAAATCCTTCTCCGGCCACATATCTATAAGCATGAAAGCTGGTGAACAAACACTAGTTGCAAATTTCTGTACTCTACCATTTTCACGAAGAAATTGCATATTGTTCGTATTCCCAAAGCTGTATAATCGTCAAGGATCAACAACAGTTACATTATATCTGGATGAAAGACGACAAGCACTCTATAGATTAAACAAACGCAAGTCAATTAACCGATAAAAATGGATCCAATATACAAAGGATGGTCATAAACCAACTACCACATGGTAACTAACCTGAGAAAGAAGCAGATAGAAAAAACATAAAAAATCTCACAAAACGTGAGTGTGAAATATTTAATCACTACAGTAATGTCAGTCTATCATATAGTTTTAGATCACTTTCATATAATTTTCACATGAAAGAATCTACCAAGATGCCCAGGCTCCTGTATAAATAAAATCTGGGAACCTTCAGAAGTTTACAATATGAGCAATAAATTAAGGATACACAGCTTCTCTCAAAACCTTGAGAGTAAGGACATGAAGCTGGAAAATCTTTTGTAGTGGTTTAGTATCCCTGCAAGAAAAATGTAAATCAATTTCTCAAAGGCATAGTAATGCAGAGATATAAATTAAAAAAACAGAAAATATGCTCACACAGAAGTAATGTAATATATACGTTCCTAAAAGGTCACACAAACTGATGCAAATAAAGTAAAAAATGAGTGCACTTGAGGAGGAAAAAACATATTAGTCTCTTGTACAGAAGCAAACTTCCATCATGATGCAATAAAACTTATCCACATCGAATAATGGCTTTATCAAGAGAGTATAGTCATTAGGTAATTTTCCACAAAGTCAAACGTTGAAACTTGAAGTGGTTCCTCAAATGCAAAATGCAAAACTTCCAATATCTATGTGGGAATATTATGCAGTTATTATGGATTATTTAGATTAGATTAATTATTATCTTATTATTAAGTTTGATATTTATTATATCTTAGGATTATATACGGATATATTATATCTTAGAATATTATATCTTAATTATTTTGATTTGATTTGATTAAATTAGATTCTAGGATTAGCTCTAGGTTTTCCTATATAAAGGCCCATATGTACTCTATTTTATTCATAGATTCATAATCATATTTTTCTCTCACATTATCCACATGGTATCAGAGCAAATGAAAAAGAAGAGAAAGAAGAACAAGAATAATCAGAGTTCTTCTCAAAATCTGTTTTTTCGATTGGCATTGTTAATTTTCAGATCTGTCAAGTGTCATCAACAACCAAGCAATTCGACCCCTTCTCAACATCGTTGGTGATGTCAGACTTCACTTGTCCGTCGAGCCAAGTCAAGCTAGTTCAATGACCTCAGTCCTGCCATCCTCGACCATGCTGAACTAATATGCGGTCATCGACTCGTCCGTGGCACCCAACTCGTCCTCAACTGGGCATCTATCTTTGTCAAAGGTGCCATCCTCTGATTTGTCCGACGACCAGTCCCGTCATCCTCAACTCATCCGACGACCTCTATCCCATTGTCCCCGCCTCATCCGACGAGCTCTGTCCTGTTGTCCTCACCTTGTCTGATGACCTCCTTCTCGTTGTCTTCACCTCGTCCAATGCCTGTCAATATCCTCTCCACGTCCGAAGAATTAATAAGCGTTTCCAATAGTGTCATTCAAAGCTTAAGAATCAGTATTTCTCAAGTCCGACAGTGTTGTTTGAAGCTTCAAGCATTGGTAGTTCGGCCCTCCAATCCGTCATCTTCAAGCACCTTCTAGTACGTATTCATTAAAGCTTAAGGTGGTGGTTGTTCGGTCAGTCTGTCACTGTCAAGCACCAAGTCTCTAATCATCGCTCCCAGAGGATGTATCATGTCCACCCGACAAATCTTCAAATTGCGGATGTGTTGACAAAAGGGTTGTTCAAACTTGCATTTAAAAGTTGTATAAGCAAGTTGGACATGGTTAATATCTATGATCCAACTTGAGGGGGAGTGTGGGAATATTATATAGCTCTTATGGATTATTTAGATTAGATTAATCATTATCTTATTATTAAGTCTAATATTTATTATATCTTAGGATTAGATAGAACATATTATATATTAGGATATTATATCGTAATTATTTTGATTTGATTAGATTAAATTAGATTATAAGGTTGGCTCTAGGTTTGCCTACATAAAGGCCCATATATACTCTCTTTTATTCATGGATTCAAAATAATATTTTTCTCACAAATTGTCCACAATCTACTACAAGCATGAGGCAGTTATCATATCCTACAAATGTATCCAACCAAAAAAATGTTGCCTGATGAAAACCATTTCAATGAAATTACCTTAATCCATCAACCCCAGCAGATTTTCCATAAATTCTCATATAATTTGATGGAACTCCAAGACCATCCAACAGAACTTCCAGTCCACCAATACTTTTAAAAAGATTTTGAACCCGAGGATTTGTAGATAAGGCCAAGCAAAGTGTTTTCAGCGTCAAATACTGAATTGAATCATCCATCCACTGGTCTCTCATGCTCAATCTTCTGATGATGCGCAGTACCTCTGTGATAATTTTAGCTCTGGTGTAAATACATTCTAAAAGTAAACTAGGTATAGAAAAAAGGGTTAGAAGCTTAAAAAAGTGGCTTCAACAAGTGACAACACTCCTCTATCTCTCAGCATATCTATCAGGGACACACCATTAAACAAGTAAACAGCATGAATGGGCAGCAGCTCAAATAAAACTCAATTGATTTAGGGAGGTCAAAAACCACCTTCATTATTGATAGAGTAGGAATTGTACCTATAAGACACAATTGATAAAAAGTAGATTTGGAGCTCAGACAAAATTGAAGCTGAGATGTCTCAAAATTAAAATCTTAAAAATAATAACAATGGCCATTTTGAATAAAAATATTAAGCATAAGAATAATTACCAATATTTTTCCAAGAAAACTACTTTTTATTGACCCAAACCATATTTGTAATTTCTCTTTTAACATGGATGTGGAAAAAGTTATCGTCCTTAGGTCCTACATATAGTTAGACTGATATCCAATGTAAAGAATATCACTATCACCTCAGCAGAAGTGAACATATGGAGACTTCATAGATTTAAAAAAACATATAAACATATGTACTTTGACTTCTTGTTTTCTCATCATCAACCGCTACTATAATCACAAAAAAGAAAATCAACAAGAATACTGAGAAATTGATTGATTACTATCCATGACCAACATCAAACCAAAAGCATGAGACACTAGGTGTAAGCGGTTGACAGTGTTCCCAAACCTGGAATTGAATGTGCAGAAGAATAAAATTGGACCTAACAAAGACTTGACCACTTGATCCAAGAGGTTCCAATACCATGTCAAAAAGCAGGTCATTAGCTAAGGCAAACAAATGCCCTGAGGCCAAAACCTAGACTCATCAGTCTAGTGCCAAAAGCAAATTTCAAACAATAATGATAACGAGAATCAAAATACTTCATTTAATCAATGAGTCTCTTATATCGCATCAATATCCAATTAACCTTTTCATCAATAGAAAGATGAGAAAATATAATATATGATTAAATATAAGTTATTAGGTGGAGAACTTGGTGCCCATTTGAAAAACTCAAATTTTAGCTGCTGAAAGAAGACAAACAAAAAGGCAATTTTTTTACTTGTTATAATAAAATTATAAACTTTACCACCAAAACAATCCTATCTTTAAAAAAAAAATAACTCTGGAGCTGTTACTTAAAAAGACAGTTCAACCAAGCACTTAAAGTGGGCTTTAGAAAGTACTATTTCTTTAATATCACTACAACAACATAGCCTTATCTCCCTATATAGAGTCAGCTACATAGATCTAACGATGCCATTGAGCTCGGTCAAAAACCAAATCTCAAAATAAATTGTTGACTAAGAGATCACGCTCGATAACCTTATTAAGCGTTCCCTTCAGTCTTCATTAATCCATGTTCATAAAGATTCGACAAAATTTTACGTTGGCTATTAGGGCCTAACACAAACATCCTCCTTTATCCGGGCTTGGAACCAGCTATAATACCCTCTTAAGAAACACAATATATATATAGCTGTGCCCTACAGACATTATCAAGACATGGGGCTATTACATGCCTTGGCCCTGCTCTGTCTTCATAAACAAGCTTAGTTTATTATCCCAAAAGCAGGGAACCCATTAATTAGAATGCATACACAATTTATCATTTCAAGCTCCGTGGAACAAGATGCCTAACTTCACTGTATGTAAGAACAACAACAGATGCCTACCTTACCTACTAACCAATTGGGAACCCCAGCTTCCATCAAACAAATAACAGCTTTCTGATGCCAATATGACCTTTCTTCTGAATACAGAATACTTGAACTATTGGAAGAGCAAATGGAAGCATCAGCAAATGAAACAAAGCCTGCAGTACTGCACAAAAACTCATTCTTTTCATCTGCATTTGAACCTAAATCAATGAAATTGCAAATTATTGACACCACGTATAGTAGAATTTGTTGGAGCAGCTTGAATTTCTCCATGGTGAAGTCAGACAAACTTTCATCATCAGAAAAGGTGCTGCTTAGGGTTTTGAGTTGAACAGCAGCCGCTGAAATAAATTCAATACACTTAAAAATTAGAATTCAATAGTTATTATTATAAATAACATTTATTAGAGAAGACCAAAAGGGAATAGATTCAAGCAAAGAAGCTAGAACTGATCCATGCAAAGGAATGGTACGCTTATTAGGAATATGGAAAAGGAAAAGCAAGATGAAGAATTTATAACTAAAACAACATTATAATTTAGTAATTTGATTCTGTAATTAGAATGGTCTAAAGAAAATATGCTAAATTGAACAAAACACGTAGGAGTCAATCCATAGAAATAAGATCAAGAAAATGTGCATGCATAAACTACATTAGTAAATAAAAAAGGACCATGCCTAAACTTTAGCAACCATAAAGGATGGTTAAAGAATAATGAAACAAAATGCAGAACCAAAATACTGAAAACAAAAATTTACAGGTACTCCCAGCATTAAGATACCTTTCATCATAGCTGCAAGTTTTTGAATACCACCATAGTATCCAAACACTCTGCAATTATATAATGAACGGGTGATAATTTTCAGAGCATCCAGTATATGAAATCCTTCAGAAGCAATAAAAGAGATGGTAGCTGCTCCAGTTAAGTCAGTAGGTGATTGCTCCATGCTGGTGTTCACTGAAATCACCAGTAGGGTACAAAAATTATTGCAAACTACAAAAGTAAAAATAATTATATTTGGAACGGATCTGCAAAATACAAATGAAAAAAAAAAAATAGGAACGGGTCTGAAGAGACAATAATTATTGGATAATAGACCATCAACAGCAAAAATGTCAGTAAACAAAATAACCATTTTCAGCTCCAAACAATATCCTGTATTTAAAGAAAATAAGTAAGGAAATCATTTTAAATTTAGCAAATGGATATGTAATACTAATCTTCCTGACGAGGGGAGTGTCAAAAAGGTATAGACTAACTCATATACATTTCTATAGAAAACTAATTTCTTCATGAGAAGAGACAATATTGGCAATCAGAGCCCAATTATGGGCCCACTAGCCAACTGATTTATCATTTATGACTACATAATACCACATCTTATTACATAGGATCGGATTTTTTTAGAAATATCTCTTCAATTTATTTTTTGCGACTTTATTGGGACTAATTACTAATGGGTCTATATAACTTAATAATTAATTTTATTTTGATTAATACATGGAGATTATGCGTCTGCCGTTGCTCAGCAGGCGGAGTGCTTGCCAACAATGGAACCTACTCTCTAGCAATGTCTATGGTGGCAACGTGACAGAAGCAGGGCTCTTCAATTCCTAATGCAAACCCGATGCAGTTGACTTACATTGATGCTTATTGGGCATAGATTAAATGGAAGTAATTACTTACAGAAATCCCAATCAGTGCTCATGAATGTCCATGGAAAGGGAAAGGAGAAATAACATATGTGAGAAGCAACAAAGCCAAACGTGGAAGACCCAATGTATGAGACTTGGGTGGCAAATAACAAACATGGTCATGTCATGGCTGGTGAATTCCATGAATCTTGATATCAATAAAACATCTTCTCGCAAAGGCAACAATAGAAATTTAACACACAACCAGAATGATCATTATTTACATTTACTTAGTTAGAAAAAGAAGGCTCCCTCCAACAAGAAACCTTTTATTATTAGGATTGCACTACTAAACAAGATTAATACAAATTATTTAATATAAATTTGGAGGCCCAATACAGCTAATTCTCCTTATGTTGTATGATGTGATTCTATGCTCCAGAACCAAAAATATATCTGTTTTCCAGGCAGATTTGGAATAGACTTTTTAGCATCAAACAGGAGCAATGGGTGTGCCCAGCATATTTGTGAGACTTTTAACTGTTATGCTCACTGGTTTTGGAGAATAGGAGCAAAAGTTCTCTCGCAGTGCAGTATCTAGGCTGGTTTGTGGCATCTTTGGAAAAAAGGAAATGCAAGAGAGCTCAATCAGAAGATTTTGTCTTTGCACTTGATTTGGGTGAGAATCACTGTCTTGGCCTTCCCGTAGTTATCAAAGGGTATCTTTTAGGGGTTTTCCCTTGTGGATTTATAAAAGGATTGACAGCTTATTCAAGTTAACAAGTCTAATTTTTCATTTTATTGTTTCGGAAGGACTTCCTGTCCTTGGTTTTTTGTACTGATCATCTCTTCGATAAATTAAGTTTTCCACCGAAAAAAAATTGAGTACAGCAATCCAGAAAAAAACCTTTACATTGGAAGGAATCTTAATCCTCCAAAAAGATTCTGATTAAGAAAGGCATTTTTGTTTTGATGTCACATTTCCAAAGAATTAAAAATCCGTTTCAATCCATGATGAAAAGTTCCCATTATTCTATCAATCGATGGCCACGGATTTCTATCAATGTTTTATATGTTGCATCATTTCAACCTCCTTATCATGAATGTTACTTTAAAACAGAATGGACATATGATTTTTGCTAACTTACACTCAGTAACCAGTGAGCTTAACTGTGAGACCTCGTCAATCAATATCCTAATCATTTCAGCAGGATGCCCAGCCATGCATCCAACAATTAGGTCATCAGATGATGGTGAATTATCAGCAGATTGGAAAGTATTTGAAGCACCCGCTGATATTGCGCCAGAATTTACAGGTATCCAATCCTTGTAAACAAGAAGAAACTGCTTGAGGAAAACTTGAAACATCCGCTTTTTCTCCACCTAAAACAACAAGGTCGATGAGTTACATGAAAAATTCAATCAACAAACACTTAGTGTAGCAGGAAAAACAGAGAACACTAACGTTTAACATTATTGTTAATTACTGGAGCACCCCGTGATGCTAGAAGAAGCTTCAACAGCTTTCATATCCAATAAATAAATATAGGCATACCTTATCATCAATTTTCTCATATCTCTGCCAAAGAGTATTAAGAATTGCCTCATCACCAACATCACTGGAAAAAGAAATTCAAAAATCACAGGAAACAAGATTAGAGGATTAATGCTATAGGTGTAGACAGTCATGTCCCCATAAAAAATTTGGAAGGAAAAAATCTACATTTTCATTAGAAGAACATATATTGACTTAAAAAGTAATTCATCTGCCATAACAGCTTACACCACTGTGAGTCGCAGAAAAATCAAGCAGAAGTTACAAATATTGAAGCAATCCTTAGATGTTGACGAAATATAAGAGAAAAATGGTCAAAAATATTACTATTTCAAAGCTCTAAGATGGATGGAATTTCCCAAATAATACAATGACAAATTGGACAAACTTTAAGGGGGACTCGGTGAAGTACAAAATCCAAAAAATTGATACAAAAGAGACATGCAAAAAAGAACGGATATTGTCATTTTTCTTGAGGAAAAGAAAGTAGAAATCAAGGTATGAAGTTGCAAGACACTAAGGTCCAACCCCAACCTCAAAAGTCAAGTATTGGTACTTCCATCACAAACACTTACATGTCCTGCTCTCACTAGGTTAGTACAAGCATGATAACAATCTTAGTCTACATATTCACCAAAGCACATTTATGTTTCTATGGGATGCTTCACAGTTATAGCCGATTTTGCAAGTTCTGGAATTTGAAAGGCTATCGAAATTCTGGTCATATGTTAAGAAAGTGTCCATAACAATTTGCAAGCCACTCTGAACACACTAATTTACAGAATTGATAGCAAGATAAGTTCAGCTTCTTTACACAGACAAAATTGAATCTATTGAGTCTCAGCATAAATTTGAAAGATAGCTAAATATTCAAATAGTTCAAATGAATGCAAACATAGTGCTTTGTTCAATCTAATTCTTGAAGCCATAAAGTTTCTACTCAAACAAAATAAATATAAGAGCATACATCCCGTTACCTGAAGCAGATCTTGGGCACAGGAGGGGCAAAAGTTTTTGCTTGAAAACCTGAAGACTCCCCAGTATGACCACCGGAAGTTCTCCGGAGAAGGTCAGCAACACCTTTAACAATATTCATCCTTCCTCAGCGAGGTTTATAGAGCATCAGGGCTTTGTGATCCAAGTAATAAAAATACATGTAAATGTAATGGTTCCAGCCATCACTTCCACCGACCCCAAATCCCTACTACAGAAATAAAGCATAGCATTATACAATGAAATGGAAAACATCAGGAAAAATAAGGGTATGAAACGAATAAGCCATCAATAACAGTAATAATGAGGCTCCGCCATACGTCATCGTCATGACCATCATCATTGTAGTAGTAGTGGTACTGATGATAGCAGTAGTAGTTATAATCCAAGCTTGGCGTTAATGTGGTTAAAAATTGAGGCAATGGAGTTTCAATTCGAAAGTGAACAAAAACGACACTCAAAAGTTTGCTCGAAAGCAGCACGGTACCACAACTATACTAATCAGCTTTGGCATTCAAAAGCAAGTTGAAGTTTTCTGGAGCTCGGAAAGAAAGGACAATAACTTGATCGGTTGATCCCGGTTCCCATATCACAATCCCTCTTCGCACATTTCCATGGGGAAGGGAAAATGAAAATAAAACGAAAGAACTAAACAAACATCTCCAACATAATATCATTTTTTTTACTTAATTCATCCCATCTCTAGTTCTTACGAGCTTACAAGAAAAACCGTGATACTAATTCGCTTTGAATTATAACTCGTCGGGATTGCTAATTATCTAGAACAAATAAATTAAAAGTGACAGGCAAAAAATGTGTATCAAAATGCAATTTATCAATTCCATACATTTTAAGAATCTAACTTAACATGCTAGCACGATGGCATTGATATAATTTAGAAACTTCAAAAAAAAAACAGTTGTGCTGTACGAGCTTATCCTTGCATAACTCTTGCGTCGAGTTAGACCTATATCCAAATATAAAGGTACCTGAAGATGTGGAATGACTAAAGCTCTGTGGAGTTCTAGGGTTCGCGATTGGAGATCAAAATGGAATTCTCAAGAAACCTTTCCCCTTTTTTATGGTAAACCTGAGAGATTCCCCGGAGCTTTGTTAATAGCGTCGATCATGGAATTACGAAGGATGCGTGAGAGATGTCAAACCTTCTTGGTCTCGATGGTGCTTTAAGTTTACACTTTCCAAGCGTCCTAACGATTTTACCAGCCTACAATTTCACTGCTTTAGATCGGACAGACATTGCAGGGTAAGAATGAAAATTACCATGTTCTCATTAATTTTCAGCTAATAATTTGACTAGATTAAAAAAATGAGTTAAACAGCAAATCCCAGTATAAATCAAGAAACATTGTTGTCCTAAATTTTTCTTGTCTTAACATTAATATTGTTTCTGAAATTTCAAAACGTAATAACAACGTTAGCTTCTGTCATTAAAAAATTAATATTAATTGTCAATAAATTAATGTTAACTGTTAACTTTTTAATAAAAATAGAAAACATTACTACGTTTCACTCCCTATATTCTCAAACATCATCTTTCCTCTATTTATTGTCTTCCATCATTTTATCGTTATTACTTTCTCTCTTACTCATTTAATATTAGGGCACTTTTGAAAAAAAATACTTTTAACTACTTTCTCTCTTACTCATTTAATATTAGGGCACTTTTAAAAAAAATACTTTTAACTAAT
This sequence comes from Acacia confusa, assembly GCA_037074495.1. Lineage (NCBI taxonomy): Eukaryota > Viridiplantae > Streptophyta > Magnoliopsida > Fabales > Fabaceae > Acacia > Acacia confusa. The sequence goes on from CM073506.1 coordinate 40,933,362, forward strand.
TTTAACAATTTTCTAGAGCCCTTATATAAAGACAAAGGGATAATAATGTACATTAAATAAATATAAAGTTGAAAATTTGATGAAGTTTGTGATTGTTTAAGGTTTTTTTTTAGGAAAATATCACTTGGGTTAAAATGATAAGGCAAGGGCATTATTATATTTTCAATGACAAAACTTAATTTCATTTTAACTTAAGGGGTACAATAAAATTCCAGAATCTTTTAAGGGTTTGCTAGCTGAAATAAAATTGCTTCCATAAGGTTAAATGAAATTTACCCCTTTTTGTCTATATAAAGCAAGTTGTTTTTTTAAGCGTTATTTAAGATATACAATGTAAGTATGTAAGAGAAATTTTATCTCAACTTCTATAAACTTTTACTTACACCACTAATTCAAATGGACATCTAGTAGTCTATAGTTTCATATTGATCCTAATAAGAATACGGATATTTGGTCAAGGCCCTAATCAAAGTATGAAAATTACATCAAGTACGAAACAAAGAGAAATTACTCTGGAAGTGCACCTAAGGCTAAGCATAGAACCTGCAACCTGTTGAACCTGCCCATAACCCGATGTAATTGGGTCATTTTGAGCTCGCCCAAAAAGGCCTATAATAGGGCAAGTTTTTTAAGACTTGAATGGGAGGGCTATAAGCACACCTTTGAATTTCTTATACCTGCCCATTTAGTTATATTTTTTTTATATAAACAATATGGACAACAATACCCACTCCATTCCCTGACTCCATCTGTAACACCCCCAAATTTCTAGCAGTTATAAAACATAAAATTTTCATAATTTCTATAAATAATAACTAAAATTCAAAATACCTAAATTCGGGAAGTGTCATCGCCGCACTTGTACTGGGACAAGTGCAAGGCTACTAAGTACATTAAATAGATCTAAATCTAAACAAAAATGTTTTACACAAAATAAAATAAAATAATAAAAATACAAGAAATTTAAATAAAACTAAAATCGGACGTCTTCCTCACTTCTCACTGCTAGCCCCAATCTTTGAAACCTGTTCACTGAAATTCTGCTCCCCCGAAGGATCATCGCAGCCCAAGAATACATCAGCAAACGCTGGTAATCCTAATTAAGAACAGATAATATAACATAAACTAAAATAATTAAGTAAATAAATAAATAAATTTAAATAAATTGAAATAAAATAAAACGATTATAAAAATTAAAATAAAATATTTACAAGATAAAATATCGTATATTTGTATAATCATAGGGTGTTTGGCACAAATTTGTTAATCAAAGCAAATGTATATATATATCATCTGATATTTACATCAAACTTTAATCATTATCATTTTAAATTTTGTTTAGACCCGGATATCCTGTCAGTCTACCCTGTGACCCAGAAACCTGTCAGTCACAAATCATCATCAAATTGGCCATAATTTATATTCTTCCTAGTATGCACACCTCTTCCCAAAGTTGTTACTGGTGCCCCGGATATCCTGCCAGACACCACTTTGAGAAGAATAGATATATCTGTTCATATCAAATAACATATCGGAGACATAAAGCCTTAAAAGTGTGTTCATCACTTTAGGAGGTACCGTCCCAAAGCTATCTTCTCACTGTTAATTTGTTTTAATTGCTCTCAAATAATAATAGTAATAATAAAATTAAACTAAATAAAACGGCATCAGATAAGAGCTTGCATCTATGTCAAAATTATTATAATATTATAGTATATCAATATATATGTGTGGAGGAATAAAAAAAAAGAATCAAAGATATGCTTGATAAGTGTATCTTTCATAATTAAATAAGTATAGATGCTAAGATATATCAAATTGAATTTATTAATATTTTATACTTATTTAATTATATTTATATATTTTTCAAACTTTTAATTAATTAGAGGATAAAAGTGTATCTGGATATAAAATCTACTCATATCTTAACTAATTAGGCAGGAATATTATCATGCTTTTTACACACACACATATTCATAAATATATATATATATATATATATATATATATATATATATATTATAGACACACTCTATTAATGTGTATTAATATATACGTGTGTTCTTTTCGGATAAGGAGGAAATTTGAAGATTCAAAGATGTGGACCCCACAGCATTCCAAAAATTGAATAGCTTCAGTAAAGACTTTAATCAAGATACAAAAGATGTGGGCCCCACGAATTTCAAAGAGCAGCTTAATATCCATTTAAAAGAAGCTGGGCCCGCAACAACAATAACAAAAAAAAAAACCCTAAACTATTATCCATGGAAGAAGGCTGCTGAAAGAAAATATGAACACAAGAGGCTGATGGCAAGACTGAGAGAGAGCTTGGACGAAGGAAAGAAAGAGGGTCTGACGCGAAGGAACATGGGACGGCAGCTAGGGAAGCAGAGCTTGAGGCGGCAATCGAAGAAAAGAAAGAAGAGGCTGAGACGCTGTACTGGGATATGCTTCTAATATATATATATATATATTAGTTTAATCTCTTCTGGCAAAGCCTAATTATTTAGAGCGTAGCCGGAAGGTTCGCGGGAACCCGGGAGCTAGCAAGAAAATAACGAAAAAACAATAATAATAAAACTTCCGTGCCATGTTAGTACGCCACTGTAATGCACACTTTCTTATTATCCAACAAATTTCAAGTTCTTTTATTCCAACTAGAACGGACAAGTAATGGAGGGGTCATGCATTGATTAAGGCTATAAAAGAATAGAGAACATATCTTCTTCTCTTTCTGAAGACTACTTCAGCGATAGTGACTGGTCTATGTATATATAATATATAAATAACACAAGAGGGAAGAAGCCATAAAAGCAATCTAAAACCAATATAAGAGGATCTGTCATCAGTAAAACACGAGGACCACATGCAAGGAAAGGGTTATTCTAGGGATTAAGATTACAATAAATTAATTCTAATCAACGTTCTAGTGCTATCAACAATTAACTCTTATTTTCTTGGGGATTAGGATTACAATCAATTAATTCTAATCAACGTTCTATCGCTATCAATAATTAATTTTTATTGCTCAAGGGATTAGGATTACCTGGTCTCCGTGTTTGCTAAGCTCCTAGAAGGGAAACTCTGCCGCAAAGGATTTTTCAAAGAGAGAGCTAATGAACGATGACTAAAGTTAGGCGGCTAAACCTAACTTATAATTAGGCTCTTAGGGTTTAGCTAATAGTTGGGCTTTGTGGGTTGGGCTTTTTTTACTATTGTTAGTTCAATAAAATAATAACAGATCATTTATTAGATTATAATTTAAATTATTTTTTTTATCTATCCATTTATTACTATTATATATATATATATATATATATATATATATATTTACTACATTATTAAATTTAAATTTTTAATATTAGTATTCATTATTATTATTATTATTAATAAAATAATAATAAAATCTAGGGTATTACATTGTTGATCTAATAAATGGTAAAATAATGCAAAGATTATTAAATTCTATTAAATCAATTAATAAATCTATACTTAATAAAATCAAATCTATCTAAACTAACAACTAATCAAATTAATCTAAACTAATAAAATTTAAACTAATACTATATTATCACTATTATTACTTTTACTTTTATTATTATTATTATTATTATTAACAATAATAATAATAATAATCTGGGGTATTACACCATCCCTATTCGAGATTTCCAGTATTTGGCATTTCGGTTATAGTCCTTAACCCTAATGCCAGACACTGAGTCATTGACTACCCTTTGAGGCATTGACTCTCAGTCTGTCACTCTATTTTCTTTGTGACTATGTAACTCTTACACGACAACACCATCGACACAGTAGCAAGTCAAGGCCACAATCGTGAGTCATAAAGGCAAAGATCGAGGTGGTGACGATTATCTCTTTGTGTAAAACCCCCGAATTTCTAGAATTTAAATAACATAAAATGTCGATAGTTTTCATAAATAATAATAAAATCCAAAATAAAATACTTCAGGAAGGTGTTACCGCCGCACTTGTATGGGACAAGTGCAAGGCTTCTTATTACAGGAAATAAGTCTAAACTTAAACAGAATGTTTAATTCGAAAAATAAAATAAAAGAAAGTAAATAACGCAAATTTATTGTCTGTCATCCTCACTTCTCACTGCTAGCCCCAGTCTTTGAAACCTGTTCACTGAAATTCTGCTCCCCGAAGGATCATTGCAGCCCAAGAATACACATCAGTAAACGCTGGTAATCCTAATTAATTAAGGATAAAATGAAATAAAATAGAACAGAAATAAGTAGATAGATAAATAAATTTGATATGAATTAAAATAAAATAAATTAATTAATCATAAAATAAAATAAAATAATTTAATTCCAATATAAAATAATTATAAAATAAGATAAATTTATTACGAAATAAAATTAAATAATTGTAAAATAAATCAATTCCAACATAAAATAAAATAATAAAAATAAATTAATTGCAAAATAAAATAACATATTTATTTAGACCCGAGAAACCCTGTCAGTCTGTTTATTGGGAAGAGAACCATGGTAGACCCGGGAAACCCTGCCAGTCTACTCGTGACCCAGGAAACCCTGCCAGTCACAAATCATCATAATTTGGCCATATCGTAATTTCTTCCTAGTGTGCACACCTCTTCCCAAAGTTGCTACTAATGTCCCAGGAAACCCTGCCAGATACCACTTTGGGAAGAACGAATATATCGGTTCACATCAAATAACATATCGAAGGCATAAAGCCTTAAACGTGTGTTCATCACTTTAGGAGGTACCATCCCAAAGCTATCCTCCCACGGCTTAATTATTTTAAACACTCTCAATAGATAAATAAACAAATATATATATATATATAATAAATTTAAATTAAATAAAACAGCATCGGATAATATAAGGGCTTGCATCTATGTCAAATTATTATAATATTATAATATATCAATATACTTAGGTGGAAGAAATAATAAATAAAAAAAATGGCAGAACTACAAATAGCAAACATTTTTCATAAATATTATTCATGACACCTAAGCAATGCATAATGAGTTAAAAGTACAAATCTTGTCATGTGGTTTTGTTCTCTTCCTTAATTAAGTAGCAAAGGTCAAAAAGTACATCAACATTATGTAACAAGTCCAGATGCATCGCAAGATTACCGCTAAGTTTAACTATAAACATTTCAAATTAAAAAGATGCAAAACTAGAGTATTTTCCGATCCTTTTCGTTCTTAATTCATGAACTTTCCGAACAAGCTACGACAATGCAATACATGTAATGAGATCCGAATCAGTAGATCGACAGAATCGCAACAAAGCCTCATGAATCTTCAGAATTCAACAGAAACCGAAGTAAAAGAAACAAAAAAATGCAACATAGATTGGAATACACAAAGTGATCAAAATTCAAAAATTGAAGTAGCAAAAGAAACAAATTATGACATGTAGCAATGGATTTCTATTGTTAGGGATTAGGATTACAAACAATGCTCTAACACTACCATCTATTAATTCCTATTGTCTTAGGGATTATGATTACAATCAATTAATTCCAATCTACGTTCTAATGCTACCAACATTACTCTAGGGATTAGGATTACCTGGCCTCCGTGGTTGCTAAGCTCCTAGAAGGGAAACTCTGCCGCAAGGAATTTTCAGAGGGCGAGAGCTACCGAACAATGACTAAAGTTAGGCGGCTAAACCTAACTTATAATTAGGCTCTTAGGGTTTTAGCTATGGGCTGGGCTCTAAGCTCTTTAGCTATTGACAATTAATAAATAAATAAAAACCAACAACATTTACTTTATGTTTTAATATGTTATTCAAAGATGAAATAGGTAAACCCATAACGTGAAAAGGTTTTTTTTTTCACGGAATAGAAAAATGAATCTGCCCATTATATTCTTATATTTATATAATAGCTTGGTTGAACAAAAATATTTGTTATTATTATACAAGATATATACAAATTTAAATATTTTTATATCGATAAATAGTACAATTATTTTTAAAAAATTATATCGCACATAAGATATGTTCTTATATTCATAAAATATCCTTGCGATTACGATCATATAGGATACAAATTTGAATAATTTTATTTTGATGGATAGTACAATTTTTTTTAACGGAAAATTCTATTGTAGATAAAGATAAGTATTTGTTTGTTTTATAAAAAAAATCATAAAACAATATTATTAAATTCTATGAATCAATATAAATTTAATAGAATCAAATATATCTAAACTAACTAAACTAATCAAATTAATCTAAACTAATAAAATTAGATAGTACTATACAATCATCATCATTATTATTATTATCATTATCATTATTATTATTATTATTTTATTTTTTATTATTACTACTACTACTACCATTATTATTATTATTATTATTATTATTATTATTAACAACAACAATAATAATAATCTGGGGTATTACATTTATAATAATAATAATAATGATATAGTATTAGTTTAATTTTAGTAGTTTAGATTGATTTGATTAGTTTAGATGAATATGATTTTATTAATTTAGATTGATTGATTTGATCGAATTTAATAATTTTGGTAATATTTTATAATTCATTAATTGACAATAGCTAAAGAGCTAAACCCTAACTTAGACTACAAGTTTAGCTCTAGCTTAAACTCCAAGTTTAGCTCTAACTATAAATATTAGCCCTAGCTGCCTAACCTTAGCCTTTGCTCATATTTCTCTTCTCCTTACTCCTTTCTCTGTAAACTCTGCGGCAAATTGCTCTTTAGGAATTTAGTAAACACGGAGACCAGATAATCCTAATCCCTAGAACATTAGGAACTAGTCACCTCATATACATATATAGACATTAATTCTCCTACATGCTTGAATAATGTTATATGCTATGCCTGGTGTCATCTTTGGATTTTTTTTGTCTTTTTGTGTGCGTCTTTTTACGATTTGATATATATAGATACATTCCTACAACTTCTCCTGTACTGTTTCGTTTTGTTTTATTCATATAACTGCTACTTTTAATGATAATGATAATAGTCATACTGTTTCTTTTGCTTTTGATGCATATAACTATTACTATTATTATTACCTTTTTCTTTTCTTTTCTATTTTGTTTGAATGCATATGTATATATAGATTTGAAAAGAATTTTATTTTTTTTATTTTTAAATTTTCATTCTCTTTTATTTTTGTTGTGTGATTGAAATAATTTAATTGTGGGAGGATAGCTTTGTGATGGTACCTCCTAAATTGATGAATTTAACCCTTAGGCTTTATGCCCTCGAAATAATATTTGATGTGAACCGATTGTATCCGTTCTTCCCAAAGTGGTGTCTGACATGTTTCCGGGATACTAGTAGCAACTTTGGGAAGAGGTGTGCACATTAGGAAGAAATATTTTTATGGCCAATTTTGATGATTTGTGACTGGCAGGGTTTTCCGGGTCTACCATGGTTCTCTTCCCACTAGAAAATTCTAAAAAAAACAATGACACCTTTTAATTTGTACATATACACATATGATACCCTTATCTTATTTTATTTTGTAATTGATTTATTTTATTTTATCTTATTTTGGAATTTATTTATTTATTTCACAATTATTTTATTTATTTTTCAATTTAATTTATTTTTAATTATTTTATTTTATGTTGGAATTAATTTATTTATTTTACAATTATTTGATTTGATTTTGTAATTAATTTATCTTATTTTATAATTACCTTATTTTAGAATTAATTTATTTTATTTCAAATCAAATCAAATTATTCATCTGTTTACTATTCCTGTTTTATTTTATTTCATTTTTATCTTTATTTAATTAGGATTACCAGCTTTTGTTGATATTTGTATTCTTAGGCTGCGATGATCCTTCGAGGGAGCAGAATTTCAGTAAAACAGGTGCCAAGAGTTTGGGGCTAGCAGTGAGATGTGAGGAAGGACGTCCAACTAAATTTTAATCATCTCCCTTTTTGTTTCTATATTTCGTACAAGACATTTTGTTTTGGTTTAGATTTATTGTGATGTAATAAGTAGCCTTGCACTTGTCTCATACAAGTGCGACGGTAACACTTCCCGTAATTTGGTTATTTTGAATTTTAGTTATTATTTATGAAAAACCATCGAAGTTTTATGTTATTTTAACTCTAAAAATTTGGAGGTGTTACAATGTGTTTGGTTAAGAGGCTCACAACTGATTAAATCAAGATATAAACTTTGAATAAATTTTCAGAAAATCAGGGTTTTAATCGTTAGAATTGATTATTGTGATTATTATGACCACTATCCAAAAAACATGAGCTTAGTACAAGATAATTTTGTTACCCATTAATTATTTTATAAATAACAGTAAGATAATTTAAGAGGGTAAAGTGTGCTTTTGGTCCTTTAAATTTAGACAAAATTTCATTTTAGTCCTTTTAGCTTTAAAAATTGTGTTCTTAATCTTTTTAGCCCTATTAAATTTACTAATAGAAAATGTTGGGTTGGCAAATTTAAATACTAACACGGATATTTAAAATATTGATTTTGGAATTAAAATACAAAAGTAATTATATTAAATAATTATGATTTAGACATGTCAGCATTTTAAATTTTTTGACTTATCTTTTTCCATTAATAAAGTTAATTGTGTTAATTTAAAAAGACTAAAAACACACTTTGTAAAATTAAAGAACTAAATTAAAATTTCGTCTAAATTTAAATGAACAAATTATACTTTAACCTAATTTAATATTTTTACAAGATTTTACTTTGTTTTTACTAGCAATATTTAGATCTTGAATAACATAAAAATGGTTCAACGAAAAAATTACCCCAAGACCAATGAGATATGGGGAGCAATATTAAAATAATAGTAGAAGAAATAGAGAATGTCTTTTACGTCCCAACTAAAAGAAATAATGCATTGACAAGTTCCACAAATAGTTAATGGTAACTGATTCACTTGTTAATCCTTATGCTCACTTATCAATGAGGACTTTTCTAATATTATTTCCTTAGTTGAGATCTAAAAGTCATTCTCCCTTAAAAAAATGGAACAAACATGCTAAAACAATAAGAACTAGGTGAGTAAAAGCATGAATAGACATTTTTTCATTCGAAGTTTTCTTCGAGGGGCAACTTTATCTCAAAAGTTTTTTGGGGGTAATTTTACCTAGCCGTTATTCTAGTTAAATTTGATTTTTAATTGACCAAATATGTTGAGATAGTTATTCATGTTATTTTTGTTAAAGTGTAAATTTATGTCAAAAGTCCATGTGTCATATACTTTATATTTTCTCAAAATTAAAATTTAAAACTTCTGAAGTAAATTTGTACCTTAACAAAAAGAGTTAAGAGAAAAATCTACCTCAAAAATATTCACGAAATCTTAATGTTACTCTGGAAATTGAAAAACGTACTCCTCCCAATCTTAAATATAAGATAATTTTTTTTTAAAGAGACTAAAGAAGTCAATTAAATCACTTTAGAGTTATTTATATTTTTTCTCTAAACTAATTTGTTTGACTAGTAAGCTGATATATAATTTAAGAAAACACAACATATAATATAATTAAATAGTTTCTTTAGTTTCTTTAATATTTCTAAAAAAAAGATCAACTCTATTTTATATATAAAATAAAAAAGGAGTGAGAATTTCACCCCTCCTATTAACAATGTTAGCTTTAACCGTTCTTTGTAACACACTCAATTGACACCTAATAATCCAACTCATTATTACACCATATTAAAATACCTAAACACCTTTTACCATTCCCTTGCCTCACTACGAAACATGTTTCCCTACTCGTCCCTAGGACGAGTATGGAGCGCTTGTCCCTTTTAGGACGAGATATGGGTCGTCAGATCTCATCTAACGGTCCATATCTCTTTTTTTTAAAATAGTACCAATGTGTATTCTAAAGTATATTTTTACTATCAGTCAATATCTTAAAATATTTCTAAAAAAACCTTTAAGATCATGAAATATTTTTCAATATCTTGAAGTATTATTTTAGTCTCAGTTTGTAACACCCCGGATTTCTAAAGTTCAAATAACATAAATATTCCAATGATTTTCATAAATAATAATAGAAATCCAAAATAATCAACATCCGGAAGGTGTCACCACCGCACTTGTATGAGACAAGTGCAAGGCTTCTTATTACAGGAAATAATTCTAAACTTAAACATTATTTCGAAAAATAAAATTAATGAAAATACATGAAAGTAGATAACTAGAGTTTATTGTCCGTCATCCTCACTTCTCACGGCTAGCCCCAATTTTTGAAACCTGTTCATTGAAACTTTGCTCCCCCGAAGGATCATCGCAGCCCAAGAATACACACATCAGCAAACACTGGTAATCCTAATTAATTAAGGGTAAAATGAAATAAAATAAAACAGAAATAAGTAGATAGATAAATAAATTTGATATGAATTAAAATAAAATAAATTAATCATAAAATAAAATAATTTAATTCCAATATAAAATAATTATAAAATAAGATAAATTAATTACGAAATAAAATTAAATAATTGTAAAATAAATCAATTCCAACATAAAATAAAATAATAAAAATAAATTAATTGCAAAATAAAATAGCATGAAGGCATCTTATGTGTATATGTATAAACTAAAAAGGTGTCATGGTTTTTAGAGTTTTTTAGTAGGAAGAGAACCATGGTAGACCTGGATATCCTACCAGTCTACCCTGTGACTCAGAAACCTACCAGTCACAAATCATCATCAAATTGGCCATAATTCATATTCTTCCTAGTGTGCACACTTCTTCCCAAAGTTGCTACCAGTGCCCCGGATATCCTGCCAGGCACCACTTTGGGAAGAACGGATATATCGGTTCACATCAAATAACATATCGGAGGCTTAAAGCCTAAAGGTTGTGTTCATCACTTTAAGAGGTACCATCCTAAAGTTATCTTCCCACAATTAAGTTATTCAATCACACACAAAATGGATTTCTCAATATATATATTGATAAGTATATGTTTTACAATTAAATAAGTATAGATTCTGAAATATTTTATATTGAATTTATTAATACTTTATACTTATTTAATTATATTTTATATATTTATCTGTTCGTCAATAAATTTTAGGATAAAAAAAAGATTTTTTTTTTGAAATAAAACCTACTAATATCCTAACTTATTGTTGATAGAATATTAACATACTTTATATATAATTATATATATATATTGATTAACATTGTGTGAGTCCGCAAGATTTGATATAATCATTAATATATATCATATATAACATATAGGTTCAGAAGATCTTGGATGCGTGGACCCCGCACCAATTCAAAAACAATAACCCTAAAGAAATATCTATTATAATGCTGGACGAATTTTGACCAAAAGAAAAAAAAATGTTGGACGAATGGATATTGGCAATTAAAAGAAGAAGCAGAGAACACGCACGGGTAGAATTGATTAATTGATGAACCTCATTATGCATAAATGTCAATGTCGACAATTTCAATCATGTCATGGAGGATTTTGAATCATATTGTACAGGTTTAATGTGATTTTAAGGAGGACGAGAACAAACAAGTCGAATTGCCAATGGATTTCTATTGTTTTAGGGATTAGGATTACAATCAATCAATTATAATCAACGTTCTAATGCTATCAACAATTAATTCTTATTCTCTTGGGGGTTAGGATTACCTGGTCTCCGTGGTTGCTAAGCTCCTAGAAAGGAAACTCTGCCGCAAGGAATTTTCAGAAGGAGAGCCAATGAACGATGAATAAAGTTAGGCGGCTAAACCTAACTTATAAGTAGGCTCTTAAGGTTTAGTTGTTAGCTGGGCTTTGTGGGTTGGGCTTTTAACTATTGGCAATTAATAAGTAATTAAAAACCAACAACATTTACTCTGTGATTTAATATGTTATTCAAAGATGGAATAGGTAAACCATTACATGCAAAGGTTTTTTTTTTCTTCACGGAATAGAAGAATAAATCTTCCTATTATATTCTTATATTTATATAATAGCTTTGTTGAACAAAAATATTTGTTATTATTTTACAAGATATACATAAATTTAAATATTTTTATATCGATAAATAGTACAATTATTTTAAATAAATTACATCGCACATAAGATATGTTCTTATATTCATAAAATATCCTTGCAGTTACGATCATATAGGATACAAATTTGAACAATTTTATTTTGATAAATAGTACAGTTTTTTTTAAAAGAAAAATTATATTGTAGATAAAGATAAGTATTTGTTTGTTTTATAAAAAAAATAACAAATCATAAAACAATATTATTAAATTCTATTAAATCAATCAATATAAACATAATATAATCAAATATATCTAAACTAACTAAACTAATCAAATTGATCTAAACTAATAAAATTTAACTAATACTATATTATTACTTTTATTATTATTATTATTAACAACAACAATAATAATAATAATCTGGGGTATTACACAGTTAGTAGCCTGAAGTATCTTTTTAGTTTCAGTCAGTCCCCTGAAATGATAAAATTTTTCAAGGGATTGACTGAGACTAAAACAATACTTTAAGGTACTGACTGGTACTGTTATTAAAAATTTTCAGGGTACTGACTAAGACTAAAAAAATACTTCAGGATACTGACTGACATTGAAAAATATTTTATGTTCTTGAAAATAATTTTTAGAATCTTAAAAAATTATTTTAAGATACTGACCGGTACTAAACAAATATTTTAGGATACTGATTAGTAGTTGTAACACCCTCAAACTCTTAATAGTTACAATAACAAAAAATTTCCATGATTTTTATAATAATAACTAAAATTCAAAATAACAAAATTTGGGAAGTGTTATCGCTGCACTTGTACTAGGACAAGTGCAAGTGTAACACCCCCAAATTTCTAGCGGTTATAATAACATAAAATTTCAATGATTTTTTTATAAATAATAACTAAAATCCAAAATAGCCAAATTCGGGGAGTGTCACCGCCGCACTTGTACTGGGACAAGTGCAAGGCTACTAATTACATTAAATAAATCTAAACCTAAACAAAAAGTTTTATTCAGGATCTGAACTAAAAGAAAAATAAATAACGAGAATTTATTAAACGTCTTCCTCATTTCTCACTGCTAGTCCCAACCTTTGGCACTTGTTTCACTAAAATTCTTCTCCCCCGAAGGATCATTGCAGCCCAAGAACACAAATATCAACAAAAGTTGGTAATCCTAATTAAGTAAAGATGATATAGAATAAAATAATTAAGTAAATAAATAAATTTAAAATAAATTGCAATAAAATGAAATAATTCCAAAATAAAACAAAATAAAAGTATCATATATATATAATTTAAAGGTGTCATTGTTTATAAAATTGCATCAAACATTAATCATCATCTTTTTGAATTTGTTTAGACCCGAGAAACCCTGTCAGTCTATTTAGTGGGAAGAGAACCATGGTAGACCTGGGAAGTCCTGTCAGTCTACCCTGTGACCTGGGAAACTCTGTCAGTCACAAATCATCAAAATTGTTCATATCATCATTTTTTCCTAGTGTGCACATCTTTTCCCAAAGTTGCTATTAGTGTCCCGGAAAACCCTGCCAGACACCACTTTGGGAAGAACAGATATATCGATTCACATCAAATAATTTTTTGAAGGCATAAAGCCTTAAAAGTGTGTTCGTCACTTTAGGAGCTTCATCCCAAAGTTATCCTCCCACTATTAAATTATTTTAAATAGTTTAGACTCATTATAAAATTTCTAAATAATTTTTATTATGTGTAATCAGATATTTATAATAATAATAATAATAGAACAATCCTTAATTCCTACAAGAAAGGGTGGATCTTAATTTCAGAAATCCAAGAACTATAACTCCTTTACGACAACTCGTGAGTTTTCCCACAATTAGGTTATTTCAATTACATAAAAAAATAAAATGAGAATAAAAAAATAAACCGAAGCACATAAATGATTTAAGGTAATCATCATGAATAATAAAAAAAAGACTAAGTGTAACAACTTGAATTTCTAGAGTTAAAATCACATAAAACTCAATGGTTTTCATAAATAATAATTAAAAATCCAAAATAATCAACTTCAAGGAGTGTCACCGTCGCACTTGTATGGGACAAGTGCAAGGCTTCTTATTACATTAAATAAATCTAAATCTAAGTAGAAATGTTTTACGCAAAACAAAACAAAATAAAATAATTAAATAAAATCAAAATTGAAATTGCATGTCTTCCTCACTCTCACTGCTAGCTCCAGCCCTTGGCACCTGTTTCACTGAAATTCTGCTCCCCCGAAGGATCATTGCAGCCCAAGAATACAAACATTAGCAAATGCTGGTAATCCTAATTAGGTAAAGGTAATATAAAATAAAATAAATAAATAAATTAAAATAAAATAAAATAATTATAAAATATATGTAATCATGCGGTGATTTCAACCAAATTAATCATTATCTTTTTAAATTTATTTAGACCCGGGAAACCATGCCAGTCTGTTTAGTGGGAAGAAAACCATGGTAGACCCGGGAAACTCTGTCAATCTACCCTGTGACCCGGGAAACCCTGTCAGTCACAAATCATCAAAATTAGTCATATCATAATTTTCTTTCTAGTGTGCACACATCTTCACAAAGTTGCTACTAGTATCCCGGGAAACCCTGCCAGACACCACTTTAGGAAGAATGGATATATCGGTTCACATAAAAAAAAAAAATTGAAGGCATAAAGCCTTAAAAGTGTGTTCATCACTTTAGGAGGTACCATCCCAAAGCTATCCTCCCACTTGCTAATTTATTATAAGTAGTTTAGACTCATAAAATTCCTAAATTATTCTTATTAGGTGTATTCAGATATTTGTAACAAAATAATAATAAAATTCTTTACTCCTACAAGAAAGGGTTGATCTTAATTTCACAGTTATAATCTTTATGGGAGCTCGTGAGTTTTCTCAAATACAATCATTAAAATGTTGTCTCTATTTTATTATAAGATTTCCCAATTTGGAACTATAAAGTAAATACTCGGAAATTCTCAGGACGATCATTTAATCTCAACTTCTACTCATCATCCCTTTTTGAACTATAAAGTAAATACTCATGGGTTTTCATAGGAAATTCCTAGAACTATCATTTAATCTTAACTTCTACTCATCATCCTTTTTCTTGAACTATAAAGCAAATACCCATGGTTTTTTTTTCATGGGAAATTCCCAAGACTATCATTTAATCTCAACTTCTACTCATCATCCCATTTTTTGAACTATAAAGTAAATGCTCATGGGTTTTTCATAAGAAATTCACAGGACTATCATTTAATCTTAACTTTTACTCATCATTTCTTTTTGAACTATAAAGTAAATACTCATGGGTTCCTATAAGATGTTCATGGGAAATTTATTAGATTATCTCCAGTTCATTCCTTTTAAAACATACGAAGTTGCATACAGGACGTTTCAAGGGAATCAAATTGTTATAATACCTGACATTTGAAATATATATAAAGCAACATCATAATGGAATTGAATCATGCATGAGACAATTTTGCAAACCAAAGGTGCAGACATACATACAACATACAGTGCGTGTCATCTAATATTGTGGTGTGAATGAAAAGAAGGAATCTCAAAAGACATGCCAACTTCAAATATATATATATTATTAGCCATATGCAAAACGTATGGATTAAATGAGAGGAATAAGACCAATGATTTTTGAAATAAATTAATCGGTAAAGGCATGTGGACCCCATAGCAAAAGGAACCCTAACATATTTTAATGAAGAAGCAGCATATGAGAACAAAAAGGAACGTACAGTAGGAACGTAGAGCGATGAGGAGAAATATGTGCATACAAGAGATGCAAGGGAAAGGGTTATTCTAGGGATTAGGATTACCTGGTCTCCGTGTTTGCTAAGCTCCTAGAAGAGAAGTTCTGCCGCAAGGAATTTTCAGAGAGAGAACTAATGAGCGATGGCTAGAGTTATGTGGTTAGACCTAACTTATAATTGAAATTAGGGTTTAGCTATGGGTTGAGCTTTTTATCTATTGTTAATTAATGAAAAAAAATAATAACAAATCATTTATTAAATTCTATTTTTTTAATTATTACTATATTATCAATTTTAATATTAATATCTATATTATTATTATTATTATTATTATTATTAACAATAATAATAATAATCTGGGGTATTACACTAAGCTAACACAATTAGTTAATAGGTATTACACGTAGGGCCAAGGACATTCTAGAATATTTAATATAGTGGCTATATCATATAATAACCCACTCAAACTATAGATGAAAAATTTCAGATTGATTATTTACTGTACTCCGTAATGACTTTTGGATCTCATGCTTTTGGAATTCACCATCTTGCTTTTTTTTTTTGTACAGGGCCACGTTTCTTCAAACAAGCAAATATCCATACATCATACATGTATATGTGGGTTAAAAGAGCAGGAGGAGATGCATGATTAAAAAAAAAAGAAAGGATAAAGCCGATGGACCCCACGGCAATAAGAGAAGGGACGCACAAACAAAAGGTTACCATTTATGTATACAAGAAATAGGTGTAGGTGTATACAAGGGACGCACAGAAGAAAAAATTGGACTCAAGCAAACCGAGGAAGGAAGAAGATATAAGTGGATACAATAAATCATAATTAACCTATGTTCAGTCGAAAGAAAAAAATTTGTTCTAGGGTGTAACAACCCCGAATTTCTAGCAGTTATAATAACATAAATTTTCAATGATTTTTTTTATATAAATAATAACCAAAATCCAAAATAATCAACTTCGGGGAGTGTCACCGCCGCACTTGTGTGGGACAAGTGCAAGGCTTCTTATTACATTAAATAAATCTAAAGTAGAAATGTTTTACGCAAAACAAAACAAAATAAAATAAAATAAAATAATTAAATAAATTCAAAATTTAAATTGCACGTCTTCCTCACTCTCACTGCTAGCCCCATCCCTTGGCACCTGTTTCACTCAAATTCTGCTCCCCCGAAGGATCATCGCAGCCCAAGAATACACACATTAGCAAACGCTGCTAATCCTAATTAGGTAAAGGTAATATAAAATAAAATAAAATAAAATAAATAAGTAAATGAATAAATGAATGAATTTAAATAAGTATAAAATATATATATATATATATAATCATGCGATGATTTCAACCAAATTAATCAATATCTTTTTAAATTTATTTAGGCCCGGGAAATCCTGTCAGTTTGTTTAGTGCGAAGAGAACCATGGTAGGCCTGCGAAACCCTGACAATCTACCTGTGTAACACCCCGGATTTCTAAAGTTCAAATAATATAAATATTCTAATGATTTTCATAAATAATAATAGAAATCCAAAATAATTAACATCCGGAAGGTGTCACCGCCGCACTTGTACTGGGACAAGTGCGAGGCTACTAGTACATTAAATAGATCTAAACCTAAATAAAAATGTTTTACGTAAAATAAAATAAAATAATAAAAATACAAGAAATTTAAATAAAACTATAATCGGACGTCTTCCTCACTTCTCACTGCTGGCCCCAGCCCTTGGCACCTATTTCACTGAAATTCTGCTCCCCCGAAGGATCATCACAACCCAAGAAACACAGACATCAGCAAACGCTGGTAATCCTAATTAGGTAAAGGTAGTATAAAATAAAATAAAATAAATAAGTAAATAAATAAATTTGAAATGATTTGAAATAAAAAAAAATAATCACAAATAATTACAAAATAAAATAAAAATAAAAATGACATATATAAGTATAATTTTAAATAGCACAAACATAATAATCAAAGAAAAAAAAATATATATATATATATATATATATATATATATATATATATATATATATATAATCATGCGGTATTTGTATCAAATATAAATCATTATCTTCTTAAATTTATTTAGACCCGGGAAACCCTATCAGTCTACCTGTGACCCGGGAAACCCTATCAGTCTACCTGTGACCCGGGAAACCCTGTCAGTCACAATTCATCAAAATTGGCCATATCATCATTCTTCCTAGTGTGCACACCTCTTCCCAAAATTGCTACTAGTGCCCCGGATATCTTGCCAGGCACCACTTTGGGAAGAATGGATATATCGGTTCACATCAAATAACATATCAAAGGCTTAAAGCCTAAAGGTTGTATTCATCACTGTAGGAGGTACCATCTCAAAGCTATCCTCCCACGGCTAAATTAGTTTAAATGCATTCAGAATAAAATTAGTAAATTATTTCTATGCAGTGCCCAGATTGAATTTATTAAAAATCCTATTGATTAAATTAATATAATAATATCAAGATCAAGCATCATTAATATCCATATCAACATGCAAAATCAAACATCAATATATATATATATATATATATATATATATATATATATATATATATATAACGAAACCGAATGTAAAAAAACGAAGACGTAGTACCAGATTAATGTATATAATCCATCATCAAATTGTATATGCCATTCATTAATTTCAAAAAAAGGAATAAACCGAAGACATAAACACAAAATCATATTGTAATGTCATGACTCATGCACGAAAGCTGAGGAGATCAAACCAATACACTTTCAGTATTAAATATATGTAGGTACGTGTTGCTTATATTCAATGGCAGAAGGAGACAAAAATTTTTGCAATAAGACTCGTGGACCCCACAACCAAAAGGAACCCTAAAGTGGTTTGATAAAAAGGCTGCATACAAGCTGGATTGTACAAAATGAACAATGACTCATGCAGATCAAGGGGAGATATAACAAATGTGAATTAATTTTCTTTGGTTTAGTCGAAAAGGAAAAGGATTTCTGGGATTAAGATTACAATTAGTCAATTCCAATCAACGTTCTAACGCTACCAACAATTAATTCTTAGGGATTAGGATTACAATAAATTAATTCTAATCAACGTTCTAACACTACCAACAATTAATTTTTTTATTGCCCTAGGGATTAGGATTACAATCAATTAATTCTAATCAACGTTCTAACGCTACCAATAATTAATTTTTATTGCTCAAGGGATTAGGATTACAATCAATTAATTCTAATCAACGTTCTAACGCTACCAATAATTAATTTTTATTGCTCAAGGGATTAGGATTACCTGGTCTCCGTGTTTGCTAAGCTCCTAGAGGGAAACTCTGCCGCAAGGAATTTTCAGAGGGCGAGAGCTAAGGAATGATGACTAAAGTTAGGCGGCTAAACCTAAATTATAATTAGACTCTTAGGGTTTAGTTATTAGCTGGGCTTTGTGGGTTAGTCTTTTAACTATTACTAGTTTAATAAAATAGTGATAAATCATTTATCAGATTCTAATTTAAATTAATTTTTATCTATCCATTTATTACTATTATATTTTTTTTACTACATTATTAAATTTAAATTTTTAATATTAGTATTCATTATTATTATTATTAAAATAATAATAAAATCTAGGGTATTACATTGTTGATCTAATAAATGATAAAATAATACAAACATTATTAAATTCTATTAAATCAATCAATAAATCTATACTTAATACAATCAAATTTATCTAAACTAACAACTAATCAAATTAATCTAAACTAATAAAATTAAACTAATACTATATTATCACTATTATTACTTTTACTTTCATCATCATCATCATCATCATCATCATCATTATTAGAATAATAATAATAATCTGGGGTATTACAACCAGTGACCTGAGAAACCCTGCCAGTCACAAATCATCAAAATTGGCCATATCATAATTTTCTTCGTAGTGTGTACACCTCTTCCCACAGTTGCTACTAGTGTCCCAGGAAACCCTGCCAGACACCACTTTGGGAAGAACGGATATATCGGTTCACATCAAATAAATTCTCGAAGGCATAAAGCCTTAAAAGCGTGTTCATCACTTTAGGAGGTACCATCCCAAAGCTATCCTCCCACTTGCTAATTTATTATAAGTAGTTTAGATTCATAGAATTCCTAAATTATTTTTATTAGGTGTATTCAGATATTTGTAACAACAATAATAATAAAATCCTTTACTCTTACAAGAAAGGATTGATCTTAATTTCACAGTTATAACTCTTTATGCGAGCTCGTGAGTTTTCTCAAATATAATCATTAAAATGTTATCTCTATTTTATTATAAGATTTCCTAATTTGGAACTATAAAGTAAATACGATGTTCATGGAAAATTCTGATGACTATTATTTAAACTCAACTTCTACTTATCATCCCTTTTTTGAACTATAAAGTAAATACTCATGGGTTCCTATAAGATGTTCATGAGAATTGGGAAATTCCCAGGACCATCATTTAAACTCAACTTCTATTCATCATCCTTTTTCTTTTTGAACTATAAAGTAAATACTAATGGATTTTCATGGGAAATTTATTAGATTATCTCCAGTTCATTCCTTTTAAAACATACAAAGGTGCATACAGGACATTTCAAGGGAATCAGATTGTTATGATACCCGACATTTGAAATATATATAAAGCAACATCATAATGGAATTGAATCATCCATGGGACAATTTTGCAAACCAAAGGTGCAGATATACATATACAATACGTGTCATCTAATATTGTGGTGTGAATGAAAAGAAGGAATCTCAAAAGACGTGCCAACTTCAAATATATATACTATTAGGCATATGCAGAACGTATGGATTAAATGAGAGGAAGAAGACCAATGATTTTTTTGAAATAAATTTATCGGTAAAGGCATGTGGACCTCATAGCAAAAGGAACCCTAACATATTTCAATGAAGAAGCAGCATACAAGAACAAGGAGGAATGTCCAGAAGGAACGCAAAACGAGGAGGAGAAATGTGTGCATACAAGAGATGCAAGGGAAAGGGTTATTATTCTAGGATTAGGATTACCTGGTCTCCATGTTTGCTAAATTCCTAAAAGAGCCGTTTGCCGCAAAGTAGGAGAAAAGAAATATGAGCGATGACTAGAATTAGGCGGCTAGACCTAAACTTATAATTAGACTTCTAGGGTTTAGTTATGGGCTGGGCTCTATGGGTTGGGCTCTTTAGCCATTGCTAATTAATGAATTACAAAATAATACAAACATTATTAAATTCTATTAAATCAATACATATAAACTAATAAAATCATATCCATCTAAATTAACTAAAATGATCAAATCAATCTAACTAATAAAATTAGATAATACTATATTATGATGATGATGATGATGATGATGATGATTATTATTATTATTATTATTATTATTCTGGGGTATTACATAGGGATTATGATTACTTGGTCTCGTGTTTGCTAAGCTCCTGGGAGAGCTGTTTGCCTTAGAGTTTATAGAGAAAAAGCAAGGAGAAGAGAAATAATGAGCTATGGCTAGGGTTAGGAAGCTAGACCTAAATTTATAGTTAAACTTTAGGGTTTAGCTATGGGCTGGGCTCTTTAACTGTTGATAATTTGTAACACCCCCGAATTTATAGCAGTTATAATAACATAAAATTTTCATATACTTTATAAATAATAACCAAAATTCAAAATACCCAAATTCACCGCCGCACTTGTATAAGACAAGTGCAAGGCTTCTTATTACATGAAATAAATCTAAACTTAATCAAAATGTTCATAAAAATATATATATATAAAATAGAATAAAAGAAAAGAAGGTAAATAACTAGAATTTATTGTCCATCATCCTCACTTCTCCCCACTGCTAGCCCCAATCCTTGAAACCTGTTCACTGAAATTCTACTCCCCCAAAGGATCATCGCAGCCCAAGAACACAAACATCAGCAAAAGCTGGTAATCCTAATTAAATAAAGATAAAATAAAACTAAAGTAAATGAATAGATAAATAATTTGATATGCATTGAAAAAAAATAAATTAATTACGAAACAAAATAAAATAATTGTAAGACAAAATAAATTAACTCCAAAATAAAATAATAATCAAATAAGATAAATTAATTCAAAATAAAATAAAATAAAGACATCATATGTGTATATGTATAAGTTAAAAGGTGTCATTGTTTTCAGAATTTTCTAATGGGAAGAGAACCATGGTAGACCTGGAAACCTGCCAGTCTACGCCGTGATCCGGAAACCTGTCAGTCACAATTCATCAAATTTGGCCATAAAAATATTTCTTCCTAGTGTGCACACCTCTTCCCAAAGTTGCTACTAGTGTCCCGGAAAACCCTGCCAGACACCACTTTGGGAAGAACGGATATATCAGTTCACATCAAATAATTTTTTGAAGGCATAAAGCCTTAAAAGTGTGTTCATCACTTTAGGAGGTACCATCTCAAAGCTATCCTCCCACAATTAAATTATTTTACTCACACAACAAAATAAAGAGAATAATAAAAATAATAATAATAATTAAATGAATAAATGTCAACTCTGTTTCTTCAATCTATTCACATACATATATATTGTTTTGACTTTGACGTAGAGGATTATTTGCTTTTGCAAAATTAATATAATGATGAAATGGTGGATAAAAAAAATCAAAATCATTATCAGTTGTACATATGGAATAGAATATACATATTTATATTTACATATATAAACCATATATATATATATATATATATATATATATATATATATATATATATTAATGAAGACAAAAGCATTCATTCAGACCAAGGTACAGCACGCACAGATTGTACAGAGAAAGGCAAAACAAAAAGTAATGTATATATGTGACATTATATATGAACTTGCGCATGTACAGAGAGAAGGCAAAACGAAAGAAGTAATATATGTGTGTGTGTTATTGTATACATACACCTACGAAGCTATTAGGTCATGTGTGAATCAATTTATGGAAAACGAATTTGCAGGCACACATATTCAATTGCGTGAATCGAAAAGGAGTAGGGTTTATGTATATGTAAGCACAGGTTCTAGGGATTAGGATTACCTGGTCTCCGTGTTTGCTAAATTCCTAAAAGAGCAATTTGCCGCAGAGTTTACAGAGAAATGAGTAAGGAAAAGAGAAATATGAGTGAAGACTAAGATTAGGCAACTAGAGCTAATATTTATAATTAGAGCTAAACTTGTAGTCTAAGTTAGAGCTAAACTTGGAGTCTAAGCTAGAGCTAAACTTGTAGTCTAAGTTAGGGTTTAGCTCTTTAGCTATTGTTAATCAATGAATTATAAAATATTACCAAAATTATTAAATTCAATCAAATCAAACAATCTAAATTAATAAAATCAGATTCATCTAAACTAATCAAATCAATATAAACTACTAAAATTAAACTAATACTATATTATTATCATTATTATTATTATAAATATGAATAATAATAATCTGGGGTATTACACAATTAATAATTTATAAAACAATACAAACATTATTAAATTATATTAAATCAATCAATCTAGACTTAACAAGATCAAATCTATCTAAACTAACTAAACTAATTAAATCAATA
Source organism: Acacia confusa (assembly GCA_037074495.1). NCBI lineage: Eukaryota > Viridiplantae > Streptophyta > Magnoliopsida > Fabales > Fabaceae > Acacia > Acacia confusa. Next base: position 40,956,765 of record CM073506.1, read on the forward strand.
TAAATTAATAAAATTAAAATAATACTATATTATTACTATTACTATTACTATTATTATTATTACTACTACTTTTGATTTGATTTTATCTTTATCTTTATCATTGTCATTATCATAATTATCTGGGATATTACAGCAAGACTACTTGTTACATTAACATAAATCTAAACCTAAAAGAAATGTTTTATTCAGAATAAAAAAATAAAAAGAAAAGAGATAGAATTAATTGAATGTCATTCCTCACATCTCATTGCTAGCCCCAGTTTTGGAACCTGTTTCACTGAAATTTTACTCCCCAAAAGATCATCGCAGCTCAAGAACACAAACATCAGGAAAGCTGGTAATCCTAATAAAACACAATTTAAATGGCACAAATGTAATAATCAAAGCAAATATATATAATCGTGTGATAATTGCATCAAAATTAATCATTATCTTTTTAAATTCATTTAGACCCGAGAAACCCTGTCAGTCTACCTTGGGACCCAGGAAACCCTGTGTAACACCCCCGAATTTCCAGAGTTAAAATAACATAAAACTTCGATGATTTTCATAAATAAAAACTAAAAATATGAAATAATCAACTTCGGGAGGTGTCACCGCCGCACTTGTATGGAACAAGTGTAAGGCTAAAAACTACATTAAATAAATCTAAATCTAAATAGTTTTACACAACACTAAAACAAAATAAAATAAGATAATAAAATAAAATGACTAAATGAAATCAAAATTAAAATTTGACATCTTCCTCACTTCTCACTGCTAGCCCCAACCCTTAGTACCTGTTTCACTGAAATTCTACTCCCCTTAAGGATCATCGCAGCCCAAGAACACAAACATCAGCAACAACTGGTAATCCTAACTAAATAAGGATTGTATAAAATAAAATAACAATTAAATTAATTAATTAATTAGGTTAGAATAAAATAATATAAAACAAAATAATTACAAAATAAAATAAATAATTACAGAATAAAATAAAATAAAATATCTTATATTTGTACAATTAAAAAGGTGTCATTGTTCATAAAATTGCATCAAACATTAATCTTTTTTTTTTAATTTATTTAGACCCAGGAAACTCTACCAGTCTATTTAATGGGAAGAGAACCATGGTAGACCCGGGAAACCCTGCCAATCTACCCTGTAACCCAGGAAACCCTGTCAGTCACAAATCATCAAAATTGACCATATCATAATTTTCTTCCTAGTGTGCACACCTCTTCCCAAAGTTGCTACTAGTACCCCATATATCATGCCAGGCACCACTTTGGAAAGAACAGATATATCGGTTCACATCAAATAATTTTTCGAAGGCATAAAGCCTTAAAAGTGTGTGTTTATCACTTTAGGAGGTACCGTTCCAAAGCTATCCTCCCACCGTTAATTTATTTTAAATAATTTATAATAAAATCCCTAAATTATTTCTATAAGATAAGTATTAATATAGCACTTATCGTCATCATTCAACATATCATATCAATTTATCAAATCATATAGAAGTCATTGCAAGACGCACTATTCATAATTAATGAACTCATCAAGCATCTCAACATTGAATCAAATGTCTAATTAGAATGATGCTAGGTAGAATACTTTTGCACAAACATAGAGCTATATTTTAATACAAAAATAAATTGAACATTAATAAAGTCTATTCACTGGAATCAAGAATTCATATTCTGAGACGCAAAGATAAAAGCATTGAATTTCATGGATTTTGAAATATTCTCTCAAGGTTTTGGTTTCCGCATCCTCCAAACTTGTTTGGGCAATATAAAGACGCAAATTGGTCATATATGTGTGTGTGTGTGTGTGTGTGTGTGTATTGTTTTTATCAATAAGATCAATTTTGAATCAGAGTTTGCAATTCGAAAAGTTTGAAGCAACCATGACTAACAGTTGCTATCCTCCAATACCCAGTGTTTCGACGAAAAAAAAAGAAAAATAGCGCAAGAAATATACATTCAGAGAGAATTAAAGGCTAAAGCTCAATCGGATAAAAGGGGTCACATGAAAACAATGAATTCATCCCCTAAACTTGATCACTGATATAATTTGGCTAATCGGAAATTCCTAGAATCTACTAATTAAAATCATTAGTGGTTTTTAGAATTACAATCAATCAATTCCAATCAACATTCTAACGCTACCAACAATTAGTTCCTATTGTCTTAGGGATTAGGATTACTTTAAACTAAAATCATGTCTAGCACTACCATCAATTAATTCGGGATTAGGATTACCTGGTCTCCGTATTTGCTAAGCTCCTAGAAGAGAAATTCTGCGGCAAGGATTTTCAGAGAGAAAACTTATGAGTGATGGCTAGGCCTAAGTTTATAGTTGAAATTAGAGTTTAGCTATGGGCTGGGCTCTATGGGTTGGGCTCTTTAGCTATTGCTAATCTAATAAATTATAAAATAATGCAAATATTATTAAATTCTATTAAATCAATACATCTAAACTAATAAAATCAAATCCATCTAAATTAACTAATCTAATCAAATCAATCTAAATTAATAAAATTAAAATAATACTACTTATTATTATTATTATTGATTTTATTTCATTTTTATCTTTATCATTATCATTATCATAATTTTCTAGGATATTACACCCTGCCAGTCACAGATCATCAAGTTGGCCATGATAACATTTCTTCATAGTGTACACACTTCTTCCAAAAGTTGCTACTAGTCTCTCGGGAAACCCTGTCAGACACCACTTTAAAAAGAACGGACACTATCGGTTCACATTTCATAATATTTCATAGGCATAAAGCCTAAAAGTGTGTTCATCACTTTTGGAGGTATCATCCTAAAGCTATCCTCCCACTGCTAATTTATTTTAAATAATTCATAATAAAAATCCCTAATTTACTTCTATGCACTCTAGCATCCCAACTTGAATTTATTAATATTTTCTACTTATTTTATTATCTTTTCTACACTTTTCTATTATTTAACTAAGTATAGAATAAAAGAATAATTTAAAAGAATAAAAAAAATAAAATCTACTCATATCCTATTTTGTTATGCAGAGATATCATATAAAGAAAGAGATAAAAAGGATTAAATAAAATAGCATTAGGCAGGCATAGGCACAAACTAGTATCTACTTTCAACATACAGTGCAGTATCTATGATATATCCTATATAATTGTAACACCCCCGAATTTCTATCGGTTATAAAACATAACATTTCCATGATTTTCATAAATAATAACTAAAATTCAAAATACCCAAATGCAAAATAGCCAAATTCGGGGAATGTCACCACTGCACTTATACTGGGACAAGTGCAAGGCTACCAATTATATTAAATAAATCTAAACTTAAGTAGAAATATTTTTCGCAAAACAAAACAAAACAAAATAAAATAATGAAATAAAATCAAAATTAAAATTTGACGTCTTCCTCACTTCTCACCGCTAGCCTCAACCCTTTGCACCTGTTTCACTGAAATTCTGCTCCTCCGAAGGATCATCGCAGCCCAAGAATACAAACATCAGCAAACGTTGGTAATCCTAATTAGATAAAGATAATATAAAATAAAATAAAATAAATAAGTAAATAAATAAATAAATTTAAATAAATTGAAATAAAATAAAATAATTATAAAATTTATGTAATCTTGCGATGATTGCAACCAAATTAATCATTATATTTTAAAATTTATTTAGACCCAGGAAACCCTGCCAGTCTGTTTAGTGGGAAGAGAACCATGGTAGACCCGGGAAACCCTGTCAGTCTACCTTGTGACCCGGGAAACCCTGTCAGTCTACCTTGTGACCCGGGAAACCCTGTCAGTCACAATTCATCAAAATTGGTTATATCATCATTTCTTTCTAGTGTGCACACCTCTTCCCAAAGTTGCTACTAGTGTCCCGGGAAACTTTGCCAGACACCACTTTAGGAAGAACGGATATATCGGTTCACATCGTATAAATTTTCAAAGGCATAATGCCTTAAAAGTGTGTTCACCACTTTAGGAGGTACCATCCCAAAGATATCCTCCCACTGTTAAATTATTTCAATCACACAACAAAAGTAAGAGAGAATGAAAATTTTAAAATAAAAATAAAATTCTTTTCAAATCTATATATACATATGTATTCAAACAGATAATAATAGATAGAAAATAAAAGAAAGAGGTAATAATAATAGTAATAGTTATATGAATTAAAAGCAAAAAGAAACAGCGCGACTATTATTATTATCATTTAAAGTAGTAGTTATATGAATCAAAACAAAACGAAACAGTACAGTACAGGAGGGACGCATGGAAGGAGTAATGTTTCGAAGAAGAAGAATGCACTACGGCGTGGACCCCGTTGGAACTAAAGGAAACCCTAAATTAATAACATGATGTGAACTGAACTATAAGTCACGCAAATGCAAAAGGGACGTAGGAAGGAGCATTGATTCACGCAAAACGAGACGGGAAAAAAATGTGCATATAGGAGATCATACCATAATCAATAATCGATGTGAATTGGTTAATATCATGACAAATCAACCGTGTTCTAGGGATTAGGATTACCTGGTCTCCGTGTTTGCTAAATTCCAAGAAGAGCCGTTTGTCGCAGAGTAGGAGAAGAGAAATATGAGCGATGACTAGAATTAGGCGACTAGACCTAAACTTATAATTAGACTTTTAGGGTTTTAACTATGGGCTGGGCTCTGGGCTCTTTAGCTATTGACAATTAATAAATAATTATAGATTTTGTCTTGTATATAAATAAACCCATTACATTCCAAGGTTTTTCACGAAATAAAGGAATGAACCTGCCCATTATATTCTTATAGTTATATAATATATTGGTTAAACAAAAATATTTGTTATTATTATACAAGATATATACAAATTTAAATATTTTTATATCGATAAATCGTACAGTTATTTTTTAAAAAAATTATATCGCACATACAGATATGTTTTTATATTCATAAAATATCCTTACGGGATAAACATATTTGTTACGCCACATATAGGATATATACCAATTTGAATAATTTTATTTTGATGAATAGTATAGTTTTTTTTATAAAAAAAAAACTATATTATATATAGAGATAAGTATTTGTTTGTTAAAAAATCATAAAACAATACAAACATTATTAAATTCTATTAAATCAATAAATCTAAGCTTAATAAAATTAAATCTACCTAAACTTACTAAACTAATCAAATCAATCTAAACCAATAAAATTAAACTAATCCTATATTATTATTATTATTATTATTATTATTATTATTATTATTATTATTCTGCAGTATTAACTATCCTATGCATTCAAAAAGTAACCGATAGAAAACAAAAATAGTTATAAAATAATGGGTTTAAATATAATATATTCTTTATCACTTTTTGGAGAGAATTATTTTGTTTTATTAAATATATAGCGTAGAGTATTTTGCATAAAAAATCATTATTTAATTATGTTGATTTGTGGCACAAACAATATTTACTCCTTTATCCCCACTATTAATCTGGAGTATTACAATAATGGATGAGAATAAGGCACTGCTTATGTAATACCCCAGATTATTATTATTATTGTTAATAATTATAATAATAATAATAATAGTAATAATATAGATATTAAAATTAAAATTAATAATATATTAATAAAACCTCATCTAATCAAGAGGATGTTGCACTTTGATCATTTAAGCATAAGGTTTTAAATTTATATTTGTGTGAATGTATTATAAAACACTTTTGAAAAAAAAAAGGAAAAATAAAAAGATTGCTTTCACTAGATTATGGTATTACCAACGTAAATCATCCGGTATAGAGAACTTGTTTCATTAGTGATAAAATGCAGGAAAATAAATGTCATTATTAATTGTTTGATATTAATTATATTCCTTTGAAACTTGAAAATTATTTTATAGTCTTATATCTAAATTACTATTAAAGCAATAATTAAGAGTATAATATTTAATATATATATCTTTAAAAGCCTAGGTGTTGGTTTTATATAATTCACTGATTGTTATATATAGTGTTCCCACCTGGTTTATTATAGTAATAATATAGTAATAAAAAAATAATTAGAATTTAATAAATGATTTATTATTTTTATAGTAAAAATTTAGAAATTAATAAATGATTTGTTATTATTTTTATTCATTAATTAACAATAGTTAAAAGCCCAACCCATAGCAAACCCTAATTTCAACTATAAACCTAGGTCTAGTCATCTAACCCTAGCCATCACTCATTAGTTCCCTCTCTGAAAACTCTTTGCGGCAGAATTCTCTTCTAGGAGCTTAGCAACACGGAGACCAGGTAATCATTATCCCTAGAATAACCCCTTTTCCTTGCATCTCTGATATGCACATATTTCTCCTCCTCGCTCTGCATTCCTACTGTACGTTCCTTCTTGTTCTTGTATGCTGCTTCTTCATTGAAATATGTTAGGGTTCCTTTTGCTATGGGGTCCACATGCCTTTACCGATTAATTTATTTCAAAAATCATTGGTCTTCTTCCTCTTATTTAACCCATATGTTTTGCATATGGCTAATAGTATATATATTTGAAGTTGGCATGTCTTTTGAGATTCCTTCTTTCCATTCACACCACAATATTAGATGACATGTACTGTATGTCTGCACCTTTGGTTTGCAAAATTGTCCCATGCATGATTCAATTCTATTATGATGTTGCTTTATATATATTTCAAATGTTAGGTATCATAACAATCTGATTCCCTTGAAGCATCCTGTATGCACCTTCGTATGTTTTAAAAGGAATGAACCGGAGATAATCTAATAAATTTCCCATGAACGTCTTATAGGGACCCATGAGTATTTACTTTATAAGTTCAAAAAAAAAAGGGGATGATAGGTAGAAGTTGAGTTTAAATGATAGTCTTGGGCATTTCTCATGAAAACCCCATGGATATTTACTTTATAAGTTCAAAAAAAAAAGGATGATGAGTAGAAGTTGAGTTTAAATGATAGTCTTAGAATTTCCATGAAAACCCATAAGTATTTACTTTATAGTTCCAAATTGGGAAATCTTATAATAAAATAAAGACAACATTTTAATGATTATATTTGAGAAAAATCACAAGCTCCCATAAAGAGTTATAATTGTGAAATTAAGATCAACCCTTTCTTGTAGGAGTAAAGGATTTTATTATTATTTTGTTACAAATATCTGAATACACCTAATAAAAATAATTTAGGAATTTTATGAATCTAAACTACTTATAATAAATTAGCAAGTGGGAGGATAGCTTTGGGATGGTACCTCCTAAAGTAATGAACACACTTTTAAGGCTTTATGCCTTCGAAAAATTATTTAATGTGAATCGATATATCCATTTTTCCCAAAGTGGTGCCTGGTAGGATATCTGGGGCACTAGTAGCAATTTTGGGAAGAGATGTGCACACTAGAAAGAGAATGATTTATGGCCAATTTGATGATAATTTGTGACTGACAGGTTTCCGGGTCACAGGGTAGTCTGACAGGATATCCAGGTCTACCATGGTTTTCTTCCCACTAGAAACTTTAAGAAATAATACACCTTTTAATTAGACATATGATGATACTTTTATTTCCTTTTTTTTTTGTAATTACTTTATTTTAAATTTTATAATTACTCTATTTTATTTCAATTTATTTTAAATTTAATTATTTAATTATTTACTTAATTATTTTAGTTTATGTTATATTATCTTTTCTTAATTAGGATTACCAACTGTTGCTGATGTTTGTATTCTTTGGCTACGATGATCCTTCGGGGGAGCAAAATTTCAGTGAAATAGGTGCCAAGAGCTAGAGCTAGCAATGAGAAGTGAGGAAGACGTCAAATTCTAATTATGATTTCATCTAGTTATTTATTTTCTTTATTTTATTTTTTTTAAATAAACTTACTGTTTAAATTTAGATTTATTTCATGTAATAAGAAAGTCTTGCACTTGTTTCATACAAGTGCGACGGTGACACTTCTTGAAGTTGATTATTTTGGATTTTTAGTTATTATTTATGAAAACTATCGAAGTTTTATGTTATTTTAACTTTGGAAATTCGGGGGTGTTACAGCTTATGCGAAGGAATGAAAAAAAGGTTTAGAGACATAGACCCAAAAGATGTGCCATGTTTCTTCAAGTACATAACTGTCCGTATATGCATATATTGATTGTAAGATAAATGATAATATATATATATATATATATATATATATATATATATATATATATATATATATCGAATCATAGAAGAAACGCAAAGAAGACAAAACCAAAAATCATAGTGTAACGTCATTATTCACACACGCAAGTCGAGGAGGTTAAATAAATATATATTCTGCATAGGTTTGTACAGATTGCAACGAAACAAACAAAACAAAAAAAAATCTTTATATATATAACCCTATAAAGCAATCATCCTATCAAATCATGCATGGAGCAATTGCAAAATCGAATTCGTTCATGTGAATTGAGGAGGAGGAAGGTGTGTGTATATATATATGTATCCTATAAAGCAAAATCTTAACCAAATCATGCGTGGAACCATTGTGCAAATCGAAGGTACAAGTACACGCAAGAATGTAAATAGTTCATATTGCAATAATCTAATTCTCAAAATTGAAACTAACATAACACACCTTAAATACCTATTGTTCTAGAGATTAAGATTACTTGGTCTCCGTGTTTGCTAAACTCCTAGAAGGGCCGTTTGTCGCAGAGTTTACAGAGAGAGAAGTAAAGAGAAGAGAAATAATGAGCGATGACTAGGGTTAGGCGGCTACACCTAAACTTATAATTAAACTTTAGGCTTTAGCTATGGGCTAGGCTTTGTGGGTTGGACTCTTTATCTATTGCTAATTTAATGAAAAAAAATTCACAAATTATTTATTAAATTCTAAATTTTTATTATTACTATATTATAATTTTAATGTTAATGTTAATAATAATATTATTATTATTAACAATAATAATAATCTGGGGTATTACAATAGTACTAAAAAAAATTATTTTTTAAAAAATAGATTTGGATCGTCAGATGAGATCTGACGGCCCAGATCTCATCCCAAAAGGGGTGAGCGCTCCCTGCTCGTGCCGCGTTCCACCTCACCACCACCTTCATCCCTCATCGACACCCCACCATCCTACTCCTCCGGCCACAACGATGGCGATTACAAGAGTTCCTTCTCTCTAAAAATCGAACTTGCGAGTTGGAATAAATCAATCCACAAAAGTAATTCATAAATTACAAACTTGAAGAAGCTTTTTGCCATATTTTTACTAGATCTATAAATCAAACCACCTTATTTTCCCATCTCACAAAAATAATTCTGAAAATAAAACTATTATTTCTTCTTCTTCTTCTTCTCTTCTCTTCCTTTCCTTCTTTTCTCTCCCTCTTCAGTTTCTGGCACATCACAGCTTGAGCATCGTCCTCCCTCCTTCTTCACCTTTGCCGTCCTCCCTCACACTCTCCACCGTCTGTTGTCATACCTCATCGCCACAAGAGAGGGAGATGAAAGTTGTCAAGTTAGAGAGTGAAGGGAGAGGAAAGATAATCACAATTCACAAATCATGATGCCGTTTCTAAGAAACTTCAGTTCGATAATTACGTGCCCTTAAAAATCAACAAATTGGATTAAAATACTTCGTATTTAGTACAACTCTCCCCTAATGTACCCAAAATCTGATGACCTCTTCCACCATAAGAGGATCACTTCATCCCTGATGCATTGTTTCTCAGTCATAATAACCCTGCTTCAAACATATGGATTTAATTAGAGCTGCTTTGCTTGAATTTGCCTTGGCTGTTGATGTGTGAGAAGATGGTGGGGGTGAGAGAAAGAGAGATTACTACTGGCGATGGAAGGGAGGATTTTCGAGCAAGAACAAAAAATGGAGAGGAGGAGAAGGTGATGCTGTGTGGGTTTTTCTTTCTTTCTTTTTTTCCTTTTGCCACCTGGATAATGAGTGTGCAAAAAGGGAGGTGAAACGGCACATAGATCATAAGTTAGTGTTTGGGTAAGTGGTAACACACAAATGGGGAGGTGAAACCACACACATAGATCATAAGTCATTTTTTTGTAACTCAAGATATATATAATTCCTCTGGTTCTTATTATAAGGCACCAACTATCACTATTTTTTTGTCCTTATTATAAGACATCAACTTACTTTAATTAACTCATTTATTACTTTTTTCCCATTATGCCCTCATTTTTAACTAACTCATTTAAAGTTACATCATTAAAGTAGAAGTGAAGTTGGAAACATTTATTAATTTTGGACTTAATTAATGAGTTAACTTTCATTCCTTGGTTTGTGAGAAAAAGTAGTTGGTGCTTTATAATAAGGACCAGAGAGAGTAATTTCTCTCACATGTTTATCTAGTAAGTCGTAAAAGCTATTCTCTAAAAATTTATCCAAATACACCTGGTTGTTAAAGGGTTGGGTTTTTCTTCTATTTTTTTCTCATTATCCTTCATTTTTTTTTGAATTATATATGTCCAATCAATTTGAAAAGTACTTTAACCTCTCTCTTTCTCTTTCCAATCAACGGTTTAAATAGGTCGATGGGGGAAAATAAGAAAAAAAGATGAAGAGAGAATCCCCTTCCGGTTTTTAAATTGAACTTTGTTAACAAATAGGGGCAACATTACTATATTTTTAAACTTTTGGGATAACATTAAGATTAAAAAAAATTATAGGGCAATATTGAGACTTCCCAAATGCTTTCAAGGTGGATTTGCACCTTAACTCTATAAAGAATGACATAAATGCATGTAGATTGTTAGCGCAACATATTTAATTAACTAAATGTCAAAATTAATTAGGACAACGTCCAAAACAAAATTACTCTATTTTTTATACTTTCATAGCAAAATTGCCTCCAAGTGAATATTTCTGGGCTACAATTGCTCTTTAACTCGGTGTAAAATGATATTTGTTACGTGAAAAGTATATTTTTAAAAATAATATTTAATATAATGAAAATACTATAAAAATTTAAATAAACTAGAAAAATGCTCAAATGTTAATAACGATACAAATTAATAGGCCGTTTTCTGTTTACTCGTTTTGGGATGGTTTTGAAATATATTTTTGAGATAATTGGAAAATTACGATTGAGAGAAGATCATTGACCGTGTGACTTCTAATTTCAAGCATGTGTGGGACTCAAAATGTATATTACTAACATTCAGTCTGATGATATTGTTTGCTCCGATCGAACAAATTTGTTAGAAAGCCCGGGAAGGAATGCAAAATCGCACGGATCGAATATTATACGGAGCCGGATTTGGAGGAGATCGATGAGAATATTTTTTTAAAAAAATCAAACTCATAAACTTAATTTTTTCATTACAACCTTATAATCTCAGTAATCCAACTTTTTAAAATCAAACTTAAATTTTTTTACCCCTCCCTCCCCATTGCTCAGGCCAAACATTAAAATATACGGAAGACAAATTATAATTCTTGTCCCATAAAATCATTAAGTTGATTTGAAGTCTCAAGAGACTTGTGAGCAATTCACTAGAATTATAAAAAAACGCGTTTACTTCTTGTCATTAGCAACATATTAATAATAAGATAGAGTGCCACCAATGACAAATGAGAACGTTAAATTAATAATTAAGTTAACATGTTACTAATAACAAGTCATGATACTATTAATGTCAAGTCATAACGCCTCAATCAATAAGTCAACGTGTCATCGATAAAAAGTCACGATGGCATTACAATGACAATAATATAATGATGATTTGTTTTTGTTGCGACCTTAATATAATTCCCTTTAATTTTTATGCTGGCCGTTACCTGCCCATCAAACACGACAGTCAATTACCCCCAATCTTTTCGATTAAATAATGCATGGGATATCATCATGTCAATAATTTAATGCTTTATCCACAAAGCGTGACGTTATCGTTGGATGAAAGTGGACTAAACCTCTCTTGATCATGGAACTAATTAAACATGCTAGCTAGCTACTAACTGAAAAAAAATGCTATGGTTTGAGTAATAGACACTTGACTTTCACAGTCAACTGATCACTCTAACATTGTGGGTTTTTAAAATATAAGTAAATAATAAATAAGTATTCACGATTTAGACTAGAATTTGCCGGAACTTAGTTGTGGTTGAATTTGTTGTAATATAATTTATGTTTAGATGCTTTTATTTGAAGGGTTATTTTAATTAACAAAATGAAACATATATGATTTGTAGTTTATAATATATTTTAATAAAATTAAAGCACTTTTAACTGTGTAATTGTTAAAAAATGAGTTGGGATACCGTTCAACGATATATATATTGAGAAAGGCGAGAGAGAACTATAAGCAATGTAAAAATAAAGATGACTCCCATGCGAAGGATAACTATGGTGGAAGGCAATACATTGTTGAGGAGAGGCTGTTGACATATCTTCAAGTGTGGTTAAATTGCACGTGGAATAGGAGATGCTTCTGTAAAACGCTGGTTTACCTTTGAAAGCAGTTCACTCAACGGTTGTTTTGTTTGGTGCATGCATGTCCTCAATGTGCTAATAACTGCGTTTTGATGGCCAACACATTAAAAGTCCAAAACAGACCAAACATTTTTCTAGCACAAGGCCATAAAAATATAGGTTTAATGTTTCCGTCTTTAAGACAGAAATATTTTATCTGTCTCACTCACATAAAAGTAAATGAGTTCCATTAATATTTTTTCTCTCTTTTCTTAATAGTGGGGATCCACTCACTTTTATGTGAGTGAGGTAGATAAAATGTTTTTGTCTCAAAGACAGAAACATTAACCCCTAAAAACATAGAGCAAAGGAACACAAAAAGAAATCTAAGGCGATTGTGACTTTATGAGGAAATCCTTATAGCCAGGAAAGCTCTCAAGGTCAAGTGCAGCTGATGTAGAATAACTAGCAACCACAGTTTTTCCTAATTTTTTTTTTTTTTGGGGGGGGGGGCCGATTTGGTTAAAGGTGTTCCTTTTCAAGTGCGCTTCTTAAATTTATAAGATGAGGCGGCTTACTACTTTAACGAACCAACAGTTTATCATACTTCATTGGTAGTTTTTTCTAATCTTTAATTTTATCCAAACACCATGCTGCAGTTTGCCTTGCATGTCCATTTGACAACGTATCCAGGACGCGACTTCGTTAGGGGCACGTTTGTCATTTCATCGGTACTGCCCATACAAAGGGTGATATCATCTACTATGGTATATAGCCCTTTCTATTGGGCAGGGCCTGGCTTGAAGTTTACAACTTGCTGCAGTTGCACCCCCAGAAATAGTAGAAATAATCCGGGTTATCCCGCCCACTAAAGAACTTGGCCGTGCGCAATGCTCACCCAAGTGTTTACGTGTCACGATGTGTCTGGCCTACTATTTGACGTGTCATCCTACCGCGAATGCGAAGCATGATGAGCCCTTATGCATTTGGTGTACGTTAGCATGCGCCTTTGTTTTATTTCGTTTTTCAACCTCCCAGCAACATTCCATATATTACCACCGTTTCTGCTTAAAATACTCAACGTCAGGACCTGCCAACCGAAGCTGCACATATCTCAGAGTTACTCTCTCAGTGTTTCTATTTATCTATCCTCTCCACCGCCTTTGAAATCTCAACTACTTGTTTTAGCCTATTCGCGCGAAAGCTCTTCAATTCCCTGTTATTGAGCGAGATCCTTACCAACTCGGCACTTGAAAATTCTTAGATTTATATATAATCATGACGCGTGATTTCAATCCTTATCGAGCTTCAAGTGCTTGATGATCGGTTCTTGTGATATTATATCCAGATTTATTTTGTGCAGGGGTGGAAGTTCAGATTGTAACAGAGCAAAATATTGCTGCACTTTCGATGACTTTCTATTGAAGAACTCGATCGGTGTTAAAGCGGCTGAGGGAGAGGTTGTACGATCAGTAAGGTTGTGGGGTTTAAGCAAGAGGAACGACGACGGCGGTCGGCGAGAAGAAGAATAGTTTGCACGTAAGCGCGTGCGTCTTTGATTGGAAGGGTGGTGTGGCTAGGGGGTTGATCTCATTCTCTCGGGAAGCTCGTGAAAATGCCTCACAGAGCGACTTACTTTTTCCCGAGACACTTCCCGGAGCATGGGTTGGATGAATCTGCGAAACAGCTATTAGATCACGAGAAGAAGAAAATTGTCAACTCCATCAGATCAGAAACCTTTGACGTTGAAAGCGACCCTAAAAAGGCAATAACAACTACTCCTACTGCCACAACGACAAAAGACGACGTCGTTTTCTCGTCTGGGAAGCACTCAGCTGTATCCGACCTTTTCACGGGCAATGACAAGTTCCGGACCAAACAGAAGCAAGTTGCTGCTTTCCGCGACTGGTGGATAGAGAAAAAAGGGGATAGATCGGGTCACGAAAAACCACACTCCCGGCGGTTCTCCTGTGAGGGGGACCGCGAGCTTCTTCTTCCACCGGAGTCCAATCCTCCGCCGCCGGAGACAGTGAAAGATGCAATCGACCGGAGTTTTGACCGTCAAGTCTCGTTGCCGAGATTATCCAGCGGCAGTAGCTATGCTGGGAGTTTGTTCTCGGGGACCACGTTGGACGGCCATTTTTCCAGCGACGTTAAGGACGAAACCACGTCGTCTCAGGTGTCCCCCACAACAAGACGACTGGAGGAAGAGGGGGAAGAAAGTAAGGAGACGTTGGCGCAGAAGTACAAAGAGAGCTTCTGCCTGCAGAGCACGCTTGCTAAGAGACTCACCTGCCTAGCAAGTCTCGCTGCCAATGAGCCTGTGCTTACTTTGGACGCTGGAATCGAGACGTGGGATGTGGAATCCGTTTCTTATCGTCTCTGGGTACGAAACTTATACTTTCTCCACTTCTTCATCGACGTTATGATGATGTTGTAGCTCAGCTTAATGCCTTTATAACTTCACGTAAAAGATACTCTTTTTAAGCATCTTAACTGAGTCAATACGTTTTTCAGGTTAGTGGCTGCTTATCTTACTCCGACAAAATATCAGATGGTTTTTACAACATCCTGGGGATGAATCCATATCTGTGGGTGATGTGCAACGAGCCGGAGGAAGGTAGGCGGCTTCCACCTTTGATGACGCTTAAAGCAATGGAGCCAGGCGAGACGTCTATGGAGGTGGTTCTTGTAGATAGACACGAGGACTCTAGGCTAAAGGAGCTTCATGATAAAGCACAAGAATTGTATTGTGATTCAGAAAACACCTTGGTAGTGGTGGAAAAACTTGGAAAACTTGTCGCGGTATATATGGGGTGAGTTACAGCGTTCTCTTTTTCTAAAAACTACTGGAATCTGGAAATGGTATATGTATGTATGTATGTATGTATGTATGTATGTATTGAGCCTTTTTGTCCAAATGTGTGAAGGGGTACCTTCCCGGTGGAGCAAGGAGATCTCCACAAGCAATGGAAGATGGTTAGTAAGAGATTGAGGAATTTTCAGAAGTGTGTTATGCTTCCTATCGGCAGCCTATCTGCAGGACTTTGCAGGCATCGGGCAATCCTCTTCAAGGTGAAACATGTTTCATAGATAAATCATGCTTCTCATCGCATCATAATCAGAGTAAACCACCACCCCGCTTGGTGGGAGCCTTGTGCGTCGCCCTTTTTTACACCATTGAAAATATACCCTCTGGTGAAAATTAATTGGAATTCCATAGATGGCATGATTTAAATAGTCAGGTTTTTCTTTGATAGTAATCAGTAATCACCATGTGATTTGCATGAATGTACATCCCCATAAATTTAAAATACGGAAGACAACCATATTGATCTAAGTTGGCGTTTTAAATATTTTAAGAACAACTTAAATCTATTCATTGCACGCATCATTTAGGCTTTATCTTTATAACTCGTTTGCAGAACTATTGTCGTGAAGTGTTTTTCCCCTCATATATGGTTGATTTTAGATGTGTTAAAAAGACTTGCTTGCTTGTCTTCTTGTCATTCATTGTTATTTTGATTTCACAAATGCAGAGATTGGCAGATTACATTGGTCTGCCATGTCGTATTGCCCGAGGTTGCAAATATTGTGCAGCAGATCATAGATCTTCTTGCCTTGTCAAGATTAAAGATGATAGGCAACTCTCAAGGTTAGAGCAGTACCTTTCTTTGCAGCTCTCATTCTTTTGTATGAAATTTGTTATAATCTCTTATTTGAAATACTTTTATTAGCAGGGAATATGTAGTTGATCTAGTTGGGGAACCTGGAAATGTCCATGGACCAGATTCCTCAATTAATGGAGCATATGTCTGTTCAACGCCTTCCCCTTTTCAAATTTCTCATATACTGGAATCCCGGTCCCCTTATACGGATGATGCATCAAGTTCTCGGTTTTCAAGTTCCAGTTCTGTTGTTCCTGAAAGTCATTTGTATTACGGTATGTGATTATTCTGCACCTGAAAAAAATTGTTTTCTCATTTATTTTAAAGTACTTCGACGTCAATTTCAAGGAAGAACCCATATAACCATAAATATACTCAGACCTTCAGGCTGTTAATCACCTCAACTTATTCCCTGTAGAGCATAGTTGGTTATGAAATTAAAGTTTATGACAGCCTTCGAATTGTTATGCGTTCTGCTCTACCAAAAAACCAGGGAATTAGCCTATATTTCAGATTTAAGTTGTTTTCTTTTTTGGCCTTTAGTTTTGGTTTACTTTATTATCTTCACAGATTTTCCCAATATAAAGTTGACCTTAGCTGTTACCCAATCTTTTGCAGGCTGTACAAAGAAAGATCAACTGGTCAAAAGAAATGATTTGCTTAAATGTCCTGTGAACTCAAAATATGCTTCAGTTGATCAAACCCATGCAGTTAATGTAGAGGAACGTGAAGTTCTGTGTTCAAATTTGCCTTCCATTCAGGAAGGTGTTTCTGAAGACCTGCATTCAGCCAATGAGGCATTGTTGCATGAATATCCCATGCGTGCTGAGGACTCAGTTGTCATAAATGAAACTTCCAATAATGAGATCATTGTAACCGGAAGTCCAGTGGCAAAACCTACTTCTAAGAAGCTTATATCAGGCCCATCTTGCCAGTCAGAACTAGAATCTGTAGAGAGTAGACCTGAAAGCCGTGACCTTTTTTCTGCCAAAAACATTCCAAGATATTTGAATCTTGAGCCATCACTCGCCATGGATTGGCTGGAAATATCATGGGATGAATTACGCATAAAAGAGCGTGTTGGTGCTGGTAATTGTTCTGTATTCCCTGCTTCTTTTTACCAAGTGCTCATAAAAGACATGCTACCATGGCCTTATGTTTGTATCAGGTGGTTCTGAAATGTTGCTTGTGTTTTCTTCTCTATGCAGGGTCATTTGGGACAGTGCACCGGGCTGAATGGCATGGATCTGTAAGTGTCAGAGTGCTTTTAAAGACCTTTCCAATACATATTTGAATTTTTGGGGTTATGGATTTACCTTTTTTACAACACATTTCAGTATGTAGATTCTGCTTTAATGTTATAATACTTAACTAATTTTCTTGTAGGATGTTGCAGTTAAGGTTTTAACAATTCAGGATTTCCAGGATGATCAGTTGAAAGAGTTCCTCAGAGAGGTGTGTATTGTTTAAAATATCCCTTTTTCATCGTCGTGGATAATCAAGCTTTCTTGAGCAAAAAAAAGATAATCAAGCTTTCTTCAATTTGAGTGTGTTTCTCATCTTGATGGGTAATTTTCATTCTTTGATTTTCAAAAATTAAAAAAAAAATAATTATAAACATCTGCGTTCCATAAATTCAATTGTCGAAGTTGGATGTGAATTTTGACAATCGCAAGTTATTGTTTGCGGAGTACAGGAGTACAATTGTATTTGATGCAGCCATCCCTAAACCTTGTACCTTCTCTTCATGGTTTGTGGATCAGTAGTTTGCAGATAATCAGTTCGGGACTTTTTTCTATAAATCTCTCATTTCTGTTGAC
This sequence comes from Acacia confusa, assembly GCA_037074495.1. NCBI lineage: Eukaryota > Viridiplantae > Streptophyta > Magnoliopsida > Fabales > Fabaceae > Acacia > Acacia confusa. The sequence goes on from CM073506.1 coordinate 40,974,684, forward strand.
CTTTCTATTTGGTAGAGGGTTAAATCCAAGTTGTTCTTCACATTCTTCATAGGTTGCAATAATGAAACGGGTCCGCCATCCAAATATGGTGCTCTTCATGGGCGCTGTTACAAAACAGCCTAATCTATCAATTGTAACAGAATATTTACCGAGGTAAAACATCCAAATCTCGTGTAGCTAGTTGAACTAATCAATTTTCTTGCATAAAGATTGGAATGTCTTAAGTAGTTGCTTTCTGGTATGTTTGCATTAGGGGTAGTTTGTACCGTCTGATACATAGGCCAGCTTCTGGTGAAATGTTGGATCAGAGGAGACGATTACGGATGGCTTTAGATGTGGTTCGTACAAGATCTAGTTATTCTGTTATTTTTATATAATTATTTTGCAGATGGTTTGTGTTTGTGTGTTTTTTAATTTAAAAAAATTGGTATATTATTTTTTCAGGCTAAAGGGATAAATTATCTACACTGTTTGAGCCCTCCAATTGTGCATTGGGATCTCAAATCTCCAAATTTGTTAGTTGACAAGAATTGGACTGTAAAGGTAAAGCATCAGGAAATTTTTTTGATTATATGTTATGAACATATTTTTCTTTTAGATGATTTAATTTGCATTTCATACTCAGGTGTGTGATTTTGGGTTGTCGAGATTTAAGGCGAACACTTTCATATCATCAAAATCTGTTGCTGGAACAGTGAGTGTTTCTCACTTTTGTGTGAATAAGTATAGCATCAACCTGTGTGTTTTAGTTCTCTTGGCAAACTGTCAAAAGTTCCGCCCATCTTGGCAGTTTGTTTTTATTTATCTTTTTGAGCGACATATCTTAAAGTTTGAAAAGAGAGTTCAGACTTTGAGAGTTGTAATTCTATTAAAATTTTGCAGGTTGAATTTTTATTTCACATTACCTCAATATGTATGTAATTCTCTTGATTTTATTTTCAGCCTGAGTGGATGGCTCCAGAATTTCTTCGTGGAGAACCTTCAAATGAGAAGTCTGATGTTTACAGTTTTGGAGTCATCTTGTGGGAACTTGTGACCATGCAGCAACCATGGAATGGACTCAGTCCTGCCCAGGTAAATCGATGACTACTGTGTGCCAAATGCAAGTAGTCAAAATAATTTATTTTTACTTGTGCAATTCATAATAAAGAAGATGAAGTAGGCTCATTCACAAAATAATTGTTCGCTTTAAGGTAAAATATAATGGAATGGTGCACATGTAAATTTCTACTGTTCGAACAAGTGCTTGCCAAAATGGAGCCCTGAAATTCACAGACGGGTGATTTAAAATAATCTTTCTCCTATAAATTCACAGGTGGTTGGAGCTGTTGCTTTTCAGAATCGGAAGCTCTCTATCCCTCCAAACATCTCCCCAATATTGGCCTCCCTCATGGACTCTTGTTGGGATGAGTAAGTGTTCGGCCTGTTATGTGAAAATTTAAGAATTGTTCATGAGACTGCTGGACCTTTGGTCCATTTAGTCAGATTTTGTTGGGGAGAAAACTTGGTTTAAGCTTATATTTTTTTTTTATAAGAATTAAGCTTATATATTTGATATTAAAACAAGTGGGTTTTTTTTTTTTTTTGCCTAGTATTCTTCCTGTAACTAAAAACAGTCTCATTTCTCATGGAATCTTGTTGGGATGAGTAAGTGTGCTTTGTCCCATGGTTGTATGGGGTAGGGAGTTCAAATTTTGAATAATGCTTATTTATTTAGTGCAATATTGAGGATAACTTTACGATCAAATGTGATTTCCAAGCTTCCAGCTCTACAATTTTGTGGCATTGATTTGTTTCTGATGCCTGCTTGTTTTTCTTGACAGTGATCCCAAGAAACGGCCTTCTTTCTCCAGTATTGTAGAATCGCTAAAGAAGCTGCTGAGATCTCCGGTGGAGATGATAAAAATGGGTGGGGCATAAGGAGCACTCTGCCTATAATTGGCTTTCATATTTTGCCAATCCTGCTGCCGTTTTATGGAATTGTTAAATTAATAAGTAATCTTGAACCTTGTTAGTCATCTTCCCTGACCGCCAGAAGAACCTTTTTGGTCGTTTGCAAGTGAATATCTGTTGCTTCTTCCAGCTAACCCATTTCAGAAGGGCATCAATTAAGCGCCATCGAGTTGAAGTTTAATCACAACTCGAGAGCAAACAAGGAATAAGAGAACTCTTGACCCCAGGCTGTCATATGTACAACTTGAGATATTGTAAAAATTTGCTAGGCTGCAATCAGTTTGAAATTATTGATGTCTGAGAACAGTAAACAAATGTTGCACTCATGATTTTAATGTTGCAAGAAGTAGACATCATTTGCATGCAGATTAGACGTTATTTTCTTTTTCCCCTATAAATTAAAGAGTTAGGAGGATTGAAAGGGAAAAAAACAAAAGAAAAACGCTCCAACAGGCAGAACCAACCATCGAGAAGCATATATCTAAGCAGGGCCTGATGAAAGATCCTTCGAAGGTTGGGACTTGGGAGAAATGAATCACATTAAAAGGGTTTGGAAGGAAAGGGGAAAAAAAAATGGTAGCTTTGTAATCAATGCAACAATAAATACTGTTCTGGTAAGCCGCTTCCTTCCTAGCGTATCGTTCACAGGCTAACCTCCGTTTTCATCAGGCTGTGTGCAAGCCACGACCGGCAGTAAGGTTGTCCAGTTAAGCCATTTTGCATTACTCAGGGCTTTTCATTGCTCTTTACAGCCCAATTTCAATTTCAAAATTTCCCGCCATCTATATTTACTTAAAAAATCAGGCTAACCATTGAGTATTCCCCTCTTCTTTCAAGGTCCGTTTCGAACTCATTACAGTGTGTTTTTGGGTAAGCGTTGAAGGGAAATAAAGCCTGTAGGAGGAGAAAAAAAGCCAAGTTGAAAAATAGCCCAGTTAAGAGAGAGGTGTTTGGGTTAGTTTTTCACTCAATAAGCTTATGCCGAAAAAGCTCCTTTATTTCAGACGCCTGAGACCTGAGCGTTGGGCAGAAAAAACCTCATTCTCGTCCTTTTTAGCTCAGCGTCTTCTTCAAGATATTAATTGCAGCTTTTCACAGCTTCTTCATTTTCGCTCCTATTTGAAATTCAATTGTAGCACTAAATGAGAAATAAATTCCTAACCTTTACTACGTCCTTTCCTGCCATAGGACCTGTGTACCTTTCTCTTCTTCATTTATCATCGTCTCTGAACCTCTTCTTATCTGTGAAGCATTGAATTTTGAAATTAATTTCCATGCCTTCATTCCGTCCTTTCCAACCGAGTCTCACTTGCTCCTCTCTTCTTCAAATATCGAGTCACAGTCTCTCCATACACAGCAAAATATTCGATCGTTGGAGCTGGTGTCGGATATGTGATTTATGGTGTTTGAACCTCTAGGTGGTCGTCCTCAGCCCGCAAACTGCACTCTAGTTCTCCACTCTCTCGCAAGCGGAAGAAGCCCTACCCATCGCCGCCTTTGCTCGTCTCTCCAGTCTCTACCGTGGATTCGTCAGTCTCTCCTTGTCTCACTCACTCGATCAGTCCAAGAACATCATTCTTCAAGTTTGTGCTTTGTCTTCCATATGCTCTTTGATTCGCGATTCAGATCCGCCTTCGACTTCACGTTTGTTCTTCCTTTTTTGACTGTATATAGTTAATATGCGAGGGGTTTTTTAAGAAAAATCTTCGTTTTTATGCGATGCTAAATTATGTTCATCTGAATCATCGCTTTTTTTGGTTAATCCATTGGTGCCATTAATTGAAATCAGACTTGACGTGTTCGGGGTAAAATAGATTTACGTAGCAGATCGATTGAAGTTCAAGTTTTCTTGATATTTTGATTTTGATTTGGCGCATCACTGAGGTAATACAAGTTTTTTATTTATGTAATAAAAACGAACAATGAATAATTTAGCATAGGAAGATATTCGGATAGGAATAAATTTTTTTGACCTACAGGAATAAATTGAACTATTATGATTTAATCGGTGTTTGGGGGTGTTTCCTATCCAAATTTTTCTTTTGACCTACGGGAGTAAATTGAAACTTTTTTGTACCATTCTTAACATAACAATATGAACACTAAAACAACTTGGGACGTAAGTTGCACATAAATTTTCATTAAATAATGTATTGGATAGGATATTCTTATTATAATTTTTTATTACTATTAACGTTACTATCACTTTTTTATTATTAGATCAGAATTTTAATAAAAGAGAGAAATGATAAAGATAGATAAGATTATGATCTAACGGTGAAAAAATGGTAGTAATATTGGTAATAACAAAAAATAGTAGTAAGAATATCCTATCTCATAATATATTGGGTAAATTTACAAGAAACAAGGACAAGGATAATCATTCATTATATATTTATTGAGATTTAGTATATTCACTATATCTTGATTGATCGAACACTCTTCCTCATTTACTTTAAACTATTAAAAGGATCATTGTTGAGAGGATGGATTCATGTTCCAAATTAATATATTCAAATAAAGGTATACTTCTAAACAATCATAAATTTTTTTATATATTTATTGCAATTTACTATATTCAAAATATCTTGATTTATATTATTTTTAAATTTATTCCTTTGTTTTTAACATACATTTTCATTTTCCAAAACTAAAATTTTATGCAGTTGATTATCTTTTAAGTGTTGTAAATTATTCAAAACCTCATTTTTAGATTGAGTTCTTAAATTTTAAAATACGATTGGAAATTATTAGCAAAAATTTTACAGTAAATCATAAAAGTCTTGGTTGTTTAAAATATTGCGAGGATCAGGCTTTAAAAAAAAAATATCGCGAGGAACCAAGATAGACGGATCAATATTTTGAGAATGCCAGTACATTTGATTTGATTAAAAGAAGAAAAAAGGAGTAAACTTCCATTTTTTAAAAAAAAAAAAAAACGGGAGTAAACTACTATGAAATGGAACTTCTTTGCGTGTACTGGAAATTAAAGAGGAAATTGGTCCTCACCTAGGAGGCCAGGACAAGTTTGCGAATGGCGATGGATAAAAATGCCCTAGTCACATCGTTTAACAAAGATAAAATCACATCTACAATAATAATAATCAAGGCAATTCTTCACCATCCAGCCACTTCAGCGTAGGCAGAAGTTTGACCAGAAATGACCTGATCCTATCATCATCAGCAACAGCATTTCCTGTTATGTCCAACTGTTTCAAGTTCAAGCTTTTAAATACCAAGAAAGCTTCCCAAATATTTGGGATATTGATGTCACCACTAAGGCTTTCAAAAAGATGCCAATCAAATTCTTCTGTGTGCAACAATGGAGAAGAGCATAGGTATCGAGTTGTGTCAACAGAGCGTGATCCTATCTCATTATACGAGATATTTAGCACTTTTAGTGACTTCAGCAGTCTAAGAGGTCCAAGAGCAGTAAAACTCCCAATTTTGTTGTGACCCAAGTTTAAGCAAGAGAGAAGTTGCATTGCCTCTAAGCCTATCAAAAGATATAATTGGAAAAAAAAAAAAATAAGTAAACCAGGAGCTAAACCAGCTAGAGAGACATCCATGGGAAAGGGACACAAATAGAGGAAAAGCCCAAGTAAGAAAAGCGAAATATTCTGTCGCTAGACTAGAGCCTTAAATGAAATAAGAAGAGCGTATTTAAAAATAATGAGTATCATTGTACAAAAAAAAAAAACTAAAAAAAATATCAATAATTTTGAACGAAAAGAAAAGGACAAGCAGATCTTATGTTGCACAATAATTTTAATACATGAATTACCTTCAATTGTTCTAAGTTCGTTGTGGCTGAGGTCTAGCATTTGCACCCACAATAAACTTTCAACAGAACCCATCTGTGACAATGATAAATTTTGTAGGCGTGGACAGACATAACCATCATTGGTCTCAGTACTGTGTCTATAATGATGGCAGTATTGTAACAAAGACTCCCTAGATGAAGTTACCTGCAGAACCTCCAAACATGAAGAGCTGCTTTCATTTGAAAAAGTTTAATAACCAACAGCTCTGCCCCAGCATCATGAAGTGAAATAGAAGTAGAAAATTTGACTAATCGTTATGCCAGTTGTTACTATAAAACTTGTATCCACCTAAGTGATCCTATCAAAGTTAGAACAATAAACTATTTATATTACTGAAAAATACAAAAAAAACCAATATACTAGTACATAAAATGCTATCACTGAAAAATGAAAAGTCCCGTTCTTTTAATTGATAGGCTAGTATTCCCTGCGGACTGGGCTCCGAACGCCCTGCTCTTGGACTGTGGGTGAGCCTAACCCCTTTCCTAAAATTCTTATATCAAAAAAAAAAAAAAAATTGATAACCCAATGCTAATCCAACATCCGGGCCAGCAACGATGAAGCAATTTTAGAACCATGCTTATTTGGACATTATTTTAGGATTAATTGTTTGTTTGGACACTGAAGACAGGAAAAGAGAACAAACTACCTGCCTCAGCAATACTAGGCTACGTTCATCCTTGTAGTAAGGAGAATGAGTTGGATCTGACTTCAACAGGTCAGCATAAAGTTCAAGAATCTCTTCAGTATGAACCATTCCTTTAGCATGAGCAGATGATATTGAATCATAAGCAGTCAACAATCTTGCAAGGGTAAGCTTCCCGATTTTACTACGCAATACAAAACATAATATTTCTTCAAAAAGGGGAAAATGGAAGGAGAGCCAGGTATCAAAATCAGCAACGTACTTTGTTGAGCTTACCAGTCACTCTCAGACAACAAAACTCGAAACTCATTAATTTCATTACCAATTGTCTCCGCACACCAATTGGATACTGCTGGAATATCGTCATTGCCAGTAATTATGCGATCAGACAAAATGAACTCTGTTTCCTGAAAATGCTCAATTTTTTGGAAATTATCATCCTCCCATGAAATCATTTTTCCACCCAGGTTATCAGCAGGTTCGGTGAAAGCAGTCTCCACACGCAATTTAAAGGAAATTTGGGAAGGGTGGCCATAATGATAGCCACTTGAAGACACAATACCCTCAGAACATCCGATGCTGATTTCTATAAGGTAAGATTTAGACAATTGAAGCTTCATATTTCTAATGTTTAGATAAATAACCCAAACTTGAGCAGTATTTAAGCTGTTTATTGAGAGCGGTTTCCAAATAAGATCCTCAACCATACCAAGTTCAGATTTTACAGCCACCGTGGATGAATTGATCCCATCAACAGCTTGATTAAAACAAAGAATGACAGGAACTATTCCTGCATCTAACAGCGAAGGATCTAAAATAGATGAACCACAACCAGGAAGGCACTTGTTTCCCTGAATAGTGATATGGGATCCCGGGAAAGGCCAAGATGATACAAGTGTGGGAGCATCAGACTTCACAGTTTGATCAATAAGCCAAAGATGGTAAAACCAGCCACTCTGATCATCTGGATCAGTGAAGAGAGCATCCTGGACCAGATTATACTCCTCCTCTAAAACTTTCTCTTTTGGGAAATATCCTTCAACCTCTCTTTTCATCGAATTAGACAGAAGGACACTGCAATATCGTCCAAAGGATATTTATGTAAGAAATAAGTTTAATAAGAATCACATTTTTCATCAATAAAACAAAAGCTTTGAATAACAGAAAGATTCAATAACCGTACTTGACAAGAAATAAAGTAATAAAAAAGGAACGAATCACCAACCTAAAAAAGATTGTCACTAACACACTGAAGGTTGGTGCATATAAAATCAGACAACACTTTATGGTGTCCAAATAATTCTCATTCACAATTAACTGGGAAGCAATTTCATCATGTATGATGCGTATTTAATGACCCAAATGAACACAATTATACTTTAAAAGGATATGGCAAGGACAAGGAATCAATTTTAACGCACAGGTAATAAGTATACTGATATAAGTTTGTTTGTCTCCAATTTACTATAAAGACTTACATATTTGTCACGTCCCATGCATACACTAGTATCTAAGGTAAAAGCTACTTTCTCTTCATAAATTGAGACACAATTGAAATGGAATCATACCACTTATCTTATCTTGGTGATACTCAATAGGTTTCCGCAAAAGTATTTATCAATATAAGGATGGACTGAAGTGTGTATTCCAAGAATATCTCTTATTCTCTTTAGAATCATACAAATATATATGAACAAATCAATCTTGTTTGATAGTGAGAAACAGGCATGGTGCAGCATACCTAACGTTTCAGTCCCATACTAATTCACATGAATAAATGCATATAAAGACACTTGGGAAACAGCTATTGGTAAAGTAACTTGATGAGTGTGCAATGCAAGAATGCCAACTTTAAATAAATACAATATTGGATGACCATACCTACGGTTGTGCCATGCAGAGTAATTGCTAAAGTTTGTTCCTATCATTTGCTTAGTGTGATTTAACTCGTCCTCATCTGATCTTTTCATTAGTGCACAGACGAATCTGCAAGTAATATTGATCCAAAAAGAGTTCACCAACTTATGAAAAGATCATTTAAATGCCATAATATTGGATTAAAGATAGGAAATCAAGGGGAGTAAGATTAAACCTTCGGTAATTCCACGCATGGAAATTTCGAGGATCAGCCCTCTGAAACCGATCCAGCAGGCGTAATTCATTGTCTATAGATGAATAACCCTTGCTTAGAACCCATTTCCGATGATGCCATGCACCATAGGACTTGAAATTCTGCCGCAGTGCGCTCTCTACCTAAAACAGATTATTTCGATCTTATTAGGATTACCTATGATGCACTTGCTTTTCAAATTCTAGGAAAACTAAGCGGTTTTTAATTTGACTCTCGCCACAAATAAGGAGAGGAAAAACTCTCCCGCCCAGACCACCAAATTGCTGAAGTAGGTTCTTCCACCAAGACCCATATCCAACTGAGGAAAATTCCATCAACAAAAATATTTCTTTTTTTATTTTCGTCAAGCAAAAGAATGGCGATAGAGAGGACTATAATTTAATTAGAAGAAGAACTGATAAATTTTTGAATGAATTGATAGTAAAAGCTCACCACTTTGAGTTCCTCATCGAAAATGGATTTGATGGTATCAGGATTAGAATCAGATTGAGAGACGCGATGTTCAACGGCGAGCTTTCTGTAGTTCCAAGCTGTATATGATTCAGGATTAATCTCAAGTAACCTAGCGCTCATCTCTAGAGCCTCCTCACTATATCTGCAAGAATTCATATAATTCAAATGGAAATCAATGGTCCTGAAACAAAGGTCAGAACATTTCGTAATCAATCATTTGCAAATAGACAAGAGTTTTGGCTTCTTCTTTTTTTTTTTGGGGGGGGGGGGGTGGTTGTGGAGGCGGCGGACGAACATGCGATTATGGTGATTGGCGAGAAACTGAGACTGCAGCCAACGAAGCTTTTCAGCTTTGGCCGATAAAGCTGCAGCATCGGCTGGTTCCAAGGCTTTGCGAGGCCGACCGTGCATTTTTAGCGTATGGATAAGATAGGTACGATACGAAAATGGCAATGAAAGAAAGCAAACAAATTGGGGGTGTTTTAGGTGATTAATTCAGCTCCGAAGTGGCTGTAATTTAGGAAGACTAGATTGCTCCAGCGACTTCAATGGTTTGGAGTCTAAACACTGAATACGTTGCCCAGGATCGCAAGAACCAGATCTCGGTAAAACAACATTTCATCTATTCGACAAAAATTTTTTAAGAAAAAAAAATCCGGAAATTATAGTCCAGAGCTCATTATACTCCGGTCTCGTAAATTTTTTTCGCAATGTTTTGGAAACAGTATCTTTCTCATGATAACAATATAACATATTAATTTTACATAAATATGCAATTTTGATATTGATCTCTACTTTATATGGACTAGAGGTTAGTATTGTTCAATAATATTATAAATAGGGAAAACTTATTCGTAGATATATATAATTTCCCTCAAATTTTAATATGATAAATGTGTGTTTTTCCTCCTAATTAAATACTTTAATTTTACACCCTTGCTATAATTAACGCATGTGCAGGGGCTAACTGTGCCTATAGAGCAAAATTATAAGAGTTAAGGGTGTTAATAGAGCAAAATTAATAATTTAATTAGGAGATAAAAACGCATAAGTACCAAATTAAAAATTGAGTAAAAGTATAAATATCTACAAATGAATTTTTCTTATAGATAACATGACTTCACTTATTAAAATCAACGTATAAGATAAAAGTTTTTCTCTTTGAACCTTTAGTCATCTATAGTAGTTTTTTTTTTTTTTGGTTCAAAAATACTTATATTAATATTTTAAAATCATATACACAAAATGATAACAAAGCAAATACAACAGAACAAATTAAATACAAATAAAAAATTAATTATCACCGATTGAAGAATGAGAATAGAAGTAGTATCAAAGACTACACTGAAATCATATAGATCCAAAGTTAAAAGTGACATAAAAGAAGATCTTGGTTGCAAAACCCATCTTATAGGGCACATCTTCTTAGAAACATCGGTGGCAAATAGAGCAGCTACACATTACCCCCATCTTGAGGTAAAGAACATAAAAAACTCAACCTTAGAAAGAAGATCAATGATGTCTTGAAGAACACTTCTACTCCTCCATTAAAACAGACTCGGTGATGTCAACCACACGCCAAACAACGCCTCTTGATGATGCCTATGACTAATAATGGTCCTTTTATAGGTAAAACATAAGGTAGTAGCGAACATTAATAAAACTATTCCCCTAAGAACATGAATCCGAGCCACCCGAAGAGAATCAGATCTATTAACATTCAAACAAACTTCCAACTAAAAGAAGTTATTTTCAGAACTCATATGTCTATTTATTAACACCACCACTAAACCCAACACCATGAAAGCCAGAAAAACAAAAACAGGAAGAGAAGACAGACAACTTGCATAAAGGTGAGGGAGAGAGCTCTCACCGCCTCAGATAGATCTGGATAAGGATAGGAAAAAATTCACCCTAAAGACCAAGGAAGACCACAACCGACAAAAATCAGAGGGAGAAGATCATAGTTGAAAGATCCAAATTCCAATGAGAAAACCCTTAATTGGCTGTAGTTAATTATCTGTATTATTATACATAAAATTAAGACATGCATAGATTGGTGGTAATAATATGTTTTATTGCATAATTTTTATTATTTACCCGAAAGAAGTGAGACTATTAAACCTAAGACTTTGTTATGGATGTTCATTTCCCGTTCTCTTCCGCTCCTCTTCTGATACTGAAATTTGAATAGTTTAAATTTATTGTTTTATAAAATTATTTATTTAAAATGTTTTTTATTGCAATTTTAAATTATCATAACTAAAATTTAATATTTTTATAATTTTATTTATTTATTTTTAATAATTCTGGCATAACGTACCCGCCAGATCTAGTTGAATGATTGAAACTTGAAAAAACAATGGAGCAGATATCCAAAAAATTGGGCAGGCGTCTAATAGATTGATCGCCACATGAGGGAGCAGAGACTGTTACACATATAAACCATAAATATCACTGAGACCATTCTCAATCAAATGACAAAATTCTTAAGTTGCATGGTATCATATCTATCCACCAATGATGAAAACCCGTTGGAAACCAGGAGTCCATTGATTTTTCCAAAGCTCTAACTTATGCTCCAGCTCGACTCTGTGCTTCCACTAGGTTTGACTAAAATAAGTTAATTGCTTCAGCAGCCGGTAACATGGCTCATTTCTCTCGTGTCTCCCCATTGGAGGAAACAAAGATTTGTCCAGCCACAGTACCACGATTGTTCTCATCCCCTTGCAAATTTGTTGATCCATGTTCAAAAATCTCGTTGTTATTCAGAGACACACAACCTTCCTCAGCCAAAGAACCCATTTCATTTCGATCATTAACTGACATTCCAACGTCATTTTTCTTGGTTTCTGCAGCCAACGTTCCAGAATCCACGATTGGCAAACAAGATTCAATGGATTGTAGTTCTGTTGAGTTTCTATTTTCAAAAATATCGCTGCCATTCAGAGACAAAGAACCTTCCACAGCAAATATAACTTTATCATTTTGATAATCAAGTGACATTCCATCATCAAGATTTTTCATGGCTTCAGGCTTGGATTCCATGGTCGGGACATAAGGCTCCTTGGATGGCAATTCGGTTGGCTTATTGTTTGCAAAAATGGAATTGTTATTATGAGACACGGAATCCTCCCCAGCTAACAGATCCTTTTCATTTTCATTATTGATAGACATTCCAGTGTCCATACTTTTCATGGCATCTGCAGGCCCAGTCCCCAATTCCATGACCTGGAAAGAAAAATCATCAGATGCGAATTCTGTTGAATTTCCATTTCCACAGACCTTATTGCCATTCAAAGATACAGAATCATCCCCAGCCAGCATCTCCTTATTGCTATTCATGGCACATGGAGCCAATGGCCTATATTTCATGGTCTGTATACAAGAATCATCCGATTGCATTTTCATTGACTCTCCATTTTCAAGGACCTTACTGATATTCAGGGACAAGCAACCTTCCCCAGACGATAAGCCATTCTCATTTTGATAATCAACTGACACTCCATTGTCAAAATTAACAGCATTTGCAGCTAATGTTCTAGATTCCAAGGCCTGGACACAAGACTCGTCATTTACATTTGTGCGTGACTCTACCTTTGCTCCCACATGGGCTGCACTTTCAATATGATTACGACCCTTCTTGTCTCCAGATTGTTTCTTTCTTGGTGGTTTCCTTTTAAATCGTGCTTTCTTGGTTTTTGGGACTTTTGAAGTCTCATCAGCCTTGCCAACTGCTTCTGCTCCCCTTTTCTTGCATGGAACAACTGTAAGTTTTGAGTGGCCAAATTGCTTTTCAGAAGATTGGGATGCACGGGATTCAATGGCAAATAAAGCAGTTCTGGCAGCTTTTATCTCTGCTTCTTTCTTTGTTCTTGCTGATGCCCCAATATATCGAATTCCCCCTATCTCAACTGTGCATGAATATGATGACAATCGGCCTGGTCTTTCATCCTTTTTGCATAAATACAAGGGCATAGCATAATTCATTTTCTGCGCATATTCCTGAAGTAAATTCTTGCACAATCCTGTTTCAATCTGGAATGAACACCACTAACTAGGTTACAAGCAGCAACTATTATATAACCAATAAAGCTGAAACAGGGTAAATTCCTAAACTAAGTTTTAGATAAAGCAATGGGAACATCGCCTTCCTTCTAAAGAAATAACGCAACCAGGAACAGATCAAACAAATTGTTCAGTGGAGCTACATGCTACAGCATTATGTCAAACAAACAAGGCAACAACTTATGAAGTATTCTGTGAAAAACTCATAAAAGCTTCGAAAGAATAAACAAATATCAAGCACCTAAAAGGGCTAGTGATGTGATGAAACAATTATGCTGAAGTTGAAGCTAATGTATATACTATATAGAGCTCAACATAACCTTAAATATTTAGTCCTAGTGTGTGCAGTGCACGTGCTCTGTAGCCATTAAATATAAACAATATTGTAGATTATAATAGCGATATGAAAAACATTTGCAACAAAAAAGCTTTAAAACATCAAAAACAACGGGGATGGTCATAAGGCCAAAAAAAGTTTTAATTCAATCTAATAATTAATATCTCATGCAAGTGCTAAGAGAAATAAAAATTGTTTCATTGATGAGTGAGAAAATATAAAATAACTTGAATTATGAACAAAGTAAATAGAATTTATTCCTCAACACTCAAAAGGCACCAGCAATTGCCATTGCATTTTCTTTTCCCAAAATCTCAAATCTCCGAACATACTTTTCTGTATGGTAAGGAGGGCTAAAAGGTTAAAAAACTGAGTAAGAAAAGTATAGAAGCATTTGGCATGTCATTATCTTAAACTGTGTGAGGTACTAAGATACCATGATTTCCGATTTGGTGTGTCAATTGAAAGTTATCTAAGAAAGATTAATTTTTTTGAAAATAGAAGGATTATATGCCTTGAACTATACTCGAAGGCAATTGACAAAATTAATGATAGGAACCCAAAACCTCTTCTGGCTTACTCTAGGAGGCCAAGTGTAGGTTAGAGGGATTATATGTTTGGCATTTCAAAGGGTAGTTAATAGCAGTTCCTTATTTTTAGTCAGGTATGTTGTTGTTCTTATATAACGATGTTGTGAGATTTTTTATGCATCAAGTAAAGTATTATTCAGTATAATTGTCTTGTGCTAGAGTTTCAAAATCTGACTCTATTTCCTTTCTCTCTTTTGATTTCCTAAGTTCTATCATTTTGGTATTAGAACCACTTTCTCTGGACCAATTGTGGAGTTATGGGAAATAATAGGAAGAAACAACAATCCATAGATTCTGCTATTCCTAACCAGGAGGCAGAATCATCAAAATCCCATGAAACTGAAACACCCACAGCCCCTGAAAACATGTCACAGCAATCAAACTTTATTGTCTCCAAATTTCAGAGTTTAGATGCCGACATTAAAGATATGAAGAAACAAAAGAATTCAACCATAGAGGTCAATCATGAAGGGAAGGAAACCAGTAAAAATCTGGAGGAATTGGATGATTTTGAAGGAGAAACCCCTTGGACTTGGTGGAGAAAAAAACTGAATAGGCGACCTCACACAAAAGTTGATTTCCCAAAGTTTGAAAGAGGCAACCCCAAAGGATAGACAATGAAGGCTAACAAATATTTTCATTATTACCAGACTCCAAAGGACTTGAAGGTTGAAGTAGCAGCGATGAGTTACATTGGGCCAAATACTTCTCCAAAATCAATCTCAAATCTAGATACCATCAAATTCGTGTAATTCCTGTAGGTGTCCACAAGACTGCATTTAGAACTCATTATGGGCATTACGAGTTCATCGTTATGCCCTTTGGTCTTACCAATGCCCCTACGACATTTCAAGCAACCGTGAACGGTTTCAATCCTTCCTTAGAAAATTCTTATTGGTTTTCTTCGATGACATTCTGATTTATAGTGCCATGGCAAAAGATCACTTGTCTCACTTGCATACTATCCTGTATACATCGCAGCAGCCTCAGTTTTATGCAAATTCTAAGAAGTGTGACTTCTTCCAAAAGGTGGTATCTTTTTTGGGACAAGTAGTTGCAAAGAAGGGTATAGCTGTGGATCAAGACAAAATCTTGGCATTAACAAAGTGGCCACATCCTCAGAATATTACTGAATTACGTCATTTTCTGGGACTTACTAGTTATGATAGACGCTTTGTCAGAAACTATGGACAAATGGCCAAGCCTCTAACTGATATGACCAAGAAAGACGCCTTTCATTGGTCAGAACTTGCCAAACAAGCATTTCTGGATCTCAAGAGTGCACTCATTTCCACACCACTATTGCAATTGCCAAACTTCTCAAAACCATTTGTTGTAGAGTGTGAACTTTCATCTTCAAGAATCGGTGTTGTCTCCATTGCATACCAGCTTCTTCAAATCTCAGTTCATTGCTTGTAGCAAAGGCTCATACATCCCCTTTGGGTGGTCACGATGGTGTTTTAAAAACTCTCAAGAGGCTGCAACAACAATTCCTTTGGAAGAACATGAAGCATGAGGTTAAGCAATTTGTGACTATTTGCCATACTTGTCAAAAGAACAAATATCTTCCTCAAGCTCCTGCAGGTCTCTTTCAACCTTTGGACATTCCCCAGCAGATTTGGAAGACATTTCGCTTGATTTTATCATTGGTCTGCCCAAATCCAATGGTTGTGAGACAATCTTAGTGGCGGTTGATTGTTTAAGTAAGTACACTCATTTTCTTGGTCTGCACTGAACTGCCAAATCTGTTGCAGCAACTTTCTGCAAAGATGTTGTCCGACTTTATGGATTTTCCAAGTCTAAAATCTCGGATAGGGCCACCATTTTCTTAAGTGCTTTTTGGCAAGAGTTATTCAAACTTAGTGGCGCAAAATTGACAATGAGCACTACCGATCACCCACAAACTGATGGGCAAACTGAAGCAGTGAACCACTATTTCGAAACCTATCTAAGGTGTTTTTCTCAAAACCATTCAAAGGGCTGGCACAACTATCTTCATTGGGCAAAACTGTCTCATAATAGCGGGTTTCACACTTCTTCTAGTTCAACTCCTTTCAAGGCAGTATGTGGCCAGGACTCTCCAACACTGGTTCCTTTTCAAAAGGGGGCTACAAATTTAATTTAGAGGACTATTTTAAAGAGAAGGATGCCATTCTTTCTACCATTTGGGATCACCTCACTATGGCTCAGGAAAAAATGAAGCATCATGCTAATGGTAATAGAAGAGAAGTCCATTTTCAACCAAGAGACATGGTGTTCCTCAAGATCCGCCTTACAAATAGAGATCTATCGGAAAACGCAGATTTGAGAAACTTTCTCCAAGATTCTGTTGTCCTTATTACGTAAGATTGGAGCCATAGCCTATGAGTTGCAGCTGCCTAATGATGCACATGTGCACCCCATATTCCATGTTTCTTTACTCAAGAAGGCCCACGGTTATTCTTCTTCTTATCTTCCTCTGTTACCAATTACTGCTGATTGGGAGAGTCAATTAGAGCCCAAGCAGATTCTGCAATCAAGAGTTCTTGCACAGACCGATTCATCTGCAGAGCCTGTGGTTGAGCTCCTTGTTAAATGGATAGGGCATCCTCTAATAGATTGTAGTTGGGAATCGTATGATTTGATTGAACATCAGCTCCCTTCACTTCACCTTGACAAGGCGACTTTCTAGGGAGGGAGTAATGATAGGAACCCAAAACCTCTTCTAGTTTACTCCAGGAGGCCACGTGTAGATTAGAGGGATTATCTGTTTAGGATTTCAAAGGGTAGTTAATAGTAGTTCAATATTTTTAGTCAGTTATGTTGCTGTTCTTATCTTAATCAAGTCGGTTATTAGGTTGTAGGTCTATATAAGGATGTTGTGAGACTTTTTATGCATCAAGTAAAGTATTATTCAGTATAATTGTATTGTCCTAGAGTTTTAGATCCTGACTCTAGTTCCTTTCTTTTAATTTCCTAAGTCCTAGCAACTTGGCATCTAACTTGGTAACTAAAACATCGAGGTAACCCTCGTGAAGTAACAACAATGTACCAATTATGATTAAGAATAATTAAAAAAAGAACCTCCTCTAGACATACCAATCAGATTTAGACTTGGACTTGAGAACAAAAGACAAATTGAAAAATATTTACAACTAAGAACAAGAAACTTTTAAGTTCCTATGTAATAAAGATAACTTACAACAGGCTGGGTGATGGATTGATTAACTTCATCAGATTTTGCCAGCTCCACAAGAGCAATCTCCGCAGCTGACTGCTCTGCTGCCTTACGATTGAAAAATCCAGGCAAAGAATCATATCTTACATTATTGACTATGACTGTAGATCTGAAAGAAGGTTGATGTGAAGGTCCTTCCTTGATGGTTTCATAGACAGGTGTGGGAAGTCCCACTTTCTGTGCATATTCTTGTAGTCGGCTCTTGAAAACATAACAATTAGAAACACCTAGCATAAATCAAGGAGAGAAATAGATAAGTAAGAGGCATCAACCATAATCTCAAACCAGAAGTACCATTTTCAATTAGAGCCAGCTTCATAAATCTTTTAGTTGTCTATTAAGCAATATTATGAAGGGAAAAAATACTGACTACCCGAAAAAATTTCTATTTTCCCCCTTAGTATAATGATTAGCAACTCAGATGAAACCTTTCTTTTTAAGAATAAAAAGTTTATGCGAGATGGATAAGAAACCTATTTGGTAGCCACTTAATTTTTCTCACATCTTTTTTCCTGGTCCTGAAAACCATCAAGTATGCACAAAAGGTGATGGGACAGACTACACATCATTCTAGATCAAATCTGCTCAGTGACAGGGAGTCAATCACACATGGTCACCCAGATCCTACGAACCCAATGACATCTATCTCTTACAGAGAGAGGTTTTCGCCCTTATTAGTTTAATTAATTGCTGCTTATACTATTCACTGCGGCATTGGAGGCTAGCATGGAGGTTTCAAAGTGTGCAAGCGACAAAATGCTAAGATCATCTCTTCCTTCTTCTATTTAACCAATAAGCTTTTATTACACACGGTTCTGTATCCAATTCCATGACACTCATTTGAATGATACAGGTTAACACGTGAAAAACTGGAAGGTCAAAATATTCCTTTACAATCATTATCATGTAATCAATCAGCACATGGGGCTTAGATAACTCCAAACATCACAACAGCAAGGAAGGCCATAATGACAGAAATTAAGCCCGAACACTTCTAAAAAGTCCAACATAAAGCAAGTTAATGCGTGACTATTATAGTGAGAGTTTAGAGACCTTCACAAAGAGATGCCAAGAGGAAACCAAGCAGACTGAAAACTGCAGGCATGAAATAAGTTAATATATATCTATTATAGCGAGAGTTTAAAGACCTTAATAAAAAGATGCTAAGAGGGAAACTATGCATACTGAAAATCAGCCGAAGCTGTAGGAGTTCGGCAAAAATAAAAGTCCTGTTAGTTGCTTACTTCACTCAGACTTGCGTAGAAGTCTTGAACAATATTGAAAGCCTGAAGCAGGCTTTTAAACCAGGCAACAAGATACCCAAACTCTGGGCCCAAAAAACACATACACATTCGCAAACCCACAAACTCAGGCACGGAAGAACGACTCCGAGTCGAATTTCTTTTCCCAATAAAAGAAAGGACTACAAAAACCTAAATTTTAAGAGAATCGGACAACGAAATTGAAATAAAGGACAAGATTAAACTTTTGATTGATAAGGATGTAGAAAACCTAAATGCCGTTACTATCTATGATTTAATGTTTATTTGCATCACTATCACTATCACCATCACCTTAAATCGAAAGAAATTTTTTCTCTACTAATAAAAAGTGAATTTTTTTGTTGGAAGAAAACCATAACCGGGGTTATAAATACTTCCGGATGAAACAAGGAGAGAAAACGAACGGGCGCAAAGGGAACACGAAAAATGCATCATACCGATATCACTAGGTAAAGCGACCATAGATAATTCATCTCACTCGGAATGCAAAGATATTAAAAGACAAAATAATGAAGGGAGGCCAATTTACCGCACGAAATAGTAATACCGTCGGAGTTCTTATAGCTACGTTCAACCGCAGAAGAAAATTTTTAAAAAAAAAAAAAAAAAAACCTTGGTGGTCTTCGTTGGTGAGCATAGCCCCAGGCAGGTCCAGAAGAAAAGATCGGAGCGGGAAGCGAAGATTATGAGCACAAATCTTCGCGTCTGATTCTGTGACAACTGAGAACTTGGAAGAGAAGATATATACTATACAGGAATCCGGAAGATGAGAGTAGAGGGTGGGTAGTTGTGGTTGACAACTAAGATACTGTTATATATGTGAGCCGAAGGAACAAGGTAGAACTGTGCTGTGTGCTTGAAGTGATGGAATCTGTTGCCGCACTGATTCTTTTTAAGTGGAGCGCCTCTATTGGATACGTTCTGAGCAGTTGTTCATCTGACGGCGGATCTTCCAGAATCAGATGCGTTTGGGGCAGTGCTTCAGAAATGTATTAAACTGAAGCGTTCGATTGATCCCACGTCCACATATAACTGGAGCTCCAAAAATAAAAGCGAAAAAAAAGGGGGGGAATTTACTAAAAAGGGGTTTTTTTGAAAAAAAATTATCAAAATAGGATATTATTCAAATATTTTTCTAAAATAGGGTAGTTGGTGGCACCATGTCAGACGACATTATAAGTGACGTAGCGCCACCATACAGGTGGCGTCACCACGTGGGACGTCACATAGGTGGTGTCACAAGTGGCAACGCCACCTATTTAAAAAAAACAAATTAAATTAAACCCCCACAGCTGCCATAGGCAGCTTTATCAAAAAGACAAATGTCAAAACATTGGGCTTTTTTTTATTTAAAAAAAAAATAAAATTATATAATATATGTAATACCCCAGATTATTATTATTCATATTTGTAATAATAATGATAATGATATAGTATTAGTTTAATTTTAGTAATTTATATTGATTTGATTAGTTTAGATGAATCTAATTTTATTAATTTAGATCGTTTGATTTGATTGAATTTAATAATTTTGGTAATATTTTATCATTCATTAATTGACAATAACTAAAGAGCCAACCCATAACTAAACCCTAACTTTCACTACAAGTTTAGCTTTAACTTATACTATAAGTTTAGCTCTAACTATAAATATTAGCTCTAGTTGTCTAACCTTAGTCTTCGCTTATATTTCTCTTCTCCTTACTCCTTTCTCTGTAAACTCTGCGGCAAATTGCTCTTTAGGAATTTAGCAAACACGGAGACCAGGTAATCCTATTGAATTTTAAGGTGTTATGCAAATCTTGGTTGATTTGAGAAACAATTTATGGAATTATTCAACGCAACATATATACAAATTCCTCCCTGGCTTGTACTATCCAATTCATTATTTGTACTATCCAATTCATTATTCTCAACTTACGTGAATTTTTATTTTTCCGCTGACGACTTGAGTGAATTGAATGCATTACTCTTCATTTTGCAAAGTTCTTCTCCGTACCATGTGCGTGAGTTGATTTGGATAATATTTCCTTTGTGGTTTTTGTTTTATTTGTTCGATTTCCATATATATATATATATATATAATTTCACATATTCAAGAAGTTCTCCTCTGTATTGCGCAGTAAATTAACATTTATTTATGTATATATAGCTAGGGTTTAAATGATAGTGTTAGTAATTTCCTATGAACATCCCATAAGTATTTACCTTATAGTTTAATTTAGAAAACCTCCAATAAAATAGAGACAACATCTTAATAATTATATTTGAGAAAACTCATGAGATTTCATAAAATTTCATAAAGAGTTATAACTCTTGGTTTGTGAAATTAAGATCAACCTTTTCTGGTAGGAGTCAAGGATCTTATTATTATTGTTATAAATACCTTAATACACCTAATAAAAATAATTTAGGAATTTTATGAGTCCAAATTGCTTATAATAAATTACCAAGTGGGAGGATAGCTTTAGGATGGTACCTCCTAAAGTAATGAACACAACCCTTAGGTTTCATGCCCTCGAAATAATATTTGATGTAAACCGATTGTATCCGTTCTTCCCAAAGTGGTGTCTGGTAGGTTTCCGGGATACTAGTAGCAACTTTGGGAAGAGGTGTACACACTAGAAAGAAATATTTTTATGGCCAAATTTGATGAATTGTGACTGGCAGGTTTCCAGGTCATAGGGTAAACTGACAGGTTTCTGGGTCTACCATGGTTCTCTTCCCACTATAAAATTTTAAAAACAATGACACCTTTTAATTTATACATATACACATATGATGTCTTTATTTTATTTTATTTTGCAATTAATTTATCTTATTTGATAATTATTTTATTTTGGAGTTAATTTATTTTGTCTTACAATTATTTTATTTTGTTTCATAATTAATTTATTTTGTTTTAATGCATATCAAATTATTTATCTATTCATTTACTTCAGTTTTATTTTATCTTTATTTAATTAGGATTACCAGCTTTTGCTAATATTTATGTTCTTGGGCTGCGATGATCTTTCGAGGAAGCAGAATTTCAGTGAACATGTTTCAAGGATTGGGGCTAGAAGTGAGGAGAAGTGAGGATGACGGACAATAAATTCTAGTTATTTACCTTCTTTTCTTTTATTCTATTTTATATTTTTTTTATGAACATTCTGATTAAGTTTAGATTTATTCTATGTAATAAGAAGCCTTACACTTGTCTCATACAAGTGCGGCGGTGACACCTCTCGAATTTAGGTATTTTGAATTTTGATTATTATTTATAAAGTATATGGAAATATATATATATATATATATATATATATATAAAATAACTCTAATCTCTAATAACTCTCTCTCTTTGATTTTTTTTTTTTTTGAAAACATGGTAATCACCTTCTCTGGTTTATTGGTAACAATAACTAAAAAAAAAATTACTCCACGGATGACTCATTGTAATTATTTATGGAAAATTAAGTTACCAAATTCCAATTTTACACATATGAAATTATTTATGCGTTGCCGAAAAAATATTACATTCCCGCCGTAGTGCATATTTTAATATATTAAAAACGGAAAACCTCACTCGAAATATTCCAGGTCATTTTTTTTCATCGCCGATATGCTAATCAAAAGAACACAGCAATCTCGTATCTCCTTTTAAAATAAATAAATTAACTACTTGTATGTTTTATTCCTTTCGCCCACATGTTTTTAAAGGTCCGTTTGGTGTTAGATTCTATTTTCCCAAAAACATTTGTCTATAATATTTAATGATTTTATATTATGTATGTTTGTGTATTATTATTCTTTAATATTTTATTAGAGATTAAATATGTGATCCTTGGACAAGTTATATATGTTTTTATATAATATATAATATATTTAATGACTTTATATTATATATGTTTGTGTATTATTATAAATGTGATCCTTGGACAAGCAACTAACTTCTCAGTAAATATGTGACATCGCTTCTATGACTCATAATTTTTTTTTTAAAGTTATTGCTCCCAATAAACCAGAGAAGGTGATTACCATGTTTAAAAAAAAAAAAAAATCAAAGAGAGAGACTTATTAGAGATTAGAGTTATTATATATATATATATATATATTATTTTATTTTATTTAAAAAAATGAGAGCAGGGGGCATCGACATCTGCTGCCGCATGCAGCTTTTTGAAAAAACTGCCTGTGGCAGGGGTGGGGTGGGGTGGGGGGGGGGGGGGGGGGGGGGGGGGGTTTAAATTTTTTTTTTTTAAAACAGGTGGCGTTGCCACTTGTGATCCCACCTATGTGGCGTCCCACGTGGCGACGCTACCTGTACAGTGGTGCCACCAATTACTCTAGTTTGAGAAAATGTTTGAATAGTACTTTATTTTGATAATTTTTTTCAAAAACACCTCTATTTTAGTAAATTTCCCAAAAAAAATATTAGAAAACCTTTTGGCTTGATGGTTTTAAATTTGAGAAAACGGGCCAAACCCATCAGGCCGGCCGTTTAAGCTTTGGTCCTTTAAAGGCTGGGCTTGAAAAATGGATGAGTCATTTGAAATTAGCTCTAAAGGGCCTCAGGCCGGCCCTGCAGGCCCTTTTCACTGTGGCTTTTTCTTTTTTTTCTTTTTAAATTTATTAATTTATATATTTTTTATATTTGTTATAGAGTTATTTATCCATTTAACTAAAAATACATAATAAATATACTCTAATTTTATGATTTGATTTATTATTTGTTGCAAATAAAGATTATGAATGTGTTCATAATTCGGGAGAAAAATTTCATAATATTCTTACTCGTGAGCTAGAGGTTACTACTCAAAATGAAGAATAATCAAATGTCGTTAAAATTGATGATAGTGACGAAGATGACAACAATAATAGTCATCGTACTAATGTTACTTAGTGATATGCTTTTTATGTTTTATGTGAATTATTTGTGAATATAGTTTGCTTTTAATTATGAATTAATAACTGTGCTTATTTATTGAATGATTCGTGTTGTAATTTACTAATTATATTTTTTAAAAAAAAGTGGAGGAAAAATAGTTAAAATTTAAAATAGTAATTTCCGGCCTTGGTCCTAGTGTTCTCGGGCCGGGCTTTAAAAAACAGATGTTTTTCTTACTTCAGGCCCTGGAAGGCCGGCCCTGGCCCTTTATGAGTCGACCTTGATTCTCAGCTCTAATTGTGTAACATAATTTTTTAGAGCAAGCTTTGAAAAAAGAGTCAAAAAAAAAAATACTTATATCGTTGTTTTAGAAAATATGTCTAAAATGGTGAGATGAACGGTGTTAGAGAAATTCGCTTTATCAGTAATTTAACACGATTATCATTAATTATAATACAGTGTTCTCCCCCTTTCTCTAATTTTATAGTCTAAACCAAGCTTTTATGATGGGGATGGCAACTTGTCACACGCCATGATGAGTATCAAATGTTTGGTCTAGGATTCAGGTGCATGGAATAAAAATCGAAAAGGAACTAGAGGTTTTATGGAGATGATCAGGTTGGTTGGAAGGGGACGAGGACGAGGATGAGGAATAGGATTTTCTCTGTTAAATCTACTTATGAGACACTTTTAAAGGATGACGAGATGTGGAAGCTGAAGGTTCCAGAATAGTGCAAATTGTTTATTTGGTAGACAGCTTGCAAAAGACTGCTCACAAATGCATCCAGGTGCAAACAGGGCCTCTGCATGGAGGATGGTAATTGTCAGCTATGTAGCAGATGAACTAAATATCTCCTTCACATCTTGCGTGGCTGTGAGCAGACTAAGCTCTTATGGCGCCAATTAGTGCACCCCACGACTTGGCGTCGCTTCTGCTCGATGGAATTTAATGAGTGGTGATCCAATGGAACCTTCTTATGCCTGGAAGTAAATAAGGAGGACGAATGGTGAGTCCTGTTTGCGTTATCTTGTTAGTGGATCTGGCACCATTGAACGGTACGGTCATCTCTAGTATTAGAGCTATGGTGAATAGCCTCAATGAATGTGGATGGTGCTTTCTCTTATATCAAGAACAATGGTGCTTGTGGTGGAGTTTTGCAAGATGAGACAAAAAGCTTTCTCCGGGGATATAAGGTTAGATTGGAGGATGGAGATGCACTGTTCGCTGAGGTGTGGGGATGCATTCATGGGTTGAAAGTTGCATGGGATATGGAGTAAGGAGGGTCATTCTAGAGTACTCCAACTCAATGGAGGCGGCAGTATCATTGTATCAGGGGAAGAAGATATTGCCCATGTAGATTATGGTATTATTGTTGCAGCCAAGAGTTAGATAAATCAAGACTGGACTTTGAGAGTCAAACACATTAGCCGAAGGCAAAATGAAGCAGCTAATCATTCTGCCAAAGCAAGTCTTGCAGCATTGTCAGGTTTTCATCTGGTTGGCCATACTACCTCTGAGCGTTCTGAGAAAGGACAAGGATATGTAAGGGGTATTCTTAGTTATAAAAAAAATAAAAAATTAATAATAACAAAGAATGAAGATGTTCTGATTATGTTCGTATTCCCTAACTTAGTTTTTTGTTGTTGTTTAGAACACAGTAAATAAAGACACATCTTCAGTCAATTTTTTTGTTTTTCAGGATAAAAATTATGAAAATAGAAAAACAATATGCCATTTGTTTTTCACCTAAAAGTCTGTGAGAGTTTTTTTTTATATATATATAAAGGAAGACAAAATGATATATTAAAGATAAAAGTATTTAAAGTACAACATAGTCCCAAAAAAAAAAATACACGACAAAAGAAAGATTACAGAAATGCTGTAAAAAAAGTAAAATCAATAATAGAAACTGAAATAAAGAAAATTAATATAGGAGGAAAAACGTACTCAGGAAAAAAAAAGAAGAAGAATTATCTTTTTAAGTGTTTGGCAAATAAAAATAAATAAATTCATTACATGTTTTGCATTTGATATCGAGTTTAGGTTAATAGGCTAAAATGTTTTAAAAGTTTTTACAAATGGATCCTGGGTACTCGGAAGTTTTTGAGAGTATAAACGTGCTCAGGAGTGTTAAAGCATGGGACAATTTCACCCTTCCCCTACAATCCAAATGATCCACGTTTACTACTGACCAAATCTTGAAGTGGCACCTCACGGCCTTTTCGGACCTCAGTTTTGTCAGAAGAAAGGAGAGAGGAGCTGTGTAAAAAATTACATCCCACGCCGTCGTCGTCGTCCATCTCCTCCCTTTCCCCAGAAAATCGCCTCCCCAAACCCACTTCTCGCCATTTCCAGTTCTTCTTCTTATTCTCCCTCGCTCTCTCCCCCCTATGATTAGGGTTTTGCGAAGATTGTTTGTGGTGGAGGCGCGAAGGCAAACGACGCCGTTCAGTTCATTAAAGCTGCATCTGATGCCGAGGTGGTAGGCCGTGCAACTCATCCGAAACGCAAGGCTGAGCAAGAGCCCCCTCTCATCCTATCTGCTGAGCTGAAGCTCGCCGGCGTCACCTTCCTGTCTCTGACCTCTCCGCTGACGATTCTGCTACTCCTAAGTCGTTGTCTCTCCTCTCTCCCTCTCGCTTTCTGCTTGCGTTTTCTTTTCTTGCATCCCTGATTTTCGTTTATTGTGGTGCTCTGTTAGAAACTAGTGGGTTAGAGTGCGTCAAAGTTTTTCCTGTCAAGGTTTGGATACTACCCACCTAAATCTCCCTTTTGATCCAACCTTTCAATGATGCGATTACAATTGTTCTCTTTGGCTATTATATTCGTGTGAATCAAATATTTTTGTTTGAGTTAGGGTGGTCAATTTGCTGATGTTCGACTGCGCCAATATGATATGATCCTTCTATGCAAATAATTTTTCATTCTGTGAAAATGCTGAAGTGTTTAAGTCGTCTCTATCAATCTATGCAAAAAATTTAATGTTCAATATGCAAATTGTTGAAAGCAGGAAGTTTAGTATTAATTAATTATTACCTTTTAATATTTCCTTTAATTCTTCATGTCCTAGGACTAGATATGCATATAATATCTATGTTAATTCTCAGACTGCATGGAGGATTCAGGGCAAAGAAAAAGACGGCTGGAAGAAATGCGCAAGCAAGCTGAGCTAGGTGAAGCCACCGGTGGTATTAAAGCTTCTGGTTCTGGAATTGACTCTCCTCTATTAAATCCTCTGATTGAGACCTCTTCAACCATGCCAACACAGGATAAGTCGTATTCTGCCCCAAGATTTGACTTCTACACAGATCCTATGGCCGCTTTCTCTTCTAACAAGAAGAGCAATGTCCAGACAGCACTTGATCATTCCACTCCTCCTACTTTTGTTGGTTCACCTATGGCTCAATTTTCATCGCCACACATGCCTCCACCTCTGTGTCCAGGTACTGTTACTTACATCTATCCTTAACTTGGTACTCAAAGCTAGTACTCGCTATTTGAGCTGTTTGGGTCCTTTGGGATGCATAGTCGATTGTAGATTGTTCCTTCTGTCTTGCATTTAATAGAGGAGCACACTTGATGACTGAAAGATGCATCAAGTAAAAAATCATACAATATGTAAAGGGTTTTCTAACTGTCAATGGAAGCAATTTACAGCATCATGTAAATTGAAGTGCAGACTTTTTTCCCGATATGTAAAGAGAACTGTGTAATAATTTCCACCTAAGAATGATTCTTGCCAGAGTTCTTATATGTCAAATAGCCTTCCAATTTTTTTACTAGAAGTCCCTCAATTCAATTCCTTTCACACACACGTGTGCGGGGCCATAAGCCGCGTTATATAACCACCAAAGCCCAGAACAATGTTTCTTCCATACCATCTGACCTGGTGCCCCAGTTATATCTTATATCACGTTTTAGATTTGATGACAGTAGATTCTGCATGATAAAGGGTAATGGGAGTAGGTTTGTCAGGAGAGGAGCTTTACTGCTTTATGCACTATACAATGTTTGACTTGAGACTTGTAGTATTGTGTATTTTTCATTGTAATATACTGCATGTTAATGAGTTTATTGTGTTGGAAAATCATGCCATTGCTCTGGCTACCGCTCCTTTTTTCATATCTGATCTCTTGTTGACTGAATGTAACAGAGTCAATGAACCCACAGATGACTCACTCTTTCGCTCAAGGATCACCGGTGCCCAACAGAAACTCAACCTGGAATGGACCCAGAGGGTCTGATCAATATCATTTTCCACCCCAATATCAAAGTCCTGGATTTGGAATATCAGGCAGGCCTTTTTATAATTCTGGACAGCACATACCTCATCAATCCAGGCACAGTCCCAATCTTTCTCCAGGATACGGTCATAGTCCCGGTTATAGTCCAGGAAGAGGCAGAGATGGCTGGTACAGCGCTAGAAACAATGCTTCAGGGTGGGGTGGTGGGCAGAGGCTGAGTTCTCGTGGTCGTTCCTCTAGTGAGGACAAGCCTCATGATGTAGGTCGGTTCTACAAGAACTCTATGGTTGAAGATCCATGGCAGCGTTTGAAACCTGTCATGTGGAAGATGACGGATGCTAGCGCAAAGAATATATATACTCCTGAGGGTTCAAAATCCTGGGCTTCAAATTCATCAAGTACAAATAAAGGAGGACCTTCTCCTGCTCCAGTGAAGTCCAGTTCTCAACCAAGCCTTGCTGAGTACTTGGCTGCGGCATTCAATGAAGCTGCTAATGATACAGAAAATGTATGATGCTTAGGAGCATTATCCTGCATTATCAGGTTTGTCAAAGAGGCAGTTTACTGGAGCAAGTGTTCTACATATAAAAACGCTAGATTTTTGAGTTCGTTAACCTAACTGTCATGCCTGGATTTTTAATATGAATTGGCAGACACCCAATCGCTGTAGCTGTTATATTTCGCAACTTTTGACTTGCCGAGGAGATGTTATGGCGATGGAAGAGAAGCGTTACTGTGTTGTCGGGAATTCAGAAAATGCTACAGATGGTTCTGAATTTAGATGGTCTCAAGTTTAATAATCAAGAGATCTCGTTTAGTTCTGTTCGGAAGAAGACTACCATAGGGGATTTTGATGTAATTCATCTGGAAGTGAATTTGCCAGTAGCAAGATAGGTATCCTTGTAAGTTGGGTAGCTCTGATATGATGTAGGGTTGTGATATTCTGTGTTCTGGATAATGTTTCTGTGAAATAGAAATAAGAACCTTTCTGCCGCTTGTGCTTCTGACTCAAAGTGTAATTCAAGTCATAGAACTGTGATTTTGACAATTCAAAAACGCTAATACTCACATAATTTAGACCATTGTTTAAATGAAATTTACACTTTCAATTAATTCTTACTCATTTTCTATAAAAGCATCTAAAATGTGGCGGATGGAGCAAGACTAAGAATAGAGACTGTCTCTTTGCCACTATTTTTTTTTTGTCACAAATTAGTAGTTTAAAACAATAAAAGGGTCAACCTTTAGGTATGTTCGGTGTTTGGATTGGGTTGGGCACAAAGGGGAAGGAATACTAGGAAGAAAAACTTTCACAAATGGTAAATAAATTTATTATTTTTGGAAGTTTTCTCTCTTGATATTATCACCCTTTATTTTTTTTAATCCAAATAAAGGGTTAGTCTTGCAAGTGCCAGGTCTTTTCCTCCTCCTGATTCTAATAAGAATGACCTTTTAGCCTTTTTCGCTCTATATTATACCTATTTTTCAAATTTTAAAGCTCAATTTAATAGGGCCTGATTCTTAGAGCTCGACTTTAATTAACTTAACACCTCTAACTATAAGTCAGCTAAATTCCTTCCATGTACATATTTTTTATATATCAAAGTTAACTCTAAGTAGCTTGCATGCAAAGTTTTTTCAAACGGCTTCTGAAATTTATTTGGATTCAGCCATTTTTTTTAACAGTTTTTTAAGAAAACCTAAATACTTGAGATTATCTGCTTAATGTATTTTTTTCTAAGTAAATAAAAAAATTAAATTGAAAGTATCAATCTCAGACTTCTTTTTTATATACCCATCAATCTAAAACTTAGTTACGTAATAATGAGTAAAAAAGTCAATTATTATAACTTAAAAAGAATATAGTAAGTATATAAATTTTAGTACTTGGGTTTTTTGGGTATAACATGTAAAGGTGAAAAAGATACTACCTCTAATTCTAAATAAGAGTTCAAGGAATTTACTTCTGTCTTAAATGCAAGATCACAATTCACTTTATTCCTTAAATTTATAATTTTCTCCCTATATCTGTGCTATTGATTGCATATACGAGTAGAATGGAGGTTTCCATCAAGCATAGTAACAATGCATATAATTAAAGAGTATTATAGGCAAACCAACATACATATAGATAACTAACTTCCTTAATATCTACAATTTAGTTATTCAACTCATACCACTCTAATATGATTTATAAGTCCCTTATACTTAAATCACACATACTAAGGAGAGATAGTTAGTTCAATAATTATGAGGTAAACTTTTAATTTTACCCTTATTTATGAATAAATATCTTTCAACTCTTTCTTTTCTCCCTATTTTTATTGGTACATTTAACATAGGCAAAATTATCACAATCTTATTTATTACCTCAAAAATAACTTATAAATAGGACCAAAATTTTTGATCAAAAGGGACTTATAAAAAGAAGAGAGTGGTAACTTAACAACTAGAGGAAGTACTTCATATGCAATCTCTTCATCTGTCAATTTCCTTGACCATAGTCCCTTTTCACCATGACTAATATATTTATTACCACTTATAACGCGTTAGAACTAAACTGACAAATTTGAGAATCAGAAACACTGCCTAAAGTACCCAAGGGTAATAAGCAGCCAACAATCAGTACGCTGACCATGCATCTCATATGTTATCAAACACCAACAAGTTAAAAAGCTTCTGGAAAAGCCATATCTATGAACTGCCCATAAAAATCCCCCGAAGTTAGACCTCCTAATTAGTATCGAAAATCATAATGGCATGGCCAAGTGCAGAATCCAAAGTCCTCACTAAGGTTTTTGCTCGCAACATATTTCGTCCATGAAGGTGTGTATAAGCTGATCAACTAAGCTCGGTGGGTCATCAATCAGTGCATCCACAAAAGCACTAACCACCCTTCTCTCTTGTGGATTAGCTTTAAGGCTGAACCAAGTCAGAAACTTTACTCTGAAGTTTTGGTCAATGTGACCTTCATGCTCTAACCATTTGACTACCCTGACTGAGTACTCATAATCATTTTCCTCCAAGCGCTTTCTGCCGCCCAAACCTGTAACTTGTCTCGTTTCGTCCAATTTTGAAGGTGTGGAAGGTGAAACTGCAGCAAAAGTTTTAGATGCAACAGATTCAATCGATGGAGGCTTTGAGAGGAATCCTTCAATTCTGCCCCTAAACTTATCAGAGAAGGAAAGTTTTGCAGGACAGTCCCTGGAGAATGAATTGACGTCAGAGTTGGCAGATTCCATGTGATGATGATTTTCAACCGCTATCCTGTATTTTTCCTGAGCATGTATGTCCAAAGTGGTAACAGAGGATCCATGAGGCGAAAATCTATTATGATCCCTGTAACTGCCAATTCTAGCAACTTTTGAAGGAGATACACTGGGATTACAAGGGGTGACCCATCTAGCTTCTGCAGTGCCCAGAATGCCCGTGCTGCTAAAAAGAGAAGCCTTGCAAAAATACTCAGTTGAAGGATGGAGATTTTCCAACTTGAACTTTTTTTCTGGCCTTAATACAATGAAGGTGGGTTGCTCGGAGTACTCCATTGTTGATGCTCTGTGCCAGAGCCTGCAGCCCAAAAAGTCTTTTAAAAGATGATCTTCATACCCTAGCACAATGACCAGAGAGGTAGGAAGGCACTCTTCAAAACGGATAGTGCATGCTGCCAATAAAAATTTCAAACCAAATCAGTCAAGAAAACTGAGAAATAAGATTCACTGATAAAAGTAATGAATTGCATCAATCATATTGCTTGAGCTCTTTTTCTATGAAGAGCATTTCAAAGAGTGAGATTTGGGGCAAATGAAAACAAGGACAAAAACTATTGGGAAAATTGCATCTAAGGACTTTGTTCCAAATATTCATGTTGAAAGATCTTTAGATGTAATTTTTCCAAAATTGTTTGTACTAGTCAGATGACTTTAAAGAATAGATGCCCATGTAATCTAGCAATTTTCTTGTAATGAAAGATGACATGAAGCAATGGATGTCGTGCGTGAAAGTATAACATTGTCTGAAGCGCAAGAGAGCAATTTTGATCATGCCAATACTAATATCTGTCTCCCCAAGGCTGTGTTATATATCCCAACCATCTTATACAGTGAAAACCAAAAGTAGTTCAATGAGAAGCTCAATGACGTATAAAACCAAAAGTTTATATCCTTTCCCATTCCAATCGTTCCTAAAAAGTTTGGAACAGCTATAGCAAGCCTTTGGCAAGAACCATGTAAAATGATAAAACAAAAAATTACACAGATAAAAATTAAAAGTAGTTCAATTAGAAACTCAGCCGACCATAAAAATAAATAAATCACTTACTTGGTACATTTTTCTTTTCCACAGAGTAAGGGTAAAGGTTAGGAAACATTGAATCAAAACGCTCAACTGCATAAGAGCACAACTTCTGAACCTCAGCACCACATGAGAGCCTGTTCACAATGCCTCGTGTCATCCTTAAGCATTCCTGATCCTGAGGCCCCACTTCATTGTTAAGCAGTTTGAGAGCAGCCTCTACAATCTTATGTACTTCCTTGTATCCCTCAGCCCCTAATAGAATTCTGTGAGCCAAGGATATTCGAAAACACAGTATATCAACTCTTCTGGCTTCTTTTGCAACCAATAATTGCTTTCTCCATGTCCTGTGAGATTGAAATATCACTACAGTTAGTCAGTTTCCACTTTCTTATTTAAAAGATCCAAAAGGTTTAGGACTGTTTCAAGACAATACATTCAGAATCAAGTGACTCAAGTTTGCTGTACAGTAATAAATCAATTCATAATGAAGATTTGTTTCACTAAGTTCCAAAATATTTTTTGTTTTTTATATTAGGTTCACTAAAGACACCTAACTCTCACTGCATGTATATTACACCTATAAATGAATTAATATTAAATCTGTTTACTCATTTCTCAAAAGTAATCCAACTAAGGCAAGTGTCATATTTACCAAGCATCAATCAATATACATCTCTCTCTATCTCTGTCTGCAAGCATGCATGACTGCATGTAAATTGATTTCTAGTTCTAAATAGCACATGCACAAGAGTTGACAGATTTTTTTATGTTATTTGTAGTTTGCTTAATCAGAGGACAGTTTCTTAAGACCCTGCAACATGATCATAGTCCAAATGCATACATGCGTTTTTGGAAACATAAAAGCATAAAATTGTGACTAAAGGTTATGTTGTGATTTCTTGCACAAGTGTTGTGGATTAGGAGTCTGAAACTGCAACAGAGCAACCAATATAGCACTAGCAATAGAAACTTCTTTCATGTGTGACACTGCCTGCTGATTAAAATATGAATATCTGACAAAGATATAATGGGGTTTCTGAGTGAGAGTGTGTGTGTGCATGCATGAATATGCTATCATAAATGAAGTGCTTACCTCATTAATCCATTAATTTTTCCACAAGAAACACAAGAAAAACTTCCATCTAACGTTGTACTAAATATGCCCTTCAAAATGCCAGACTTCTTATAAGTCAAAGCACATTGTAAATGACAAGACATTCCACATGAATCCTTCTCATCAAGATCAGATCCACAGGTCAGCCATAAACTAGGATCCTTGTTATCATCATAAAAATGACAAATACAGCAAGAACATCTCTTACAAAAAGCATCTTCAGGACACAAAGTAGCTCTGCAGGCAACATTCTGACACAGTAATGATTTTACTTTTTCCTCTTTATTATTCGCCAGGGGAATATAATGTAAATCTTGAGATATAGGTCCAATTTTCCTTTTAGAACCAATGTGACTGTTATTTTGGACCATCCGCAACTTGGATTTCCTAGAAATTATCTTAAGAAGATACTCTATCATTTGAGTCTTAGTATATCCAGTGTACTTCCTCTCTTTGCCAAGTTCAGCACAAATTATTTCTAGAAGCTCCTTGCGGGTAAAGGAGTAGAGCATATTTCTGGCATCTTTTGATTGTCGAGCAATCTCTTGAACTAGCTTTTGTTTGTCTTGCAAATTTAGTGCGCCATATTTTGCAGGGTCAAAAAGAATACCTGTATTATGAATGACGATTAGTTTGAAATGTCCGACATTTAATACTCATCCACCAAAAATGTTAATAAACAAGATATCTTAGCTCGTGGAAACAATAACTTCAAAATATTGCAGAATTTATTTCAATCCAACTAACAAAAATCAGAAAATTCTCAACCACACAAACCATAAACTGCTTTCTTATTTTCTATTTCTGACCGGTTGCTGTCATACACCCGATAGATTCCCAACCTACAATATCGCCCTGGATAATAATGTAAAGGAGGTGCAGTAAATCCAAGAGGTAATCGACAAAAATTCTACAGATAATGTAAAAACTATATTTGTTCTTTAAGGTAAAAGTATGATCATATTGTAAGTTGTAATACGGCTTGAGTTATTATAAGTCCATAGGCATGAATAATAACAGAATCAGCCGCATTTACAGCACCAATAACACAATTTGGAAAACCAAATTTTATGGTGAATTGATTGCATTTCCCCAAATTTTTCTCAGTCAAATACAAGTTCTAAAGGACCCAAGTAGTTTCTGGAAAAGTTGGTACATTTAAGAAACCGTTATCTGCAGAAGTATGTAAGGCATCATGGGGTTCACTAACGCACACCACAGAATATACATCATAAATTTAAGAGTTCCAAATTCGACTGTGCTGATCAAATGAGAGTGAACTCATAGTCTGCAAATCCACCCGGCTCGCTTAAGCCCCCACCCCATTCCTTCTCCAAAATAAAAGAGGAGGATAATCAATTGGTGGAGTGATTTCATGGGTATAACAATAATAAAAAAGATTTTTGTACATGACGGATCAGTGATTTAACTACATACCAGAAATCCAGGAGTGAAGGGAACAGAAATGAAAAAATCATAAAAAATAGTGAAGAAATTATGCACAAATTCCCATACACAAGCTTTTCTATGCTCTTTGTTCGGGTATGTGTAATGCAAACAGGTAATCAGCAAAGTAGAAACGCAGTGCACCCCTAACCGAGAATGCAGGAGAAGAAACATAGAGAGGAGAGAACACAGCTCTAACCACCACCAAAATGCAAGCGCAAAAGAACCCCGAGACAGTTCAATGGGTGTTAAATAGGAAGTAAGAAATTATATAACCTACATTGTCAAAAGCACAATCCCCACGACCAAATAAAGGGAAAATAGAGCGAAAACAGAAAGCGATAAACACCACAAAGGAAACAAAAACCGCAAAACCCCATATATTGGCAGTAGAAAACAAGAAAAAAAAAATAGGAAGGGAATGAACCTGGATGCGCCGGGTTCGTTTCTATAAAACTCTCCTCTTCTTCGTTCATGATGCTGGAGAAACCAGTGTACGGTTTATCTCAGTAGTATGAATGAATTGAATTGAGGGAGGGAGGAGAGGAGAGGAGAGAGATAAAGAGAGAGGGTCTCAGAGGCAGAACTGTGGGTATCATGAAAGCAATAAATACTGAAATACAAAATTTATGACATATTGTGAAATTTGGCATAAATAGAATTGGCAGAATTCTAGTAAATGGTTTTTATTTTTTATTGATTATTTTCTCCTTTTTCTCCTTTTTATTATTGTTATTTCCTCCGATGGATTCTTGATGATGTGCTAATGCTCAGTCTGCTCTGCAAATCTGCATGAAACAGCCCACGCGCCAAGCACATCCTCCTTGAGATGAACGACGATTTCGGTTTCAGTTTGGAGTGAGTGGGGCATGCTGAATGAAAAGCAAACTAATTCAATACCACCTTCGTCTACCTCCGTGATTCTAGTCGATTCTTATTGGTAAAAACAAATGTATAAATTAAATATAAAAATCTGAATTAACCTCATATCTATAAATATATATCAAAACGTAGTATCAATTACTCTAAATATTAAACGGGTGAAAAAACTTTCGTATAAATACCATAAATAAGCAAAAAAAAAAAAAAAAAAACTCATTTGGCTGTGAGGGGATATCGCTTAGTAGTGGCATCCAGTTCTTGATCAGTCTCCCCGTGGGGGCCAATTTCTTTTACGAAGAATATTTAACATTCTAAAAGTCCTTTTTTATTGTAACTTCCCTAAAAACTATTTTTTTTTGGGAAAATTGATTTCAGGGCCCAAGTTAGTAAAATAATTACAAAAAAGGCTCAAGAAACATTCACATGGGGCCTTTTCTGGCATTTTTTCAAAAATCGTTAGCAACTATATCAGTAGCGTTTAACAACTATATCAGTCCCCGTTAACAACTAAATCAGTCTAATTAACAACTACATTTTAACAACTACATCTGTAGCAATTAACAACTACATCAGTAGCAATTAGCAACTATATCCGTACACTTTTTTTTGAAAAAATTCCAGAAAAGGCCCTGGTATGTAAATGTTTCTTAGGCCTTTTTTGTAATTATTTTCCTAGTTTGGACCCTGAAATCAATTTTCCCTTTTTTTTTTATTTAACTTCAAATGCCAGGATACTACGGAGCACTTGCCAAGGCTGGGCAATAAGGGTGTGTTTGACTTTTTTAAAAAGATATTAAAATATTTTTTAATATTTATATTTATCTTTTTTTTTCTCCAAACTATTTTGACTAACTTATAAATTGATACAGGAGTATAATCTAATGATACACAATCCATGATATAATTAAATAATTTATTTAAAAAATTTTAATCTTTTTAAAAGGAAAGTCAGCTCTATGATATTTAGAGAGTAGATATTCTCATAATCTTTTTTCTCCTTTTCTTCTCCGTATCTAATCTCCACCTTTGGATAAAATAATATACAGTTGAAATATAATATTTTCTAAAACTATGATGATAGTGTTTTATAAATTAATTTTTTTTATAAATTTTGTTCATATTACATTTATCAATTGTGTAGATCATGATTTAACAGTTTAAATTTATTTATTCATATTTAAAATAATATTTTTATAAAATATTAAATCTTAACCATTTATTTTTTAAAATCTGAGAATGAAGATCACATATTGAGAAAAAAAAGGATCATGAGAATCCAAACCCATGATATTTAATACCAGGTGGAGCATCGCGTTATCACTACTCAAAACGTGGGTTTCCTGTATGTTAAAACAAGAATCTGTGGTTTCCAGATCGGACGCATACGTGTTAATCCATCTTCCCAAACGACTGTGAAAAATTGTTTCACGTCAAATTGCATTCAAAACCTTCTAATTTAAATTGATTCATTCTGAAAGTGAAGAGTCTCAGACTAGTGATCTTTCATTCAGAAATCCGACCAACTTCACATTCTTAGCTATATCCTGTTCTTGGTTTGCAATTACCGAGATATAGAATGAGATCACCTTAAAAAAAAAAAGGATAATCCACAAATCAATGGCTGCATGGTAGTCTCATTCCTTTGTTGTTACGTGTTTTAATACCCTTTTGTTTTTTAAGCCACGTGAAACCAAATACTAGTATAGTGAATGACTTTAATCATGTGTATACGTTTATATATTGAATCGGATTTTTTTTTTTTTTTCTCAGTCATGACTCGTAATACTTTTGAAACAAAATAAAAATAAAACATGTGAGGGTCAAAAGTGAGAAATAAATTGTATAATTAGCATCTCCCGTAGAAATTAAAAACTAAACAATTTCTTGGCGCTGTCAAAGGATTGTGTTTAAAATGATCACAAGGAGGTGAAATAAACATGGCTTATAAGCTTTTCCTCTCCTTCCTTTTGTTTTTGGCCAACCTGACTCCCTAGAGAGTTTTTAGATATATAAATTCATGAATAAAGAGAATTCAATTTTAAAAAAATGAAAATATCGAACAGATTACAAACCACATCATCCATTCATATATTTTACTTGTATAGCTAAGCATACATCTCTTTTTATTGGAGAAATTTCCAATGAATATACTGTTGCTATTAAATCTGAATACCACGCATGACAGAAATTTGAATATTATTCACCGTATTATAAGGAATTAACCCCTCTATTTCTGTCAGACTTAAACCAGAATTATATATATATATATATAGATTTATAATTTAATTCTCAGAAACGGGATGGAATTGGAGGAAAGCCCACTGCTGGCCCCGACGCTTCTGTTTTTTTGTTTTTTTTTAATTTAATTTTATTTCTTATATATGAGGCCCTGACTCTTCTCAATATCCCCCAGAAAATATTGTCCCGAAAAAAAGTGGGATTACAGTGACGATCCCTTAGCATGTGGGCTAAGCTAACGTTGCTCCATTTTAAAACAGGAATATGGGCCTGTGGATTTTGTGGGAAGCACGTGGAACACGAGACTCCGATACTAAATCACGCATGCAAAAATATCCAATCAGATGATGAACACTTTAAACAAATTAATTTAATTCAGCACAACTACAATTAGCCAGCATAATTGTAGCAAATAAATCAGAGTATTATTTAAACTATACTACCCCTAGTTCTTGGTTCACTAGTAAAAGGGTCGGACATCTCACTAAAAGGAGAAGGTTCGATCTTAGAGATAATCAAAACGTTCTGGAAGGTATCTTAAGTGATGTGAATTCGTGGAGACGCAGGTTAAGGTGGAGGTATGTGTACTCTCAGTCCTGTATATCCTAAGGAGCAAAGTTATAACACCATGCCTTTGGAATTGTGAGTAAATCTAACCCCTCCTAAAATTTTTATAAATGTAAACAAGTATTTAAACTATACTCTAACGAATCCTTATTTTAAGGTATCAACTAACAATTTAAACAAACCAATAAAAGAAATTAAAATTATTAAATTTTTCATAAAATTTAAATATTTTTATTATTACCCCTACTAATTATACTAAACTATAATATCTTATTAGTATCACTCTCATCCACTATCATTATTATTTATGAGTATATATGAAAAAAATATTTAATACTCTTTAAAAATAAGATTAAATATATTTTTTTTTAGCTAATGCTTTATAATAATTACGAAAGAAAGAATAAAGTGTTGTTTTCGTAACTACTACGTTCACTAAATAAGACTAAAAATGCAATAAATGGGATCAAGCCGAACATCATTGGGACTTGGGAACGAGAAATCCCCCGAGAGGAAGATTAGATATTTGGGTAAGACTAATATATAAATAGTTCCAACCTGGCCTATCACAGGATTGGCTGAAACGCGCCATTTCTATTCTATAGT
Source organism: Acacia confusa (assembly GCA_037074495.1). Classification (NCBI taxonomy): domain Eukaryota; kingdom Viridiplantae; phylum Streptophyta; class Magnoliopsida; order Fabales; family Fabaceae; genus Acacia; species Acacia confusa. The sequence continues at coordinate 41,013,444 of CM073506.1, forward strand.
ACCTTCCTTGGGGACTTTCCGTCGTCATCAGCATCAATATTCCGTGTTGATGATGGGGACGAGCAATTAATTCTTTATTGTTGTAATAATATTCTAACGGTTCAGATTTTGATCTGGATGATTTAAATTTAAAATTTTTAATTTCTTAAGTTATAAATTATCTTTTTATGAGGAGTGATAATTATAAGATTATCTTTATTTTTAATTTTGCATATCATATAAGAAAAATTTATTTGAAATATAAAAATTAAATTAAATTGAATCTAAATCATTCAAAGTCAATCTAATGATGAAAATGAGCAATAAGTGCATAATGATATAAAAATTGAATTAAATTGAATCTAAATCATTCAAAGTCAATCAAATGATGCCTTCGTGCAGCTAGTAGTAGCTAGGGGTGAAAACAGAGTTAGGTCAAGCTTCACCTTTAACAAATCAGGCCTGTTTTGTAATAAACTGGCCTGTGGCTTGTTAAAGCCTGTTTTTCTTTTTTAAAAAATTATTTAATTAAGCTAACAGGCTACAGACTGAAAACAGACCTACTAAAAACAGGCTAAAATTACATAAATTAATACTAATAATATAAATATCAGGCCACAGGCCGAAAATAAATCTACTTTAAATAGGCTAAAAACATGCCAAAATTACATAAATTAATACTAATAATATAATTAGACCTAAAAGGCCTCTTATCAGACCTGAACCTGGCCTATTAAGAGAAAACAAGCCTCATAAGAGGTCTTGGCCTGACCTTTTAGCTTGACAGACCAGGCTTTTAACAGGCCAGGCCTCAAACCCTTGACAGACTCCTGACCTTTTTATATCCCTAGCAGTAGCATCATATATTGATGGCTAATCTCTTTTAGTCTTTGTTGAATTTTAATACAGGCATGTAATAAGGTTGTGTTTAAATCAAAATAATTTAATTACGTCCATTGATAAGGCCCGCTAGCCTCGTGTTTTTATATGCCTTTAATCCAACGTTGTTGACTAATGAGTGGCTGACTTCGCTTTAAACATCATATTCATGATCACTTATATATTCTATCTCCACGTACGTGTTGCATTTGTAGCCGTATTTTCGGTGGCAACTTAAAGTTCATTAAGATCCTCTACGACTACGAGTATAGTTTCGTTACTTATTAATCAGTCTTCTTCTTCTTATTATTCCAAGAGTGGGACTATTCGTGATCATCAGTGAAACGTGAAGAAGGGATTACAGCCTCCCTGATTCCCATCTCTCCCTATATTTCTTGCCCCATTGACGATACACTCTATTTCATGACCGGTGCACTCAAATGCTTTTGCGCCTGTATTAATTCATTATCATCAGCCACATTTTTAAACGACTCTGCCAGTAAAAAAAAATGCTGTGGACCATATTTATATATTATGCCATCATATCATGGAGTTAATTACTTCCTCTAATTTAAAATATAAAAGTTAAACTTATGAAGGTAGTAGTTTTTTTATATATGATTCACTTTGTTTCTTTCTCATTATTTATTTATTTATTAATTTTATCCCTAGCTAATTAATTATAGGCCTCTTGTATATTTTTTTCACTCCTTCTTTCTTATGTATTTTTCTACTCATTCTCCCTCCCACTTGCCCTCTTCATAAATAGGTATTTTTTTAGAAAAGTAAGTTATATTTTTACACACACACATATATATTGTCTTTAACCAATTTTAACTTCTTTTTAATTTGTATATTTCAGTTATTTGACTCTTACATTTTGATTCAGTGATATTATCAATTAAATAAATAAAAATACGTGTGTTTGGTTGAATAGCTGGGTTTTTATGCATGGTAATCTATCTGTCTTCACGTCTTTGTTCGGGAAAATAATACTTCCAATAGCTTTTTATAGATGTATTTTTGTCTAGTTACTTTTATTTAAAAATTATTAGTTGAATAATTTAAATTAAGATTGTTGAAATGTACTTGAATAATGCATATCTCCTCCTCACAGGCCATAGCGATGAGTATCACAGTTCTCATCATTGTACAATAAGCACCAAACTGATTCCCAATAAGAATGTAACACGACATTTTCAAGCAAAAAAGCGCTCGCGCTACCTTTTGTTTTCTGATAACAGACAATTATCATTAAAATATCAAATGAGATGTTTGTTGTTACAGCCAGCCGCGTATCTAGGAGGGTTAGAGGGCCCCACCCCCTAAAATTTTTTAAACAGTATATATAAGGATATATGTTTTATTTTTCCCCTTCTGCTGTGCGACTTATTTTAACACTTTGACTACATACAAATGATACAATTATACAAAACAAACCTGCACAAGATAAATTTATTATGTATACATAAGAGGGAAGGAGTAATTTGTTAAAATATACATATAGTTTATTCTTAGTGGAATAAGGTCACCCAAGCCCAATGCAAATAAGCTATTATAAGATAGATTTCTTTTAATTTTTTTGTACATTAAGTCTGTATATATTGTATTTTAAATATTTTTATTTATGATATAATATTTTTTATATTCACTTCCTATCATTAAAATTTCTAACTCCGCCAGGGATTACAATCTTATAATCCTACAACCATGCTGGCGCGTGATTATAGCTTAATAAATACTCGGGGACTTCCTGCATCTATATACTACCATGAATAATCTTAACAACAAAAGAACGAAATAAGATATCTAAGGAATGAATAGTGAAACCACAAGGGATGGACTTCATTTTGTTCAGTATGGGTATATACTTTGAAGGCCAAACAATCCAATCATTTACTTGGAAAGCAGTTTCAGGAAGACATTTAATTTCCTTTTGCTGCCAAGTTTCAGAGCGGCCATTGCATATTTTGGATTTCCAAATCTCCCTTCTTTGAGGATATCCATAATGGATCGCTTAAGGTTTTCAGTATAAGGAGGCTTCTAATTCCATTACTAGCTAGTATTTTAAAAAATTAGAGTCACGTTTTTCTGTTTTCTTTTGTTTTCAGTGTATGTTTAAAATAGTGATTACTGCCTTTCAATGGAATTTTTCAATTGTTGTTTATAATATTTGAGATAAGCATGCGAGATAAGCTCTCTCTCGATTTACTTTAATAAACACTTTTAGGCATCCCAAACAAATACTTAGTTAGTTGATTTGATGAGAGTGAGAGAGAGTGTCCGTGTTGTGTAACTTCTTTGTGTATGTGATAGATATCTGTCAATTTCCAGGGCCATGATTTGCATGGCTTCCGTGTGGAGAGAAAAAAGCTGGTAGAATACGTGGTTTCCTGAAAGTATGCCAAGAGAGCTAACTACTAGTTGGCCGGGAAAAATAGAAGCCAGCTACCAACATCTAACAACCACAATCAATTTGAAATCAACCTATAAGCACTTAGCATTATATACATATATGTACAGCAGTCTCATACTAGCCACACACTTTGCTGGAGGGGATATATATAAATACTGAACTAAATGGAAGGTCTCTTTCACTGAGCTAAATACTGCCTAATAACCTAACAAAAAATGGAGACAGCTTAACAAGAAGCAAGTCAAGTAATAATCACTCACATGCAATTAATAGCGAGGTCTTCACTAATGCTTCACAGTTTTATTGAAAAATTATGTGTTTCTTTTTTATCATCAAGTTATTATACTACCTCTAATCTACTATAAATTCTGTCAAATATTTATCGGGGGTTTTCAATCCAGGTAATTTGTACTTTTATATATGCCGGCCGGGTCACCGTATTCTTCGACAGTACATATCAATAAATAGATAGCAGATCAATCAAAACATCAAAATAACTATGCAAGAACTCAGCAGTACGGAATTGGATATTAGTGGCACAAAAGTCCTGGATCCGAACCAGAATCGTCATAACTATGAATATAGACAAAACAATACATGCCTATTTATAATTAAGTAACTAGTTTATTGCAAAATTGTTTTAATATAATGTTATTTCTTCGCTCACATGGGCCAAAGAATCTTTTTAATTTGTGCCGACCCTTACCGCTCCATTTCCAGTTGTTCACAATTTTTCGCCAAAGAAGGGAGATTGTTTTTTCGCTGAATAAAAATAACAGTGAAATGGAAATATGCAATTCTGAGCCAAAAAAAAAATGGAAATATGCAAGGTGTGGTTGGTTGGTGACTAATTTTTTTAAAAATAATTCACGTGGGAGGAGTTTTGTGATACCATACAGGCTCAAAATTTGTTAATTATACATGAAAAAAACAGACAGTTATTTCGTGGGAGAGAAAATTAAGAAGTGGGCCCCATGTTGATGTATAGAAAACCAAACCGGACAGTGACAGAAGTGCAAGCTCTATCCTGTCTCATTTACTTCACTGCAACGACCTTAAAAACTTGGTTTATAAATAGCAAGAAGCCTTCTATTCTTTACCATTCAACTCAGAAGCATCCTTCCCGTCTCTTTTAGCTATGGGTTCACTCGGCAACATCGGAAACACAACTCTGAGCGCCAGGATATCAACGGTGGTCCCAGCGACGCCGCAGAGCGACCAAAACGGTGCGTACGAACTCCAGAACATGGATTTGCTCTTGAAGCTCCACTACATCAGATCAGCATATTTCTTCAGCAACGACGCCGTCCAAGGTCTCTCTAACTACGACTTGAAGAAGGTCATGTTTCCTCTGCTTGACACCTACTCTCATGTCTCCGGCCGGATTAGGAGAGGCGAAACCGGACGGCCGTTCATCAAATGCAACGACGCCGGTGTGCGGGTCGCTGAGTCGTACTGTGACAAAACCCTCGCTGAATGGATCGCCGACGCCGGATACTCCATTGACGGCCTCGTTCAAGACCACGTCCTTGGCCCTGATCTTGGCTTCTCTCCTCTTGTTTTTATCCAGGTAGGCACTTGATTTAATTTTTGGAATAAATTTTTTCCTTCTTGAATATAAAAGTAGTTATATATCGATGCTCAAAATTTGCAATTAAATTTCGTTCTTCTTATTATCACTTGATTCGTTTTGTGTTTTTTTTTGAAAGCAAGATCAGTGTGTATGATGCATGTAGCTAGATTTGTGGTTTTGGGTTATCGATTAGTGTTTTTTGCTTCCTTTTAATTTGATTAATGTGTTATTTATGTGGTTTCAAGCCCCCTTTTTTCCCTGGGAAAAAAATTTAGGTAAAAGTTATCTTTAAAGAACTGATTTTAACACTACCACGGAAGGATAAAGTGAACTGCGAGGCACGGAAGGTTGAAATGGATGTGTCTGTGTGAGAGAGAGAAAACAGAGACGGGAGTGAATTTTTTATAGCAGGAGTTGCAAGATTATTCTCAGATATAGAACGATATGATGATTAAGTAAATTGCTTCATCATCATTTGGTATGAATAAAAAACTGAGTTAACGTTTTGCTATTGTTGTGATATATATGTAATCAGTTCACAAGGTTTCAATGTGGAGGATTGACCGTAGGCCTCAGCTGGCCTCATGTTCTCGGAGACGCTTTCTCATCTCTCAACTTCATCCATCTTTGGAGTAGGATATCGGCGGGTCACGTGCCTCCAAGGTCTCTTCACGTGCCGACTCCTTCCAAACCCGAGCTTCCTCCTTGCTTCTCCGATAAGCCGATGTCAGTGAAAAGGTCCGTCGATGTCGGAGATCGCTGGCTAGTCGCAGATCACGGAAATATCGAAACTCACTGTTTCCGACTCACGCCGAAACAACTCGATCATTTGGTAACAACAACTACTTCTGCTCCTACTTCGTATTTTGTGATTCTCTCTGCTATATTATGGAAATCTCTCAGTCACATAAGGGGGAATGCTTCTGGGCTAAATGCTGTGACAATCTGTACAAATGGATCTAAGCGAAAAGAAGATGAATTGCCAATCAATGGCTTGGTGTTCAGTAAAGTGGAAGCCGATTTTGCGGTGGAGAATTCCGAAGTGTCAGAATTGGCGATGCTGATTGGTGAGAAGAAGGTGATGGAGAATGATATCCTGGAAAAGATGGTGGAAGAAGATGAAGGAAAAGGTGATTTCGTGGTTTATGGAGCCAACTTGACATTTGTCGATTTGGAAGGAGCTGAGTTTTATGATGTGAAACTGAATGGCCGGAAACCCATTCTGGCGAACTGTACTTTTCATGGAGTGGGCTGCGAGGGTGTCGTCTCGGTGCTTCCGGCACCAGAGGGAGACGATGACGCTGAAGATGGTGGTGGCAATGGAAGAATTCTCACCGTGGCTCTTCCTCCAAAAGAACTTGAACAGCTGAAGAATAAGCTGGAAAGAGAATGGGGTATTGTTTGAAGAGAGTATATATAATAGAAATAGTAGTCATATATGAATGCTTGAGTTATAATGATTATTTAATTATAGTTTCACAAGTTAGTGATATTTGAGTTATTCCTGAGAATAATGAATCCATTATACGTACCCAGCAAGATCGACGTAATGTATTCATTATCCCCAATGACTAACTCATTAGTACGTAGGGCTACATTTGTTCATTGATTAACAGATAAAACTGAACAAGTGTGGCAGTTTATAAGTCTCCGCTGGGAGAGATACGATTGGGCGTCAATGGGGAGGGAAGATTCGCTTCTGATTAAATTCCAAGGCGTTTATGACGGGTTCTCGTTGTGGATCTAATATTATCATATGGAATGATTCATGTTCGTTGTTTTGGTTACAAGCACTGGTGGTTTGGCTGGTTTATGATATACACGTAATTTGGTTTTTGGTCCTGGTCTGTAGTCATTGGGGGCACATGTGAGGTTGTTTGGTGGTTTTTACAGAATTGTCATGCTTCTATAGTTGTGGTTGTTCTGAGTTTTGCTTCATGTAATGTATCCCGTCCTAGCACCTTATGTAATTTTATTTACATGTCACTATATATTCCAATTTTTTTTATATATATTTAGAGTTACCATCAGTTTTTGGTTTTTATCATACAACACCAATTGTATTTAACTAACTTATTTATTACTATTTTCTAATTATATCCTTATTTTTAATTAACTCTTTAAATTCACATCATTAAAATAAGGGTAAAGTTGAAAACGTTTATCAATTTTAGACTAACCTCCGGACATAATTGTAAAATCTAGCTAGTTGACTTTTATTAGAGATATTAAAAAAATTAAATAATTTAATCATTTTATGTGTTGTGTATCCTTAAATTATATATTAATTTATTAGTTAAATTAATTAATTTTAAAAAAAATAAAAAGACATAAAATTAATTGGTTGTGGCATCTACTCATCCTTGATCAGCTTGTCTCAGCTGCAGTCTACTAAAATGACAGAAGTAAGGATTCATTGGATGTTATAACATAAAAAGACATAAAATGAATTTACGCGACTGATTTTTCCTTTGTGTGGGGTTCATAATGCACTGACTAGGGCACCAATTAAAATTGGGAAAATTACATTCTGGTCTCAAAGATCAGAATTAATTACAAAAAAGTCCTGTACCAAAATTTCATTACAAAAAAAATCCTAAAAAGGTCCTTGAGACTTTGTTATAATTAATTGAAAAATTCTCAATCCATATTTACAATTGAAAATGTTATATTAACAATTGAAAATGTTATATTAACAACAAAAATTCTCAATTGTTGATATGATATTTTAAGTTGTTAATATAACATTTCCAGTTGTAAATATGGATTGAGAATTTTTCAATTAATTACAAAAAAGTCCCAACAATGGGATTCTGGTGTGAGACTTTTTTGTAATTAATTCAGGTCAGGCTTCTCTCATTATCTTTTTCTCATCATCCCTCATAATCTCTACATCATATCCATCTAATCAATATAATATAATTTTTATTTTTCTCTTCTCTTTTCAATCAACAGTCTGAATAGGATGGTGAGGAATAGGGGAAAAAAAAGCTTATGAAAGAATCTCCTTTCAATTAATTCTGGTTCTTGAGGCCTAAATGTAATTTTCTCATTAAAGGGAAATTTAAATTTTAGCTCCAACTTTATTTTTCTTATCATCCGACAAAAACAGTTCTCCAAAATTAGTCAGCGCCTCGTTACCCAGATTAGGAAACCATAAATGACGTTACCAAAGTTATAGTACTGCTATATGAATAATTTTCAGCGCATAAGCTGACGAAAAAAGTTAATAACGACAAATCAAAATATTTCAGTGCATCAAGCCTTGTGGTAAAATTGGAGGTCCCGCTCCCTCGTGTCATCTAATGAATTATTATTAAAATATAAAGAAAGATTATAAGGAGTAATAATTAAATTTCTGTAGAACCAAAAAATTGTGTATTAAAGATTTTGTAAGGATCAGTGACAATGTAGAAGCTTAGTCGGTAAAAATGGAAATTATAAAGTAATCGCAAATTTAATGAGAAAGAATAAAACATGAAATGCTATTCAAAAAACGTGATGCAAAGTAATAAGGAAAAATAATTTTGCTTGGGAGAATAGGTGAAGAGGACTGATCCCCCTTTCCCTGACTTGATTGCCCATATTTATAACAGAATGTTCTGGTAGGTCGGTTCTTTTTTTATTTCTGAATCTGCTGGTAAGTTGGTTCGCCTTTTTCAAATCTATCCTTTGGTACGTTAGTTTTACTTTATTTTGGATCTGCGCAGATTGTGTTGGTGTGTACGTTGCATCTTCATGCCCTTTGTGTTCCGCCATGAGACGCCATTAAAGTTGGGTTATCAATGTTTAAAAGTGTCAGTATAAAAATGTATTTGTTATAATGTTTATGTATGCTAGTACATACTTTATTTTGGTTACTGGGTATATATGTCACATCTTTGGTTTGTGTTTTGCCACAGGGAGACCGCTAAAGTTGGGTTCTCAATATTTAGAAGTACTGGTATAGAGTGCTCGTGAATTGTATGAAGAATTAGTTGTATATCTTTTAGTTTAGTGGTCGGTCTTGTATACTTATTATAAGCTAGTGAGTTAGTTCGTTCATACTATTTCAAGTAGAAGATGGTAACCATTAGGTGAAAGATAATGCATCAAATTGAATGTCTTATAAAGAATGACAATGTTTCATTAAGTAAAATGGCTTACAATAATGAGACTAATCACACAACAACATCTTGGCATGCATGTCACACGGGTACAAATCCATATAATTAAGTGGTAAAGACTTATATGATTGAGTGCTGAGCAGTGAATCTCATACAAAAAAACCATATAACAGCATGGAGTGCATTGATGGAAGGGCGATCTAATATTAGAATACTGAATATAAATGGACCATATAGCTTAGTGTGCTGGTTGCTTTTTCTTAGTCATATTTACAATCTGTATCATCATGTCTTGCCCATGAGGTTAATAAGTGTGTAAAATCTAAAAACAAACTTAGAATGTAAGAGTTTACAAATCGTAACTCATTAGATGTATCGTGTTTCCAACTTTGTTTAATAGGTTTCTTCTTTCTGTCGCCTAGTTGGTTTCTTGTTCCAACTTAGGGTGTTCTTGTTGTGGCGTTAGGGGTTTCCAATGACGGCATGTATGGGATGAGAGTTGTTGGAAACTGTCTTGCTTGGTGAGGATTAAGAGTGACTTAAGGAGAGTTCATGACAAGTCACTCCTGCAAAGGCATTGTCTTTTTCGGATCTATCTGTTGGTGCGTTGATTCCACTTATTTCATATCTACACGGATTAGGGGTAGTTCTGTCTATTCAAGGTCAAACGTGCATTACTAACTTCCAGGACTTGACTAAGATTTTGGATGGAGTGATTAAGCATAATCTTGGTCGGCACTTAATGGGCTATAATTCTTAGGCCTTTCTCACATGGACTATCTTGCCTATAAACCCAAGTCATTAAATTGGATTTTCGGTGCCTGTTTGGAAGCCACACAAAACTAAGTTTTACGTAAGCCTTGATAAAACTTCTCTTACATATTTATTTCGTAAATTCTAAAATTTAGGTTGTGAGAGGTTTCTAGACAACAATCAATTTTCCATCAATTTACCTTTTTGTTTTTGGTCAACAAAGAAAAATATTATCCAGAGCAACATACTCCGATAAAATGTAAAAGGCTGATATGACGACTGAGGACGACTAACGAAAAGTTCTTTTCTGCTGGCCAATCACTGAATCAGGGGAGAGCGTGGCCAATTTGGTAGGTCATTGTCAACGCCGACGCGAGAAGACTCTGTTGCTTCGTCCTCTGGTTCTTCTTACCTGTTGTCCACAACATGACTCCGTGTCCTTGATCTCTCTCTCTTTCTCTCGCACGAAACGAGTCTTAACCAGAATGAATTAACAAATAACGAGTGGCCTCTATAATTTATTATTGTCAAAACTCTCGAGAGTCGTGGGTCCTCTTCAGATACGACCGTTTCAGTTTTGATTGTTTTCTCCACTTTCTCCTTCTACCTCTTTCTCGCGCTCGAAATCCCTTGCTGCTCGTGGGCTCACCCGAGCTTTCTCACACGGTGGTGGAGAAAGAGGTGGTGGAGCAAGCGAGAGGGAATCGGCGACAACTTTATCATCGGAGAGGGCGAGAGTTTAAATTGATTCGAGCTTCATTCCGTGGTTTGACTTGATTATTTCTGTTGCTTAGTGACGATGGCTTCGAACTTTGATTTGGTGAGTACCCTTGAATCCATATTGGGCATTTCTATTGATGATTCGGTTTCGGATTTGTTGCCGGTGATCGTGGCAATCTCGGTGGCCGTCGTACTTGGGCTTTTTCTATTTGCGTGGAAGAAATCGGGGGACCGGAGTAAGGAGGTGAAGCCGGCGGTGGTGCCCAAGTCTTTGTCAGTGAAGGATGAAGAAGATGATATTGATGTGGGCTCGGAGAAGGTTAAGGTTACTATTTTCTTTGGTACTCAGACTGGTACCGCTGAGGGATTTGCTAAGGTGAATCTGCTTGGGCTGTTTAAATGTTTTTAGCTTGTTTCTTGTGTAAACCTGGAACCACGCCAAAAAAATTGTTTCTAGACGTGGTTTTATGTGGTTCATTGATATTTTCTTTTGAAACTCTCTGTTGACCATCCCGTAAGACAATATTTTCATCTCCGTTTGCTCTTTCGCTTCAATGCTTTGTCATGATTCACACGAATCGGATGCTGTGTCATTTACCTTGTGCTCGTTAAGTCAACTTAGTTCGAGCATAGGCGGCAGCCTGCATTTTCGAAGGACGTATTCAACAACGAAGATTTTGAGTCTTTACGAGCCTTAGCTTTTCTTAACGCTTGTTGATTCGTCCTGGTATTGAATTAGAGAAATTGAAATCTCAGAGGGAAGATCCGCGTGTAAACTCGTACTTTATGTTATGTTGAGTATTTTAGGCCTGCTATGCTAGCGATATCAAAAGCAAATCAAATTGCTTTATGAAGGCTCTATAACCAAGCAATCCTATGTATTGGCATTATATTGGATCCCTTGGGAAATTCAAAGGAAAAGCACTGAGGGTCGGAGAGAATGCTGGTAGCATTTTAAAAATAAGTCCTTATTACAAATATGTCTTCAAAGATAGGTAATTGAAAAATGTGTTAACTTTAGCTTGACGCGATTATTGCACTTTACTGTACCGAATTAAGAATCAAATTTCCCCAACTTTCTGAATGCTTGAATTGACGATCTCAATTTAAATAGAATCTCCGCATTTCAGACAGCGGTTTATCTTTAGCAATCATGTTCCACTGTTATATGACCAATGCACCTTTTTCCTTTTTTGAATTTTACTATAGGCTTTGGCAGAGGAGATTAAGGCAAGATATGATAAAGCTGCCGTAAAAGTTGTTGACTTGGTAAGTTGGATTAAAATTAATCGTGGCACTTCAATTTGGCTGTAAATATGTGGGCCACATGAGGGACATGGATTTGACTTAACTTTTTGATTTATTTATCTAAATCAGGATGACTATGCTGAAGATGACGATCAATATGAGGAAAAACTGAAGAAAGAGACCCTTGCATTTTTCATGTTGGCCACGTAAGACCCACCTGTCTTCATTAAAGTGTTCAAAACATACTTGAAGCTCATAGTGCATCTAACATATTTGGACCTAACAATGCAGTTATGGAGATGGAGAGCCAACTGACAATGCTGCTAGATTCTACAAATGGTTCACTGAGGTTTGTAGTTTTTTGCTAGATTTCTATCTCATTTTAATTTTATTTTTATGTGCTTTACTGTTTGCATAAAACTATTCTATGTTCTGCAGGGAAAAGATGAGGGAAACGTCTGGCTTCAACAACTCACATATGGTGTTTTTGGTCTAGGTAATAGGCAATATGAACATTTTAATAAGGTACACCTGGTTTTTATCCCCTTTATTTTATACAACTGACATCATATTGGTCATCTGACGGTATTCTGTTGAAACAGATAGCTAAAGTCGTTGATGAAAAACTCAGTGAACAAGGTATTTAACTCCTCCCTATTGAATTAGTATATTGTCCCCTTTTATTTATGCTAATCCTTTCAAGTGTTCTGAGATGTATATACGAGATTTTAAATAGTTATAGACGGATTCATACCTTTTCATGGATTTCTTCTAATATTATTTTTGTGTTTGCCATAGGCGCAAAGTGCCTTGTTCCAGTTGGACTTGGTGATGATGATCAATCCATTGAGGATGATTTTACTGCTTGGTAATATAATGTTCTGTACAGTTACTATTGTCACATCAACTATATATGGGTCTCTCATGCATTATACAGAGTGAGGGAAAAAGCCATACTATTCATATTTTTATTAATAGTGCAGTTTTCTATATATTTTATATTATATTGATATACTGACTGTGTTGCTACTACAATTGGAATGAAGTTTATGATTTTACTTGAGGGGACATTAAAATTTTATGAAATTTCAAATTTGTGATTTTTCCTTTGTAGGAAGGAATCTTTATGGCCTGAGTTGGACAAATTGCTCCGAGATGAGGATGATATGAATACTGTCTCTACTCCTTATACAGCTGCAATTCCTGAATATCGATTGGTGATTCATCATCCCAATATCACATCATGCCAGGACAACAACTTAAACCTAGCAAATGGGAATGGTGTGTTTGACCTTCACCATCCTTGCAGGTGCATGGAGTTATTCATGTTGATTGATGGTTACTATCGCTTATCAAATTGGACTAGAACAGAAATGCATCTCCTTTTTTTCTTGAAGGGTTACGGTAGCTGTTCAAAGAGAGCTTCATAAACCTGAGTCTGAACGCTCTTGCATTCATCTGGAGTTCGATATATCGGGGACCGGCATAGCGTAAGTCAGGCTACATTTATCCTGATAAAGGACATCATAAGTCACTTATAATTATATTCTAATTTTATTATGGACGTTTAAATAATTTCTCATAGTATGTTTCTAATGATTATATTTTCTCTAGTGCATTAGCTGGTGGACTTTATCTGCTGAAATGACATGCATAACTTGTTTTGTTCTATAAAAATATATTTGCGCTGGGTGTTAGTTGATCATTTCATATATTGTTCTGGTTTGTCTTAAGTTTGTGCCAATACGGGTGGTGAGGTGATTTTTCTGGGTTCAAATTCTTAGCGCCTTTTATATGCTATCAGTACAAAACGAAAGGTTAATATAATGGACTTCTATATGTGAAACAATGCCTTGCATGTGTGCCTACACATGTCTACGCATGCACTTGTTTATTAGAAAGGCCGTGTTTCTTCAAAGAGAAGGAAAAAATAAAAGAAATGAAGGCAGTGTTTCTCCTGGAATTCATTGTTTAAGACTTTAAGTATTGCTTTGTGAAAATATATTTACATAATAAAGGCACGAACCTTCTAATGTGGTTAACAGGGGCGGGCACACATCATTCTTTCATAGGAAGTCTGTGTTTCTGCTAGAATTCAGTTGTCTAAGTATTGATCAGGGAAAATATATTTGCATACTTAGCATGATCGTCTAGTGGGATTGTTTTGCAGGAGCTGGCTCATAATAAGATCGTAAACTTCAGCATTAATTATGTAGCCTCTTCTCTAATAGTTTGATAGCAAATGATGTTTTATGCCGTAAGTTTCTGGCAGTTAAAGAATTAGTTGATGAACTCCTGTCTGTCCTTGCACAGATATGAAACTGGTGATCATGTGGGTGTTTATGCTGAGAACTGTGATGAAACAGTTGAAGAAGCTGGAAAGTTGTTGGGTCAGAATTTAGATTTGTTGTTTTCTCTTCACACTGATAATGAGGATGGTACCGCACTAAGAGGTTCTCTGCCACCTCCTTTTCTTGGTCCTTGCATGCTGCGTACTGCCCTAGCACGCTATGCTGATCTCTTGAACCCTCCTCGAAAGGTCTTCATGTGACCTTCAATTTCCATGATCAGCAATTTTTCTAATTTTGTTCTTTAGTAAATAAATACTGTTTAAATAGGACGGCCTTTTTCTAAGGAGAAATAAGGAAGTTGTTTTTATTCCTCATTCAGGCTGCTTTGGTTGCTTTGGCTGGTCACGCTTCTGAATCTAGTGAGGCAGAACGATTAAAGTTCCTATCATCTCCTGAGGGAAAGGTGTAAAAAAAAATTGCAAGTACTGCTACCTTTTGAGTTTCAAGCCCAATGCTTTTATTATTGGTAATTTACAAATTTTCATTTCCTAGGATGAGTATTCTAAATGTGTGATTGGAAGTCAGAGAAGTCTCCTTGAGGTAATGGCTGAGTTTCCATCAGCAAAACCACCCCTTGGTGTGTTCTTTGCTGCAATAGCCCCTCGTTTACAGCCTCGATATTATTCAATTTCATCCTCACCTAGGTAATTTATCTTATCTAACTAAATTTTCTGGTGCACACTTAAAAGATTTGACAAAGGATAATATTGCCATGTTCTGATTATCCAGGTTTGCTCCACAAAGGGTACATGTTACTTGTGCGTTGGTGTGTGGTCCAACTCCCACAGGCAGACTTCACAAAGGAGTGTGCTCTACCTGGATGAAGGTAGCAATTACAAAAGACATGCTTCTTATACGGATTATTTTCTGAGTCCCAACATCTTGGTCTTTTTCTGGCCAAAGAAGAACAGCTTGATCTTAATATGTATAACCTAAATCTCTGTCATTAATAAACAGAACGCTGTCTCCTTAGAGAAAAGCCATGACTGTAGCTGGGCTCCAATTTTTATCAGGCCATCAAATTTCAAGCTACCTGCTGATCATTCAACTCCTATTATTATGGTTGGACCTGGTACTGGTTTGGCACCTTTCAGAGGATTCTTACAGGTACGTGAATTTGCTGTGAAGCTGATATTTAGATACTGACTATTGAGCTATATCGAATGGAGAGAAGAAATTCATAGAGAAAGATGGAGTCAAATTTATAGTTATACGATAACCCATCACATCACATCACATCACATAGAAATTGTGATAATGATCAACCACATATGAAGTACTGAAATGAAAATACCAAAGCTTGATTTGATTATAATTTAAAGCCCATTTTGAAGTTAATTTGATTGAAACTGAAACCTTAATTTGTTGGAATTGGAATGACATCATTGGACTAAGTTTGTATTAAATAAATCCTAGATTCCCAAATTGTTAGTTAAGCTTTAATTCTTGAATCATAGTATAAATGGATCCTTAAAAATATTATTATTAGTAACTTTTATATTTTTCATCATTTAATCCTCTATCTTTGATTTATCCAGGAAAGGCTGGCCCTCAAAGAAGATGGTGTTCAACTTGGCCCTGCATTACTCTTCTTTGGATGTAGGAATCGCCGTATGGTAAGATATTTGCTTGGTGTGCACTTTCATTCTTTGTGGATTTTCTGATGGATGTGCAATTTTTTTAATAAATAAATCTTGGCTTGGTCTGTAGGATTTTATCTATGAAGATGAGCTCATGAATTTTGTGGAACAAGGTGCTCTGTCAGAGTTGATTGTTGCATTCTCTAGGGAGGGACCAGAAAAGGAGTATGTTCAGCACAAAATGATGGATAAGGTATGTAAGCAGCAGCTTAGCAAGAAGCAATTTGACTCTAATAAATTAAGTTTTGCTTCAATTTCTATGTGCAGTCAGAATATTTGTGGAGGCTGATGTCTCAGGGAGGCTATCTTTATGTCTGTGGTGATGCTAAGGGTATGGCTAGAGATGTTCATCGGACTCTTCATACCATTGTTCAGCAGCAGGTGCGGGTTGTCTTTCATCACCCCTCCCCTCCCCTCCCAGCACTAACACTAGAGTTTGGATATGTTTAATTCTGTTATATATATTGAATATTGTTGTAAATTAAATCGTCTTTCATGATTTTTGTGTGTGACCATGTGGACTACTGTGTTAGTGATGCCAAATCCTGTAGTATTAGAAATGAAAATTAGGGGAAACTTTGGTTGTTTCTTCTCATCTTCAATATATCTTCTGCACCAGGGTAACAAGCTATTACAAATATGCTTTCTTCTGAGTGGCCTATTTTAGCTAGTTCATCTTTGGTTGCAAAGCCATATGTACTTCATAGTCGAGGACAATTTGAAACCATGTTTGTGTTTTGAATTTCAGGAAAATGTGGATTCATCAAAAGCTGAGGCTACAGTGAAAAAAATCCAGATGGATGGACGATACCTCAGAGATGTCTGGTGATTTTTCTGATTTTACAAGTCAGGTTTGGTTGTTATCCTATTACTTTTCCCTGTGTTAAGCCCAAGGTCGGCCTAAATGCATTTTGAGTTAATCTCTTCATTTGCCAGGATACTGATGATGGAGCCTGAAATAGATTCCATGAGAACATGAAATGATTTTTTTCCTTTTTTGATGCAAATAATCTCTTGTAACGAAAGGTTAGATTTTTCTTTTGAACCTAGATTACTTTTTAGGGGTCGTGATAGGGGGGAATCTGAGAGATCTCTATAAACACATCCATGTCGCAGTGGGTTATTTCAAAGGTCTTGTAATATTAAATATGGGTACTGGTGGTGATGAATTTTTTTTTTAGCTAAGCATAGGCATCTTTCTATTGAAGGCAATTCTATTTGAGGCATTGTGGGGCACTAAATGTGAACACATCTCCCCCTAGGAATTTGAACCTTGGTTTATCACGTTGTGAGGGTTCTGCTAGACCCAACCCATTGGTTATATTGGAGATGATTATAAATTAGGGAAAATTCCGTTCAACTCCTAAAAAACAAAAAAGAAAAACCTCAAAAAAATCACAAGGGAAATTCAGAGGTCATGAAAGTCTCATTAACAACTCCATCAATTAGATTAACAACTTCATCAGTTGGATTAACAACTTTTTAAGACTTTTCTGATAACTGAATTTCTCTTGAAGCTTTTTGTGGTGGGGGTTGTAATACCTCACCAAAAACATACAAACTCACATGCCTATGAGTTTTTCTCAAATTTGCGTTTTTCTCAAATTAACTTTGAACTCGTTAGAATTTTTCGGCTAGGGGTGGTCACCAAACTGCTAGACCCAATTTTGCCCGTAGTAGTCTGGTCCCTGTCCCTTGTTAGTTTTCCTTCTTCTTCTTCTTCTTATTTTTTTTGAATATTGATTGATTTCGTAAGGCTTTTGTTAATACTATATTTTATTCAGCAAAATTAATTTTATAATTATCGCTGAATCTTCTTAATATTTCATTTTTTTAAGCTTGTTTAAAATTTTAAATTAACATTTGATATATTTGTTATGGAAAGGAGGGGGAAATACCCAATATTTAATTAAGAAAGCGTGAGGAAATTAATCTCAGGTGCGTCCTTATGAAAAAGGTCCCTCAGTCCTTACACTATTGAGAACACCAACGAAATTGCGATTAGTGGCCGGGAAAAAAAAAATGTAATTAGTGCCAACATATAAGATTATCAAAATTATAAGCATTTAGTACTATAAACTTTCGGAAGGAATCCATGTCAACCGTGCTAGGCTTTGAATTGAAGTATTTTTTTTTTTTTTTAATATTATCATCTATTATCCGAGTTATGATTCCTGATTGCTCCTTCTAATATTAATACAAAACTAAAAATGTTTTAATAACAAACTTTTCCTTCTGTTTATAACATCGGGCCAAAACCCAATCATTACTGGCTCAGCTCCTGCAGGAGTGAAATTCAAACTTTTCCATGCAAACTCTGCCCTGACGAACCTTAATTCTGCCTCTTACTCTGTTTTTTTTTTTTTTTTTTTTTAACACCCTATGTGAGGAATATAATTCTCAATTCTGCGTGTTATTTCGGTAGATCCGTTTTCTATTATTTTTTTTTATCGGCAAATGAAAATTTCTTTGACCTCATCAAAACCCGAAACCTTGCCAGCGGTAATATTGCTCCGTTGCTTCTTCATGTACTCGCTTAGCGGAATAATAATCATGAACAATGAAACTGACATAGATGCTAATTCAGGCTAAAAACGAGTTTCTTTCTTCCCTTTTTTTTTTAAAAAAAAAAACCGGAGAATTTTTATATTTATTCTATAATATCTATATATAGCCAAACAAATTAGTGTATCCAGTCTCCTTGATTCTTGCTACAGATATGTGGTACTTGGTACTCGATTTACGCTGGTTAAAATTTTTACCAGATAATCATGTGGAATTGGTAAAAAGTATGTTTTTCCCGAGGGAGATTATTTCCTTATTAATGAATAATATGATTTTTTTTTTTGGTGGTTATCCTCCGATATCTACTATTATTAACAATCAACTAGTTTAGCTGAGGGGAATGTATAAAAATTCCGCTACTTCCAAGTAATTATTCTCACAGTCAATGTTATAATAGTATACAAATATATTCTTTATTTGGATTGCATAAATCAAATTAATTTTAAATTGATATTTTATGTTTGGGGATTTTAGGAGAAAAGCACGGTGCATGGTGAGGCAAAAAAAAAAAAACAAGTCAAGAGATCAGGAAAAAGCATCTAGAAGATAAATATTTATATATTCCAATGGCAATGTATCATTTGAGCCATGTTTAATCAAAATACAATAATTTAACGCCCATCTCTTGATGTTATTTTTCAGTTATGTAAACATCATTATCTTATATATGATTTACTTATATTAGATTAAATTACTGAATATAACTACAGAATAACATTAACGGGCTAAATACTTGCTCGAAACTATGTAATGGAGAATTTTTAACAATCTTTCCTTTTTGTTTTGCACCATATATTTATTAAAATTGAAAAATATAAAAAATAATAATAAAATTAAGTTTCGATTTTACTTCCAAGTTCCAAGACGAGCATGATGACGATGAATTTTTCTATGAGAAAACAAGATGAGCACGATGAATCCACTTTTCCTGGCCGCCTCAATTTCCGTTTTACTACTATAAATATAAATCCCAGAGGAGGCGCGGGTTCCAGACGATTTGCAACATTTCAACGGTCAGCTTACCCCTCACTGCCCCTGCTTAACCTCTCTTCCGATTTTTTCTGCTAACCCAAACGAGCATCTTCAATATTCAGCGTAGGTTTTTGGTTTCTGTCTTTTCTACCTAGTCTTGAGGGTTTTTGGCTATTTTCTATACGCGAAAAGTTGGGTCAGGGAGAGCGCTCTTTGCTTGTCTCATTCTTCTTTCGGCTTCAACGAGGACTTAACAATGTTGGAAGATGATAAGAAGAACAAGAAGGTCGCTTTTAGCGAGGAAGACGCTGCTGCTCTCTTAGTGAAGTATTTATTTCCTTTTTAGTAATTTTTTTCTAAAATATTTTGCTGGCTGCTCCTGCGTGTATGTTAATATAATTTGATTTTGGTGCAATTCAGGTATGATGCGACCACGGTTCTAACTTTACTTCAGGAATTGTCAAATTCAAAGTATCCCGGGGGCAAGATTGATTGGAATGAGTTGGTAAAAAGTACAGCAACTGGGATATCAAATGCTCGAGAGTATCAGATGTTATGGCGTCATCTAGCGTATCGTGATGACTTGACTGAAAATCTGGAAGGCGAGGCTGAACCTCTGGTCTGTACGGTATTATCCTCATTTTAAATTTTTCTGTTTCTGCTACTCTGTTGGCTGTCGCTGTCTTGCTTATATTCAAGTAAAGCACTTGCAATTCAGAGTTCAAGATTTGAACTCCGTTGCCTAAAAAACTTGTGGGAGTAAATTCTGTTTATGACTTCTTGGGCATGACCTTCTTATTTTAGGATCACTGGGGTGCGAGATACGTAAAGCACACATACCTTTTTGTACTCTTATGGATATAACTGATTTATAGCCCCCTTTCCACCGTTTTAATTTATTTCCTTTTTTTGTTGTTGCTGCCATTGGATCCATACTCACTACATTAGCAATATGCTGACTATTGGTTGTCAAATGCTTTTTAAGGTTATTTGTATGTGTTTAAATGCCCTGTATTATATATCCATACTAGCAATCTTTTGCTCTTGATTATGCACTTATTTGAACATATTGGCATTTTTATAGGTTAGAAGCTCCTTTTGGCATTAGAAATTGCGTGTCTTGCCAGGTTATAAATATTTGTGAGTTGTGACACCTACTTTGTAACAATTATTCTTCTGTTTTTTCCACAATCTTGGTATTCTACTTTGTCAATGCTGGCTTATAAACTCTGAATAAAATAGTCATGAAAACATGGTTATCGTGAAAAAATGCTCCTTTATTTTGATAGGACCTAGTTGCACGTGTGATTCATGTATGTTGCCAATTGCAGATAGTGAGATAGGGTTCTTGTTGTTGTATTGATTCTTGATGTTTGTCTTTCTCCCTGCACGTCCTCTTTTTCGCCCCTCTCATTTTTCTTTGACTATGCTTGTATTCTTCCCTCATTTATGTGGAAATTTACTTGCAGGATGATGATAGTGACTTGGACTGTGAGATGGAAGCAGTACCCCCTTTAAACAATGAGGCTGCATCAGAGGCTTCAGCTTGTGTGAAGGTGGATAATAATTTTCCCAATGTCATATTTATCTATATGCCTCTGATTCTCTTGTTTGCAATTACATTTTGCTTACTTTATTGTCAGATGATTAAGCTTAGCATACAAATACATAATGTTGTTGGCACTATTTCTATATGCCCCCCTCTTTTTGACTCCCTAAATCCAATATTTAAGCATTTGCAAATTGCTTACAGTTTTTTTATTTTTTCTTATGGTAACAGTGTTGTTAAAAATTATTTC
Organism: Acacia confusa; assembly: GCA_037074495.1. Taxonomy (NCBI): domain Eukaryota; kingdom Viridiplantae; phylum Streptophyta; class Magnoliopsida; order Fabales; family Fabaceae; genus Acacia; species Acacia confusa. Next base: position 41,034,445 of record CM073506.1, read on the forward strand.
TGGCTAATATATGAATGGAACAGAACTCTCTTACTGCATATGCACTTTTAAATGACTTCTATGGCAAAGAGTTCTTGTTAAGAAATGTGCAGCAGAGTTTATGCCTAATGATTTGGGAACTATATATATATATATATATATATATATATATATATATATATATATATCTGATGATAGATATATGGCAATCCAACCTCATCTATATGTTTATATAAGAATACATTTTGATTAAAAAATCATTCTAAATTGTATTAGTTAAGTGTTTTGTAGCTTCTTTATTCAGTTGAAACAGTAGCATACTCAAACTTGGATGGTTGTGAATGTATGGTTTGGCTCATCATTTTTTCATCCTTCTTAACTATTTCTTTTCATATACTTGTTTTAAAATGCAACTTGAAATTTGAGTTTATTTTACAGACTTGTGTCTTTTTTTTTTTGGGTTAATTTGAATTTCCCCTTGAACATTTTGTACTGAAACTTATTTAGCCTGCCTCTACCCCGTTTTCTAATTTCTAACTTTATTTGTTATTATTTCATGCAATTTACTTCTTCAGCCTATGCTGGCTGCTGCGGCCTAGTTTATTATTACATATGTCAATGTGAATTTGGAGTATCCATGCCTTATATTGTGATTATCATTGATACATAATTATACTCCCTCTAGTCCTTAATGTAAGACTTATTTATCTAATTCGATTAGATCAAGGAATTAGTTATGTGAGTTAATATGACATGTTTTTTTTTTAAACACCTTAATCATCTTCCTCCATCTCTCTCTTACTTGAGGGCTAAATTAGGAAAAAAATGACAAATATAGGAAATATTTCTTACAGATAGGACTAAGATCAACTCCCTAATTAGATACTACATTAAATTAAGGAGCAGAGGAGTACTATTTTGGTTCCTGCTCATATTATGCTCTTTGAGGATGTACTGGTTCTCCACAAAAATAATCCATTTTCTGGGGTTTTGTTTGAATGTATCAGGATGAGGATGATGATGATGATGGCTGATAGTTTTTGTTCTCCAATTTTTAATCATTTTGTGTCATTTAATTGTTTGATTAGGTTATGATAGCCTCTGGTTCACTTAGTGAAAGGGGTCCGAGCAGCTCAACAATTGAGGCTCCGATGACAATACATATTCCAAATTGCCATTCATCTACAAATCCTGAAGAAAATATACAGCACTCAAACTCGATACGAGGAACAAGTGTTATTTTTCCTGTTACTGTTCAGAGACAGACACCAACTGGATCTGTGACTGAAAGTGTAGAGGCCAAGGGGACATCCGGTGGCAAATCGTCTTTGAAAAGGAGAAGAAAAGCATGGTCAGAAGAAGAGGACAAGCAACTTCGAGAGTTTGTTCAGAAATGTGGTGAGGGAAATTGGGCAAACATGTCGAAAGGAGAGGACTTCCCTATAAAAAGAAGTCCTACACAGCTGGCCCAGGTGGGTTTTATTCTTCTAAATGCTTGTGAATTATATGGCCATTCTCTATTTTAGCATCCTAAAATAAAATCTGGTCACTAAGTACATCATGTTTGCCAATGACACTATGGATAATAGTTACAAGTATATGCTTATGGTTCTTTTGTCCATTAGGATGGTAATGGATATTGTAAGAAAGAAAAGAGAAGAGACTAGGTAAAGTTCTTCAAAATCATGTTCTCCTTCATCTTTAAAATTGTAACACTTTTCTATTTTCCCTGCTCTTATATTCCAGTGTTTTTTTTTTTTTTTTGGTTTAGCCCATATGGAATTCTCTTTCTGGTCAAGCTCTTGAGATTATTATTTTAGGCTTACTAAGAAAGTTATTATTGCTTCTAGACCTTTTGTCAGGGGCATATGAATTGTTTCTGATCTTTGTCTCATGGGACTCTTTAATTGAAAGCAATACTGTGAAGATTTTTTTGTAGTGCTGAAGAATGACTCTTGTAGTTTTCCTTATTGCTCTTTTCTGTAGATGTTTAGCCTGTGATTAGGATGTTTATTTAGGTCTTTTGTCCAGTTAGAGCACGTTGGTTTCTGATATTCATGACTGCTCAATTTCTTAAAGGCAAAAAAGTTTGTGCTCTTTTTTGGCAAGAAAATTAGATTTAGTTGTGCCTTTGAATCGCAAGTGTCTTTTGAACCTCCTTCCATTGCCAAAACATTTTTTTTTTCATTCAAACATTTTACAGTTCTTTTTTGTCTCCAGTGTATCTTTGTCGGAGACCTCATAGGGATGATATTGATGACATTTAGTAGTAACGTTGTGCTTTTGTTCCTGGTCTTGCCTCGGTAGGCATTCAAGCAAAAACAGTTTACTCCCAATTCTTTTCTTTTCCCATCCTACTCCTTCATGAATTACTTCTTTTGTTCTTTGTCCTCCAAACCTCCCAAATGGATATTTGTAAATTCTGAATGAAGATGATCTTCATCACATGCTTTATTGAGTTTATGTGTTTGAGGTGGGGGAGGGAGGTATGGGCATTGGATCATGAATAGGTGAAATCAGTTGATTTAACATATAGGAAGTTTCAAGCAAACAAATTTCCAGTGTGTATGTTTAATGTATAAAATGGCGGCCCAATCTACCAGGCTCCCACCACGTGAGGTCTTGAGAGGGATAGATGTATGCAGCATTACCCTTGCAGGCCAAGTGGCTGTTTATAGGATTTAAACCCATGACCTCCAAGTCACGTGTAGCAACCTTACTGTTGCTCCAAAGTTCACCCTCTACATGTTTAATGCATAATATGTGAAATTCTATTGAAAGGGTAAAATAGGAAGACCCAAAAAGTGAGAACATTTATGAAGATTATAGAAGTTGTTTGCAAGAAGAATAAATGAAAAGCATGTTTCGTATTTGAATTTTTCCTTCAATATGTAGATTTTTAATTTTTTGGATTCTCAATTTGCTACTTTGTCGTGATACTGTACTCTGTCTTCAACTTTGCTTTTTCGAATGAATCCATGCTGAACTACTGTGATACACTAGTTAATAATTATTGATTCTGTTTTTATGTTTTTCTTCTCACTCCAATCCCTTAAGACGAAGCCTTTTTGTAAGCGGCTGTCTCCTTGTAGGGAGAGCACATTATTTTTTTTGTTTTTTCCTGTGATCAAGATTTTGGAGGTTCATATAACTTATGGATCGTATGTTAAGTATGGTGTGATGTTTTGAGTTGCCATAAAACTAACATTTGAAATTACTGAATGCTGTTATTGTTAGTGTGGATAAGTCTTGGGGTTAGTAATGCCATCACGTCGGCTATTATTTTGATAATGCTTTGATAATTTGCAGCTTAGAAAGCAAATGATAACGAATGATAAAATCCAAGCTGATCTGGAATATTTTACATTTCAATTATACAAATTCAATTCAAATATGCATGTTTAATTCATAATTTATAATTTTTTAATATCTATTAATTAATGGGTATTTAAGCAGAATATAAAAGATTTGGACAGAAGGAAGGAAAAACATTGTGGTCATGTGCGGCTTTTGCTGTGATTTGGAAAGGAATGCTCGTATCTTCAGAGTTGTCTCTGTCTTTAGATTCCTTGGATAGAATTTTTGCAGCCGCTCTTTGGTGTTTAGTTCTCAACATTTTAAGGAGCAATTTTATTATGTATAGAGGATTGGGCAGCTTTGCTGCATGACGAAATTTTTATTATTTCTTGTTTGATTTTAGTATTTTATTTTATGAGATCTCATCCTCATGTATATTTTTTCCATTTTAGTTTGTATAATTTTTTATGAGGAATAATTTTCAGTGAGAACATGAAAATTATCATAGTTGGCAACTAAAAGAATAAATTCTCCCTGATAAATTATTTATTACAAAACTTTCTGTAATTTTTGTTGTGAATTTGGTAGTAGTTAATGGATTATAACAATGCTTTGTCTGGAATTTAATATGGATTTTATGTCCGAGTAGTATGCCTTTCTGTTTTTTATATGAATAAATAATAAACATGTATTGTTCTATATATTTGACGACTTACATTCACCCTTTGCCTAATTTTAGCTTCTTGCTCCGCATAGGACCTTTTCTTCAAGGCTTTTCCCAAATTGAGCTCGTCACTTTTTGCCACCTAGGTCCATGTAACTCTAGCTAATATGGTTTTGTGTGATGAGTTTAAGTGAACAGAATATAAATGTTTGTTTAGTTTTGAGAGGTTAATGATTGCTGCTATTTTTCCTGCTATAACAATGGGGTTAGACAGCTGCTTTTGGCCATAAAACTAGACTGTAATTGTTGTGGTGTTGTAATCTTGTCTCCGTTGATATTTGCTTTTTACTCTTCAAATTGACATGGAATATCCAAATAATTGCAGAGGTGGAGCATTTTACGAAAGAAGGACGGCACTACCAATTCGGGAGCAAACTTGACCAGCTCGCAGTTTACTGCTGTACAGCTAGCAACTCGTCACTCGTTATCTTTAGCCCTTGACATGCCGTTAAAAAAATTAACTGCTCCTGGAACGACAGACACGGGTGATTTTCTTTTCTAGAATTCAACCTTATACCTACTATCAGTATCATGCGCTTCATCAGTAAGCTTGCGTATACCACTTAATAAGTCACTGACCTATCATTCTTGTTATCCTGTTCTTTCTAGTGGACTTATAAACTGTGTTTGGTTCATGATGTGTGCCTTTTTGATGTTAATGACTAGGTGACATGTTAATTTGGTCTTGAACTTTAATAATTTTTTCAGAAGATCATGAACCAGACCAAGTTTGTCAGAAGATTTCCATTGTCAAGTTTGAGGTTTTTGTTCAAGTTTATTCATCAAAAAAAGGAAACCTTAATCTAAATGTTAGATTGTAGCGTGGTTAAGAACTCCAATAATTTATTCAGGACAGTGAACTAATAAGAGTGGTATATCAGCATTATTCACTTGTCACCACTTTTTCCCCTGGTTTATTTTGAAAGTAAAAACCTACTGTTGAATGTAGAATGATGTTAGAGAGAGGATGACGAGATATCCCATTAAACAACTGAAAAACTGAAATGGAACCAAGAAAGTTAAACATTCTCTGGACAAGCCAAGAACTTTCTCGTCTTATGTAAGAAAGCTGCCTATGATCTTGTCTTATGTATGAAGACATTCTGTAGACAAACTAAGAACAAAAGATCATGCACCACAAAATACCATTTATGATTTTTCACTGAACAATGTCACCTGGTTTTGCTGCTTTTCGTACTAGATGTGTAAAGCTTTCAAATTTCATCAAACAATGTCACCTGATTTTCTAATTTTTTTCCCCTTCCTCTTTGAGATGCCTGTCTAATTGCTGTAGATTTCTTTTGTTTTGAGTATGATTGGTTTTACTTATTTTTTATAGAGAAGATATTGTAATTATGAAATTATTGATAAGGGCTACCTCAATTTGAACTGGTGACAGCTAGGGCGTCAGTAAACGGATCAATTAAGAACCCTGTGCAACCTATCAACACTGCTGAAGTATCAACAGTTCAGAGCAGCTCTGTGCCACCTCAGCTACCATCTCAACAAGCTGTGTTGGGTTCTTCTGCTTCCCCGGCAAATTCTTTAGTCCCTGAAAGAACAATGCTGAAGTCTAATACAAGTGCTGATGCTGCTGTAAGAGCTACTGCTGTTGCAGTTGGTGCACGTATTGTCTCTTCGACTAATATTATGTCGGTGCAAAAGTCTGCTCAGGACAGAAGCGCTGGAAAAATTATGCCCTTAGCCAATTCCTCTACGAAGCGGTCTGCATCTGCTGTTTCTGTCATCAACCCCAAAGCTCTTATAAATACATCCGTTTCTCCTAAAGCTGTTGCCACTGCACCTCCTCCCTGCACTACTACTGTTAAATCTATCTCCCCATCAGCTGATAAAACTTCTAATGCTCATACTCTTCGCTCAGTGGTCAAAAATATTCCATTGGAGCAAGTTAATCCTAACCAAGAATCAAAAGTCTCTGATTCTAGTGTTGAACCAAAAGAGAGGGACCAAGTTGGTGAGGCACTTGTTGCAGAAAATATTCCTAATGAGGAAGTTTTAGAAGTTAAACTAGTCTCACAAAATCCAGGAGAATAAAATTTCATGAGCTGACTGCTGAGAAACGTCACTGATTGTTAATAGCAGTCTTGGCCTGGGCATGGATTTGCTCGTTGATGGCAGTGAATTTCGTGCTCTGCGGCATGTCTATGTTTTGAAGATCAAGGCTTGCAAGATAAACTGGAATATTGAGCCAAGCTGTGATGCAGAATGAATGCAACAACAAAAAAAATCTGGAGTTGCAGAGCTATGAAAATTTGGCGGAGGTTTTGTTACTAGCATGTGCAAATAGTAGTTTTTTGTTGGAAGCAAATTGTAATTATTGTTTTGCACCAATTGTTTGGGAGCTTTTATGGAGGTTGTCGAACACACATCTGTTGTATACTTTTAAGTACTGTTGGTCGCTGTTATATTCTAACATTCCCTTCGAAGAGATCAATCACTCTGTTGAATTAATAGTTTCATTCAGAGATGGAGTTAATAGCCGTTGTGTTGTGACTCTGCATTACGACCAAGTTTAAGCTCTAGTCTTGTGGAAAAAGCATATGATTTGGACAAAATTCAACGACTTTAGAGCTTGCTATTTAGACATTTACATTATACTAGAAAAGGGGAATCAATTTACAAAAGGGATATCTCTTCCAGAATGTTATAGGCACAGCATTATTTTGGATTTAGAAACAGTCATTCGTACGAGAAAAAAGGCACAATTCATTCGAAGTAGAAAAGTTATTTTAAGTGACCAAAAAAGATTAATATGCGCCCGCGTTTTCCCGAGGAAATGTTTTGACTTGAAGTAGATGGTTTTAATGTAATATAAATTAAAGAAAAATATAAGGGTGTATCATTCATGACACATAAAATCTACTCTCTGGCATCTTAAATATTATATATAATTGATTTTTTTTTTGGAGAGATTAAGAAAACTAAATAAATTATTTAATTATATTATATATTGTGTATATTTAGATTATATATCAATTTATTGGTCAAACTAATTAATTTAGAAAAAAAAATATAAATATTCTTAAATAATTTAATTAATTTTTTCAATCACTCCAAAAAAGTGTAACATATTTTTTTTTTAGTCTGTACACACAAACTATAACTATCTTCAAGTAATAAAATATTTGATATGCGCGCGCATTCTTCCGAGGAAAAGTTATGGTTTGAAGTTGATGGTTTTAGTAACTTCGACGTTCTTTTGTTGATCACAATCAGACTGGAAGACGAAAATCAACCCCGTGCAGGGCACTCGAGGAGAAGGAGATGTATGTGTTGGTTTAAATTGGGGCATTCTTTTTAGTTGCTTCAAGATTCCTAAAATCTGGATTCACACACGCGAAAAGCGACTGCTTCTGCTTCTTTAACTTAGCTCCGAACAAAAATGACCTTAATGGTATTCGATTACGACTTGACGATGAATGCTTGATCCGGGGTTGAGTGCCAACTTCAAATGTTTGATCCAGATCTTCTAGCGTCTTATCGACTTCAACTTTCAGCCTCTTCACAAGACTCAGACCTGCTTGCAGTTCACTAGCAATCTTATTGTTCTCCTGTTTCATATGAAGAACCTCACCTTGAAACTTAGCTGCCTGATATCTACTCAACTCTGAATCTGTAATGGCGACTTTTGATATTTCGTCTTGAATGTTGCACAACGATGAATATCTACCATGCAGTTCTTCCTGCAATATTGAGTTATTTTCAAGCCAAAGTGATAATTCAGCTCTGATCTCTCTCATGTGCCTGAAAATTGGCCGGATTTCTGATTGTAAGGATGGCTGTTTAGAATTTGAATTCCCGTTGTTGTAATCCTTGGCTTTCGGTAGCTCTGCCTGTAGGTCCTGTATGGAGTTCTGGAACTTCTGAATCTGATGAAGAGATGTGCTAAACCTCAACCAAAACTCTAGATTCTCCTCAAGTAGATCGTCGATGTCTGCGAGGAATTTCTTTTCCAGATTTGAAAGAGGATAGCGCTTAGAAACCTGATATGCCCGGAACCTCTCTGTGTCATCAATTTTGAAAGAGTATTTTATGTTTTCAGACGATTTCAGAATATCACGTCTGCTTTCAACGAGATCAGTAAAAGATGTTCTTCCTGGATTTGCATCCAAATTTAATGATGAAATTTCAGAGTCGCTAGGAAGAAGTCCCACTAGTGGTGTATATTTATATTCCGTGGCAGCTGTATATGGACTTTCATATGGATGTGTTTCTGGACAGGCTAGCTTCTGTTGCAATAGGTTAATCTCGTTATCCTTATTGGCTAGAGCACTCCTCAATTCCCTTACCTGAAGTGCCAACTCAAAAATCCCGAGTCGGTTTTTCTTCTCCACATCATTAAGCTTCATCCTTACATCTTTGTAGTTCCTTAAAGTTGATGTGTACTCCTCCAACAGAATCTTCTCTCTATCATCCAACCCACTGATAAACATCTGTCTCCAGTTTGGTCCATCTTTATCACCCCCATGAAAATCCTGCGATTCTATGTCTTGGTTACTTACTGTCTCAGATAAATCATCATTCTCCAGATGTCCCAGTTTGTCGATCTTTTCAGAAATAAAATTCAGATTTTCGCTCAATCTGGACTCGTTATCTTCCTTTTTGACATCCTCACTTGGATTTGCAGCTTCCTCTTCATTCTCCTCATTTGTTTTTTTGACATCAGCAGATTTCATCTTCTCATCTAACTTGACATCAAGCAATCGTTCAGAAAGATGTTCAAGATTAAAACTAGCTTCGGTGAAGTGTGTTTGTAGGCTATTGTCCTGGTTTTTAACATTTTGGTTGAGAATTTTTACTTTCCTCAGCTCCTCCTCCAATTCTTTCAGCTTCTTGTTCATTTGGTCTGAACCTTCTTTCAGTATTTCATTGTCGTCTTCCAAGCTCTTTATATTTGTCTGTAGATCATCTGTTTCTGATCTCAATCTATCTACCAAGCCAGTCTGAGAGGAAACTGCAGTTTCCAGGGAGACAACTGTATCCACAAGTTCATCAATTCTCTCTGCCATTTCTGCCACAGAGAGCGACCTACTGGAATCTTCCGCAAGTTGTTCCTTAATCTTCTCTCTCAGTTGATCCACATCTTGTGCCTCTTCTAAGCTAGATTTCTCTTCTTTGTTCATCTGTTCTTCTCCTTCTGTCTCAGATTTGTCTCCAACATGTGGTTCTGGGTCCATGTGACTCATATGCCTGTGAATAAATTGATCTCTGAGTGCTTCAAACTTCTCATGAGCTTGCCTAACCCTCTCATATTCTACTTTAGCTTCTTCAGACGACTTTACTTGTATCTCTTGTAACTTCGCCAAGGTCTCCTGGCACGATCTCAGAGCAGTGGCTGCCATTAAAGTTCTTGCATCATTATCTTCAATGACTCTGCCAACCCCATACACATCCTGCAAGCTACAAACTCTTTTCTGCGTTGCCTCAATCTGATCTTCAATCTCCCAGTGCTTTTCATATGACCGTTCATACAAGCTCCTCACAAACTCTTTCTCAGTTTGCAGTGCCAGAATTTCCTTCTGAAGTTTATCAATTTCAGAAATTGCTGTATCCTTGCTCAGCCCTGAAATTGGAGTAGTAGTAACAGGTTTTGCAGAGCTGGAACTCCTCCTCTGTGGTCTCTTCCGTGAGATTAACATAGATTGGCTTTTAAATTCTCTCTTGGGAAACTTGGGAGCTTTAGGAATGCTTGATGTAGGTGTTGCTGGACTTTCATTGTCATGAACTGAAGGTGTAATTCCTCGACCTTCATCTTCATCTTCATCTTCATCTTCGTCCAAGGGATACTGAGCTCGTTCGGGGAAGCAAGATGCAATAGTGCGGTTGGCACTTTGGAATTCTCTTGATAGATGATCATACTTCTCGGCTAATGATTTATACGCCCGGAAGGACTCTTCGACAAAGCTTATGAGCTCTGGTCTCTTCCTGTAATACATTTCTGCCCTCTTGGCAAATGAGTCGCCTTCATCATCAAGGATTTTGAGGGCCTCCACCACCTTCTCCTCCATTTCTGTTAATTGTATTTGCAGCATTATTGACAGCAAAATTTTTATTTAGAACTGCACCAAAATAAATGATAAAACCGCACAACTCTATCTGTTTCATCATTGTTCGCTAATAAAATGATGCTAATCAGATCATGGTAACTTGTTAAGGTTTTACTAGATCAGATTTTGTCTGTTTTGAACCACTAGGGATCATCAATTTTCACCACATTATATATTTTACTCATTCAAAACACAATGGATGGCTAATTCTGATTGACAATGAATGTGAAAATAAATGCATGCTCTTTACATGTACGTTGATTTGCATCAGAAAGCTATTTGAAAAAAATCTCCATAATTTCCATTAATCAGGGAAATCAAGAAGATATGAATCAGAACGTATATCATGCTCAGATTGCGAGAAGGTGCTCTAAGGCGTACCTTGGAGACTATATTCCAGCCATTTTGACTGCTTTGTCCTGATGTGGCTTGCCCACCACCATGAACAAGCATTGGTCGCTGCCCTATGCAACATCTTATATCTTAATCTCTCTAAATTATGAGAATCAAACACATGCAACCCATTTGACGCGAAAGACGAATAAGATCAACCGTGGTTATATAGATAAGCAAATTATGGCACAGAAAAAAATGGTTGAGATAAGTGAAACGTTACGATGATTTTCTGGATAATGGTGGCTAAAGAAAAACTGAAGAAAAGAGAAACGATGTGGTAACTGAGAACGTATTAATTCTTATGAGGCAGGGATGGAGAGGAGGATATATCGCTACAACCACTGGTACAGATGTGAGGTGTTGGAGCCTTTTTGAAGAGCTCAACTTTTGGTTTCCGGAGAAAGGAGGACGTGCCACATATATTGAATTATTGGTTAGTATCTTATTATTCTTAACCTTCTCTTCTTTTGTTTGTTTTTTCCAAACAAGTTTGTTAATTCATGCAATTCGTTTGATTTTAGAAGTGTTATTTGTGCAATTTAAATGCTTGATAGAATATCATTTTGGCCAAGCGGGGAGGACGTTACCATTTTGACCGGAAGTCAATAATAATTCTATATTTTATATCTTCAAGAAAACGGAAAATCACTTTTCTTAGTTAATATAAATTGGTTAATCTTCTCACCTAAAATAAGATTAAAAAAAAAAAGATATCTTCTCATTAAAAAATTGTGTTCACGTTACTTGCTAAAGTAGGGGAAACCAAATTAGTTTTCGTTGTTGTTGTTTTTTCATTTGGTTAATTTATTTTATTACTTCCCTAATATTATGAAATTATTTTTAATAGCAGTATGTAAAATGGTTAAAATATTTAAATAAATGTAAAGTAAAAACAAATTAAAAAATTCAGAATGTATTGCTTGGGTATTTGTGAAGTTGTCCACGAGATCATATATGTGTGCAGATCATGCTCTCATTATTAGAGATTATTGAATCATATTTCGTCGAAACATGTTAAGCCTAATAGTTGATTAGTGTTTTTGTAATAGCTAATAGTGTCGCTAGCTGTATCCCTGCCACATGTATGGACAGGATTGTATTGTAACAATATTCTGTTAGACGTATTCTATTATAAAATGCACAGTGGTCAGAGGTGCAATTCACCTTTTGGACAATTCATTCCACTATCTTTTGTCCTTATCTCTTTCTTGGTACCAGAGCCATTTTTCCTCTTTGCTGCTACAATGTCCTCGTCTTCTTCTGCTAATTCGGCTTCTGTGTTGTCCAGCTCCAACTCTCAGAAATCCTATGCTCTTTTTCAATCTTCAAGCCAAACATCATCGATCAAGTTGGATCACATGAATTATCTTGTCTGGCATTCAGTCGTATTACCCTTAATCGAAGGAAATCGTCTTCAAGCTCATCTCGATCCAACCTCCCTTGTTCCTCCAATCACAACACTAAGAGCAGGCACTCAGGAAACCATTCCCAATCCTGAGTTTGAAGAATGGTATTTGGTGGATCGAATGCTCATGGGCTGGCTCAAGAATACAATGACTCAAGATGTTGGCACTCAACTTTTACTCTGTCGCATTGCCATGGAATTGTGGACCGAAGCAAGAGCTCTAACTTCGGCTGTTTCTAAATCCAGAATTATGGTTTACAAATCTGAACTCCACAATACAAGGAAGCAAGGTCTATCTATGACTGACTATCTTAATCAAATGAAGCGCACGGCTGATCATCTTGCCCTAGCTGGAGCTCCGATATCCATGGATGAACTCATTCTACACACCCTCAATGGATTGGACGGAGACTACAACCCCATTGTTGTAAAGCTCATAGATTAGATCGAACTTACATGGGTCGAAGCTCAATCTTTCTTGCTTGCTTTTGAGACGCGCCTGGACCAGCTGAATCAGCTTTCGTCTCTCTCTATTCATCCTTCAGCGAATTTTGCAGCCAAAAACTTTGAATCTGTTCGGTTTTCCGATCGATCTGCTGGTCGTGCTCCATGGCGTGGAGGACGTGGTGGTTGGAATCAGCGTTCATAAGGTCGCTACTCTGGAAGCTCCAACTCCTCGGGCCGTCCGTTCTGTGATTTGTGCGAACGCCCAGGTCATCGTGCTTCCAATTGCTTTAAGCGTTTTGACAGATCTTTTAAGCCTCCATCTCATGCTCTTCCAGAGGCTTATTATGTTGACTCATCACCAATCTCTAAATCCGAATGGTTTATGGACAGTGGCACCACACATCATGTAGCCACAGATCCTTCTCATCTTGAATCGGTAAATACAGTGGGTAAGGCAAACTCTCATTTATTTACCTACACTGGTGCTACAACTAAAATTCATGGTGTTGGATCTACATCTATATCATATTCTGACTCTAAAATTCATCTTAAGGATGTTTTGGTTGCTCCTTCTGTTGCTAAAAATTTACTTAGTGTAAACAAGCTTGTTTCAGACAACAATGTTGCAGTTATATTCACTAATCAAGGTTGTGTTGTGAAATAGGACATCCACTGATGAAAGAAATTCCAAAGCAAGGGTTGTATCCGATGAGTAATGAAGTTTTAAAGCCTGAAGTAAATGCTGTAGTAGGCTCTATGACATCAGAGGAGTTTTTGGCTTGGCACTACAAACTTAGTCATCCAAGTAATAAAGTCTTACGACAAGTTTTAAACAATTGTAATGTCAAAGTTCAAATTAATGAAACTTTTGTTTGTGAAGCTTGCCAATATGGTAAATCAAAGAAATTGCCTTTTTCTCCATCATTGTCTCATGCATCATCACCTTTTAAGCTTGTTCATACTGATTTATGGGACCCTCTCCAGTACAATCAATTCAAGGATACCGATATTATATTCATTTTGTTGATGATTTTAGTAGATACACTTGGCTTTATCCTCTCAAGAATAAAGGAGACGCAGTTACAATTTTTAAACATTTTCAAAATATGGTTGAGACCCAATTTCACACTAAGATCAAATCTATTCAGTGTGACAATGGTACAGAATATAAACCTCTTATTCCTATTACTGAGAATTCTGGGATAATCATGAGATTTACATGTCTTTATACCTCTTCTCAAAATGGTAGAGCAGAGAGGAAACATAGACATATAGTTGAGATGGGACTTACTCTTTTAGCTCAAGCTAAAGTTCCTCAAATTAATTGGGTTGAAGCTTTTCAAATGGCAGTATATTTGATCAATTGTCTTCCTACTCCTACCTTACAAGGACAAACTCCTTTGCAATGGTTACATAATATTGAACCTGATTATAAGTCTTTGAAGCTTTTTGGATGTGCTTGTTATCCTTGTTTGAAGCCTTATAATTCTCACAAGCTGGAATATCACAGTCAAAAATGTATTTATCTTGGTCCAACCTCAAATAAAAAAGGGTCTAAATGCCTAAGCCCAACCGGAAGAATTTATATCTCTCGACATGTGATATTTGACACTCTTATTTTTCCTTTTCATACAAGAATTATTTCTGGCCAGAAATCTTTTGATGAGGACGCTGCTGCTTCTTTTCCCATAATTATTGGTGATCAATCCACCAAGAGAGACTCCTTTTTTCAGCTTACATCTGAGGCCCAACACCAACCCATCACCACCATCTTTAAGCCCACTAATTCACTAGACCAACCTACTTTATTATCTCCTCAATACGCAGATTAGGTCCAACCCAACCAATCCACCCTTTTCAATTCCAATTCCAACTTTATACCCAACTCGGTAATCCCTTCTGTACTCAACCCCTCCCCAAATCATTTTTTCAACCTTGCCACATTCAGATCTGACTCTTCCTCGCCCTACCCGACGTCCTCTTCCTCTCCTAGCTCCTCGTCTTTAAGCCCTGATTCTTCTCTTCCTCCTCATCCTCATTCTCAAATATCCTCTTCTTCCAATCTTCACCCTATGACCACAAGATCTAAGTCCGGCATTTTTAAACCTCGGCACCCCTTCGTTGGTTTGTGCGATTTTGAATCTCCTCAACATCTCTCTCTTGCTGCTGAACCTCAATCGATTACAGAAGCTTTGGCGTCCTCTCACTGGTTGCATGCTATGCAACATGAGTATGAAGCACTTTGTCGCAATCATACCTGGGTTCTTGTGCCCTATACTGGCTAGAAGCTCGTTGATTGCAAATGGGTTTTCAAAACCAAGTTCAAAGCCGAAGGTTCAATTCTGAAACATAAAGCCCGTTTGGTTGCTAAAGGTTTTCAACAATCTGCTGGAATTGATTATGGTGAGACCTTTAGTCCAGTGGTAAAACCTACAACCATTCGTCTTATACTTGCTCTGGCTGTTACATTTAGATGGGAAGTAAGGCAATTAGATGTTAACAATGCCTTTCTCAATGGTTTCTTAAATGAAGAAGTTTTCATGAATCAACCACCCGGCTTCTCAGACTCCAAAAGGCCAGACTATGTTTGCAGACTCACCAAGGCCATCTATGGTCTCAAACAAGCACCTCGGGCTTGGTTTGAACGTCTCAGACACACGTTACTCCAATGGGGTTTCCACAACATCTGCAGTGACGTCTCTTTGTTTTTACTCAGAACCAAGACACATATGGTATTTATCCTCATCTATGTCGATGATATTCTCATCACTGGAAATAATTCACGATTCGTTGAACGTTTTATTGCCAAATTGAATAATGTCTTCTCTCTAAAGGATTTAGGTCCTCTTTATTATTTTCTGGGACTTGAGATTCATAGAGATAATTCTGGTTTCTATGTTAATCAGGCTAAGTACACCCTGGATTTGTTAAAACGGTTTAATATGCTTGATTGTGCCCCTGTAACAACACCAATGGTTACTGGGCGCTATTTCTCTGCTGATGGGAAATTTTTGTCTGATCCTACATTATATAGGAGAGCAATTGGCTCTCTACAATATCTGACAACTTCTAGACCTGACATAGCCTATGTAGTTAATAAGCTCAGTCAATTTCTTGCACAACCTACTGAAGTTCATTTTCAAGGGGTTAAGAGGATACTCCGGTATTTAAAGGGGACGTTTCATTATGGCTTGCACATCAAACCATTAAAGTCTTTACAGTTCATAGCCTTTATAGATGCCGATTGGGCTACCGATGTTGATGATAGAAAGTCCATGGGTGGTTATTGTGTATACCTGGGTGGAACTCTTGTTTCTTGGTGTTCCAAGAAACAAAAAGTAGTGTCAAGGTCAAGTTCTGAATCAGAATACCGATCCTTATCTGATAGGGCAGCAGAAATGCAATGGCTAACTTCCTTGATGACTGAAATTGGTCTTTTCATTCGATGTCCTTCAATAATTTGGTGTGATAACTTGAGTGCTCAAGCACTTGCTTCCAATCCCGTTCATCATGCCCGAAGCAAGCACATTGAAATCGATGTTCATTTCATTAGAGATCAAGTTTTATCTGGATCCATAAAAGTTCAATATGTTCCTTCGTCACATCAAACAGCCGATTGTTTTACTAAAGCTCTGTCACATACACAGTTTTCTTATTTTCGAAACAAACTCGGAGTGTTTCCTACACCCTCTCGTTTGAGGGGGAATGTTAAGCCTAATAGTTGATTAGTGTGTTTGTAATAGCTAATAGTGTCGTACATATGCTAGCTGTATCCCTGCCACATGTATGGACAGGATTGTATTGTAACAATATTCTGTTAGACGTATTCTATTATAAAATGCACAGTGGTCAGAGGTGCAATTCACCTTTTGAACAATTCATTCCACTATCTTTTGTCCTTATCTCTTTCTAAACAAATGAAAAATGTACAAAAAATTTGATGGACCTACCACTACTTTGTAATCCGATTCAGTACTGTTTGTGCATGCATGCTCATATGTTGGTGTCCTTTTCATGCATATGCTTTCATGTATCTTCACTGTTCTCGTATATGTGCTGGTTCTGCTGGTTGATATTGAAGTTAAAAATACACTTCTATTCAACAGGAATATATATATATATATATATATATTTTGCACAAGTATTCAACAGGTATATGAAATAGATTGAAGTTATACATATACATATATATTTGGAAGAAATAGTTAAATACAACCATGTCACACACAGATTCTATTTCATTTACACGCATTGATTTTGGGGTTAGGCACACAACCAATCCCCACATATTTACATAAAAATAGTTAAAAGCTTCGAGATTACACACAAACAGGGACTCGCTTTTTTCTCTTATTCTTCTCCAATATCCCGATTCTTTTCCTGTGGCAGAGGTATGATCTCTTAAGCCACACCAATGAGTTTTTTGAAGGCAGCAGGAATTAGTATGGAAGCTTCACACATCATTTTCTGATATCACAGAAATATTCTATTGCTTCACCAATACTTATGAATGGTACTCTCATCCCACATCAAATTAAATTAATCTTTTTTAGATTTTCAATTTTGCAGTATATGCAACATTTCCTTAGTAAAGACCACGAGAGTTAAGACTTGCTCAACGTAACGAAGCAATACTTGCTGATGCAGATTTGCAGAACCAGAGTCAGAAGTGCTTGTTCACCAACTATTTCCAAGAGAAGAGCCAGTGGTCGGTGGATTTTACGCTCTCTGCACAGAAAACAGTTAAGCATGACATTACTTCTATTACCTAATGAATCAAAAAAACAAAACAAGTCTTAAAAGATCAAATAATCGCCAATAAGCAATTCTGTGTAATAAAACTAGTGCAAGGCTCATAATAATACAAGATGACCAATAAGCACCACACACAAGTCCTACCATCCCCCAAAGCAGAAAACTGACTGAGAGGTCATATAAAATGGAAGCTTTAATATGTATATATCCCCTTAGTAACAAAGTAATCAAAGCTTCAAAAACTATACAAGACCGCATTAGGAAGACTACTAGAGCCGAAGGTCGTCGATCTCTTACTTGAACTGACCAAGATAAATATTGCTGCAGTTATGTAACGAATTTGATCAGAACTATTTTCTCTTTTGCGCTTTGATTTGGTGATTTGAAATACTAGTTCATAAAAGAGACAAAATCAAAGACCAAAGATCAGCAACTGAGCACTCTCAGTATCATATGCTGAATACAATAATATGCATTCAAAGTCATAGACACAAGGGAAAACAGAGGATTTAGCATAAGGGTAATCTGGAAGATATTGAAGGGGGTGCTCTTACCGGCAGAATAACTATCTAGAAAGTTCCTAATATTGCTCAGTGTTTTGCTATTTGTATCATTCACCGTGCCCCCATATCCTCGTCCATAACATGGAACCAGCACAGCAAAATTGTTGTCTGTTTCATCCATACTTGGGAACCCAGGTCCATGAGGCTCCAACCACCCAATTGACCAATCAAAATCCTCAGATTCTGAACCACAAACACTCTCCATCAGATGGCACAAGAACAACATCGTATTCCCTGTCTGTTTTTCGTTCTTCCCAACTATTATGCCGTTTGAGTTTCATACTCCCTGACGAGGAACTCATATTCTCAACCAAAGTAAACTCTAGAGTTTCAGATTCCCACATACTAGAATCTGTTTTGGAATTAACAGAAGCCCCTTTTGAGATTTTTGGCTCTCGGTGACGCTTTCTGCTCCAAAACCTCCGTGGGAGATTTGTAAAAGTCACAGCCATTTTTTGAACCGGAGTCTTTTGAAGCCAATGGGGTGTAGGCTCCTCTCTCATCATTATGTAGATAGGGGGAGCCTATAATTGAGAAGAGTTCTGTAAATGAGCACATACCAAAACAGAAGTGTTCAAACATCTAATTGACGTAAAAACTATTTTGACAGCTAACATATACAGAATCTCACATTTTAATTGAGCGTCTTAACTCTTAAGAGAGGAAATATGCATTCAAATAAGTCGGCCCTTTTTTGTCATTTAGCTTAAAGGTAGAAATATCTCCCTATGTCCTCGACAGATAAACCCAGAAAATGTTGAAATTTTCGCCTTAAGATTTTTTTAAGCAACGAAAACTGATTTACAAAATTCAAATCCGAAAATGGTCAATTCCAACTCTGAACTCTCCGTAAACACCTACTAGAGAATATAAGGATACATTGAATTGATTCGTTCTATATTCATTGAACATAGTCACTCAGGAAAGAAGAAAAAATTCGTTCTATGTATCTGTGCATGCGATCAATGCAACGACAAGTTCAGGGTGGGAAAACCAGTTGAACCGAAAACGAATTTGAAATTGGCTCGTGTTGTAGTTTGGTCCAACTTTACCTATGAAGCACCCATACTCATAAAAAAAAAAAAAAAATTCCACCGTATCGAACACGTAGATAAGAATCTAGCATAAGAATCAAGCTAATATTATTTAAAGTAACATATGGACAACCTGTATCAAGAAGTAACATATCAACATCCTATATCGGGAACATATCAGAAACAATGCGGTGTCATAATCGGTGAGACTTTAATGTTTTGATTATTCGATTAAGAGATAAGAAAAAGTAAAGAGGGATAAATAGCATTATTTGGTGAAAGAGGACTGAGGAATAAGTAACATTGTATTAAAAACTTAAGGGTTAATACAATAGTCCTTGTCGTTTATTTACACTCGAATTTTGTCTTGGTCAAAATAGTTTGAAATGGTAGTTTTTTTGTCCCTTATGTTTATTCTGTTTAAAACGTTGGTACGATACATTTAAAATGACTTGGATCAGGGTCAATGGGGTTAAATTTGATGACATGGTTGTAACACCGTTAAAACTGTTGATGTGGGCTGCTGACTGGGTAAATTGCTTAATCATCATCTTGCGACCGAGTTGGACATGTGGGAAAGAAATCATCTTCTCTGGTTCGCCTTCCGTGTTTTAGTGTGCATCCTCATTTCTCTGTTCTTTGATCCAGAAACAGAACCAATGGCAAAGCTTCCTCAGATATATCATGTTATCATATCAATCAGCTTCTAAAGTGAATGCTGATAATGAAAGGAATCTCATCAAGCATTGTTCCTTTCTCCAAGGCATTCGCTCTAATCCATCACTCTTGCTTTTATTCCTTCCATTCTCACTTTTACCTGATTCCTTCCCCACACCTTCATTCTCTCAGTCAAATCCTTTGTCCATTATAATATTCTTCCACGCTCACCACTCCATCCCCTCCCTAATTAATTCCTTCTTTTAAATCCATATTATCTAATTTTACTTCCTCCCCTGTTTTGTTCATTAATCACAACGTATTCATTCATTTTTAGCGAATATTACAATTATGGAACCTGTAAGATGATGATTATTTGGGTTCTAAAGAATCGTCTCTTAATTTCTTCGTCTCATTATCACCGTCTTCATTCCTTACCTCTCCACCTCCATCAAATCTGACGTACGCACAATAACTTCTCTCTGACTCTACTTCCTCATCTTTATTCAACTCCCATTGCAATGTTGCCACTGGTTCTTTCGTTTTTTTTTTCCTCTTTTGTTTTTAGGTGGGGTGGACGGTGGAGAATGAAGAGGAAGTGGAGGAAACTAACGTTCCAGGGGGAGTTAAAATCTTGGAGGTGGTGGAGGGATTTGGATTTGAAGTAAAGGTGGAAGATGAACCAGATGGAGAGGACGAAGCGAACCCGGAAGGTGAATTGTAGAAGACGATGTATTTTCACATGTCAGGTCAGTTATAAGCTGATGATGACTCAGCAATTTTACCCAGTCACGTGGCCCAGTCAGCAGCCCACATCAGCAGTTTTAAGTTTTAACACTGTTACTATCACATCATCAAATTTAACACCATTAAGCATGGTATAAGTCTTTTTAAAAATTCAGAGAGCAACACCTCAAAACACAATAAACAGAAGCTGTAATTTCAAATTATGGATACCAAAATTAAAATGTGAGCAAATTATGAGGATCAATACTTGTATTAACCCAACACTTAATTTTCAGTTTCTTGATTATTACTTAGAGAAGGCCAAGTAACAAGAGATTACACATTCCTGTTTTCAATTAGCAATCAGTTTACTCATTATTACTTAGAGGCCAAGTGAAAAGAGATCACCTTCCTAATTAGTTATCACCCTGACCCTATTAATAAGAGGAGTCTCCTTCACTAACACTCGCTTTCTAGCTCACTCTTCTTCTAACGACTCACCTCGTGGAGCAGCACGTACTCTATTCTCTCTCTTTATTTGCCCTTTGATTAGAAAACAAATATATGAAAATACAAATCATGGAATTTTGTCAAATTATGAATTCAGAAAACATCAAATTTATTGAATCAAATCTACACCATTTAAATAAGGGTTAAAGTCCAAATTTGCTACGGAAATTTTGCGAATGGAGCGTCCAACACCCGAAAGTTTTTTGGTATCAAGTTTACTCCGGAAGTATTAAAATGATATTAAATATACCCAAAATTGATGGGGTGCACATTGTTGGTTAAAATGTCACATGGCAGGGGGAAAAACAAGGTGGAGAGTGAACATTTGCCACATAATAGGGGGAAAAACACGGTGGAGGGGGTTCACGTTGTTTTTAGCAAGCTTCATTTTCTATGGATCCCAACACCATTCTTCTCGGCCCATACACCCAACCCATATACTTACTGATCTTCTGTCATCCCCACTCCCTCTCATTTTGACCCAGCAGCTTTACGTAAACAAAACAAATCCAACGCCATTACATGAAGCAGATCAGATCACGTATCAGTAACCAAATCAGTGGAAGAGAAAATGAGAGAGTGAAGAAGAGAGGGAGAGACCAAGAGTGCAAGAGCTTAAAACTAGCTCTATTTTGGCGTGGAGAAACAGAGGAGCATAGCAACCAGATATCCTCATCCTTCAAGCTTGATCTTTGAAGGTGAGTTTCCAAGCTTCTTCCCCTAGTTTCATCAACATATTTATTGGTAGTTTTTAGATATTAAACAAAAGGAAAACCTAGTTGTTAGGCGTTGAAAATGAATCCAAAAGCAAAGCGGAAGACTGAAACTAAAACAGAGGGTTGTGAGCTATGTTTTTGGCATCGGTTTGATGGGTCTGTTAACATATGTGAGGTTATATATAATAGAAAGCTTGTTGTTCTGTGTTTCTTCCTGTGCATGGGTTCTGTTTATACCAAGGAAAAGAATGCCAAACGCGCGCGCGTGCGTGTGTTGCTACATGACAGAAAAAGAAGAAAAAAATAGTTATTGTGTGTGCATGCCGAGGGGAAGGGGATAGTTGAAATGATATATAAACATATCTATAAAATGAATACATACCAGAAGCTTAGGGACTTTGCTGATATAGTTGTTGTTAAGTTATACGAGAAAGTGAAGAAGAGAGGGAGAATCAGTAAGCAACTCTCTGGGTTACCCATTTGATCATGGAGCTTCTATGACATTAATATCGACACAATAAACTAGTAAAAAAAAATATTTTTGATGTGGCCAAAAGACGTTTGACGTTCCATCAGTTTTGAGTATATTTGGTCCCTTTTTAATACTTCCGGAGTAAATTTGATACCAAAAAAAAACTTCCAAGTGTTGAACACTCCATTCGCAAAACTTCCGTAGTAAATTTCGACTTTTAAAATCTCGTGGTTTTTTCCCAAGGGTTTCCCAATAATGTCACAGCAAAGTTTATGCAAACCTAAAATTACCAAATAGAACAATGTTTTTGGTAAAAAAATTATTATTCGTTTTTTAAGAGTAACTCGACAAACTCTTTTGATTAATAAATTGTGTTGAAAATAAAATGCGCAGGCCGAAATTACAAAGGGATAATCATCATTTTATAGTATTAGACCATTTAAACCTCTCTTTTTTTGGCTTCCAAACCCTTTACCAATTAAAAGTAACCCTTTCCTTTTTTTTTTTTTTTTTGTTTGGACAACAACTTTAAACCCTCTCTCAACTCAACTGGGGACCGCAGTCATGGAGTCCGCTACTGTTCTGTCATCAAGCATCGCTTTTACCTCTCTAGCGTCCTCCTTCTCTGGCTCCTCATCCTCCTTCTCTGGATCTTCATTTTTCAGAATTCGAACTCGCTTTCCATTTTCCTCTAGAATGAAGGGTATCTGTGCATCAGAGAAAGCACCTCAGGTCGAAACCACCAAGCCGAAGGAAGCTAAGCTATGGGGTGGCCGTTTCGAGGACAGTGTCACCGATGCCGTTGAGAGATTCACTGAGTCGATCTCCTACGATAAGCAGCTCTACAAGCATGATATCATGGGAAGTAAGGCTCATGCGACGATGCTAGCTCATCAGGTAATTTCACGCGTTTTCTGTGAAATTTTACTTTTGGGGAATGATAATATTGCTCATTTTGGAATTTTCTTCGCTTTCTACTCATCTTCCCCTCGCCCTCATAAAAAGGGGGAAAGTGCATTCTATATGATGGTGTATGATCACTGCTTTTGCTGAATTAAAATGATCTTCAAATGAAGATCAAATTTCTTTTAACTTGACAAATACATTATCTTGTTTACATTTTAGATGTCTCCTGCTCCGAGAAAAGAAGTGGAATTGAAATGATGTTGCATTTTGTGATTCGTGATTGTGGTCCAGGGATTGATGAGCGTCAGTGATAGGGACCGGATTATTGAAGGTCTTGATGAGATAGAGAGGCGCATTGAACATGGCGAGTTCAATTGGAGGACTGACCGCGAGGATGTCCATATGAACATTGAAGCGGCGCTTACTGATATAATCGGGGAGCCTGCAAAGAAGCTACACACAGCCCGGAGTCGAAATGATCAAGTTTTGACTGATTTTCGCCTTTGGTGTCGTGATGCCATTGATAACATCATCACGCGCATAAAAAATCTCCAGGCCTCACTGGTGCACTTGTCTTTAAGAAACGAAGGGCTTATTGTACCTGGTTATACTCATCTGCAGCGTGCCCAACCAGTTTTACTTCAACATCTTCTACTAGCTTATGTTGAGGAGGTATGCAGCTAACGTATATATAGGCCAATATGCCATCAGAGAAATTTATCAAATTACTGTGTCTTACCTCCTTCAAAATTTCTCGCATGTCAAAGATCTCATACTTCTAGCCTTGCCTTAGATACGAAAACTACTATCGTTTTGCTCATTTTGGTGGCCAAATCAGCATTTATGCAATCTATAAAGTTGATTAAGTAAAGAGGGGAAAGCTGCCCAGTCAGCAGTTGCGTCCTACATGATGATATTTCAGCCCTTAGAAAATGTAAATGAACCGTGAGTTTGGGAAAGGTTGAAGCGCTGCCATCTTGAGCCTAGCTTGAGATGTTATGGAATTCTGTAATGGGATTAATGCGTTCTCATTATAACAGAAATGCCTTCACTTGCATTGGCTTTTCTGTAAATTTATCATTTATAAATTAAAAGATCCATTACATGCTTCAGAATATTAATTTTGAAATATGGATTTACTTCAGAAGCTTATTCTTATCTTAGCTTTTAACAATGTTGACTTCTTACATTTTCTGGCACCTAACCATTGATTCCATGTATTCCTTTCTTGCAGCTTGAGCGGGATGCTGGTCGCTTAGCAGATTGTAGGGCTAGGATGAATTTCTGTCCGTTAGGGGCTTGTGCATTGGCTGGTACTGGGCTCCCCATTAATCGGTTCATGACCTCAGATGCTTTAGGATTTACAGCTCCATTGAGAAATAGGTATGTTGCTTCATTTTAGAAGCCTACGATTGCTACCTGGTATTCTGCCTGCATATGAATCTATTTTCTTTTTCTAACTGATCGCTTGTTTTAATTTTATGTAGCATTGATGCAGTTTCAGACCGGGATTTTGTATTGGAGTTCCTTTCTGCCAATGCCATCACCGCAGTTCATCTTTCTCGACTTGGTGAAGAATGGGTATTGTGGGCTTCTGAGGAGTTTGGATTTATCACACCAAGTGACTCTGTTTCAACTGGAAGTAGTATAATGCCTCAGAAGAAGAATCCTGATCCAATGGAACTTGTCCGTGGAAAGTCTGCCAGAGTCATAGGAGACTTGGTTACTCTTCTCACTCTATGCAAAGGACTTCCACATGCTTATAATCGTGATTTGCAGGTATTGAACTTTATATATTTGCTAGGAGTAAAAAAGATTTGCATCTTCTGTTTTGAGATGTATATACCCTGTTTTCTTGCACACTGCATAATTTGCTGAGGAGGTAGTTTGATGTGCCAGTTCGCAAAAAAAATAATAGTATCCCCTTTGCCTGCAAGAACAGTTGTATGCATGTTTTGTACCCACATTTGTTTGTTTGTTTTTAAACCCTTACAAAAAGGCCTTTTCTTTCTGGAGACAGGAAGACAAAGAACCTGTATTTGACAGTGTTAAAACTATTCTGGGTATGCTTGAGGTATCAGCTGAGTTTTCACTGAATATTACATTCAATCAAGAGAGAATACAAAAGGCTTTACCTGCTGGTCATCTTGATGCAACAACACTTGCTGACTATCTTGTCAAAAAGGTAAGTCCTGTTTACTGCTTGGTCATTTGTGATTTGTGAAATTAGTATTCTGTAGAAGTTAGAAGGTACTGAAACATGCATGGTAGGCCACCTGGTAATATATCAAAAGCAAGAGGCATAATACTGTCTCTGACTCCATGCTCAAATTTGAACCCCCATCTGAAATTCAATCAACATTTCTTTGTCCAATCACTACTTCCCTCATAGGAGGAGCTGAGGGGAAGCTTGGTGTCACTCATTCCACCATTCCTCTGCATTGGCTCTCTGCCAAAAACCATTTCTTTGCACTAAAAAATCCAGCGACCGGAATCCATTTCTAGCGAGCATGCATAAGGCTACAGTGTTGACATTATTGTGATTTTCCTATTTCTAATACTATCATGCATCTGTCACCGCTTTTTCAGAACTTACACAACTCAAAAGGCTAGTGTATAAAATTATTAATTATTACTAATTGTTTTCCACCTGTGTATAACTCTGTTTTCTTTTTATTTCCTCAGTTTGCAGATTTGCTTCAGATTCTTACCCCCTTTGTTTTGACTTACAGGAAGTCCCGTTCAGGACATCTCATGATATTGCGGGAAGAGCTGTTGCCCTGTGCGTGTCAAAGAAATGCCGACTTCAGGACCTGAGTCTTGATGAGCTGAGGTGTATAAGTACAGCTTTTGATGAGGATGTATATGAATTTCTTGGAGTAGAAAATGCAATCAATAAGTTTAGCTCTTATGGTTCCACTGGGTCAGCATGCGTAGCCAGCCAACTAAATTATTGGGTAACAAAGCTTGAAATCCGATGAAGGTTGTGATGATCATGAATTTCTCCCACAGTGGAGGCCATTGCTGAGTTAGGTGGTATGAGGATGATATCGTGATACAACCTGGTTCTTCATTTTATTTGACTACTCACTGTGTGGATGGATGTTTCTTCAAACCTCGTTGGATCCTTCATCAAACCTTAATATTATCTGGCGGGGAGTTTTGGCCTGCTCTTTCATTTTTGTGTTGTTAGCATTAGGGTTATTCCAAAGTCTATATTTATAATTTCCCAAGTTTTCATTTCAATATTTTATCTATTTGTAACTTGTAAACTTTGGTTGTTTTAGCTACTTGCATGCTATATAATCTCAGACAAGAATTACATGTGTAATGGTTCGATAAAAAAAAAAAAAAAAAAAAAAAATTAATAAAACGTTATGTGTAACATTTTTTAATCAAACATTTTTACCCCTAGCGCAGGGGCTTATTGTTGTTCTATAAGCTCATTCTATTGAGTTAGTCTTTGTTTTGGTTAAGCATAAGTCATGATTAATTATAAATCAAACTCTGGAGTCCTGTCGCTGTGGGCATGAGTACTTGAGTTCTGTATTCTTCGATGCTATGAAACAGGATCATCCGGAACTCCTCTTTCTTAGATTCTTTGACAGTAAAGCCATCTCATGACTTACTGACCCATGTTCGTTGATAAAGGATGGGATCTTTGTTAAAGATTTTTAGAAATACTTTTACGAATTTCAAAATAAATGTGAGGAATTTTACGATGACTGGCCAAAAAGTTCTTAAAAAACAAGGCACTGTTTTTAGATGGGCCAACTTTGACTTTTTTTTCCCCCATACCACACAAGACAACACAAACTAAACTTGCGTAGCCAAATCGACAGGGCCCAAAATTCTCTCGATCACACCTGTCAGCTTGAAATTCAGGTATCGTACCAAATAACTACACTACACTCAAATATTGACACTCCTTTTAAACGCACAGGTAAGGAATTTATCGCATCCTCTTAACCAAAGGACCCCTCAAAATAAATGCGACGACTTAAAAGTGCGAAAAAATATCTTGTATGCTTGAGGCTGATGTGGCCGGTGTCACCAACCTTTTTAACCTCAGGTTTTTTTTGTTGGTTGTATCACGCTATCTTAATCTTCATTGGTGCGGTTGGTACTTTCTGGTAGGGAGGAGTGTGAATCCTTGGTAACTAGTTGAATTGTAGGCTTCTTCCAATTCTTTTTCTTGTCTGGCATCTTAGCATTCAAATCGTCCTGTCATGAATTCTCACACCAATTACTAAGTCAGAAAACTGATGACTCATAATAATAAAACGAACTGAGAAAATGAGAGTCAGCACACGTAAAATTGGCGGCAACAGAAATGAGAACAAGTATTTTTTTTTTTTTTTCCTCATGAGGATATTCAGGTTGCCATCGGATTTGCAAGGTTTAAGCAAGGATAAACATGCAAAGAGTAATCAAAGGGAAAGACAAAAGAAAAGAGAGCCCACAGAAAAATGAACCAGCAAAACAGGTAATAGGACAAGGATGGGGAGTACCAGAGAGTTCTGAATGTCACTTAATGGCTTCTTTTTGCGTCTCGGGTTGTCCCTAACGGCAGCAGGTTTCTCAAGAAGTGCACTCTCAAGTAGTTTTGCACCTTCAGAAGCGATCATGCTTCCATTCTCCACTATATCAATAGCTGAAGCAGTCTTAACGTTTTCTGTATGTTCTGATTTTGGCGGTTCACCTGCGGACACGGGATTCAGCTCTCTATTTGTGCACTTGAAGTGTGTACAACCACATGATGTTCCGCAGCTTCCTCCAGCAGACCGGCATCGGCATTTATTGGTCTTACACAATGACTTTTTACTGCATGAGCAGCACAGCCCATCAGATTTATCCATCTTCGCCTCTGTTTCAATGGAGAGGTTCATTTCTGGTGTATTCATTTTTTCTTCTAGCTTGTCATGATTACCATCAGAGAAAAGTGGCCGAACCAGATTCTGCAGGTCAACAGATAATGCGTTCAACGTAATTAATCTTTGAAAATCAGAAAAACAAAATTCTTATTGCCACCTATGGAACAAATCCTTTGATTCAACTGAGTTATATGTGTTCCAAGTTCCTTTAACATATCTTGTGTGAAGTCAATGGTACAAACCGGCATCTCATCTTTATGATTAAGCTTCTTTGTTATACACAACTGTCTGAGTAGACAATCTAGGCCATGTACTTGTTCCTTCAGATCTTTGATATCTAAATCTCGATTCAAACTGTCACAATCTTCATGCTCCAATGGAGACCTTTGAATTGCAACGGAGAAAGTTGTTAAAAGAATTGAGTGAGGCATAGATGTATAATGTTAGTAAGTCAAGGAAGGAAAACTGAACTCCATTTTGCACCTTAACTTTTCCTGCCTATGCATCTCAGCCCCTTCCTTCAGTCTAGTTATCTCTTCAGTCATCCTGAACGTACCAAAATGTAGAATTTGGTGCGTCAACTAATATGCCTTTTGAATTAACATTCATTCCGAAAAAATAAAGATGAAATTGATAATTTCATTCCCAACTTGTCATATAATGTATCAAAGTTGTATCATTTTCTTACAATGGATGCTACTCAACAAACATATGAACGAGAGGGAAAGGGAAGGAGAAATTTAAGCTTACTCTTCAATTTTGGATTCATATTGAGAACATAATTCATGCAACTGAGTTGTGACTTCTAGCTCATGTTCAATAGCCTGCACCAACTCATTTAAGGAAATTATGAAAAGTTGGATCCGAAGACACGAATCTAACCACTGCTAAAAATTATGGACTCATTTGGAGTACATTTCAGCTAAAGAGCCCTACTGAAAGGAGAACAATATTGACATTCCAGACTCATTTTCAGATTATATCAAGTTTTAACAAAATAATCAGTGATCCCTAAAAACAAGGCACGGTTGATGATTATGAATCAAACGTTGCATCGCGTAGCATCCAACTGAACGTAGATATCATAGAATTGGATTCATGAGCAAGCTCCACATTGGCTAGCATCACAATCACACGTGAAGTGCTCACTAGAAAACAAGCAGATGTTGAGAGTTGGGCGTGAAACTATATAGTTTTCCCATGCCATGCACCAGTTTCTATACTGTAATAGGCTAACAGCACACAGCCAGCAAGAAGAGCTGACACAATTCATAAGCTGCAGCTTGCTACAAATTTATATAATATATACAAAATATTACGGCATTTTTTGTTGGGTTTATGAAATACCTGAATCTGATTGTTGACTTTCGTGACGCCTATATGAGAACCAAACAAAAAATTGCTAATTAGTAAAACCATGTTTTTTTTTTTTTTTTGGAGGGAGGGGGGGCGAAATTTTCAGAAAAGGAGACTGAGTATTGGTCTTCTAACCAGCTGCCCTCTTTGATATGGCCTTTCGAGATTCTATCATCTCCCTTAACCGTTTGGTAGCCACAGAAGCTTCTTCTGTCTTGCGTTGCAATACCTGACAACCCAAGTTGAAGTGGAAACTATAAGAACACTAACTAATACCAGCTACAATGACTAGAGAGGGGAAATTCTGAGAAGCCGAAATACCAACCATTTTAAGTATCAGATTTGAAGCCAGCAACTTCTGAACCTCATAATCACTCTTTCTTTTCTCTTTCTTAAGCTAATGATGCAGGGGGGAAGTTTTCATTAGCGCCGTGCTATAATTGTAGATTGTGGATGCAACACCTTAGCAGTTTCCCCCCCAAAAAAAAAAATCTTTACCTATGTGATCATTACCTGAAGAACTTCTTTTTCCAGTGAGGCCTTACATGATCTAGATTGCACAGACTCTAGCTTCATCTTGCATTGTATTTGAACCTATATGAACTCAAACGTCAGTACTCAGCAAAACAGAGAGATGGAGAAAAACTAAAGTAACTCCTATCAACGTTTGTCGGTCCACATAAACATGGCACCTTCTGAGCCTTTAAACACTGAATCTCAAATTGGGACTGCTTTGTTGCGTCATCAACTCTTTTTCTTTGGGTTGAGAATTGGGACTGAGAGTTCAGTTTCTTTTTCAATTCTGCAGCCTGTAATAGCGCACACTGTAACAAACCATGGTTCACTTACCAGACTCATTTCCATTGTCAAAATTAATGCTCACCTGCAGTTCAAGTGCATTCAGCTTTTGAAGATAATCTTGTTTAAGCTTTTCTAACCCATTGTTAGGAGCGGATGAATGGTTTGCGTTTTGCCTCAGTTCCTCGATCTCCAACTGACATATCAGAAAGTAGAATAGAATACTTCTAATTCTATTTCAACATCATCTTGGCAAACAATCGGAATATCATTCAGGTCACAGACAATAGATTGATCAAAATATACACCGACCTGATACGCTTTGTTTTGTCGTTCGAGCTCGTGAATCCTGTCCTCGTATTGTTGCTTTTCATTAGGAGAGGTTTTGGAAGGACTCGAGTGCTTGGATCGGCGATTCGCCTTTTGCATCGTCGTTCCAGCGAAAGAGAAAGCGGAAGAATGGTTTGGAAGTGAGAGTGATTCGAAAACCTTGAGACGATCCGATGAAAGAGAAGCTAATCGGCAAAATGAATCTCCAAGAGCGTAAGGTGAATTTTTATGACCGAAAATCTCAACGAGTCGTAATGTGCAATGTCAATGTGCACTGGACAGCGCAATTGAAACCACTGGAGGGAAAGAGGCTTGATTCAAATTTTCTGCGAGGGCAATGGAGAGAATGGAGGATTTGGGGCATAATACTTTGCCCCCGTGTTTTTTATAAACAATTTTTTAGTTATATCTTAAAATTTAATTATTTTTTTACTATCTCTATTAAATATATATCTTTATATTAATTATTTTTTTACCCATAACTAATTTTCTTTTATTCAATCGTTTATTATGTATTTTATCTCATATTCTATACACATACTTTCTTATGTTGATTACTCATTTTTTCTTATTTCATTTCATAAATAGAAGCATATTTACAAGAAACATGACATTTTTTTTATATATTTATTATTTTTAATCACTCCCAACCATCTAAATTACTTTGGAAAAGACTAAGGGGCTAGGGAGGGAGTATATAAATTAGCGATTAATCATTACAATTATTTTGAGAAAAAAAATCATTTTGGCTTCCGAGTTCTTTTAGTTATTGAGTTGGTCTGTAAATTTTGATTTAAAACAAATCAGTCCCTATACGACTCATGAATTAGCAAGAATGAATTGTGATAAAATAATGAAGGGTTAATGTGTAGTTTTTTGTTAAGAAATCACCCAAGAGCACAATATATCTATAGAAGTTTTTCCAGAAGCAATTTAGTTCCAAAAATTATTTTTTTTAAAAAAAAAAAAGAGCAAATTCATCCTAATTATTACAAAATTAATGTTGACCTTGAACATTTTTAACAATAAGGTGAAATTATTAAATTTTGGTTGCCTCCAACTTAAAATTGCTCATGCGAAAACTTCATAATACCTAGTACTCTTGAGTTATTAAAAAATGAGCAAATTCACATAGAAAAGTTGGGCATTTGAAAGTTTATTTATGAGAAATTTTGTCCTGAAAATGTTTTTAAGGAAAAAAAAATTGTCCACGCTATTAGAAAAAAACATATTCACCTAGGAAAATTAGGTATCTAAAAGTTTATTTATGAGAAATTTTGTCTTGAAAATGTTAAAAAGATAACAAATTTTTCTAACCATCAAAGAAAGAATTAACACTAGTTAAAAAATTAACATTACTGATAAACATTTTAAATGACAATGAGCAAAATTACCACGTTTTGGAAAATTTAAGAATAAAATTGCTCATTAAAAATCTATTAAAAATCTTCCAGATATCCAACACTCATGAGTTATTACTTCCGAAATAAAATTGGACCTTAACAATGTTATTTAAAAGGACTTAAAATAAATCATGTTAATATGTTTAAATTGAATGATTTGCTTAGCTTTAATAATCCATTCAACTTAGATAAGTATGTTTTATATTATACAACATACATCTATTTTGAGGCAACAAAAATTATATATTTTTTAATTATAATATAGTTGTAATTAAATCATAGGTTTTGGAAACTGGGTAGGACAAGAGAATACAACGACTCGAGCCATAAATTACATCACAATTACTATCTTAAACAATATAATCAATTTTGGTTAACTTAGCACAATACAGAAATAAGTGCAACCAAGAATTTAAAAAATAACAGAGACATAGATTTCAACGTGGGAGGGACATCTGATCAATTTAAATTAGAGACTGAGGACCCAAAATTTTTTTTAAAAAAAAAAATTAAGGGATTGCCTCCAATTAAAAAATATATAAAAATCCTATGGTTGAGTCAAAATGGGGATGGGATAATTACCATGCCAGAGAGGCTGGTATAATAAGTGAACCCATCTTTTTGCCCGAAGCAGATAGACTCATAACGCTTAGAAACTAAGAAATGTGACAGAATTCACAACTCAGTAACGGACATGTATTAATTTATAGGAGCACACTGCACACGCGTGAAGACTTCCAATTTAAAGGAACACAAACTTGCAAGGGTCCATGAACAGACAACCATCACTACTAACATATATATCTTGTGTTCCTTTACCATTCTCTTAAACCCAGCAACCATCGTAACATGCTACGTTGAAATCTCGCAAACCCTTAATCTAGCAAAATCAAGCTTTAATTTCTTTTAAATTTATAATCAATATTTGCTTTTGGAAACCTGAAGTCGGTTAAAATAATGTGACGGTAAACTTGGATAGAAATGTATCAGGAACCTGGAGGAAATAATGAAGAAGGAAAAGGAAGAACGAAAATAAAAAGATAGTGAGCATGTTTGGTACACTATTTAGAGAGTTAAATCAGATTTATGTAAGGTTTGAATCGAACCTATGAAAAAATGTATGTTGGTTGAGAAGTTATTCCAATTGAACTTTTAGATCAAAAGTAAATCATTTGAAAAGTTACTTTGGGGAACTCTTAAGTTCCTTTTCAGCTTTTTGACTTTTTTTTAAAATCTTTAAATATTTTTTTAACATCATAAAGTGTTTTTTTAGTATCATTTAGTATCCTAATAGTGCCTTTAAAAACATTTCAAATTGACCATAAGTTATTTTTTTAACGTGACTTTTATCTAATTCAAATATAAATTACATTTCACAATCTCATTTTTTCATATAAGTCATTTTTTCCCATCGATATTTTAAACAAACACATTAAGGTATAGTAATGCCTACAAATAAAATAAAAGGGAATCACTCCCGTGCTTAGCAATAACAATTAAAGAACAAATGCAGCCATCCGATTAGCAATTTCTACGAAACCATCGGCAACATCAACCTCTCCTTCTTCTCTGCAATCCATTGAAGAGCCCTCTCAGATGCTTGCGGAAACTGCCAAGCTTTTTCAGTCTTCTTAAAAATAGATTGAAAAAATCACCTTAGAATTGATTAATGTTTAAGCTAGTGATAGAAACTATTTTTTCATATAATTTTTACAGTATATAAGATAAACATCTGAGATGAGTTTTGTCTCAACTTTCATAAACATTTTTTTTTTTCAACACTAACTCAATCAGGCCCTAACATTAGTATTTGGGTGATTGACATTTGATACTGTGTTAGCACTTAGCACCATTTAATAAAAGCTTTTTGACCGTATGAATATTTATGGGGTGGGGGTTTGAAATTTGAATATGCATACGAAATTCCGTGCCGACCCAGCTAACACAGAGCCACATCCTCCATTAATGTAGTATTTGGCTATCTTGAGCCCGATGCATAATTTTGTCTGTGAGCGAGCTGGATAATCCTTATGAGCAGTGATTTGTGCCTTAATTAAGCCGTTGATGAGCCATTTAAGAGGTCGAAGCCGGGGGAAGAGATTCTATACATAGATATATTTAAGGTTAAATTCTAAATAAATACTATTTTAACTTTGAAAACTCTAGAAAGTTTATTATACATGGAAAAGACAAATATGTCTCAACTCTTAAGGGACTAATTTGAAATTTTGAAATGCTGTGATTTTATCAGAATATCCCTCAATTTTTTTTTAATAAAAAAACTTGCCTGTAATTGGATCTTTTATGACAACTTGACTAATGAAATTGTCTACTTGAATATATAAATTGACTATTTAAGCTTCCTAAACTCTATCAAGTTTCATTAAAAAAATTGAATTAATGTAATGATAATTTGAGTATAACCATTAATAATCTTGGGAGTGTAATTTGTCATTCGTTATATTCAAGTTATAATTGTCTCTATATAACTTGTTAATGACGCCAAATGGGATTTGTGGAATTTAAATAGTCAATTTATATATTAAAGTAGTCAATCATATTACTTAAACTGTCATTAAAGTCTTGGTAGCCAGCCTTTAGAGTCTTGCCAGCGGCAAAGCTCTGATGCAAGCAAGGGTACTTTCTATTAAAAAAAACTGAGATGCATTTTTGTAAAAATACAACATTTTAGAATGTCAGGATAGCCCATTGAGATATATTTGTCATTTTCATGTATTAATAGATTTTCTAGAGTTTTATAAGTTTAAATAGTATTTATTTGAAGGGTTTAATATTTCTATTTTTATTAAAGAAATATTTTTTTGTCACACTAACATAAAATAAGTGTTTCTTACTAATATTTTATCTACTTTCTCTTTACAATGAAACTCACTTTCTTTTATGTGAGTATAACAAAAAAAAAGAAAAGTCTCCAATAAAAAAAAATATTAAACCCTTATTTAAAATTTTCCCTATGGATTTAATGCTATCTTAGACCAAGGTTTATCTAATATCCCTGGTGTTTTCATGTGCACCAAATACTCTAAAATATCATGTAATTCATCCAACAATATAAAGTTTTTTTCTTTTAAATGCCACCGACGCTTTAAAGTATCACGTGGTTCATCTGCAGCACTGAAATATTCTTTATTGTACATCAAACACCTAAAAAATATTTTAGATGTGAGGGTCTTATTTATAAATTTCTTTTAACTAAATCATATATATCGTGTTAGTTAACTAAATAATTATGAGATAAATTTAAAAATTTATCTATATTTATAGACATGTATCTTTCAATTTTTTCTTTTCTTTCTATTTTTATTGGTACAATTAATATGGACAAAATTATTACAATTTCATTTATTATCTAAAAGAAGACTTATAAATAAGATCAAACTTTTTTGTTAAAAGATATTTATAAGTATGATTAGAGTGATATTGTATACACATTCGCTTAAGGTATTTTTTGAAGAGCTAACAACAAGGTAAAAATGTTGTATAAAAAAGTATTTTAATGGTAAAATTGCTCTCCAAAAAGTTTTACAGCAAAATTATGAACATGTGGGCCGTAATTTTTTAAGGGTAAAAATGTAATATTTCCTTATTTTCCTACTTATTTTCTTTCAACCAAACAGCAATTTTCCAATCCAACCATTTTCTTTTCCACCGTAACCAAACGCATCAAGAGTAAAATATTTTCCCTTCTATCCATTTCTTTTTATTTCTATTCCTTTCCCTTCCTTCCTTTTCTTTGACCCAAACGGGGCCTTTAGTTAGACAAAACATTTTTAATTAGTACTCTTTTTAGCCCTTATTATAAGACATCAACTCATTTATTATTATTTTCCAATTATACTATCATTTTTAACTAACTTTTTAAATTCCCATCATTAAAGTAGGAGTAAAGTTGAAAATATTTATTAATTCTGAACTAATTTAATGACTTAATTTATATTTTTTAGTCAAAAAAAAAAAGTAATTGGTAGCTTATAAAAAAAAATAAGACGAATACAACTTGTTTATTAAAATTTAAAAAGTAACGTCACATTTTCTTGTCCTACGAATTATTGCACGTGATTGATTGGGACACCTTATCTCGATCTCTGCGCGCTCTATTATCCACTCGATTCAAGGGGAAGATACTTACCCCTCCTCTTTTGACCGGGATTTTTCTACTTCCAAAAATCTTTTTTTTTTCCCTTCCCTATTTAATAGCGAGTTTTCATTTCTGATTTTACATCGTTGGATAACACATCATCGATGATAACTCTTAATTTTGCTTTCATTTTGATATTAATTCTTTAAATTTTAAATTTTGGTTGAATAAAATGATTTAGATTTTATTGAGTTATAAAATCAATATTTTAAACAAAATAAAATTTAAGAAACCAAAACCTATTATTTAAAATTTAAAAAGCCAAATCCTATATGAACCTTTTTTTTCAATTACATCATACGCTCGACTCTAGCAGTTTTGCTATCTTATTTTCTTGTAAATTATTAAATTGTTGCCTTTAAACAATTCGGCAGAGAAAAGAAATAGTCAAATTCATTTGCGTGAGACTCATTTTGATGTTTTTTTTTAACTCAATTCATCTAATTTTTTTTTTTTAATATTTTTGAGAGAACACCATATTTTTTTTCACCATAATTTGGGTCCTTATCAGAACCTTCAAGATTCAAAACTCGCACTTAAAAAAATTTAAGAAACATGTTTGATATTATTTGAACTATGTAAGAAACATGTTTGATATTATTTGAATGACAAGATCTTGATATCCCATATTATCCAAATTAGTTTTTGCCAAAATAAATCATCAAATTAAAAAGCACATGCGCATTATCATATTGGACTATAAAAAGTTGATAGGAAAGGTGGAGGCGCTAGACACGCATGCCGGGGACTTTAGCTATCATCTCCTAGGCGCCACATAAATCTTTACTTCGTTGTAAACGGGAAAAAAGAAAAGAAAAGAAAATCAAAACAACTTCGCAATTCGCGGGTAACACAAATAAGAGCCAAATTAATCCGACATTGTGCGTTTTGATTGGGCCACGCAGAATAAACTCGCGAATTGGCGCAGTTTAGAAGGAGGCTCAAGCCATCCTCGTCTGGACTTTTTTACCTCCTCATGACTCTAAAATATCAGAGGCCATTACAGATAAATCCTTCGGAAATTTCCGCCATTTCTTGCTGCGAGGCCAACTTCTTCTTGCTTCCTCTTTTGTTTATAATTTTTCACTTTTTGCCTTCTCGCAGCATCTGTTCCTTATTTCCTTGTGAGTAGCTTGCCCAGGAAATTTCTTCAGTTTCCAGGAACTCGGGAATTCAAGCGACAATCAGGTTTTTTTCTTCTTCCTTTGAAAGTCAGTTCTTAATTTTTAATCAAATGATTTGCTATTTATATATGTATATATTTCTTGACGAGTTCTTTAGGACCGTCGAGTGACGTGCTGATGGATGATTTATGGATTCTGCCCCGAATTTGATGAGCTATGTTGTATTAACTTAGGGTTTTTCTTTTTCAATGCAATTGCAAATCACTTAGCTTAGTTCAGTTGTTGTGAAACTGTTTTGAAACGAGAAATGATATTTTCTTACTTTTTCCTTTTCCAAAAGATGAAAAAGGCCTGCGATCAATTTGTGCACTTCCTTCCCGTGCTAATGCCATTATTCTCTGCCTTCCTGGTGTACTTCTCCGCTCCCCTTTAGGACCTTTTCTGCTATGTCGTTCCTCTAACGTAAACTAGCTTTGGATTAAAATGATCTACTGGTTTCGATTTGGGATATGATATTGTTCTCATTGCCTGATCTCCTGCTTCATTTCAATGATGGCCTATGTAGGTTCAATGCAGCTGTCTCACGACATTAGGGCCTTCGATAATAGTGGATGCTGCGATTTTCATCATGTATGCTGTCATCTGATCACTGGGGTGGGGAAATATCGCAAGTTTTACTGTCAATTTGGACTCTAGAATGCTGATTTTCATTTCCGTTTTCCTTGACAGAAACCGATGGGCGTTGGTCGATTACATTTGGTTACCATCAATCTTTTGCCGCATGGTTTGGTACGGTTTTCATTTTCATTGTTTAGAATTTCCATTCTTTCCAGTTTCTAGTATTTGTTGCATGTATCTGTCAGTTATGTCGCTATTTATCCGCTAGAATTTCTATTTCCTGTCAGTTTTTCATTTGTACTGCTCTTTAGTTCAGTTCTTTTGTATTTATGTGTTGGATTTGGATTCGTTGTATGTCTTAACAGAGGCGTGATTCTTCAGCTCTCCATCTTTTAAGCAAAGTACATGCCCCGTTAAGGCCTGTTCCTACCAGATGTAATGTTTTATTGTGCCGTTCCATATTAATGCCAAACGGAGGGAGTTGGACCCCCCTTACAGAATCTGCTTCTGTTATGTTGAAAAGGTCTCCTCGTTTCTCATTCTTCCTTCAGTTGTGGAAAGTTTTTTCAAATTATTGACATGCCTCTGCATAGATGAATATGAATTTCATGATGTAAACCTCTATAATTGTGAAATTTAAGTTTGTTAAGACATGCACCTTTTACTTTATATTTCCTATAACTGATACTATAAATATATGGAATCATGCTCATGTAATGGTTATTTTTGGCATGTATTATGCTTTCCATAATCATAACCATAGTGTACAAAACGTCTTTTGTTGTAGGCTTTCCATAAACATTACTATCTTGTTTACTTTGATTTGATTCCTCTCTCCAAGCTCTGCTTTGTTGTCAGTAATATAGTGTTGCACACACTGCGAATGCATACTCATATCTTGTTTGCTTAATGGCTTATATTAGAGATATTTGTTGGTAGCCTTGAACTTCATCTTCTGGAATGCTGTTTCTCTCTTTCCCTTTAGTATTGGTGGATGTGCAGGTAGAAATTTGGCAGTTACTGGACTGAGAATCTATGATTAGTATATGAACTTGTAATTGTTATTGTTAAAAACTTCATACCAGCTGGGGTTATTTTATTGTTGTTCTTGATGTGTCTTCTTCCTTTTTGTCTCATTATCATTGAATATATTTTGTCTATCAAATTAATTATTTCTAAATACGTGATGCAGGTCATATGATGTTTTGCGAGGAAGCCCCATCACTACTCAGTTGATCCCAGCCCTTGGTGTCATTGCCTTCGCTGTTTGTGGCCTTGAACCTCTTCTGCGTCTGTGCAGGATTATCTTTCTTCAAGTAGCTTGCATCTATTCTTATCAGTTATCCACAGTTTTGTTTCAATCTGATTGAGCACTTATGCTATAATTAATTAATTTTTGCAGAGGAATGATAATACTTGGAATAAAAGTAGTTCGTGTGATATTATGACGTCTTATTTGCAGCCTTTGCTGCTGTGGACTGGGGTTATGCTCGTCTGCAGGTATGCTTGGATCAACTATTATTTATTATCTACTTATAGATCCCTGTCCTATTGTTATTAACTACAGCATTAATTGTGTCAGGGCATTAGATCCACTAACCCTCCCATCAGAAGCCAGCCAAGCGGTGAAGCAACGGCTGCTGAATTTTGTGAGATCTCTGTCAACTGTGCTCTCATTTGCTTACTGTTTTTCAAGGTAAATTTGATTTCTGGCTAAATTATGTCATGAGAAATTGACAAATAAAGTAAGTTGTTATTCTGTATCTTATAGAAACATGGTTATAATATTTTACATCGATGGAATTATTTCTCACCTTAAAAAGATATGATTGGATATTCCTATATTGTTTTGGAATTATTTTATGCTGACTGATTAGTTTGTTTCAGTGCCCTGCTAGTGTCAGTTGTTAAATATAATGTTGTATGGTTGTGCTTCTTGATTTCAGCTTAATTCAACAAGCACAAAAATTCTTTATGGAGGCAAACGAATCCAATGATGCAAGAAATGTATGTTTCTGTTATGTTATTTTCCCACTACCTTATCATGACTTTATTGTTTGCAATCTGGTGCAATAATACTGATGGATAAGTTATTTTTGTTACGACAGCATTCAAATGAACGTTAAGATGGGTTATTATGAGACAAAGAAAGATAAGGAAAATAATTGACTGTTTGAGAATAGTGAGTTGGTATTATGAAGATTATTGACAACTGGTTTTTCAGTTTATGGGTTTGTAAATAAAGATGTCTAAGATCATATAATTCTTTTCCTTGTTTTCTGTTTTGGATTGTTTGGTGAAGGAGTCCCTACTTCCATTTTTCTTAACTTCCTTTTCTTGGCTCTTGAGAGCATTTCTGAGGTGTAAAATTGAGTATCATCCAAGAACAAATTGTACTTTAAATGACAGATGGGATTTGATTTTGCCGGGAAAGCTGTGTATACTGCTGTATGGGTTGCTGCTGTATCATTGTTCATGGAGCTGCTAGGTTTCTCCACACAGAAGTGGGTAACTGCCGGTGGTTTGGGTACAGTACTGCTCACACTAGCTGGCCGTGAGGTGCAGTACAGTTTCTTTGATATTGTTTGTTGGAATGGAAAGTTCAGATCCTCTCTCTCTTGCATTTCATAGACCATCATTATATTGAATTTCATCTAATTTTACACAACTTCATCATCTAACATTGGATTCTTCTTGTTTTCTGCTGTTCTCACTTCATGTGTTTTATGCATTCAGATATTTACAAACTTCCTTTCAAGTGTAATGATTCATGCAACCCGGCCATTTGTTGTAAATGAGTGGATTAAAACAAAGATTGATGGATATGAGGTTTCTGGTATAGTAGAGGTTTGTACCTAGCCTTTCCATACGGTATCATTTTTAAATTATAGAATTAATAATGATGTCTAATATATATTTCCATGTGTAGTTTCCATGTTTTTGTTAGTGTGAAAAATTGAAGTAGTAGTATCAATTGTATATTTTTTTATTATTTATCTTTAATTGTAATAAGATGTAGTCAAAATTCCATATTTTCTCCAGCATGTAGGTTGGTGGTCACCAACAATAGTGAGAGGTGATGATCGTGAAGCAGTTCATATTCCGAATCACAAGTTTACTGTCAATGTTGTGCGGAATCTTACTCAGAGAACTCATTGGCGAATCAAGACTCACCTTGCTATTAGTCACTTGGATATTAACAAGATTAATGTGAGCAATTTAGCTTATTTGTTTGCCAACTCACTCCAGCTCTTCCTAGTTAGTACATTTTAACTTGAAACTAAGGTTATTTCATGACTATCATCTTTATTCAGAATATTGTTGCTGATATGCGCAAAGTTTTGGCCAAAAATCCTTTGGTGGAGCAACAAAAGTTGCACAGAAGGGTTTTTCTTGAGCATGTCGATACTGAAAATCAGTCTCTCATGGTAAGTGCCTGATTTGTTCCTCTGTTCATGAAATAAGCATAAAGATTCCACTATCTTGTTTCTTTCTTTACTTTGACTTTGACTTTACCGCTTTTGGGATGTTATGTACTGTTCTGAGAGAAAGATGGCGTTTGGATAAGTTTCTTGTAGCTGTTTCTCATATGCTTCTGTTTTATTGTAGCCTTCAGTTGTCCGTTTTGGAATGAAATATGAGTTTATTATGTAGTTCTGGTGTCCAATAAATTAGTCATCAAGATTTTTACCTGGTTACCTGTAGGTTTAGTTTTTTGCAACTGTTAGTCACTCAGGTGTCTGGTATTACAATTAACCTTAATCATGCTTTTACCAGATTGCATATAAAAGCGCTACTAAATCCTAATTATCTTGGGGCCAAACATTTTTATAATTTCTGCATTTGCTTTTCTAGGTTTAATCTGTCATTTATGTCATATCTCTAAACTTGAGGCATTTGAAGATAGATATCAGCTACCCAAAATTCCCTCCCTTCTCTTTGTTAATAGTTGTCTCTGTGTGCGCTTGTGTGTTTTCCTCCCATTTTTATCTTATAAATGATCTTCTTGTTGCAGATATTAATATCTTGCTTTGTTAAAACTTCACATTTTGAAGAATACCTTTGTGTCCAGGTAAGACAAACTCGAAGTTGTTGGTATAATTTATATCTATTGACAGCTTTATAAATGTGAATATAAAGATTCTTAAACCTAGTTTTAGTTTAGTATAGTTTTAGATCCCATTTTGTATTGTGGATTTTCATGTGCCCTGTGAAAAAGGATTTGGACCCAAATACGGAATACCCTCTATTGTCAAGTAATTGCAATGCTGCATTTCTGTGTATAAGATTATTTTACTTTTTCACTTATGTTCAAGTTATTCTGTTTGGGTAGTTTACTTGAGGCAATTTACTTGCAATAAAACAGGAGGCCATCCTTTTGGATCTTCTGAGAGTTATTAGTCATCATCGAGCCCGGCTAGCCACACCCATCCGTACAGTCCAGAAAATATACAGTGACGCTGACTTGGAAAACATACCATTTGGTGACCCCATTTTTACTCGCTCCAGAGCTGCAGCAAATCGCCCATTTCTACTGATAGAGCCACCTTCCAAAGTTAATGGTGAAGATAGAGCCAAGGCTCCTACTCGTTCAACACGCCCTAGTGAAGAAAAAGATGCCCAAATTGATGAAACATCGATATCTGATCCCAAAGATGAAAATCTTGTCGCGACATCAACATCAGCATCCACTGCAAACTCCAGGGATAAATCGAAGTCAATCTCTGAAGCACAAGCTCTGAATATGGGTTCTGATGGTACTGTCCTGAAGACATCCAAAACCACGCAGCCCAAAAAGGAAAGTGCTGTAGATGCAGGGAAGGGGTCTGCTGCCCCAGTAAATAAAGACCTTGCTCAAAGTGTTGCCCCTGATAATTCTTTGGCTTCTTCACATGAGTTTGCTGGAAGGGGAGATACTACTCCTGCTACATCTTTACAGGCGAAGCAGGACGAAGACAAATATGCTGTATCCTCCTCACCGGCCAGGCCTTCCCTGGAAGAAAATATTGTTCTTGGTGTTGCCCTTGAGGGCTCAAAACGGACTCTTCCAATTGACGAAGAAATGACTCCACCTCCCATCCCCACTGAGGCACAAGAATTTGCCGCCCAAAGAAATGGAAATGGATCTTCCGGCAAGGATAAAAAGGATGGTCAAATTTCTACCAAGCAGCAGAGCGATTAGCTGGATTCGCAGCGTAGATGTTTGATGTTTAAGCATATGCCTCTTAAATATATACATGCAAAAAGTGATCCAGCGTTTTTTTAAAAGCTGGCATTATTGTGCATTGAATTCCCAATAGCTGATTGCCCGTATATGTGTACATAATTGTTGATTCAAGGATCGGGTGATTTAAAGAAATCCAGAATCTTTTTCCCTTTTCTGCAATTATTACGTTAAACGGGAGTTAAAGGGTTCTGATTCGTCGATTGGGGCACCTTTAACGATCCAAATACAGTAATAGTGAAACGCTAGGTACCATCAAGTTCGTCGACCTTGATATTTTTAATCTCGTACTAAGGGTCGGGGTTGAGCTGACGGGCAACTCAAAGGGGTTGCTCTGAACTTTTTTTTTTTTTTTTTACGAGGCAGTCACTAACTATATAAAATGACAAAAGGGTTCCAACCCGCAGCCTCTAGGACTGTTTGGTATGAGGATATGGTAGGGAAAGTGGGGGAGAATTGTTTTGGGTTGGATTTAAAAAAATTAGAAAAGTGGACTTAAAAGTTTTTAATTTTTTTACTCTTTTATTTTACATCTTTTTATTAAAATTTTATAACTTCGCTTTTTCAATTTTTTAAAATTTAACTCAAAAATTTCCCTTCCCCATCCTTTAAATCCTTCATACCAAACCACGATTGTTTAAAGCTTTTAAAAATGTTTATTTATGTAAAAAGGAAGAAAAATCTTCTCTTATATTTATCTCGTATACTGTAAATCATAATTGAAAAACTGTTTTTAAGAGTTCCCATAGTTATTCTAAACCAGCACTTATAAAGGTTTTATCTATTCCACCTTTGATTGGGGAAACTTTGGTTCATGACTGTAATGACAAATACAACACTTGGGAATTAAACTGAGGTTTGGTCACTACTATGATAAATGATCAAGGCCTCTTTGGTTCAACTCCATTATTATATGCAATGCAAAATACTAATTACATAGATG
This sequence comes from Acacia confusa, assembly GCA_037074495.1. NCBI lineage: Eukaryota > Viridiplantae > Streptophyta > Magnoliopsida > Fabales > Fabaceae > Acacia > Acacia confusa. Next base: position 41,077,929 of record CM073506.1, read on the forward strand.
ATGTTTAGTATGTTGTTCTTAAGGGGTGTAATGAGTTATTTTATAATGATGATTTAGAATTAATATATATTAAAAAGACCACTTTACCCTTAAAAATAATCCACACATCCTCCTTCTTGGATGCCTGCTTCTTCCACAATCGCCCTAAATCCTATCGGTAGCAACCTTTCCTCTCACATGGGGGAGTACGAGCACGGCTGAGGGGAAGATGACGGCGGAGGACGAGCACGGCGGACGGGTGGAAAACAGAAACTCGAAAAAGCATCTGACTTTCCTCTGTGGGAATGTTTTTCTGAGAATTTTTGCGCATTCTTCATCCATTTGCGTTAAGAATTAATATCTCAAATAATGATCAATGTGCTTTCAAATGCCATTAAATACTTGATGTTTCATTGCAATGCTATTGCTACTTAGATGTGGTCTGGTGTTTAATTTGAACTTATTTGCATTAAGTGAGCGACCAAACAGGAAAATTTGGGGAAGACTTTCTTTCTATCTATTCAGAAAAGCGTGCGGAGTAGGAGGCAGAGTGTTGAGTCCTCTGGAAGTGACAGGAAAGACGGGGGACAATCGTCGTTTTCAGCATTTTCCTAAAGTTTAAGAAAGGAACCTTCAGACTCCACTTGTTCCTACACGTAAATTGGGGTGACGCCATTGCCGGCATTGGGTTTTGGCAAGGAGTTAAGGGAGAAGGAGAAGGGAGAGAAATCCGATGAAATGAAGATGGCGTTTCTGCAAATAAGGGGCCACGAATTTGTGATTGTGTCTATATATGGGACAAAATTTTATTTGTGTAGGGTTAGCGTTGTCTTTTCACATGTGATATTCAGGGCAAAATTGACATTTAAAATGGATTGTTGAGGATTCATAGGGCTCCTATGAATGAGGATTACAAATAAAAAAAAAGTGCAGTGTCTTTTACCATTATTAAGTCCAACCAAACTTAATGAGAATTACCATTGCACACCTGCAATTGAGTTGAATCAAACGAAAGTGGACGATTTTACTTACATTAGTGGTAAAAGTTATTTTAATGTGATGTATGGTGTATAAGATAAATATGTAAAATGTCTTTCATCTTAATTTATGTGCCCATACTTTAAAAGTGATAGTGTACTTTTAAATCATATGTACTAATTTAACTCAATATACCTTATTGCTTTTTAGCTAATTCTTAAGTAGTGCGTGATCATCTTTTAGGCAGAAGTTAAAAGGATCAAACCTCTTATATATGTCTCTTATAGTTAATTTTTTTTTTTTTACACAACAACATATATTGAGAGATATGAGAATTTTTCCCTTATAATAATTGAAAATATCCAATCCTCATCCTATTTCTTGTTTCCCCTCTCTCTTTATTTTTTTAACTATCCAAGGCCCGGGTTATGCGCGGGTAGATATTTATTATTATGTTGTTATATAAAAAATCAGTTAGATTTTTAAGAGAATAATAAAAAAATAAAATAAATATTTACTAAATATTTTACATCCACCATCCCTATTATTAGTATATAAAATACTATATAAATATTTTTCTTATTATCCCTCTTCAATGACCACTTTGCTTTTTATTTAGATTTCTAAAGGAATAATCAAAATATTAAATTAAATATTTACTAAATATTTTGTACTTATAAGCACCATTATTAATTGATAAAATAATAGAAATACTTTCGTAACGTAATCTTCAAATATTATATAACTATTTTCTTCATTATCCATCTTCCTTATTTTCTGTCTTTTATAACCGCCTTTTTTTTTAATTATTAATTTACAAAATATTGTGTAACTACCTTTTCTATTATTCATCTTTCATAACCACTTTATTTTTTATTTTATTAATCTCCATTATTAATTGATAAAATAATAGAACTACTTTTATAGAACAATTTTAAAATATTATATAACTACCTTTCTCATTATCCATCTTCCTCATTTTCCGTATTTCATAACCATCTTGCTTTCTATTATTAATTAACAAAATATTATGTAACTACCTTATCCATTGTCCATATTCCATAACTGCTTTGTTTTTTATTTTATTTTTATTTTAATATTTTAAAATTGTTATTTTGCTGATGTGTCAGTGGTAGATGCTTACTGTTCTACTTTTATATAGTTAAGACTTAAGATTAATAAAATAATAGAACTACTTTTATAGAACAATTTTAAAATATTATATAACTATTTTTCTCATTATCCATTTTCCTCATTTTCCGTATTTCATAAACGCCTTGCTTTCTATTATTAATTAACAAAATATTGTGTAATTACCTTATCCATTATCCATATTTCATAACCGCTTTGTTTTTTATTTTATTTTTATCTTAATATTTTAAAACTGTTATTTTGCTGATATGTCAGTCAGATAGATGTTTACTGTTCTACTTTTATATAGTTAAGATTACTTTTACTGCAAATAAAATTTTTGTATATTATCTAAAACCTTCCTATGCAAGGGAGGGTGCGGTACAAAAAATGGGAAGAAGATTTCCTCAGTATCTTTTCCTCATTATCTCTCAGTATTTCTCATCTGTACCGTTGATCTTAACTAAAAGTACATATGAGATGGAAGAGGAGAGGGAAATGAACGGCTGGATGGAAGGATACTGAGAGAAGAGGAGGAAAGGATACTGATAGGATCCAAGTCCCAACTGAGAACCACCAAACAGTTATATCAACTGGTTGGATTTGTTACAACTTTAAATAAAATAGTAATCCCAGAAGAACTAGCCGTATATACCTTACTAATTTTCTATATTATAAGTTATATATCAAGATATTATTTTTAATTTTCACCCATCGTTAACTAGTCTTTAACCCACTAAATTTGAGCAGTATTCCTTACTAATTTCTATATTTTCTATGTCGTATGTTATATATCAAGAAATTGTTTTCAATTTTCACCCATTGTTAACCAGTCTTTAATCCACTAAATTTGACTTTTTTTTCCCCACCAAATCTGTACCCTATATTGATGTGTTTCTACTTAAATTTATAAACAGCTCTATTTAGAATTTTTTTTAATTCAAAAATTAATAAAAATATAAATCAAGTTTCGATATCTTTTATTTGGATAAAATTCAATCTTTATATCAATACGAATTTGAATAGATTACCCCACTGCTACCCCCAAATTTAATTTAATACTTGATTTCTGAATATTTATGTCCCAAATAAAAAATATTATCAAAATTACGCCGAACGCAAAATAGATCCATCACAATACTCCCAAAATTGTGACACGACTATATGGGGAAAAAAAAATAGAGAACACAAACAATATATAAATTTGATTAGTCAAAACACTGTTACAAAAACACGCAGGTATGCTAGTTTAGATAATTTTATACCTTATCGACGCATGTACCATAATACACAGAGACAACTCTTGGATCACAACTGATCGCTTGAAGGCAGATAGGGAGAAAACGAGGGTCAAGTTAATCATATTATAATTTGTATCAAGATCTCTCTCCTTTAATTTCTTATTGCCATTGAACTTACATCACGTTTATATATATATAATTGAATTACGAACCTAACGCGCATGTATATAGCTTAATATTACCTACACAAGGGTAATAGCTAGCTAAGGAAAAACGTTGCTACTAAAGTTATAGACCAAGTAATTAGCAGTCACAGCTTCGCATTTCCGCTGGAATAGGGCAACCTGAGGAGAGAAGCCAATTATCAGACACTTCGTTGTTAAATATAGTTTGCGTGAGAGAGAGAGAGACAGAGAGAGAATGATTTACCCTAACTTAAGAGAAGTGTCGGAAGAATCATCGTCAAGAGGAGGGCCACTGTTGCAGCTGTAAACGTTGGTTGTCAATGAATCTGAAGAGACGCCTTCTTCTTGTATCCCAATTTCTGATGATTGCATTATTCCTCTACACATCATCTCCATCTATACGACCCACCATTAATTAGCCTCTAATTATATAAAAGGGCAATTTTGAATACACACACTCCCTATAAACACAAATGTTCCTATCTAGCTGGTTGTTAAGTTCATGCATTACCTTCTGCTTCAGCTGCTTGTTCTCTTCTACCAATTCCAATCCCTTGATGATTCGCATATTGCCACCAAGAGAAGAACATATTTTCACATAAACTTGGTTAGGGCTGATATGTCTCACTTGTAAATTTAGAACACACAAATTCCTTCGGCTCAAGTGCTACATTATCACACACACATGATGGGATTATAATTTATGAAACATGCATACCTTTTTCTCAAGTGCGGAGATCTCACTCATAATTCGATTTTCCTGAATTGACGCAGAAGTTACCGTGTTTATCAGTATAATTGAAGAATTTTTAACCTCAAACAAGAAGAAACGATCGAGGCCATCTTTATAGTGTGTAGGTGGGTACCTTAGTCTCAATTACGCGGCTAAGTCCAGTTTCAAGAAGTTTCTCGAGTTGCAGCAAATCTTGTAGGTTTAGTCCTTGAAGATCTTCACCTTTCATGCGCCTGCTCAACAGACACTTACAATTCCATAATTCATTCAAACTTTTTTTTTCAATTTATCTTTCTCGATCACGTTCAACATTAATAATCCAATCATCCAGATACCTTAGCTGCTGCGTTTTCTCGGCGACCTCCTTACTCAATTTGCAGTTCTCGCTGTTCTCTAGCTGAAACAAGATACATACATACGTAGATATATATATATAGAGTGATTAATTTTATTGAAAAAGTTTTCACTAGGGCAAGAAGCACTATATGTGTGTATAAATACCCAAAAGGCACAAATGGTCATAACAAAAAGACACAGATAGTACACAGGAGAGAAAGCAATTCAAATGCTTCGATCAGTTGATTATACCTGCAGTTCTAGAGAAGGCCTGTCCTGTTTGTTGATGTCACGAGAGTGCATATTATACCTTGTAATTATGTCCTTCATGCTTTAGCAAATTTAAAAAGGGGGAGAAATAGTGTTAGTCGCGGCGTTAAGCTAATTTAATTCAAGATTTTAACAGAATTACATTTGAGGAACCATAGTACAGAATTGGATTGAATGCTTGAATAACTAATATAACAAGCATGTCCTAATCTAAAGGCTTGCCTAACTTCCATGTATACAATTTTAGGGATGTTAATACCGATAATCTAAAACAGTGCTGTAATTAATGAATTTATAAAGTACGTTCATCAACGATTCGGTAGAAAATATCTGAGTATTACGTCCACGGTAAAGCCAACATATGCAGAAATTTTCTAATACTATACCTGGCACGTAATATATACAAGGAACAAGGACGAAGCCATCCTTCACAAAAATCATTTTGGTTTCATAATCAAATATTGATTGGTTGAACTTCAAACTCTACACAATGACACACTATGTAATGATTCGTTGGCATTATCCTGAGCGATACATCAGCTTTTGGAAAATAGGTTATTAAACTAATGACAGGAAAAAAAAAAAAGAATAATAAAACTTCTGCGTGATTTCCTCTCTCGTTGATATCGGAGAACTATTAAATATTTGTACAATGAATCAATGACAAACACCTGGAGAGATTAATTGAGAGCCCGTTAAATAAGAGAAGCCTACATATATGAGGGGTCGTATAATGTCTATAGGCTAAACCTCATGAAACGGTCAAGAGTACGCGTAGTCCAAACTAGGCTGGTGAAACTGAAAAGAAGCTGAGAAAACAGAAAAGCTAATCTCAGACATAAGTAATCTAAAAATAATCAGATGATCAATACTCACTTTATATGATTATGCAATTAGTATTGCCAAGGCGCACATGTTAAGTTAGAAAAAGTCAATAAAAATTAGCTCAAAGCTCTCTGGTGAACTTGTTCATGCACGCCTTTCTGTTGAACCTACCAAAAAAATAAAAAGAACAACGAGTCTAAAATGGGTAATGGAGTTTGTGGGGGAACTTTAAATATAATTTTTAGGCATTTTCTCATAAGTATTTCAGTATGAACATAATTTTTCAAATTAATGTCCGTCCAATGACACACACACACAAATCTTGAGATATGGCAAAACCTAACTTTGACCTGGATCTTTATATTTAATTTTTGTCTATATATATGGCCAATGGTGCCTACCTAACGTGCGTGAGTACTGTCAAATTTGATCTCTTCTTGTTCTACATTATAATCAGTTAATTTTAACTCTCACTTTTAAAAGTGTTTTTCCTCAGCAATGTCACATATCAACAACTAACCAGCATGCAAAACCGCGTTGCAGTACATATAGATCGGAGGGACCACAAGATAGATCCTAATTAACATCAGTTTTCATAATTGCCTTCTGAATCCCTACACATTCTAGCTAGACCAGAGATGTTAACTTACTCCTTGTTTATACGTTTAAAATTTTTAAAAACCTTGAAAACGGAAATGATATGTAATACAGATTACTTATAATGTTCATTGTTCAGTATTATAACTGATCGGCCTTATCTTTTCTGTTCGTCCCTCATGCTGACGTATAGCTTCTAGTCATTAATTTTGAACCCTAAACTATAGCAGAAGATGAGGAGCCATTATTATACTTGCAGCCTATGAGGGGGTAAAACTGGCTTCAACTTTTGGTGTAAATCAAAAGCTAGTTTCGGCTTTATTATAAGTTTTCTTAATCATTATTTACTTAGGTGGTCTATATTCATATCTATATAACGCCAGATTTAGATTCATGAAATCTTCCAACAGGAGGAAAATAACTTCCCTCCAAGAAAAGTGATGTATATATCACGGGTTCGTTGAATGAATTGGATTACTTTCATCATTACCAATTTTTAAAGCAACTAAAGTTTTCACCTCGGAAGCATTTGAATAGAGAAGCAGTAAATTGTTTCACTTTCACCTATATATGCCGATAAGTTTAGAATTTATACTTGGCGAGAAGCAGACATCATAATCAACAGGCAAAATACAATACACGTCACTTAAAGCATTAAACTATACGTAATGTCAGTACTAATTTAAGATAAAGACATATCTCCCTTGGCTTCATGGCTTTGACTATATCGCCAATATACTTTTCCTTGTAATTATCAATAAAATTTCACTGGAGGCATAATGCTTTGACCAACATTCGCAAGCATAGATTTATAGTAAAGTCTTTAATTGAGAAGAGAGATCAGCTCAACAACTTCAAGACATAAAACTCACTTTATTTTCTATTAAAATTTATTAATTCAACTACAAGCAATCGATTAAAGTGATCATCAGTTTAATATTTTCCAAAGAACTTGTGTATTCGAATTCTTAAGTATAGGTCACTATTTAAAGCTAACCAATTATAAGGAATTCAACAACATACCTTAAATCATTATATCGAATCAATTACCAACATCGAATTCAAAGTTCATCTAAGATTGGGGTAATTAATACCAGAACTTGAAGCATATAATTTCTCTAACGACAGGGATTATTTTAAACTCCTATTACAATTTACTCATGGGACTGCGTTGGAAAAATACATACACAAATATATGCTGTGCATTTCAATCTTCTAGAACCATGGTAAATATTATTATCTAACGAGAAGAATATATGGCAAATCAGAATCGAACCAACTGTACCACGCAGAAAATAATTGGATACCATGATTTTAATCAAATATATATAAACTAAGCATTAAGACTTAAGAGTTCGCGGAGCTAAATCAAAGATTTAGTTCCCTTGAGCCTAGCTAGCTAGAAAAGGAAGTAAACGTACAACAGTATATGTAGGTAAGGGGCTCGTATGGCATGACGCGACTTGATTAATATTAATATTTATTAAAATTTCGATATTTACCAGTCCGTAATCTGAATTCTGACAGACTAAGGGTGGTCTGAATTCCTTATATCGGTGTGAAGCCTAGAATAAAGGAACACAGATGGCTTTTCCGGTTTGCAAAGAGCAAGGAGGTTAATTTTAAATCCACAAAACCCAAGTTGAGTAAACAAGTATTAATTACTAGTGTTTTCTCTAAGACAAAAACTTGGTTTTCTTTATTAATGAAACGCCATCATCCAACCAAAGGGTAGCTATATTAAAGTATGAATTTCCAGAATATCAAGAAAGAGACGCGTGTAATACGAGGATTTTTGTTCCCAGAGACATCACCAGCTAACTCCGAAACTACAAAGCACATATCCATGTATAATTTCATGGAAGCGAACATGATGATATCTATTAAGTGATGGTTTGTAAGAGAAGTGAAGAGAGAGAGAGAGAGAGTGTGTGTGTGGTACCTGGAGTTGGAGTATTCAAAGAGCTTGCCGGTAGCAGAAAAGACAATGAGACCAACCTCAGCATCACATAGAACCGAAAGCTCCGAAGCTTTCTTGATGAGCCCTCTTCTTCTTTTAGAGAAAGTCACCTGCCTCGCCGTCACGTTGTCTATTTTCTTGATCTTTATCTTCTCTCTCGCCATCTTCTATATCTGTGACCAAACAAAACCAAAAGAACAATAAATACAAATCTAAGAGCTCTTCTTCTCTTTACATTAATTCTCAGATTTATTATCGAGCACCTTACATAAAATACCAACAAGATGGCGCATGACTCAGAAATCTTTTTTTTTTAAAAAAAAAAAGGAAAGGAAAGGAAAGCGTATCTCCAAAATCTGGAGTAGTAGTAGTCAACAGCAAGCTAAGTCACAGAAGATTAAAACCCTAGTGAAATTCCCAGGTTTCAGATCTGGGGATATTATAGTCAACCCAGATTTTAAAGTATCGCCATGACCATACAAGCATAAATCTTGGGATTGGATGTTTGGATTTTTTTTCCCGTTTGGATCCTATTAATGGACGCTACTAAGTGAAACCAAAATGAAGAAAACGAGGAGGAATGAAAATAGAAAGAAAGATATTTGCGAAAATCAGAGCAATAAAATGGGAGATATAGGAGAAGAATGAGAAGTGAGAAGATACTGGCAACGGAAAAGAGAGAGAAAGAAGAGAGAACCTTTTGATTAGAGGGCTGGTGGTGGTGTTCAGGAAAGGAAAGGGATTATTCCCTTTTATAGTTAAGACCATGGAACTTTTTTTGCACCTAATTACATACATGTCTTCCGTTTCCATCTCTTTCTACCTAAAAATAGTTATCTGATGTGCACCTAATTACATACATGTCTTCCGTTTCCATCTCTTTCTACCTAAAAATAGTTATCTGATGTGAAGAAAGTGCACATTAGGTGCCAAGCACAAGCCTACCAAGAGTCCAATCCAACCTCTGAAACTCTGGAACTAGCATTAATATCTCTATTTGGAATCTGAATCAGGATTTTTGTCTTCCCTTGGCTAATTAATTTGTATCAGTGACTAATTGAGACCCAAAAACTTGCTTCCTTTTTTGGGCTTTTGGTCTTTTACATATTTTCCGTACGATAATTATAACAGCACCTGTCTGCAACCTCAATTACTTCAAGGAAATAAATAAATGATTACCCTTCATCTCAGTTGTTCTTCTTGAACAGTTTAGTTTTTTTTTTGCCCAACTTGAACAGTTTAGCTGAGAAACCATATTTTTCTCAAGTTTTGTTTGGTAGTTCTATTTTGGTGGGATAGGGAAGAAAATAGAAGGTTTTAATAGTCTTTTCCTTTGTTTTAGAGTTTTAAAATAAGAGAGAAGGGAATCAAAGATTTTTATAAATCCCCAAAACCTTTCTCCTTCAAAAAAAAAAAAATAAAGTACCCCCAATATAAAGGGTTTTAAGATAAAGAATAGATTAATTATTTTTTTACTTTCATTTAAATAAAACACTCTCATTATATGTGATTTCTTTTTTCTTTTCTATTGTTGGAATGCACACGAAAATATTTTTTAAAGAAATAAATACTTTTTTTGGGGAAAATATTTTTAGAAAGAGAAAATACTTTTTGTAGGGGAAAATATTTTTAGAGAGAGAAAATAATTTTTAGAAAGAGAAAAAAATTTTAGGAGAAATTTTTTTTTGAATATAAAATTTACATAAATAATTTTTTAAAAAAAATTAAATTTAAATTTATTTGTAAAGTATAATAATTATATTAATTTTTAAAGAAAATGACAAAATGATAAAAATAACTCATTAATTCTTCATCTTCCTCCCTTACTATTTTTTTAACTCCCAAATAAGAAAAGAAATATCTTTCATCTTCCTTCCTTCTCTTCCCTTACAAACTCCTTGATTTCTTTCTTTTTCTTTTCCTTCAAACTCCCAAACAGGCCTTAAGGATAATAGGGAGCACTCAACTTTTTATTTAAATATGATTAACCCTCATTATTATTAGAAAAAAGATAAGTAAATACTACATTAATTTTAAAATTGTAAATAAATTATTTATTATTAAAATGAGTTATCTTAAAATTAATATCTATATGCTCTTATAAGAAACAAGACCATATTTAAAATTTTGATTTTTTTCCTCCTAATAATATACATTGTTGTTGCGCGTGGAGAATGGAGAGTGAAAATAATTTATATACTATCCACCTTCATAATAATTATATTATTATGAATTTTATACGATAAATATAAATATTATATGTAAATATATGAAGGACAGAATAAGACGCAGCATTATGATGGGCAAGCAAGTGCTCACGTTTTCTGCGATTAGCTTTCTATTAAGTGAAAAATACAGAACTATTATGAAACTGAAGGAATTCTAGAGAGAAGTCAGAGAAAATTTTAGAGAGATGAAATGAATTCATTTTAGTCTCATGAATAGTTATAGGAAACCTCTATTTATAGAAGGATGTAAATAGTAGATTATTATGCGTATATACCATGTCATCCTGTATTTAGAGATTATGGGTCAATGGACATCCACATAATAAGTATATTTATAACACTCCCCCTTGAATGTCCATTTATGAATGTGCCTTGTTAAAAACTTTAACTAGGAAAAACCCAGTAGGATAAAAACTTAGCCAAAGAAAAGAGTACATCATCCATTGATACACTTTCTAATGCTGTCTCATTAAAAACCTTTCTAGGAAAACCCAGTGGGACAAAACCTAGATAAGGGAAAAAGAGTGCAACGTGTATTGTCTTCCCCTCTTGATTACATTAGTTTTGCTCCCCCTGATGATTACATAATTTTTAATGTCTTCTGAGCATAACTCTCTTTCTGTCATCAAGTATTCTGTTGTTCACTTATAGAACAATTATAGAAACGCTCGATTTGATAAATCATTGAATACCTGCAAAATCTAACTCTTTCAAGTAAAATCACAATAATCATTTCATAAATATACATGTGCATATAAAATTTTAATAAATGTTCATGAAAATGCACACTCTAATTGCTTCTGGTAATATATGAACTTATCATTATTCTCGAAAATTTGATGCTTCTAGCATCTTGAGTCCTTCAAAGACTTATGCTTCTGGCATATTTAGTCCTTCAGAGACTTATGCTTCTGGCATATTTAGTAGACTTTTGCTTCTGGCATATTTAGTCCTTCAGAGACTTATGCTTCTGGCATATTTAGTCCCTCAGGAACATATGTTTATGGCGCCTTACGTCCTTCAAGGACATGTGCTTCTGGCACACACTAATATATTGTGGCTCATGATCCTCATTATCATTTATTACAACATATGCTATCATTTAAACATGAATATCATCAACGTCGATATCATATTCGGTCCCATCGGATTTCATTTATTGAGATCTCTTTATATTCACATATATTAGGTTCCTGGGTCTCTTCTAGGACCATAATATTCAATTCTAGAAATAACATCTCTTCTGGAGATAACATCTCTTCAGGAGATGGCTCTTCTTGAGCTTTTCTTAATTATCTTTGACTTGATCATCTATATTCTTATAGCTCCTTTTCTCATTCGAGGATTTTTATCTTTAAAACTGATGGACCTGTGACGCTTCAGGCGTGCTTTATAACAATTTATATAGGAGTATTTGCAGTTGGGACATGTGACTTTGTCACTTTCTTAAGGTCAGTAAATGTTTTTGGCATTCGGTTAACTAAACTCTGCAACTGAATTATCATTTTGAACTCTTAGTGCACATTTCTTTGTACGAGGATTAATATGAGTTAATAATAATTCATTCCACTTTATCTATTTTACCTAATCTACATATTTTTCTCCCCCTCATCTAATCATGCAGTGTATATCCATCTGTGTGCATTATAAATAATCATTGCACATTCAAAACTTTTAAGATGGAATTTATCTAGCTTCTGACCAAAAGCCAATTATACAGGGAGAATTTTGCTGGCTTAAATAATCGCTGCAAATCTACACATATAAACAATGTTCTCATAAACATTGATTTACTCTTATATGATCTATGGATCATTAAATCTGGAAATTGCGCGCATAATATCTTGCAAACTTCTGGTTGCAAACATCACTGCAAACTTTGTAGATTTATAATATCACATGTATTCTCATATCATTCAAATTGATATATTTCCAGAGATTCATTTCCAATCATAATAAATAATATTCTCATAATCATTTTTATTTGAGAATAAGCAACTCATAATATATGACTCAGATGATCAAGCAAGTCATGCCAACTTTCCATCAAATCTAATATTAAATTTCGAGAGAATTAACACAAATATTCACGGAGAATTAATACACAAACACTCACACTTGATATATATCATTCTCCCCCTCAAGTGTGAGACCTTAAAAATTAATTCATAGAACTTCCATACAATATTCCATAATAATAGCATATATGATATCTATTTCTACAGATATCATTAAAATTTCACAAATTTCTTAATGCATTATCAATGCATAATTTTGTTACTTCTGGTAACAAAATTTCCATTTTCCAGAATCAACAAACAAATATATATTAAATACAAAATCATCAGGTGTATAACTGCAGATTCACGAGCGCAATACTGTGTAATCACAGATGCATCACTGTGGAATCACAGACGTAACATGTATCACTATGGGATCACAGGCGCAACAACTCAGATTGTCGTATGCATATAAAGTCAAAAAGACTCCAAGCTCGTGCTTTATAGGGAGCAGATCTGCAGAAATTCAACAGGACCGCTCATATCTGCAGAGATTCAATAGGATTTAAATCGGCTATAAATAGATAAAGGCAAATGAACATGCCTCATAAACACTCAAGCATATAATAATATCAACTACCAGATACTCACACATATTTCTCTCAATTCTATTGTCATGGCAGGACCAAACAATTTTATCCTAGTTTCTGATACATCTGACACAGCATTACTTGATGCTTTGTTGTATGATGATCAGACAAACATGTCATTTTCTTCTTTACTATTTTCTGATCCTTTAGACATGTTTATTCTTCCTTCTACTATTTCTCCTTCTGCTTCAAATGTACCTACTTCTCCCCCAAGAACAAATGTTCTTCCTTAATCTACAAGGATTGAAGGTATAACTGAAGCAGGTTCATCAAGGAGGCCTGTTAAGAGGTGTAGAACTATGACAGAACTGATGAAGTCAACCATTCCAGTTCATCCAACAGTGACGACAATTAATCAGCCAGCAAACAACCATCAACCTACCAGCAACCTACAGCCAGCAAACAATGACTAGCCAGCCAGCAACAATCATCGAACCAACAATAACCAGCCAGCCAGCTACAACCAGTCAGCTAGTGACTACCAGCCAGTTAGCAACTACTTCCTTATTGGAATGTAGTTGTTGTGATGTTTTACGGGAGATCATACATACCAACGGACTTCAGTGTCATAAACTTGAAGTTCACGAAAGGAGAACATGTATGATTTCCCACGCTGTTTTATTTGAAAATGTACCGGATAAATCTTACAATACTGACAGGCTTCTAATGTTTGATTTTAGTAATAAAAATTTTAGAGAAATCAAACATTTTCTGACACAGTATTGTATAGATTTACAAACATCAGGATATAACTTGATGCGTGATCCTGTATTAGCCTTTTATGAGATCCTTTATGTTGGTTCGGAATGGACAAATAATCCAAATGAACCTCGTGGGAGTTCATTTCAAACCAACATTGAAAATCCATTAGATAAGGGAAAACAACCCGCGGTTAATATTCCATATGATATTTCATCCCTTAATCAGGGTGAATTATATAGATTAACAATGGAGCAACGAGAAAGAATAAAGAAAACAACGCTCTATGATTTAGGGAATTATTTTCATTTAACCCTTGATGAACCGAGTAAACAATTAAATATGTCTACTCACACCATACAAAAGATCTATCAAAAATGAGAGTTAACGGAGTGGCCACACAAAAAGCTTAAAAAACTTATGATGCAAATCTCAATATTACGAAGAACTTTGCCTCATCTTGATTCCATCTCAAGAGAAGAAAAAGAAGGTGACATTCAATATCTTCAGGATGAGATGATTAAACTTTGTAATGGAGTTGAGCCACTTGCTATTAAACTTTGTTGAAATAATATTGTCTTTTGTTTAATCATTTTGTTTATGAATATTCTTCTCTTATATTCACAACAATTATTATAATCATAGAAAACACAAAACAACCATAATAATATATTTGCTTCATTCACTTCTGGGAATGAAGTTGGATAAAAATCATGATCCATAACTCACTAATTTATTTGATCATAGCAATAAATTAATCTACAATATTTATTGACTTTATCACAATTTTGTTACTGCAAGAGCAAATTGGATATATTTATTTACAATCAACCATGATCATACAATCCCTTGTCTCATAATTTAAGGGAGTATTTAATACTAAATATACAATTTTGAGACCTTTATACAATTTGTGACATACAAAATTATGGATCAAATCTTGTTTCATAATTTATCTCTTTGGTTTCAAGCCAATATGTCTCTTAGCTTCAGGCTAACTTGCCTCTTAACTTCAGGCTAATTTATCTCTTAGCCAATTTATGCCTTCTCATAATCTCAGGCCAATTGCCAACATATCTCCATGGCCTTTTAACAATTTATCTTCAGGATAAATAAAATATAAGAGTAATAAAAATAAATAGATGGAACCCACTAATAGTGTGGTTGCCATAAATAATAAAATGGGAAGGGGATATATAAAACAGTAAATAAATAAATGAAAATAAAAGGGAAAGGGGGATATAAAGCAGTAAATAAATAAATGGAGTCCACTATACTAGTGTTACCACCATAAAAAATAAATAAAGCAGTAACGAATAAAAATAAAATGAACACATGGAGTCCACTAATATATAGTGTTACCACCATGAAAAATAAATAAAGCAGTAAAGAATTAAATTAAATAAATGGAGCCTACTAATATGTAGTGTTGCCGCCATAAAATATAAATAAACGCTAAATAAAATAAACAAATAGAGCCCCCTAATAGATACTAGTGTGCCTCCATGAAAAATAAATAAATGTAAAATAAAATAAATAAATGGTGCCCACTAATATTAGTGTTGCCGCCATAAAATATAAATAAAAATAAATAACGTAAAAATAAATGCGTAAAAGTAAATGTTAGTTACATGAAAATAAATGTTAGTAACAATAAAAATAAAATGCACAAAAGTAAATGTTAGTGAAAATAATAAAACCACAAATTAAAACAGTTAAAAATAAATATTAAATCTAGACTTCCAATGTATAGTCAAATTAATAACAATAATAATAAAAATAGAACTCTACTTACCAGCAGAATAGTTTTTTTTTTTAAGAGATCACTGTTTGTCTTGCCAACAAACAGTTTTTTTTTTAGAACTGTTTGTCGCTAAAACAGTGAAGGCACTATTTGAGGGCACTGTTTTGTTGGCAAGAACTTTTTTTTTTCTAGAGAAATGAAAAATTGTTGCCCGGATCTGACTATAGTTTCAATTTTCTAAGACTAAAAATGGATCACTGAAGATTGAATACTTGAAGAATAACAAGTGAATTTCGTCTGGATTAAGAGAAAGTAACTGAAGAAGAAGAAAAATGAAAACCAAAATAATAGAAACCAAAGTGACAAAATAATGGAGATCAAAATGATTGTGGATGAGTAGGAACGAAGAAGAATAATAGTGATGATGAATTGGAGATTGTGATAATAATTCAACTTGGGCCCCACCATTTGAATTATTTAGGGAACATAGAGCTACGGGCAGAGAAAAGAAACAAGAAAGAAGCATGGATAGTGCTACGGGTAGAGAAAAGAAAGAAGAAAGAAGTATAAAAAGGGACAAATATGGATTGTCTCTACAGACATTAATTTATTTTTTTCACTAAAAACCGTGAAGTATATGGATTGAATCAAAATGTGGTCATTAAACGATCCCCACCACATCTAACATGGGACCAACTTCGTTTGGTTAAGGTTTTAGTATGATTTGATTCCAAACACGATCGATAGTTAGCATTCATTAAGGTTCCCCATTGAATCAAAGTCGGTGAGTCGATGATAAAAACAGTGAATTGACTTTGGTCCTCGTTATTGGGTTAAACCCTTAATGAAGGGATTGCATTATCCACAAAAGAAGATCCAAACACTGAACGAACAAGTTTCACTTATTACCCTCGTCTTTGGGTTCAACTGGCGTGGGGGGTCGGTCTTCTTCACCTTTAGGGAGGGGATTCGATCCCTGCGTTGGTCAAGACGCTGGAGGAGACATTCTAGGGGTCTAGGAAGCAGTAGTAACGCTGGTAAAGATGGAAGCATGTATACTCTCTGGTCAATATCCCCTGTGGACTGAGCTCCAAGCGCCCTGCCTTTGGATTGTGGGTGAGTCCAACCCCTTTCCTAAAAATGATGTATAAAAAAAAAGTTTCACTTATTTCTTCTTTCGTCTTTATAAAAATATCAATACATGTATTGGAGTTCTAAATAATATAAAAATATTTTATCTGTGCAATCAATTTTTCCACAAAAAATGAAGACACTATCATTCATACGAAAAAAGTGTTAACATTCTGCATTTCTAACACATCTAGCTTGTTACTTGTTAGTTCTCCCCGCCCACTGCGTGGGAGCATCGTTCTCTCCGCCAAGCGTGAGAGTGGTAAGGTAGGGGGTCTGGAGGGTGATCGGTGCCGGAGAAAGGAGGTGCGGTGAGTCAGTCAGAGTTTCCTTATTGAGAAGACGGTGGTGAGTGAGAGAGAAGAAACGAATTAATCATTCATGGAGGAAAATCTCATCTCATCTCCGTTGATTTGGAAAGAAGTGATTGAGGAGCCAATTCTAATTGGTAAGGTTCTCTCGTCCAGAACATACTCGAGAGTAGCCATGGAAACAATATTGAAGAAGGCATGGAACTTACAAGAAGGAGTCGATGTAATTGAAATCAACAGGAATGCTTTTATGTTCAAATTCGCAGATGAAGGTGAATTTAACAGAATCCTACGTGGACGTCCATGGTCATTAATGGATCTATGCTGAATCTATTAGAAAGATCGAAGTGCAAATCATGTGAGGAGTTTGATTTCAGTCGCAGTCCTATCTGGATCCAGATGCATAATGTTCCGATGGAAGAAATGTGCCTGGAAAATGCAATTAGGATTGGAAGGAATGTAGGCGAAGTAATGATGGCAGAAGATCCACAGTACAACGGAAGGTATCTTCGAAACTTTCTATAAGCTAGAGTATTGATAGATCTGAGGAAGCCTCTAGCGGATGGTTTTTGGATTCCTAGACTGGATAATAAGAGAGTATGGATTTCGATTAAGTATGAGAAGATGCAAAGTTTCTATTACAATTGTGGCAGGGTTGGTCATGATAACCGAACATGTTAAACGGAAAAGATGTTGTCGGCGATTAAACCAGAGGAGCCTCGATTCGGAGCCTGGCTAACTACAAACCAGTGTCGTAGCTGGGAGGAGGTAATGGAAATAGTGTGCAAAGACTAGATTGAGGTTGATTATGTGAGGCGAAGGAAAGAAGAAGCGTTGACAAGAAAGGAAAAGGAGAATAAGGAGAAAAGAGACAAGGAGGCTAGTCAGGATGAGGATGAACTATTCTTCATCAAGATTAATAAATCTCAGTCAAAGTTTAAAGGCCTGAATTCCAAGCTGGAAGAAAAGAAGGTTGGGAATTTAACAGGGATTGATGAAGTTAAAAAAAGGCCTGACAATGTCACAAATGAACAAGAAGGAAGTACATCAAAACCAATGGAAATTAATGTTAGTAGAAGGATGAGGAAGACTACTGAACACATGAAGAGGAACGACTTAAACATAGATCCGGTGGACAAGATAGAGCAAAAGATGAAGGAAGTCAGGGATACTAGGAGTAAAACAGTTGCTGATCAAACGGAAAATTCACTAGCCATGGTAGTGTATAATGGAGGTGCTCTGAACGAGGTCATCAAAGGAGTTAGTTTCCTGAGATTGAAAAGAAATTTTGAAGAAAATTGGGAAAACTCAGCTCCAAAAAGAAACAAGAAGGAGGAAGTGAATCCCATTATTGAACCAACTATATCTGTTTATGCAGAGAACTTGAAGAAAACAAAAGCAAGAATGAAGAGGTATGCCAAAAGAAGAAGCAAAGAAGGGAAGGAAAATATAGCTGAGGAAGAAATTAACCAGGATGAAGTAATAGAGGATAGGGAAAATCACATTAACAGAGACTCAGACCTTGTTTCAGAGCTGGTAGAGGAAGGAAGAAGCACGTATCATTTGTAGGTGGTGGTGCTTGGCCTAAAACAGCCACAGAGGTGCCATGAAGATCTTATCATGGAACTGTCAAGGGTTGGGAAGGACCTTGACAATTCAAAATTTGAAGGACATGATCAGTAAGTTTCGTCCTTCATTAGTCTTCCTAATGGAAACAAAAATAAGTTCTGAGAAAATTAAAAGAATTAGGATGCGATGTGGATTTGAGCAAGAGTTCTATGTAGAACTAAGAGGATTGGCTGGTGGCTTCTCAGTATGGTGGAATAATTCAGTTGCTTTATCGGTACTGTATAAATCCAAAAACATTATTCATGTTTCAATGGAATCCAGTAACTTGATGGTACTTGCCCTTATCACTTTCATATAGGACCACCAAAAGAGGGGGAAAGGAGGGTTGTATGGGATATAGTGAGGAAAATGGCTTTCAATGTGGAAGATTCTTGGCTGGTAGTAGGAGACTTTAATGATGTGTTAACACAAGCAGAAAAAGAAGGTGGAAATCCTAGATCTATGCGGAAGATCATTAACTTCCAGAATTTTTTATCAGACTGCAGATTAATAGACTTGGAATTTAAAGGCTCCAAGTTTACTTGGTGCAATAAGAGAGAAAATGGAGCAGTTCGAGAAAGGATTGATCAAGCAGTGGGTAATGTAGAATTTAGGGAAGGTTTCGAACAGGCAATAGTCTTCCATATAAATCCGATAGGATCTGACCACCATGCCTAAATTGTTGATTGTTGTTACCATGAGGAGAAAAGGGCAAGATCCTTCAAATTTGAAGCTAACTGGGTTCAACATGAAAACTATCTGCAAATTGTAGAGGTAGGATGGAATGAAGTGGAAGGGTCAGTACAGAATGGTGTAATGGATATAATTAGAAGACTAGAGGCTTGTCAGTGGAAACTCACAATATTGAGTAATAAGGAGTTTCCTAATTTCAGGAAAGTAGTATCCCAGCTGAGAAGCATGCTAAGTAACTGCCATAAGGGAATCATGACAACTGAAAAAATGATAGCAGCAGAGGAACTGATCAAGCAAATTGATGATGCATGGAGAAAGGAAGAAATTTACTGGTGGCAAAGGTCTAGGATCTCATGGTTGAATGAGGGAGACCAAAACACAAAATTTTTCCATGCGAGTGTCATACAAAGGAGACAAAGGAATAAAGTCCTGTGCTTAAAGGCTGGAAATGGAGAGTGGTTGGAAGATAAGGAAGAGATTAATAAAACTTTCAGTACCTTTTATCAAACCCTTTTTAGATCAGGGGGTACAAGACCTATGGAGCAAGCACTGTCCTATGTAAAGAAAGTGGTCTCTGAGGAAGAAAATGACAGACTAAGGAGGCTAGTTACTAGCCAGGAAATTAAGGAAGCAGTATTTCAATTAGGTGCCAACAAAGCCCCAGGACCTGATGGTTTTTCGGCCCTGTTCTACCAATCTGCCTGGAAGGAAGTGAGTAAGGAAGTTTGTGTGATGGTACAAGATTTTTTTAGAGGTAGAGTTGGACTGGAACAGATTA
Source organism: Acacia confusa (assembly GCA_037074495.1). Classification (NCBI taxonomy): domain Eukaryota; kingdom Viridiplantae; phylum Streptophyta; class Magnoliopsida; order Fabales; family Fabaceae; genus Acacia; species Acacia confusa. The sequence goes on from CM073506.1 coordinate 41,098,006, forward strand.
ACAGCACCAACATAGTTCTTATACCGAAAACAGAAAACCCAGAGGTGTAAACCACTTCAAACCGATTGGACTTTGCAATGTTGCATACAAGATAATTGCAAAAATCTTGACAAGTAGAATGAGAAGCTTGATGAATTAGTGGGTGTCTCATAACCAAAGGGCTTTCATTGCTGGAAGAATGATTCAAGATAACATCATAATAGCACATGAAGCATTCCATTACTTGAAGTGTAAGAGGAAAAGCAACAAATGGGAATTTGCCTTGAAGATAGACATGAATAAGACATATGATAGAATAGAATGGGATTTTCTGGAAGAAGTAATGTCAAGGATAGGGTTTTGCAAAGAATGGGTGGAATGGATTATGAAGTGCATATCTACAATAAGATTTAATTTGATGGTAGATGGGCATAAAATAGACACCTTTAAGCCTGGACGTGGAATCAGGCAAGGAGATCCGATTTCACCTTATATGTTCATACTTGCTTCTGAAGTTTTGTCACTGATGATCCAGCTGCATATTGAGAGGAAGGACCTGAAAGGAATTAAGCTAGCAAAGAATGCGCCAATCCTGTCTCACTGCTTCTTTGCGGATGACGCGATCTTATTCCTAAGGGCTGATGAAGACAATTGCAGAGTTATAAAGAAGATCTTAGAGGTCTACTATCAAGCATCAGGTCAGGTGATGAATTCGGAGAAGTCCAGCATTTATTTTTCTTCTAATACACCTAGAAAAGTCAAAGAGGAGATATCAGGCCTCTTGGGTGTGAAGTATTCTGAACAAGCAGGAAGGTATTTGGGGCTGCCTATTATATGGGGAAGGTCCAAGGCTGCATCATTGGCTGTTGTAAGGGACAAAATTGGGATGAAGTTGCAAGGATGAAAGCAGAGACTCCTCACCTTTGCGGGAAGAGAGGTACTAATCAAGGCTGTTGCAAATTCTATTCCTGTGTATCCTATGACTTGCTTCCTTTTTCCTAAAAAAACATGCATAGAAATAGATAGTCTCATATCTAATTTCTGGTGGGGGAAAAAAGATGAAGGAAATTCGATTCATTGGAAAAGTTGGAAGATCATGACAAGGAAAAAAGAAGATGGAGGAATGGGATTCAAAGACCTCATGAGTTTCAATAAAGCCCTTTTAGCAAAGACAACATGGAGGCTTCTAATGCAACCAGATGATCTATGGTGCAAAATCCTAAAAGGCATTTATTTTCCTAAAGGGGGCTTCTTGGAAGCAAAAAAAAGGCGGAAAGCTTCATGGGGCTAGTCCAGCTTATTAGAAGGCAGAGAACTCTTGCTAAAAGAATTATGTTGGAAGGTGGGGAATGGTGAAAGTATCAAAGTCCGGAAGGATCACTGGATTCCAGGAATTAAGGGATATAAACTGGACCATGAGATGATACCTGAGGAGGATCAAGGAGGTACGGTGGCAGACCTAATTAGCAATGGACACTGGAAGCTTGATACTATCAGTGGAAGAATAAGCAGTAATGAATGGGCAATGATACTAAAAATTCCTATTCCTAATCATACTAAGAAGGACCGAATAGTCTAGATGGCAAGCAATGATGGAATTTACTCTGTCAAAACTGGATATACAGTAGCTAGGACAGGAAAAAACCAGGAAAGATCCGGGGACCCAGGTACCTCTTTTGTTCCATCTAAGGTGCTCTGGAAAGCTATCTGGAAAATTTCTGTCCCACCAAAAATTCAACAGTTCCTATGGAGATTGGGGAGTGGAGCAATAGCCACAAGAGAAGCTTTGTTTAAGCGTAAGTGTACTGACTCTCCTATGTGTCCTATATGCCGTAAGAATAGTGAAACGATAAAACATATGCTATTCTTATGCCCCTGGACAAAACCATGCTAGTTTGGCTGTCCTCTTGGTTTGAAATTTAGCAAGTGGTCAATGAGGCGATGTGAGGATTGGCTAATTGATCTGCTACATGGCTAGGAGGGATTGGATGACTATGGAAAGGCAATCTTTGCCACAATGTGTTGGTGGTTGTGGAAGAAAAGGTGCAACTGGGTATTTAGAGAAGAGTTTCCATATGCTAAGGAAGTGGTGCAACTGGTTAATAATCAAGTTAAGGAGTTCTGGGAAACAAAAGCACAAAAGAATTTGGATAGCAGAAAGGCTTTTGGAAATAGCATTAAAAGAAAAGAGAAATGGGAACTTCCTCCAACGGGAACAGTGAAGATAAATGTAGATGGATCCTTCAAGAAGGTCACGGGTACAACAGGTATAGGTTTGGTGTGTAGGAATGACAGGGGAATGCTAATGGGCTGTCTGGGTGGTCCTGTAATAGCTAGCTCTCCATTTATGGTTGAATGCCTAACAGTGAAAGAAGCGCTGAGGAGTAGGAGTAAATTTCCAGATTCATCAATAATCGTAGAAATGGATTGTGAAGTATTGTATAGATTGATTATGGAAAAAAGAATAACTGGTTGTGAATGGAGGTGTTCGGATGTATTGGAAGAAATTCTTGGTCTACTGAAATCGATGGATGGAGTATCTTTCTCCTTGGTTGCAAGACAGGGGAATAAAGCTGCTGATTGTGTAGCAGCTGCTACGGAAAAGAGGATGTACCACCATGTTTGGTTGGATTTCGAACCATCTTCTTTAAGCAATATTTTAGTCCATGAATTACAGTAGGCTAGGAGTGGGAATGCTGATATAGATACTGTAAATGATAGAGAAGGAGTTGGATAGAAATGAACTTACACTGATGCTAGTACTGATAGGATATCTGTTTGTTTGCTAGCTTATTTGATTTTTTTGTTAATTGGTAAGGAGTGAGATAGGTTGTATGTTTAGGTGTTGTGGAGTGTTTTTTCTTTGGCTTCAGCTATTAGTGTGTGTAAAATTTGATTTTGATTTTAATAAAATTGATATTTTTGCACAAAAAAAAAAACACATCTAGCTTGTTTAAAAATGAAAAAGAATCACTCTTTTGCATTGAGTGTACCAAGACCACTAAAAGGGGCAAACTGCAAAACTTTTTTTTTTTTATTGTGACTGTAATGTATAGGTTAGATTATGCAAAATGCTCATATCAACATACTATGCAAGGGGAAAGCAACCTCTTCAGAACAATCCAACATAATTCATAACCTGTAGAATAGCCCCAACTTTTTTTGTTGGAAAATGTTAATAAGTGGCACGTTTCTTCGGTTACGAAAAAGGGCCCATTTGGCAAAGGGAAGATTCGAAGAAGGAAATAAATTAAGGGGAGATTGTAAGAAAATTTAAAAAGATGAGTTGTTTGACAAATATGTGAATAAAACTTAAATTGAGAAAAAAATAAAATGTTTGAAAAAAAAAAACAAAGATAGTTGTTTAAGTGTGAGTGAGAAGTAAAATACCAATAATGCCTATGAAAAATAAACAATCAAACCTTCTTCCTCACTCTCATCTCTACCTTTCCTCCTCGCTTTCATCTTTGCCTTCAATTCTATCAATGATCGTCGAGGCCCACTTCTTCATCCACCATTGCCAGTGCCCTCTCATTCATCCACCTTCGTTGACATCCTCTTGCATCACACTACCATCATTGTCGAGAATATTGGACCTTGGGATAGAGATTGAACACAAAAACAAGAGAGAGGACGATCTACGGCTTTAACACCACCACTATCTTCCTTCATATTGCCGCCACCACGATTTTCAGATCAAATCATTGGCTTTAACTCATACAAAGGGTTTTTTTGTCCCATAAATTATCTTTCCTAGAAAGATCTTTAGATTCCTCCACATTAAATGGGAAGTCACTTTTTCATGTTTAAGGGAACTCAAATTGAGGGACGATTTGACACCAAACATGATTTTGGCCAAGGAATACCGTCATCGTCCCTCTCCCTTTCTTGCTTTCCCTTTGCTAAATAGGCTCTAAGTGGCATGTTTTCCATACTTGCAACATTTAGATAAGGATCCAATGTTTGGGACCAAGTTCTGAAACAACTTGTTCATAATCAATGACATTGTATGAGTCTCAAGGATAGAACATACAGCCTGATGCACCCCCAATTTTTTTTAAAGGCAAAAATGCATAAAGATCAGCTAGTTAAAGTAAATTTATGAGAAAAAAAGTCTTAGGGCTACAACATAATAAAAGTCTTAGCATTCATTTGGTAATTTTAGGTGGACAGAAAATTCATGCAATGACTAACAGTTAACTTCTCTTAAACCTAAAATGAGATTAAATGTAAGAGTATAGCTGCACCAGCGATAGCGATTTCACACCCACACAAATCAAGTCAATGGCCAAACCAAGGCTAAGCGACAAAGTGTGCATGCACCTCTTTCCACATTTTCATGAAGATGTCACCTTTATTAATCATGTAGACATAAGTGGGGACCAGGGATAGAATATAGACGGAAACACGTGCGTGATTGAGTTTTTCTGGGCAGACTTTGTGTTTTCTTGAGACGGAGCCTTCAAAAAATCTAAACCTTTGATTTGATCAACGGCTATGATGGAGCCATTTCGATCTACACGGATTTGGGCCTTGGTGTTGGCCCAGATTGAACTAAAAGGCCTCCACCTTGACAGATCTTTCCAATCGGATCCAGTTTAATTTTTATGAATACACTTACAAGTTGCAACAATTACGATTTTGTCTGTTAATAATGGGATAATGATGAAAGCAGAGACAAGTCATTTTTTCTTTTGTTATTTTGTTTGCAAGTATGAGAAGGCAAAAATCTAGTGGAGAAGCTGCTAGCTATGAAGCACGAACACTCCTATTTTTTAAAAATATGCATGTCGGACACTCCAACACCGTCCGACACCATCTGACACTCCTCGACACTCTTATTTTTTTAAAAAAATATGTATGGCTTTGAATATTATTGAATTGATAATGAATTTTCCTTTTGTATTTTTTTTAAAAAAGGAGACACGACTTTTATAATAAGACCGAATCATTGGAAGTCAGGATTTCACAAAATATATATTGAACTTGAATGTAAATTATAATATATGTATTTAATATTAAAACGTGTCCTAACGTGTCGAAAGTTAGATTTTTTTAGAATTAACGTGTCGAAATGTCGAGTCGTGTCGTATCTCATGTCTCGTGTCGGTGTTAGTGCAACATAGGCTGCTAGGTAAGGAGAGCTTTCAAAGAAGCAGCCAATATCAAGTATTCAAGTGGCCAATAAGCAATTAAATAAGGGCTTAAGTGGGAGCAGCTTCAGTCCTCTTCGCTTAATATTCACTCCCCTCCACTTCTTTTAAACGGTGCCGTTTTGGCACAAAATTATAAAGGATGCTCCTTTTTTAAAAAAAAAATTAGGGTAGTGACAGGTACTAAGAAAAGATACTTTAGGATACTGAATAGTACTGAAAAAATACTTCATAATCTTAAAAAACTATTTTAGGATCTTAAAAAATATTTTAGGGTATTCACAGGTACTAAAAATATACTTTTAGGATATTGACTGGTAGAGAAAAAAATACTTTATAATCTTGAAAAATTATTTTATGATCTTAAAAAAAATACTAAAGTATATTTTTAATACCAATCAGTATTCTACAATATTTTTTTATGATTTTAATATGATTTTTTAAGATCATGAAGTATTTTTTCAGTACCATTCAGTATCTTTTTAGTACTAGTCACTAGCCTAAAATATTTTTTAAGATCCTAAAATAGTTTTTTAAGATTATGAAGTATTTTTTCAGTACTGTTTAGTATCCTGAAATATTTTTTTTAGTACCTTCCAGTATCCTAATCTTTTTTTTTAAAGGATCATCCTTTACAATTTTATGCTAAAATGGCACAGTTTTGAAGAAGTGGAGTGGCGTAAATATTAAGGGAAGAGGACTAAAGCCGCTCCCAAAGTTAAGTTGCATTTTTGTTCGGTTTGCCCTGAAAAGGTTTTTGGAAAGCAATGTTATACGAATATATCGAAGGGGATGCAATGTCACCTCAATTTAACAGTTCAAACGGTAAGACTAGTTGACCCTATTTCACTGATGTGGCTTGGCCATATCAGATCCACCTCACTTTTTATAAGTCTCCTCAATTTCTCCTTCTTCCTCCTCCAGCAGCTCCGTTCCAAAGGGGGAAAAAATTAACAGCATTCCAGAAATTGTTTTTGTTGAAACAAATAATCATTTATACAAAAGGAGAGAGCCTTAGTATTAATGGCTCTTAATGATAATTGATCCCTAATTCCTGATTTCCTCAAATCTCTAATTATCCTTAAATCCCTGAGTATTAGGGATACTAATTACATTAATTATTTCCTAATACTATTATTTCCTAACACTCCCCTCAAGTTGGAGCATATCATACCCAACTTGTTATAAAGATAAAAAACTTATTTCATACAATCCCCCTCAAGCTGAAGACAACTTGAATGTGAGCAACAACTTCACCAAGAACCTAATCAGCAAAAAAGTACCAAACCAGAGTTGAAGCAACAGCAAACGGTCTCACAAGAGACCAAACCAACAACCGAAACACCTCACAAGAGGCAAAGAGCAAACGGGTCGCACAAGGACCATCAAACAGCAAATAATTGTCCAAAATAGTCAAATGATAGAAGATGCCAACTCACAACCTGGAATGAAGAACCCAAATCCTAAAACCCAATAAGCAAACCACAGAAACCAACCACAAGTATGGCGCCAAAGACAAGAGCACTCCACGAACGTGCTGGAAAACAAAACATCCAGCCACTAGAAACCAGTGAACATGCACAAAATGAAACGTCGACTGTGTTGAAATAGTGGACACAACTGAACTAAGTCTTACAACGCAACCTTCAAAGCAAAGAACTAGCCTATACACACCGGGAATGAAGATTCGACGTCGAAGAACATAGCACAACCAGAAAATAAGGATAGCAACCAAACAACACTTGGACGATTAAAACACAATCCCAGTGACCAAATAACACACTTCAAAACACACTTCCATAACCAGGAAGCAAATAACCACCGAACCAAAAACAAATTGACCAGAAAACAAACTTCATAGATCAGATTGAGCACCGCAAACACAAGAGAGGAAGAAACTTTCTTCTCCTCCATCACCAGCAAGTCAGCAAGCTTCCACCAAGTTTTCACTAAACTCCTTCCACCAAACCAGCAAGCAGAGCCACAAACATAAGCTTGAGATTTGACCATCACCTCCACAAATCACCTTCACCATCATCTCCTTGACTGAATCTGGAAAACAAAGCAAAGAGTTCACCGGAATCTGGAGCAAACGCTTGAATCTACAAACCTCGCCGGGAATACAAATACACACTTGCCAAAAATATTCAAAACACTTGTTGTACCCTGCAAACTATGCTGTAAATGCAGAGCACTATTGGATTACAAAGTCACGCGAAATCTGGAAAAGTTCGCCGGAAACTGGAAACACTCGCCGGAAAATCCCAAACATCGCCGGAAAACACCAAGCCATGGGAAATAGCCGGAAATGAGGAGAGGAAGCCAAATCAAGAAGCTACCGGTGAATACTCTGTCCCACAAGCCTCCACGCGCCGTCACCGTGAAGCTTCCGGCGAAGCGTGTGTCATCCACGCGCCATCACGGAGGCATCGGACGGTCACCAAATTTCAGGCGAACGCAGATCGGAGGGTGGGGAATCCGAAGGTGGGGCGCGTGTTCCAATAAATAGACTGTGGCAGAACACGAAATCTCTCCTCTCACTCACTGTTTCGGCTTCAGACAGACCAAAAAATCGAACCAGATGCAAACTCAAGAGCCAGATCAAGAATTCACCTCTGATACCATGTTGAAACAAATAATCTGAATTCCATATTTTGATTCATGTACATAAGGTGTGTATTTATATAAGAGGAGAGAGCCTTAGTATTAATGGCTCTTAATGATAATTGATCCCTAATTACTGATTTCCTAGAATCTCTAATTATCCTTAAATCCCTGATTGCTAGGGATACTAATTACATTGATTATTTCCTAATACTATTATTTCCTAACAGTTTTCAAACTCTTCAAATTACTTGAGAGAATTCCAATCAAGGAATCAAGGAAATTAACCATGTTCCGACTTCCGACCCAAGTGTTATGTTGTCTCCAGCATCACCAACGACGACCACCAATAATACTTGCCAAACCGCACCTTTGCCAATGAACTTGTTGACGATCCTCCCATCACCGCCACCAAAAGAGTCATTCTTCGCCGGTGCCGGTGGCGTAGCAACTAATAGATGCGGTGTACTCAGTAAAGTACGTGATGAGGTAGCCATACGGAAAGGGACGGCAGAACCCCTTTTAGCGTGGAAGAAGCTTTTTCCTTCTCTGTGCAACGATAGAATCTCCGCTAGATCATGGGTAGTGCTTTTCCCCCCCTTTTACTTTGCACATTTGAATCAATAAAGAAAGCTTCTTCTTCTTCTTCTTCTTCTTCTTTTTCAGCCACCTGTGATGCTTCTCATCTGCCCTTAGTGATTTTCCTGTGCGACCATTTCAAATAACTTTGGTTGCTTGGATTCTTTTGTGAAAAGTGATTTTAACGTTTGATGATTGATTTTGTTTGAATGGGTTCTATATGTCTAGGTGATTGCTTTTGTATGATTTTTTTTGTTTTTGAAAAAAAAAAAGTGATGTCAAGCTGAAGCTTGATAATAAAACAAGGCTAGAGTGCTAGGGATTTGGCTCCCATCAACTTCCCTTCCTATCATCTTCCATCCCCTTCTTCATCTCAACCGTTAGATTGAAATATGAACGATACAGATTTTATCTTTCAAAAAATATTAAAAAATAAAAAATAATATTTTATGAGAAACGAAATCTGAACTGTTCATATTTCAATCCAACGGTTGAGATGAAGAAGAGAATGGGAAGGGAAGTGGATGAGAGCTGATCCCGAGTGCTAGACTACATTTCTAGCTAGAACTAATAAACAAAAAGCCAGCATATGACATGTTAGCTATAGAACTGTTGATCCTCCAATATCCACTAGACACTTCCTTCCAGATCTGAACCAATCCTTTAAAGCGGTAGGAGGAATCTAGTCGTCAGCGCCACTTTGAGTCACATGCCCATATCTTATGTGTTCATTATATACTCATCTCTCTATTAGAGGTGGTATATATATATATATATATATATATATATATATTTTATTTTTGTATACATTGTGTTTATTTATATTTAAATTATATGTTGTTTTTTTTAAAAAAAAATTTCACCCAACATCTCAAATTAATTAGTTTTCATGATATCGGTGTTACAGATAAATATTACTGAATATATGACGGGAAACTAATTAATTTGAGATACTATGTGAATTTTTTTTTTAGAAAGCAACATATAATTTAAATATAAATAAATACAATGTATAAAAAAAATTTAAAAAAATATGTTCATCTCTCTAATAAAGAGATGGACACATAATAAGCACATAAGAGATGAGCATGTAATGTGGACTCGCCCCGTTTCAAACTGAATGAGGGAGAGAAGGGGATGATGAAGTGGAGAGATGAGGTGCCATGTGGATGCCACATAGGCCTAAAGTGTTTAAATATGAGATTTAACTGTCAAAATTAAATAATTGGTGATGTTACACCACTTTCGACACTTACTGTAACATAACCCAAAAAAATTCCACAGCAACATCACTTTTTTTTTATAACTTATAGGATAAAATTCATATTTACCCTTAAATAAATAATTAAAAATAGTGCGCTGAATAAACGAATAATTTGACTTCTCCCCTGGGAGCCACACTCTTCTTGTTTGCACGTCTTTCATTCCATTGGTCCCTAACATTCCCTCATCTGTAGCTTTCATGTCCTCTTGCCATTTTTGTATTTCCTCCCCTTTTTAAATTTGGAAACATGTGAAATATTTATTCCCCCATTTATCATTTTTTGTTACTATCAATGTTACTATCATTTTTTCACTGTTAGATCAGAATTTTATCTATCTAGATAAAATTCTGATGTAACGGTGAAAAAGTGATAGTAACAAAAAATGGTACTAAGAATATCTTATACTAATATACTTATATTCAGTTATTGCAAGGGAAAGATGCTATTTTCTATTCTCATATTTATTCAGCATATCAGATGAGTTGATAGTCTTAAGCCAAAAAATGAGTTAGTAGATAATTTTTTTCCTATTTCTGAATGACGTCACCGAAATGAAATGAAATCTTTAATTTTAAAAACAGTGGGCCATTCCCTCAAACATTAACCGTAAATTAATTTTTCTTCCCACTTTTTTAATAAAACCCTAATTATTTTTATGACTATAATGAAACCCTATTCTGTTTCCTTAATTATGTTTCTTAGCGATTATTTCCTTTAAAAGATACACCTTCCTGCTATTTCACTCTTCCGTGACATATTTGATTTAGTACTAGTTATGATGATGGGCCCTCTGAAATCAGTGCTCCTTCTGTCCCTAAGGATATGATCTTTTTTTTAATAGTTTACCCATTTTATAAGATATTGATTTAGCCTGTTTCAATAATAAATGTATTTCTATTTATTTTATTTTTAATTATTCTCTCATCATTTATTCCCTAAATTATCTTTCATCCTTTTATAATTATTACTCTATCTCTTAGTTATTCATAAACAATGGCATTTTTTAAAAACAAATTATATTTGCTAATTATTTATCACTTTTAAGTTTTAACTATTTTTTTAGAATCCCGCGATTTGATTAAGAAAACTTTGTATGCAGAGACAAAATGAGTATACCCTAACCAGATATTATAAATAAAAACTTATAATAAAAAAAACACCCATATAAAATGAATAAAATTCCATACAAACAGTTGCAAACAGTTTATATAAGGTAGTGAGAGACTTTTAATCTCATTACCAGTTTTCAGTGTATATTAATAATGTCATGCAAAGTGATTTATTTATTTATTATATGAAAAAAGTGATTTAATTATGGAGATATGGTATCCGATGCGAATTTTAAGGAACAGTAAATACTACAATTGATAATCGATTTTTTTGGCCAACACATTAGTATATCAAGACAAAAAAATATGCATTTAGTGCAGTAATTAAAAAAAAAAATATTACAACAATGTTCTAGAGTGGTGCGTTATCGAAATAATACAAGATCCCCATAATTTTTGGATAAGGTTGATTTTTTTTCCAACTTTGGAACACGATTTAATGTACAACATACGTAACGCACGATGTGGGCTGTCATAAAAGGGAAGACATCTGAGTTCCGATAAAAATAAACTAGTGACTTAAATTTGTAGGGACAAGGTATTGTCAATTACAGAAACAAATAAAATGTATGTTCTAAATCTAATGTAGTATTGTAGCCTTATAATGAAAGGCAAACAAATAAAATAATACTCCCTCTAGTCTTAATTATAAGACAATATTTAGATATTAGTTTTGGTCCTAATTATAGGACAACTTTTTAGTTTTTACCAATTTCTTCCTAAAATACCCTTATTTTATTATCTCAAAGTGTGTTTGATTTTTGGTAAGTATATATGTATATGGGTTGCAACACACACATGTGTATGTCTAATAAATCGAAAAAGTCGTAGAATAAGTCCCCAATAAACAAAAAAATCAGAACTAATAAAATGAAATCAGTCTAAACTAATAAAATCAAATCAACCTAAACTAAAAAAATAAAATCAATCTAAACTAATAAAATCAAATCAATCTAAACTAGTAAAATCAAATCAATCTAAATTGTAGAATAACTTCTCAGTGAACAAAAAATTCGGAATATAAATTGCTGCCACAATTCTAGGATCGATAATTTATTAATAATATTTTTTTGTAATAAATGAAATAATTATAATTAATTAATTAAGATATATTATTAATAATATATATTAATATATAATTATTATATTATTTATAATATATATTATATATTATATTATATAAAATAATATTATAAACAAAATTTTAAAAAAAATCTGATAATATATATATTTTAATAATAATATATATAATTATTATATTATTAATAATATAATATGATAATTATATATTAATAATATATATTAATATATTTTATATTATATATTATAATATATAAATTAATATTTAAAAAAATAAAAAAATCTGATAGGGGGTTGACGCCCCCTGTTAGAAAAGCTGCCGCAGGCAGCTTTGCTACCTGCGGCAGTTAACAGAAAAACATTTTTTTTATTTTTTATTTTTTAAAATAGGTGGCGTCGCCACATGGGACGCCACCTAGGTGGAAGTGGTGTCCCCCGTGGCAGCGCCACCTGTACAGTGACGCCATCTAATGTAGCGCCACAAATTGACTTATTTTAATACTCCGTCCGGTCCTAATTATAAGGCATATTTAACCGATTTTGGAAAAATTAAGGAAATGAGTTAAATTAATTAATTTTACTTATTTTCCTAAAATGTCCTTATATACATTAAAATGACATAAGTAAAAGTTGATCAACAACTCTCCCATATATCTTTCCAACCAATTTTCCTTTCCACATGATTTCTAATTGAAATAATTATATTGCTAGATATACATATATGTATACATATAGATCTATCATGCATACACACACAGATATATATATTGACACACACACACAGACATACATATATATAGATACACACACATATTAGACACATACACATACATATATATGTTTATAGACATATACATATGTGTGTTGCAACCCATATACATATATACTTACTAAAAACCAAACACACTTAAGATAATAAAAATAAGGGTATTTTAGGAAGAAATTGACAAAAACTAAAAAATTGTCCTATAATTAGGATCAAAACCAACCCCTAAATGTTATCTTATAATTAAGACCGGAAGGAGTAATATGTTTGCACACTGGTCCAATCTGATAATTTTTTTTTTTTGGTTTATTTTAGAAAATTTGCCTCTGTTATATTATAATGAAACCCAATTGTGTTTTACGGAATTCTCTCTCATGATATGCTTTATGGCTCAATTATGTTGGTATGGGTGGTTGGGCATGCTACTCCCTCCACCGTACAATTGATTTTTTAGTGAACTTATATGTAATGTATAATTAAATTATGTATACATTTAATATTGTTTAAAGAAAAATTATAAATATAAATATTTTAAAATAATTTAATTAACTTTCTTAATGTCATAAAAAAATCAATTAAATCTTATATGTAAGACAAGACGTAATATAAGATATAACAAATAAATTTATAAAGTATGTTTGGAAAAAGATCCGTGCTGTTTTTTTTGGATAGGGTCATGCAATTTTTTTAAGTATTAAGAAGCCGACAAAACATAAGTGTTTTTTTAACACCATTAAGTATTTTAAACAAATTTTTGTGCCCCAAACCTAATTTATTTTTCAAGAAGCGTACATTATTATAAAGCAATTTATTATTTCCCATATATTATAAAGTAATTTAACTGCATACATTATTTCAAAATATCTTTATAGTGACATCAAATATTATAACATAACATTTAGTACATCTAAAAATATCATGGCCCTTTGTTACTGATAAAAATATCTTAATGCTAAATTTATATCAAAACCTACCTTAAGAGATTGAGCGTTAATTACAAAAAATACTTTTAAGGGGTTGAATTTACATAAAAACAAGTCTAAAATAATGAGCGTTAATAGAAAAATAGGAAAATGATACATAAAGACCAATACAAATAGTAAAAGATAGAGAAACACTTCTTATTTCAAAAATCTTACACTATGCTAGTTCTCTATTTGCCTCTTGTGAGATTAAAATAAAATGACATAAACACCGTTAACACAATTATTTTTTTAAAAAGTATCCCCGTGCTGGGAGTTGCCAAAAGATCATATACTATTTATCATTCAGGATATTACCCAGCATGTTGACATGTTGGTATGATTGCTTCTTCTAATTTTAAATATAAGATCTCGTTGATTTTTTTTATGAGAAATTAAAGAAGCTAATTAAATTATTTTTAAATATTTATATTTATCATTTTTCTTTAAACTGTATTGTCTAACTTATAAGCTGATATATAATTTAATGATATACAACATATGATCTGATTAAACAATTTATTTAATTGTCTTAATATATTCAAAAAAATTAATTATATTTTATATTTAAAAGCGTGCATTGAAACTGATATTAATCCTCTGACTACCTAAGAACAATTTACTTAATTATCTTAATATATTCAAAAAAATTAATTATATTTTATATTTAGAAGCGTGCATTGAAACTGATATTAATCCTCTGACTACCTAAGTTTTAAATTCCTCTCAAAAAGTTTGGCCAAAAAACAACTCCTCTTAAACGAAGCAGCCACCTCAAATACCAACAAAAAAAAGTTTCTATCCCTCTTTTAAAATTATATATATCTATATAATTTGATTATATTAAAAAATTTAGTTCATTAATCAATATGTATTTTCTAAAATATTTTAATCATCTTTTTTAATTTTCTCATTTCTCTACTCATTGACTATTGTTAACAAAGTATTAATATGTATAAATTAAAAAATATTAATAAATATGTTTTATATTTATAATTAAGATTAATTTCTTAAACATGCTTTATGTTAGGGGCTGGAAGAAGACTATTTTATATTCTGTTTAATACTTAAATAAGAGACAATTGTCTTTTTTAAGAAAATTAATGAAGTTAAATAAATTAAATAATCAAAGTATATATTTTACATTATTATATTATATATTAGTTTACAAGATATAAAAGTAAGTTTAAAAAATGATAAATATAAATATTTTAATATAATTTATTTAATTTTACTAGTTTCTCAAAAACCCATCTAGCTCTTATATTAAATACTAGAGTTTACAACTGAATTTTTGATAATAAAACATGTGATATTTGTTATTTACTAATTTTCTCTAAATTAATATATTTAATATAAAAAGTAACATATAATCTAGGACTACACCTTTATTTTGAACACATCATACAATATAAATAATTTAATTAGTCGTCCTTAATCTCCCAGCTTATTCATTGAGAAGGGAGTATATTACTGTCGGATGGCAAGGAAGTTTTTGGTTTAGCCTCAATCCCTCCCTGCATCCTCGTTGCCGGAATAAGCGACTCTATCTCCTGTTTAGTATAAAATTCAGAAAATGGAGAAAGCAGAAGAAGCTGAACGTTTGCTCGGCGTCGCTGAAAAGCTCTTGTCCGGTCGGGATCTTACTGGCTCAAGAGAATTTGCCATTTTGGCCCAGGAAACCGAACCCCTTCTAGAGGGTTCCGATCAAATCCTGGCTGTCATCGACGTCCTCATCGCCTCTGATAACCGATTAAACAACCACCTCGATTGGTACGCCATTCTTCAGGTTGATCGCCGATCGGACGACATAGATTTGATCAAGAAGCAGTATCGGAGGCTTGCACTCCTCCTCCACCCAGACAAGAACAGATTCTCCCACGCCGATCATGCATTCAAGCTCGTCGCCGAGGCATGGGCTATGCTCTCGGATCCGGCCAAAAAGTCGCTCTACGACAAGGAGCATGGTTTCTTTTCTACGGTTGATTTAACCGCGCCCGGCTGGGCACATCAAGAAAAATTGCCTGTTCGAAGACCCGGACCGGGGTCTGGTGGTGGTGGGAACCAGGGGTTTGATTTCAGGAATAATGGCACCAACGCCGCTAGGGACGCTGTGGCCGATGATAATTCACGACGGAATCTGTCAACCTTCTGGACGGCCTGCCCCTACTGTTATTTGCTGTGCGAGTATGATAAGATCTACGAAGGATGTTGTCTGAGGTGCCAGAATTGTGAGAGATCGTTCCATGGGGTTTCGATCCCGACTTTACCGCCTCTTGTGGCAGGCCAGGAGGCCTATTATTGTTGCTGGGGATTCTTTCCGTTAACTCTAGCCACAGCCAATTCTTCCGGCAAAGAAGCTGCGACTCCTTCACGATTTCCAAATTGGACGCCCACGGTGTCGGCATCTGGCCGGCAGGCGGAGAATGGTTGGAATAAAGCAGAACCCTTGGCGGCCGCAAAGCCGGTGGCTAAGACGGCGAAGACCGGGGGTTTTTCTAATGGGCTTACTTCAGGACCGGGATCTAGTGGACGGAAGCGAGGAAGACCGAGGAAGAACCCACAGGGAAATCATTTGTTGTCATAAACTAAGTTTGAGGTTAGCTTGGCTCATATCAGTTGAAAAGCACTTGGGTTCCTAACTGCTTTAGAGGTAGTGCAATTTGTTGCTGAGAATGTGAAGGTTTGATGGAAGGAAATTTGTTATTTTGGTGGTTGATGTGGCGGGAAGTGGCGTGCCTGTAAGATTCTTCGCCGGAAAATATATAGGTACTGTTGTTAAGTATTATTGTTTAGTTGTTCACTTGTTGTTTGTAGGTTTCTTTTAATTTAACTGACTACTTCGAGCTTGATAGTGTGCAACTCTGTACTATTTACCATATAGTTGTTTTCAGCAAGGTTTTTCTTTTAGCAGATGATCAAAGTTACTGTTCTGTTTTAATGCCAGAGCATGGCTGGTTTGTTCTCTTTGTTAAAATGGATCTGGCAGTATTCTTGTTACCCTGAATATACATTTATAAATTGCACATATGAAAGCACATCAATTCTTTGCTCTAATCATTCATTCGTTATCATTAGCTGACGCTTCTTCTATATTTTGAAGAAAGTACACACATTCTTTTTGTTTATTTGTATGGGGAATACATGTTCTTTTGTTTTTGGCTATTAAATATTGGTATTTGCTGTAAATTTTATAGATTTTGTATATCTATTGTATACTGATAATTTGTATAGAAAACATTCTTGATATTGATCCTCAAAAAATGGCATGCTTGTCAAATCGATATCTCACACGTGTTGCTTTTTGCATCATTTTGAAACCTGCGTGTTAATTTCATTTCGATTTCTGTTGCAATCTTATGACATTTACTATTAGTTTCCTGCTGGACCATATTCTGTTCAAAGAGCATCAAGTTCCACTCGATCTAGCAGCTATTGGTATGGATCAAGCTTTCCTCCTTTGCCCATCCCGTCGGCTGCCCTCCAATACCCCAAAACTGTGCTGTTTTGGCACAAAAACAGGTGCCTCTTTCTTTTTTTTCTTTTCTTTTTTAAAAAAAATTAGGAAACTGTGGGTACTGAAAAGATACTTTAAGATGCTTACAGGTAGCGAAAAAGTATTTTATTATCTTAAAAAATTATTTTAAAATCTTGAAAAAATATTTCAGGGTACTAATTGGTACTAAAAATATACTTCAAGATGCCGATTCAAGATACTAACTAGTACTAAAAAAACTACTTCATGATATTAAAAATTATTTTAGGATCTTGAAGTATGTTTTGAAGATCCTAAAATAATTTTTCAAAAACATGAAGTATTTTTTCAGTATCAGTCAGTATCCTGAAACATCTTTTTAGTATTAGTCAATATGGTGAAATATTTTTTCAGGATCTTAAAATAATTTTTCAAGATCATAAAGTACTAGTCAGTATTTTTTCAATACCTGTAAGTATCTTAAAGTATCTTTTCAGTACCTATAAGTATTTTAAAGTATCTTTTCAGTACTCACAGTTTTCTGAAATTGAAAAAAAGAAAAAAAAGGAGGCACCTGTTTTTGTGCCAAAACGGCATAGTTTTGGGGTATTGGAGGGCAGCGGACGGGATAGGCAAAGGAGGAAAGCCTGATCCCTATTGGCATATCATCTCAATTTTGTTCTCTTGAGAGATTAAAATAATGTGATTCTCACAGTTTTTTAGCTATCAGTTATTAGGAAAGAACGCAACATGTGGGGGAATGGGGATGATACTGATGGGAAATTTGAGGGGCGAATATGAGTTGTGCAAGACTGTTTTGATTGTTTTTTACAACTGTCTTGAACAGTATATATACGAGGTAATGTCAATACCTTGCTATCTGATTCAAAGATTCATGTTTTTTGAAGCATGTATGAGGATCTAGATGTTCCCAGGAGCTTGAAGAATTGAATTGTCTATTGGTATTTGTCGGGAGAATTACGTGAATTTGAATCTGGATAAGTGTTTTTTTTAAAGAAATTAAATATGTTACTTAATTACACGTTGTGTTTTTTTATATTATATATCGGTTTATAAATTAAAAAAAAATAAAAAAAATTTAATTAATTTTTTTTAATATATATATATATATATATATATATATATATATATATATATATATATATATAAAGTTAACTTTGTTATGTATTGATGACTGAAGTAATTTGTATCAAACGAACTATTACGCGATGGAGCCCGTTAGATGCTCCACCAACCGTTACTTAAAATCTTTGCTTATAGCTCGTGTTCTTCTTGTTCAAAGTGAATTTGTCGCTCTGTATTTATAGTTGTATGTTATTATAATTTTTTATTTTTTAAAACGCCTGGACATAGAATGTTCACTTGTATAAGAAACTACTTCTTGTTAATTGTGTAATTTTTTTATCATAAAGGGAATGACATCATATAATAGTCTCCCCCTCAACGTGCCAGGGAGTTGTTCATATAACACAGCAGGCTAGAAACATTCTGGGCAATCACCGGATGGTACATGGAACAGTGCTGAGATCAGTTAAGTGCGAGGGGCTTGTTCGGCGACACGAACAAAGCTGCTGCCGCCCCATCGATCGTTCTGTGCTTTTGTGTGGCGAACAAAAAGACTTCTTTTTTTTATTAAACAAGAAGACATTATGACTTCTGATTAGTCTTGAAAACGTTGTTAGGCTCTCGCATTGGGCTTCCTTGTCAGGCCCCGACCCCTAAACTTAGGGTCTGTTTGGCAGGAGGGGAAGGGACAAATTTGAAGAGTTTGATTTTAAAAAATTTTAAAAGGGAGGTTATAAAATTTTAAATAAAGATAAGATATTAAATCCAAAAGTTAAAAAAAAGAAAAAAAAAACTAAAATTCAATCTCACTTCTCTAATCCCTCCCCCTTTCAAATCCTGGTATACAATGGCGGAGCATCATACAGATAAGGGGAGCTATGGCCCCCCCTAAAAAAATATCTGTAAAAAAAATTATTGTAAATAGGATTTTTTTTTTATACATTTGGTCAAAAAAATGTATATATTTGTCCTAAAAATTTATACATTTGACCCCCTTAAATATATATATTTTTTAATTAGTCAATAAGTATATATTTAATTTTTCAAAATATTTATCTTAAAATCCACCATTGCTCATATAAAACAAGGACCACGTATTAATCCGCACGAGTGGAACCATCCAGACATGCTTATAGTTGCCAGTCTCCTCATTTTTCTGAGGCCGAAGTATATTTTGTTAGGATTGTCATGTGTGTTGTATCACCATCACCGATATGCATTATGAAGTTGCTTCCAGTAGTACGGAGAGCAGCGCGTGGACCAGAGTACGACATTTGATACGTTTGATTGGAGGATGTGGAAATGGAATTGTGTCTCAATTTTATGAAGAGGTTTAATTTTTATACCACCGTTTTAATTATAAAACATGGTTGACTATATTTTTAAAAAATTAAATAAGTTATTTAATTATTTTATATGTTGTGTATTTTTAAATTATATATTAGTTTATTAGCTAAATTAATTAATTTGAACAAAAAAAAAATAAAAGCACTATAAAATAATTTAATTAACTTCTTTAATCTCTCCCAAAAAGTCAATTATGTCTTATAATTAGGACCAGAGGGAGTAATACAAATGTTCTATACTTAAGATGGAGGGAGTACTTTCTTTTATCTTAATTATAAAGATAAAATTGATTTTTCTAAAAATTAAAAAAATTAATTCAATTATTTTTACAAAAATTATTTTTACTTTTTTAAACTAATTAGTTTAACTAATAAATTAATATATAATTTAAGGATACACAAAATAAAATATAATTAATTAACTTATTTAATTTTCTTCAACTTTCTAAAAAAATCAACCCGTCTTATAATTAACATCAAGTAGTGTAGTGAAACTAGAAAAGCTTCCAATTGCACGTGGAAGCAAATAGAGCCAATTTCATCAAAATCAATTTCATTAGACAAATCTAAGATTTGTAATTCCACCTGCTCATTTTCATCCATTACCCTCCTCCTTGCTTCAGTCTCCACACCCACCCCTCCATTTCCGGCCACCATACCCTTCCTCATTCTGTGTTGTCGCCGCCGACGACATGCCCACCGCACTGCTGGTGATATCCCCATGACTGTCGGTGAGAGACACACTAGCCATTGCCACCCACACCATCGTTTGAAGATGTGACATCAATAAAGTCAAGACACCCACCGCCGCAACGATAGATCCTCCGCCGATATAGGTGAACGACGACGAACGTAGCCTCCAGCAACAGCGACGAGCTTTCCCCTTCTTCTTCCCCTTCGATGATGGCCGCCAGATCTAAACTCCATAAAAGTGCTTTTGGTTGTGAGGAGCTTCCCATGGAACTCAATACTGGCCATGCGATCCCAACATATGGCTTTAAGACGACATGTGAGGAGCTCAGGGTGAATAACTCGTTGACGCCGAAGAGTTCCTATGGAGCTCGCCGATGATCTTGGGGAACACTAATATAAAATTGGCAAGCAAGATCTAAGAGGTTGGAAATATTGATGTTCGATTCTGGTGCTAAGATTGATTTTTCCATATTATTGGTAGATGGTAGATGATGATGCTGATTCTGGTGGTGTGTGGTAGCTGACTGGGTTTGAAGATTCAATGGTAGAAGCTGATGTTAGAAAATATAGGCATAAATTAAATAATAGCGGTATTAGTAAGATTGCATATATTGTAAAAACAAGAATCTATATAATTAATATTGCATATACAGTAAACATACGATAGATCTATATAATAAGAAAAAATCATGAATGAACTCATAAGACTACTGAATATAGTAATGAACTATGGAATAATTCGGGCTCGACGTATGTTGTTTCTTTAAGACAATTTTACCCCCTAAGGTTGCTAAGCAATTGCCTCATAAGATAGAGCAGATTTTTCATCTTTAGAATGATCACGCTCTCAATCTGAAGTCTAAGCGAACAAAACGAGTCTGCTTTTGGAACACACAGAATATGTTAGCAGAATCAAATCTCGATTCTGTCACTCGGACGCCCTATTTATAGACGAAGAAAATTTGATTAGATGGACTTGTCTGTTGTAGCGAACTGGTGCGTTGTGCGAACAAACACACTAGAGCGGAGCGAATGGTGATGACTGACGATCGTTGCTAGCGAACTGGTACGTTGTACGAACAAACACACTAGAATGGAGCAAACGACGAATCGCAATTTGCAGCCACTGGTTGGGAAAATCTCAAAGGGGCAAAAAAGGAATTATCAAAAGTTCGGGGTCAAATTGAAAATTCAAAACATTATTTAATAAAAAAATATTTTTTATTTCACACATGTGCGTACCGGGCGGGCGGCATTAGCACGCACGTTTGGTGGACCAAGGGTCATTTTAGTTCTCACCCCTGCACAAAATTTGAGGTTTATATACCCCCAAACTATTCAATGTGGGACTTCTATCCACATACACTTTCTTTCTTTCTTTTTCTTCTTCTTCTCCAACCTTCTTCTTAGTCCTAAATCATAACCCATAAGATTTTATCCTAAATTCCAACAGAAGCTTCTAGAGCTTCATCAACGGCGGCAAGATAGTCTTTTATTCTTAAGTTTGAAAAATATTATGAAGGGTATTAAGGTCTTTTAATACAAAAATTATGTCTCATTTCCATAACCAACCAAACACACTTTAGTCACCACATCTCCACCCCCATCAATTAATGGAGCCTTGTTTGTTGAGCTGTATTTGACTTTTAAATTTAATACGAGTACTTAGGACTTGTCGTTGTCCATAGATCATCATTGAGTCGACACTAGGCTTACAAGATCCTCAGTATTTTGCTGTAGCTGTGGCAAGAATTAAGGGGTAGCAATACGGCGAGAGGTCTTGTGTGTTTGTGTTTGCCATGTTATCAGCTCACAATGCAGCTCTCCTATCTCTCCACCCAGACATGTTTATCACAATATGTCCTCTTTATATTTTATAATATATATTATCTTACGTAATTTGTTAACTATGCGTATTTACTTTTAATTTTTTAATGGTAATATCTGTCTTTTACCGGTAATAAATTAAGGGATTAATGTTTCTCATGTTGTAGGAAAAAAATTATCTCATGTCACACACACATAAAATGGTGGGACTCACATATGTATATGTGGGTCCCACTATTTCATGTGTAAGTAGGAAGTTTAGTTTTCTCATGCAACATGAGAAAACTAAAACCCATAAATTAATCAGTGTATTTTATTCCCCATAATACTAATACTTTGCTTTCACAAGCAATAAAGCGATAGATTCGGGCTGGGTTGAAGCACACGTGAATCCAGTAAATAAAAAGGTGAGAGCTTATTTTTTTAATGTATAGGTCGAAGGCGAATAGAAATATGATGGTAATGATTTTGCCATCGCTTTACCTTTTTGAAGATTTCAACAACCCATGAGTCAAATTGATAACGCGAGACGAAACCCTAAAAGCTCTCTCTTGCGCCGCGCTTCGCAAGTCACATTCTGTTTGGTCTTCTGCCTTGCCGGTGACGTTCTTGCCGTCGGCAAGCCTTCTCTCGAGTTTCAACCGCGGTAGAAGTTCAGATCGGACCTCGTAGAGCTAAGAGCAGGCGAGTTTTAGGTCAGAACAGAGATCTACAGCAGCGGCTGGTCTTCTTCTCCGGCGCCGGCTCTTCCCTGGTCTCCGTCCTCATCGTCTCTCCGGCTGTGGTGGCCATTTACTTTCTGAGTTCGGTGTGGCTTGTTCTCATCTCTGGTAGTGGAGCTCCTATCTTGATGTCTCCCCATCCGGTGGTCTCCGACGAAGAAGACATCGGCGGCGGCGGGAGCTATGTCCCTCTTCATTTTCGTTTTCGTTCTTTCGATTTTTAATAGTGGGTGGAGTCTGTCTATGTTCCTTCTGTGGGTTGCATCTGTATGTTTCCTTTTCGTTTTTGCTTTCCTTCTCGTTGTCTCGTTGGTGGTTGTGGTGTTTGTTTCTATAGTTTTCTGTCTTCAGGAGCTTTGTTCCTCAATGGTTTTGGATTTGCAATTTTGGGGGAAGATTTCTTGATATGGTCAATTGTGCTTTGTGTTGTATCTTTGAGAGGGCCGTTGCTGGATTTGTTCAGGGGTGGCAAATCCAAATCTTTGAGGTTAGCTTAAGTTTGTTTAGTAGGTGTTTACCAGATCTTCTTGATTGGAGGAGAATAAGTAGTTCCAAAGTCTTCACTTATTTCCTTTCTAAGGTTAGGTTGGTTCTGTTTGTTGCCCCATGTCGGGGTGTTTGTGTAGCTGATTTATCAGCTTATCCTTATAAGAAGGTTTGCCCGGTAGAGTGGGTTTTGTGACCAACACCTTCTTTCTGATCTCTTCTAACCTTAGATATTCAGGAAGTAGGTGCATTCTCTGAGGCTAATTTTATTTCTTCCGTTTCAGTGATATTGGTGTTTTATCCCTCTTGCATTTGGTTTGTTATGTTTTATGTGTTTGTGTTCCGGTTATTGGTGTTCTTGTTCTTGTTTATTTATTTTAGTTGTAATTGTTATGGGTATTTTATTTCGAACGTAATAGCTACATTTGGATGTATCTTTTATTTTGAGTATTAATATAAGTAAGTTTTGAGGGGGAAAAAACAACGCATGAGTCTCCAGTTTTAAGCAATCTTCCCTACAGAAATGGTTTAATCAGTGAGTGTTTCGAGACTCACTTGCAAATTTCAAGGGCTGGCCGATTAGAGATACGGACGGATGGCCAGGGATGCGCGCGCGCATAATTACCCAAATATGCCCCTCCCCAACTTCATTCACTTCGGTATCAGCAACTGTCTCCTTCTATTCTCTCCTCTCCACCCTTTCTTCAACTCCCCTCCCTTATGTGTACCAACAATTTGCCAGCATTATAATTTTCTAAATTTCCCATCTTACTTGTTCATATTAGTTAATATTCGCCACAAGTATCCTGGTATATTTATAATAAAAACTGATCCACTCACAAAAGCCTTCAATAAATGTGTTAGTTGCGGCCTCGAGGGCCTTTAGGCGATGCGGGCAACCTTACTTTTTCACTCCTATGGTTCTTAGATAAAGTTACATTTTAACTATTGAACCTGGCTCATCATAAATTCATAATGTACCAGTACTAATAGTATATTAGAATTGAAAAATGAAAATTGCCTGCTTCAAGTTTAAAATCTAAACTCTGTGTGAGTGAAAAATAATGAATGCACAATTGAATTTGGTCACTTCTTCCACTTGTTATCTCTCTCTAACCCCTAAAATCTAAAGTTTTTGTTTGGATCACTTGGAGAATATTTTTCAAGATTTACGATTAAAAAGGAGTTTTGTCTCCCACAACAGGAGACAAAACTCCTCCAACGAGTTAACCAAACACTCATTAGCCAAAGCTAAAGTTACAACTTGATTCAATGGGAAGCAGCTTTTGTCAGAAAGAGAAGAGCTGAGCTGAGAACGGACGAGAATTCAATGGCTACCGTACAGATCGAGATCGCCCCACCTGAGAGATCCAGGCCCCCCATCTCGATACTACTCCCGCCTCTCTCTCTCCTTCTTCCCGACGATGCCGTCCTTCCTCTCTCCTCTTCCGGCTCAATCCCGTGATTTCCGACAAGCTTCTCTCATTTATTGCCCCCGTAAGGTTCGCTCCTCTGCTCCGGTTCAGTGGCTGCTGCATATTCTGTCGCCGCCCTGAATGCGACCTCCCAGACGAGGAACACGATTCGCTCAGTATCATCCCCGACGTCAGGTATAGTAATTCCGATGGCTGCACGTCGCTCCATCTCTCATGAATCTCAGTGGACTTTTGAGACGGAGACACTATGATCCTGTGTTCCAATCTGTGTTTCTTCTCCTTCTCCGTCAGCAGTAACCCGTCTTTCCTTGGACCCTCACACTCCCCACTTTCTTTTTCTTTTCCGGTTTCGTTTCTTTTCCTCTTCGTCGACAACATTGCACTGTCCAGTGACATCCTAAACGGCGCCGTTTTCTTCTGCAGCCTCGTCGTCGTTTCGCCGTCCATGCTGTTTCGACGCTGCAATAAAATCTTGAAGAACCCACCACTTCTTTCCCCTACGGATGAGTGCCTCCCGGAGACTCTCCGGGGAAGTGAGTTTGAATCGAACCGATCCTGTGAATCCGGTCCGAGACCGGTCTCTATGTCTGTTGTACAATGCTGCGGATCTTCGGAGATCTCTTGTATCGGTGGAATGGTTTGATTATTATGCGGCCAAACTTTGGGCTCCCCAACCAGGAGAATGTCTTCCGGGTCAACCCGGTACCGGCAAAGCGGGCAAGTGGAATGCGCATCCAGCCAAGTGTCCACGCATTCGACATGGAAGGCGTGCTTGCATTTTGGAAGCAGCCGAAGAACCTCCACGGTCTCAAATTGAGTCAGGCAGACGGCGCATTCGAGTCCCTCTTTTTGGCCCCTTAAAGATCCGAATCTGAAAATGGGTAACGACTCGATCACAACCCGGTCAATGCCGGAGTTCTTTCTTCCCAAATGGCCACCTCCTGTATGTGAATTCCTTTGGGCGTCCTCCTCTGGTTTACATAGTTTAACACACAGAAGAAAAACAAAGGTGGTGAAAAACAGGGTTGTGGATACCCCAATTAGAATGGCCACGGTGGGCTTGAAAGGAGACTCTCTCTCCCCTGCGCCACGTTGACTTCCCAATGATGGCGGTTCTAGCGAATTTTTTCCCGCGACGTCGTCATAGACGGTGGAACTTATAGAAGAAGATGAGGTTTCAGAAGCAGCAGCGGCTGCAAGGAGTATGATTGTGGTGTAGAGGATGAAGAAGAAAAAGGAAAATCCGGTGAATGGATTGAAAGAAGGCGGACCACCACCCATGTGCGAGCGAGAGTGATGCTCGGTGTTTGAAGTTACTGTAATGTAATCAGAGGGAGACAAAGGGATTAATGAATAATATATTTTCATGAGAGAGAAGGGAGTGAGAGGTGGCTATTTTGGGAGAGATTCTGTGGTAGGGGATTCAGGGGAAAATGATACAGAGAGCCGGACAAATGGCGCTATGTTTAAAACTAAAACTCATAAATAAATAACAAAATGTGGCTCCTACCATATAAAAAAACACCCACTTGAGCTTATTGTTGTCGCGTAACTAGACATTAGTCGAAACCACATTTTCATCGGCAACACAAATTTTACATTATCATAAGAAAACGACACAGACCAACCTCAGACAAAAATCGAACAACATGAACAGGTTTAGAGGCGGAGATTAAAAAAAAAACACATAGAGAAATGGACTTGGTTTTCCCCCTTTTCTTCTTATTGCCCTTTTCCCTTCTTTTTTTTTTCATTATTGGATCAAAATCTTAATGGTCCAGATTTAACATATTGTATATTTAAGATAAAATTATAATAATAATGTAAAATTATAATAATATTTTTATTATCTTTTTAAGATAAAAGTATAATAATAAGGTAAAATTATAATAATATTTTTATAACATATTAAATTTGGATCGTTGAGATCTTGATCCAATGGTGAAAAAAGAAAAATAAGAGAAAATAATGGTAAAAGGTATAAGAAGAAAGCCAAATCCTAGAAAAACAGGGTTGGTTCTTGCTACATTAAAGGGTTGTGTTGATCTATTTCTAACGGCTTTTCGTTATCAATCATTCAGGATTCAGCAGAGGATATATAGCCTATCCGATCGTTTTTTTGTTTTTGTTTTTTTCCCCCTTCCCCCCTATATATATTCTCCTAGTCTACGGCTACAAATAATAGACCCATGTAGAGCCTTGATGTTGTATGTATCTGGTCTTCCTCTAGTCAAATATAAAATTACTGCGAGTGTCACATTTGCATGTGATTGGCGATTAATGATTAGTTAATATTGATAATCTAAGCAATAATGCACCAGTTCATTTGACTCCGGAGAGGACCCCCGTCTGCCGATTATGGTCTGCCTGGAAATATTTTTTGCCCCATAAAAAAAATGTGAATGGTGAATGTTTCAGTGTCAAAAATGAAAGCTCTGATTCAATAATGGTTGAGAGGACAGAAACAACAGAGGACAGTAATGGGTGAGTGGGGGGGAGGGAGACGTGGGACCTGTGACACAGAAAATAATGGAGTTTGAAAAACATGTGGTATAGAAATAGAAGCTTTACATGGGAAGGGTCGATGTAAAATGTGAAGGGTAAAGATTTCGATGCATCTCAATAAAGGGAAGAGGGAGCAATGTCCTGAAGCTTTCTGCCGTGTCAACAACCAATAATGATTGCCATTTTGGGAAGATGCTGAAACTTCCACGGCACATGTTGGAAATAGAACCAAGCCTTGTGGTTATGGGCTCTGCACAAATTCTAGTACAGTGGGCATCATGGTACACACAACAAGATTCACAGCAAACACTCGAAGATGACACAGAGTTTTGTTTTGCATGCATTGAGTTGATGTGAGATTACAATGATATCCACAGACACAATTATTGACAACCATGGTTTAAATACCCATCATGTTAACTTTGATTAGGATCCGATCATATGATAGTACAACTTTTTTCCTATTCTCAAAACTCGACCAAGAAACTTCAATTACGGGTAGAAAAAAATTGCTGATTTAGTTTTTGAAACAACATACTAGTAGGTTTGTCACTTTTTTCTCAGAGTTAGGTTTCTCTCTTCATCTATTTTTTATTATTTTTTATAATCTTTAAATCATATTCGTTTAATTAATACAATACTACTTTAGGTTTTCTCTCATTTTACCAATCAATAGTTTAGATAGGTTGATAAGAGAAAACGAGAAAAAAGATTAGGTGATGATCTCTTCCCTCCCGTTCTTGGTCCCTGCCCCAGCAATACTTAAGCGTTGGATCTTTCTGCTGCAATGGCCACTCTAAACGGGCCTATCGTGTTTTGGGCTTATTCCTTCTTGGGCCCTACCATAGATTCGCCTTCTTCTCAAATAGACTCTATGTTGACGGGCTTTTGCCCCATTAGCTGAATGGCCTCTTCACTTAATATTCCACGGACGTTCTTATGGCTTCACTTGGGCCGAAAAAGGATACACAAACACACGTGTCTCTCTAAAAGCCCACATATGGTTTGCTGAGGCTTTCCAACACAATTCATATTTTTAGTCTCCTTTATCAAAAAAAATATATATATATTTTTAGTCTCCCCGAAATCACATAATTTCTGTATAATCCTTTTTTTACCGTTAAAATCTGTTTATCTTTTCTCAATTCCCTTGACAATATATCTTTGTGACGTGAACGTGTGGAAGCTGGCGTAGTCATATCATGACATTGGGGAAACTAGATGGTTATGAAAGGAAAAGTAAATAAATAAAGTATTCTCGTCCTTATTTATTTAAAAATTATAATTGTTAATAATAGAATCAACGTACATCTTGCACAAATATGTGTCATGCGATGACCGTGCTTCTATTACAAAGCAAACAAGACCTGAGAACATTTCCAGAATTCGCTGCTTCACTTTCACTTTCACCCTCTACCATTTTCCCATTCATGCCCCTTCGCTTTCCTTTTTTGTCTCTATGAATTTTTGAAAGCTGCACAGTGGGAGCAAACATACTTGGGACTCATTTTCCCTGTTCCATAACCAAAGCGCAGAGAAAAAGAAAAAAGGACAGCTCAACAAGTTTGCTACCAAAAACAGAAAAGGCCTCTGCTAGCTAGCTGCATCATTAGCCTCCTCATTTCTCACTCCGAATTAACTAGAAAGAAAGGTTATGTGTTTGACTCAGCTTAAGATGGACTAATTAGGGTTATATATATATATATATATATATATATATATATATATATATATATATTTTCGGCTTGTTTTAATTTGTTAGTGTTTTTGGCCAGTGGTGATTTCAAATAGCCAGAGCTGGATCAATAGAAATGTAGTGGTGGGTGCCAATAATGCAGCTCAAGTGCAAGGGTGGGGCCTCCATCGTTACTAGCTATGCGCATTAATTCACTGTGAGCCTTCGGACATGCTCGTTGCTCTGTGGATACGTCAACATCATATAATGAAGATGGTTAATTTTAACTATTATTAATAATTAATGAAAAGATCAAGCATATAGTTCTAATGAATCAGGAGCTTCATCCATGGTGCTGATTACTGCTATGTACGTCCAAAACTTGCAGGCTCCTCTCAGCACACCGATCATCGGGCACTAGTTTGCACATATAATTAATGATGCAAATGGGAGAGTTAAAGAGGAGAAAGTGATAGATCTGCAGGAATATGCAAAATGTGTAAATAATGATAGTTTCATGTTAATAATTGCGACAGCAAAACCGAATTTTCGATGTTCTCATCATCAAATGGTGGATCCATCCTGTGACCATCTGGTTTAACTCTGTGAGGTTATAACCATAAGGCCACAAGTGAAACCCCAATTTTCGATGATATTATTATATATATCCTGATATGATGGGGACAAGGGCTTCAACTGACAAGAATTGAGGTGAGCGAAAAGAGCCAGGATGAGGGTGATTGAATTAAAGAAATTTGAATAATTGAAGGTGTCATTTAGAGAGAGAGAGTTGAATACTGTTACATCATACTGTTACATTACATTACAGCATACCCTTTCAAGTTGAATACTGTAACATTATACTGTTACATACATTACATTACAGCATAACCTTTTGAAGCAGCGTCTGTGGTTGCAGTTGTCACTGGCACCCGATGTTGATATCACCCACCTTTCCTTCCTTCCTCTAAGGGGCCCACCGGACATCTTCACGTGCCCTTTTCCCTACATATTCCCTTATTTTATTTCTAAATAATGACATCATCATTCTCGGTATATTTATCTAGGATTTTGGTTTTCTCATATTACATGAGAAAAAAAAAGTTTACTATACACACATGAAAGGGTAGGACCCACATATACACATATTTGGGTCTCACTTTTTCATCTTTGTGTGACATGAGAAAATTGTTTTCCTACAATATAAGAAAATGTTTTCCCATTTATCTAATATAATTAAATTAAGTACTAATTTAATTAATATGATATATATTTTTTAAAATATTCTAGTCATATTTCTTAATTTTCTATTTTTTTCTCCTCCTCGATTATTGTTAGAGAGTGTCAATAGGAATAAATTATAAAAAAATTGATAAATATGAAAATCATATCTTATATTTAGGATTAAGATTAACTTCCTATATTAAAGTAAAGAATTACCTTAGTTAATCTTATCTCTAATATCTATCGTTTTTTGTGGAACAAATTTGAACAATAATGTACTTAAATAATTTATCCAACCTTTTTAATTTATCCTAAAAAAGTCCGGAGGAATTTGATATGTACAGGCAAGTGAATCGTGACACAAATTGCTTATTTGTTGAAGGGGAAGACCTATTTTGTCCATCAGAACGTGTCTTCTTTGACTCATTTGTACAAGAAATGTATGAAGACAATTAAGATACTGCTCATTGGCCACGACCCCACAACAAAATAAAAAATGAGTTGATATTAGTCAATATTTTTCAAATAGTTGTTATTGTTTTTTATATTAATATCTCACAGCAGGGACGAATTGAACGAGACAAAAAATGAATCGGTTGCTCGTGGGGATTTGCAAAACTACAAAGCTTGCACAGTTGAATTATTGTTTGCCGCAGAACTGAATTCTTTTACCGTGCATATATATACTTGCATGAGAGGTTACAATTCATCACTGAAGACGTACGAACTTAGAGGACGTACGCAGCGCCAACCTGTCCTAATATTCCAACAGGGGGGAAACATGTATGTGCCCATGCATATGTGTATATGTGTGTACAACCATGATACCTATTTAAGTTAATTCGTATCAATAATGTAAACTCATACTATAAATTTGAATCGAAAACTCTTGAAAGTTTATTTTTATTATTAAATAGGTATTACTAGTATATAACTACATAATTAAAATATAAAATGATAAAAATTTGATTTAAATATATTTTAAAACTAAATAATTAAAATTAAATTCATTAACATTCATCATTTATCACATTTAATAAATTTTTTTATATTTATATATAAAACCACTAAAGATGACTAAATAAAAAAAAATTAACATGAGTTTAAAATTAAGTTAAATCAGTTTTATAAGTTAGAAAAATAAAAATAGTAATATTAGCGTATAAATTTATAAATATAATTGAGTTTATAATTGACATAAATTTGCTAATGATGTTGTAACCAGGAAAGTCAACTTTTGGAAGTTTGACAACAACGTTCTACACCCATGTCCCATCTCGTATCCCTTTATAAAAATAATATCATTCTTTAAACCAAATTATCCCCTGAAAAAAGGGGGGAAAGGGGAAAATCACACGTTAACTGATTTTTTAGAGTTTATAATAATTACATTCCTCGTGTGGTGATGCTCTAAAAATATAAGCCACAAACCCGGCGGGGCGCACAAGTAGAACAATAAAATCAAATGGTCTGGAAAGACCAAAAGAGCAAGAAGCATATATAAAATTACATGATACTGGTTATAGAAAGATCGTGGGTGAAGATGAAGGAATGTGGACCGTGGGATCAAAAGGTGGAGGGGGTGGGAAAGTGATGGATGCTTAGGGTGATGAGAGGGACCAAAAGATGTTGTCGGCTTAGTATATTGCTGCGTGTCCTCTTCTGAGTACTTTTGATTCCCTTAATTAACATAGTTGTCGGCGCCGCCGGAGGAGACTGTATGTATTATGCAACAGTGCCTTCTTTTGAAAATGATCGTTCCCCTTTCTCACCAAACACCCCACTCTCTGCTCTCCATCAACCCCTTCCCTCAAATTAACTCCACCCACCTCTCCTCCTATTTCACTACCCTACTTCTCCTTTTCTTTTGGCCTTCTCATGTTGAGGCCACGTTTCCACTAGTAGATCATCTAGCTTTTTACACTTTGTTTATTTTACTTCAAAGAACATGTCTTTATCGTCAAATAATAATATTAATAAAACTAACAATCGAGGTCTCTGCTTTTTCCATAAAAAAACATACGAAACTAAGTACTACTCCAGAATCCGTATACAAATACGTGTATATGAACATACGCGTACACAGACTCACCACTCAACAGTCAAATTAGTTTGAAAAAGCTAGCGCAGACGGTTAAAGCTAAAGCTTTTCATGTCTCTTTGTCCGCAAATGAAAACAAACTAAGGTGCGTAATGGGTGTAGTCATTTCTGAGTTCTGACCGCTCAGGTTTCAGTGGTCACAAGTCTAACCTTGTTCCTCCTCCTCCTTCCTCCCTCTCCTCCACTTTTATTTTATTTTATGTCTGCTCTCTTTCGATCAGACGTTCTCAACAAGAAAAGAAAAGTGCCACTCTGTGTGTCTGTTGGGCTCATTCTCTTCTACTACAGTTTCAAACCTTCTTCCACCTTTGTCTTCTCTTCCCTCCTCATCACTATTCTTTTCTCCTTTCTTTTTCACCTGTCTCTGTCTCCATGTATGTACTCTTCCACCCTGAAAGCTGCCTAATGCCCATCACTCCTTACGTCTCAGCAGACCTTCCCCTCCTACTTTTCACTTCTTATTAACTGAACTCTACGTGCTCGTTTGCGTTTCTTGCTATCTTATCCTTCTCGTCCTAAAGAAGCAATCAAGATGCTTCCCTTCAGGAGTTTCTATGGGTTTGAGAGCTGGTTAGATCAGACTGCGTGTTCTGAGGAACCCAGCTCCTCCATCAAGTCCATGGAATCGGATGAAGCGAAGAAGCCCATTCTGAAATCCATATCAAAGTCTGAGAGGAAATCAATGGAAGCCTGCAAGAGCCATAGGGAAGCAGAGAGGAGACGCAGGCAGCGAATCAACACCCACCTCTCCACTCTACGTTCTCTAATCCCTAACGCCGTAAAGGTGAATATTCCTTCTCCTCCTCCTTCCTTTTACCCTTTCTGTCCCTCAAACTCGAGGTCTTTCTGTTAATTTTAACAATGTTTTCACCGGTGCAGTCGGATAAGGCCTCGTTACTGGGGGAGGTGGTCCGACACGTCAAAGACCTGAGGAAACAGGCCGATGACGTGGCGCGCCATCGCGAGGGAGACTTGTCGGGCAGCACTATCAGCGGAGAATTCGGGTCGGATCCAAGAGACTCGGAGCAGTGGGCATTCCCGGGAGAATCGGACGAGGCAACGGTGAGTTACTGCGACGGAGGAGGGAAGAGGAAACTCATGAAAGCCACGCTCTGCTGCGAGGACCGGCCCAACCTGAACCGAGATCTAGAGGAGGCGATCCGGTCTGTTCGGGCTAAGGCGGTGCGGGCCGAGATGGTGACCATTGGTGGGCGGACCAAGAGCGTGGTGATTGTCCAGTGGACTGGTGGAGAGGAGGAGGAGGAAGATGAGGTTGGGGCACTGGAACGGGCTTTGACGGCTGTTGTAGAGAATCGGGCCTTCGTTGGGCCTAGACTGGGCCGAATGTCGTTGGGACACAAACGGGCCAGACATTGTTACGGCTTACCTAATGAGGGCGAAAATGGCTTCGAGTTGAGAGCTGCTGACATGTAATCAAATCTAGACATGGGATCAAACCATCTTTAGTGTATTTTCTTCCTCCAGTTCTTACCATCATGCTAGTACTAGCAGCTAATTCCCTGTAACTACCAATTCACTTAGCGAAAAAATTTATTTGGAGGATTATATTATATAAAAATTATAAAGGCGAAGTTGGATAGCTAGCATAACACAGATCACTCCAATGATCATATTCATCATAGCAACCCAACCTAACAAAAAATGGAAGGAAACAAAAAAGAATAAAAATGGAGAATAATTCAGATGAGATATGGGTAGTTGAGTTGTGATAGGAAGATCCAAAAAAGAAGAGTGGAGGAGATAATGATGCCAGCGATGAAGTGACGTAAGAAAGTGGTAGTTGATGTCGTGCTGGGCCTGTAATGCATGTCCCATATGATGGGGATAACGATTTGTTGGGTGACGTGTAACACTTGGATAAGTCTATATAATTGAGCAATCTTCAGTCGTCTCAAGAAACATGCACCTATAATTAATCACTAAAAGATAAGATTGAATTAAATTTATTTCGGGAGATATTGTGTGTGAGGAAGTGGATGTATTGTGGTATAGACAGAGGAAAAGATGGTGTGGCTAATACGTGACCGTGAGTTGCCAATCTGGATTTTGCAGTTCTACAGTTAGAGAAGTTTCCATAGAAGGAGGTCAAATTAATGATAGAAATTTATGTCCTTGGTGAATGCAGGCTCCAAAACTGGTTCACTTGTCCGATCAACGTTCGATCTTGTGCGTTCGTTTGTCCATGGAGACTCCTCTCTGTGCTCACCCTTGTCTACCCCAAACAGCTTCTCTCTGGGTTTCTCAAGAACATTGCCTCGCCATAACTTCGTCAGTTTCTCCCCTCTCTGTTTGAAGCCAATCTGTTTCAGTTATCTTTTGCTCACAATAAGAGATCAGCTTGTCGATCAAATGCCTTCTTTCTTCACGGATCTTTTCTTCTTGGTTTTTTTCCTAGCTGATTTTTCTTTCACTCTTGCTGGGTGTTCAGGCGAAATGGGCAAGAAGTGAAGCAGCATTCTCACCTTCGATAAAGTGAGTTGGGCTTTAAAATACCGGATAAAACGGATTGAAAATTTGAAATTCGACTTAAAAATGATACTGCTCAGATTTGGGTTCACTCAAAAATTTGAACTTGTGTTCTATTATATTACATTTGTGAGTCACTTCGCTGTTTGGAGAAAGGCTTTCCCTCTTTGCTTTGTTTGTCGCTTTTAACAAATTTTTCTTGCCAGAGAACTTTTATTTATTTCCTATTTTTCCTTTCCTTTAGGGAGAACCCTGGAACCACGGTTGAAACTGATGATAAACAGGACTTATTTGGTTTGATGAAACAGAGGTTTCTGAGTTTCAAACAGCAGAAATACATGTGAGTAGTAGTTACTTGGCAGTTGTTCTTTGTTATCCCTGTGAAGCATCTTATAAGTTAAGTTGCATTTAGACAGGAAAGAGTTGGAGCATTTTCAAGCTCTTGCTGAAGCTCAGTCTCCAAAGGTGGTGTAATCAGAGTTCATATGTTTTTCTTATAATCGTCTTTCCTCATCCTATTTCTGGTTAATTTCTGTGGTTCTTCATTGCTATGCTTCTCCTTATTTTAGTAGTTAAACCAAGAAAAAGGTTCATGACTGATAAATCCAAGTACAGTTCATGGTAATCGCTTGTGCAGATTCTAGGGTATGCCCCTCTAACATTTTAGGATTTCAACCTGGAGATGCCTTTATGATACGTAACATCGCCAATCTTGTTCCTCACATGAAGGTACTTTAACTGTTGCTTCTGATTTTTGTGCGGTCAAATGATTGCCCATTGTCGAAAATCTTGACCTCATGTAATATACTTCTTTTTTCTATTTGGGCAGAATGGAGCAACTGAGTGTAATGCTGCTCTTGAGTTTGCTGTAACTATTCTCAAGGCACGTAGTCTAACGATTGACATTTCAGAACTCAGTAATATGTCTCAGAAAATAATGAATTTTTGGATCAGAATGAGATCATACAGAGCAAATAATGACGCACTCTTTTGGTCGATTACACCTATACATAACTGCGTGATTGAAAATTGTTTAGTTCCATTTTCAGGTTGAGAATATTTTAATTATTGGCCATAGCAGTTGTGCTGGAATTGAAGCGTTGATGAATATACAAGATGATGTCGAATCAAGGTTCGTTTGATCACAATTACCTCTTGCCAAAAAAGAAAAATAGAAAAAGGAGGTCAGGAATTTAAGAGTTTAGCACATTAAATCGTGGGGTATATAGTTGTTTCATTAGAATTGACGTTTTCCACAGGAGCTTCATTAACAAATGGGTTGCTAATGCGAAAGTTGCCAAGTCGAGGACAAAAGCAGCCACAGCTCATCTAAGCTTTGGTCCACAATGCAAATTCTGTGAGAAGGTATATGGTCTTTCACAACCGAAATTCACACACGCACGCACACACTAGTTTTTATGTGCATGAAAGAATTGCTGTGTTTCGATGCTTGGCGAGATTACGTGGAATTGCTTTTGAAAACTGTAGATTTTACTGCTTGTGTTACTACTGACAGAGAGGGATGTTTATGGAATGGTTCGCAGGAGTCTGTAAACCAGTCACTATTGAACTTGCTGAGTTACCCTTGGATAGAAGAAAGAGTGAAAAAGGAGTTGCTTTGCCTTCATGGAGGATACTACGATTTTTCAAATTGCTCATTTGAGAAATGGACACTTGATTGGAGAGGATGCAATGTTGAGGATGAAGAAGGAGAACGCAGTTATACAGTTAAAGACCAAGAATTTTGGTGTTGATGTTGTGGTTTTGTTCATTATCACAGGCAGCCTCAAGCTGGCCCTTAAAACTCAACTCGGGCCATTATTTATTACCAAATCTTACTGCTGATTGATGAATTCCACAGTAGAAAACTAGTATTGTACCAAGAAAAACAAAAGAAAGAACACTTGCTACTTGTAAACTACACCTGAAGATATATATATGTTTTCTTTTTGCAATTTCATAAGATATATGATTAATTCGGATACAAAGGCATACCAATTTCCTTAATTTTTTCCCCTCCTTTTAAAGGCGATTCATTAGGAGAATCAAAGTTTGTTCAAAATATTTGGACGCATAATTAGTACTTTTATAATGGACTATTAAATAGGGGATGATTCCGCAAGGGGTGCTCAAGTATTAATGGTTGCCACTAGTGGAAATTGGTCTGAATAGAATAGAAGGGGTTTTGGTCGCTTAAGCAAGAGGTCTTGATTTAGAACTCTTGTGAATAGAAAAAACTTCTATGGGTGAGATCCCCGCTTCGGCGCTTGATAGAATCTCGGAGTCATTACAGATTTTTCCACCATTTTATTTAAAAAAAAATATATATTTATGGCTGTCAAGTTGCTCTGATCAACATTAATTTAAAATAATTTAAATATTAATTGTATACTTGGTTTTTTTGCCCGAGAAATATTAGTAGCATACTACATTATTAATCAATTATAAAAATGTGATTTGTTCTTTTTAATTTAAATCATCTCCATTAGGTCACTTAATTTGTAAGTGTTGGCATATCAAAAAAAAAAAAAAAACTGCAAGTGTCGGTCGTGATTAATTAAACGACCGAAGCCAAGAGTAATTTTTACGAGGGAAGGATTTGTTAGAACTGAAGGACAAGGATACATAAAAAACACTCCGAGGCTCAGGCTCACAGCGGGTGTGACTTGAGGGAAAATCATTTTTAAAAGGGGCGACGCACCCGGCAGCGGAAAGGAAAACAAGCAGTCATAGCTACGGCAGCAGCTAAAACGAGCATCCTGCGCTAGTTAACACCGAAGAAGTCATGATCTCGCAGTTCTTCGTTTTGTCGCAGCGTGGTGATAACATCGTCTTTCGAGACTGTAAACTCCTTCTCTCTCACATGGACGTACTTTTCCCTTCGCGATTGTATATTCTGGTCTACTTTGTTCTTGGATCTGATGCCGTTCATTCCGATGTCTTCTCTAAACTGAATTAAAAATTCGTTTCTAATTATTCACTCTATTCTAGTTCAATTTTTTCTTATTTTTTGACTTTGTTTTTACTTGCCGATCCAGAATATCCAGATCTTGCTTGAATTATCTTCTTTAGTTGATTACTTCACTGGTAGATTGAAACAAAAATCTGAAAGTTTGTTCTCTTCCTTGCACTCTAATACAATGGAAACTGCCGATTATTAGTTATTGTTTTAACTTAGTTCGGCATTGCTTTTGGAAATGCACTTCAAGAGAAGACTGAGTTCTGGGTTGATAACCGGTGTAATCTGTTGTATAGTTTTCCCCGAGCATGTTATTTTTTTCTGTCAAGATACTATGACACAACTTCTAGGAATTCGATATGCATTATGTGTTATCAGACAAAGAGTCATCGTACTCAGTCTAGCGTTTCACAAATTTGGACGTCATTTTACCAACTCCAGCAACAAGTTTTTCTAGGAATTCATGAAATTGCCGTGATTCAAACTTTTTTAGTAGATGCTTCTTGCGTTATCTTTTTTTTCTCTTCTTTCTTAGATGTCGCACGGTACTTTCTGTGTGTGTTAATTTTGTGATATAAGCTGGTTAGAATTTTATGTATTTTTGGGCTAGTAAACTAGATCTTATGGTGTTAATGTTAAACTACAATGCTGCATGAGATATAAAGATATGGTCACCTATATCATGAAGTGCTATTGTAGATAGTGAACATAATTCGAGTTAAAAGCAATATGGCGAATGAAGTATGAGTACGTTATCATACAAGAGTTTGTATTCGTTTTTTACTTATACCTATCATAATACTTTGAAAATATTGCTATAAAATCCTCAATGCTTCTAGCTGCCTTTTTCTTTCCATTGCAGATCGTGGAGATGTGCAAAATGGAAGTGCAGAGATATTCTTCCGCAAAGTAAAGTTTTGGAAAGAGGATGGGCAGGAGGAGGCACCACCTGTCTTTGTAGGTATTATTTTCCTGAAGCAGGAAATGCATTTTAAAGTGAAAAATACCATCATCTGATGGTTTTGATAGTATTGAACCTTAATCCACAAACATGAAAGTGCCTTGAAAGGCATGTGTTTTTTTTTTCATACATATATCTTTTTTATATATATATATATATATATATTCACGTTATGTCTTTGCTTACCTGGTATAAAATGTTGACTTATACTTGATTTTTTCTGTGTTGATAGAATGTGGATGGTGTGAACTACTTTCATGTGAAGGTTGTTGGGCTATTGTTCGTTGCAACTACAAGGGTTAATATATCGCCTTCCTTTGCCTTAGAGCTTTTACAAAGGATTGCTCGAGTTATTAAAGATTACCTCGGGGTTCTCAATGAAGACACATTACGAAAGAACTTTGTGCTTGTGTATGAGTTGCTTGATGAAGTCATTGTGAGCCTCGTATACTCTTTTTTATCTGATTCTTCATCAAATTCTTAATTGCACTGTATAGATCTGCCAGATATGGAAATTTCAAACCAACCTAAAGTTGTTTGAAAATAATGAAAAGGACCTAATCACAAACTCATGATACGGCTTTACTGCTATTGTAAGATGAGTTATGAATATGTAAAGTTCCCCCTTGAAATCTTTGCTAACATCAAAGTTGATGACTTTGTCTGTACCAGGACTTTGGTTATGTTCAAACAACATCTACAGAGGTGTTAAAATCCTATGTTTTCAATGAGCCAATTGTGGCTGATACTCCTCGCTTGCCACCTCTTGAACCTTCTGCAATTTTTGCGGTATTCTTTTAAAAACTCTTTATGTTATTCTATTTATACGCATTATTTGCACACTTGATGTTATTAATCCTCAAATTTGATTGGTTTCAGCAAAGGGCTAAAAGAATGCCAGGAATAGCTGTCACAAAATCAGTTATAGCTACAGAGCCTGGGGGTAAAAATAGGGAGGAAATCTTTGTGGACGTAATTGAGAAAATCAGCATCACCTTTAGCTCCAGTGTGAGTACATGTATCATAATGTGACTTCAGATCCATAATAATAATCATTATTGTTTTGGCATTGTTTCATTTGTCAGAACTTACGTGTGTTTGAAATATTGCCTGAATAGTTACTACTTGAAATTCCACGAAAACATAGAAATATTTAGTCTGAGTGCAATCAAGTTTAACAAATTATCTATTTACAGACAGTTTGATTTAATGTAGAATGGAAGGGCTTGGCTCCTTTCATTCATTATTTTATATCTTTAGAGATGCTCTGATGATTTACCCTTTTAAGAGCTCTGTTTAGCATCTCAACCTGAGTTAAGCCAATATTTCAAGATAATGTTTGACATGATTTTATAATTCTATTCTTGTTAAGCCATTAGTTACTGCAGACTAAGTTATCAAAGCTATGTCTAGTGCTAGTCTGTGTTTTGTTTTTCAGCCCTCCAGGATTGGTTGTTGGCTGGCAAGGTGTTGAAGTTTAACATTATAAGTCTTGTTACATCAAGTTTTTCTTAATAAATGTTGTATGCAAGTTAAATCTTCCTTTTTGTTTCCTTGATTTCATTTGCAATGTCAAATAATTTGCTTGTTGTATATTTTAATAATCATTTTAAACATATTTTGCGTGATTTGGTCAGGGATATATACTGACTTCTGAAATTGATGGCACCATACAAATGAAAAGCTATCTTACTGGCAATCCTGAAATTCGATTAGCTCTTAATGATGATCTTGCCATAGGAAGGGGTCAAGGACCAATATATGGTATTTTTTTTCTCTACTTGGTGGTTTGGCATTCCCAACACATTGCATATTTCTCCAGTTGAACATTTGTGCTTTGGGCCTATTCCTGTTTCCT
Organism: Acacia confusa; assembly: GCA_037074495.1. Taxonomy (NCBI): domain Eukaryota; kingdom Viridiplantae; phylum Streptophyta; class Magnoliopsida; order Fabales; family Fabaceae; genus Acacia; species Acacia confusa. The sequence continues at coordinate 41,138,344 of CM073506.1, forward strand.
CATTGTGTGGACAAGTAAAGGGAAGTCTCTTTTTAAGGTTTTGGAAATTAGATACCATATGGTGATGTACATTGTACTTTGGATCCATTCCTTCAGGTTTTCCATGACAATACTTCATCAAAATGACTATCTGATAGCTGCCTATTCTGTGTTGTAGTCATTTATGTTTAGAAATAACTACTCGCATTTGCTTGAACTTTTTTTTTTGGTGGGGGGGGTGTTTATTGTAACTATATTCTTACTAATATGAAGGGTGATTGTTCTTTGATTAGGGATTTAAATTTCATGTGTTCCTATGGCTGCTTACATGAACCATTTTCAGGCACAGGTTATCGCAGTTCGTCTGGTTCTGGAGCTGTGATATTGGATGACTGTAATTTCCACGAGTCTGTTCGTCTTGATAGTTTTGATGTGGACAGAACACTCTCTCTGGTGTGTATAAAATTTCACATTATAAAGTACTTTACTGGTTTTGCTCCCTCTTGATTATTTTGTTTAATGGCTGTCTACTACTGCTATTTGTAGGTACCACCAGATGGTGAGTTTCCTGTAATGAACTACCGTATGACGCAGGAGTTCAGGCCTCCTTTTCGTATTAATGCTTTAATTGAAGAAGCAGGGTCCCTCAAGGTTCCATCATTTTTTAATCCCCATCTTTCATCCTTTATGTCAAAATGTTTTCATTTTTGAGATTAGTACTCACTAAAGATTTGTGAAATGGCAATTGCAGGCCGAGGTGATTCTTAAGATATGTGCTGAATTTGGTTCCAGTGTAACTGCAAACACTGTCAAGGTGCAGATGCCACTACCCAAATATACGACCAGGTCTTGTTCCATTTTCTTCTATATCACTTGATAAAGGAGATAAAAATGCCTTTTAAGGAGTTCGAGGATTCATTCTTATAGATCAATGTTCAAAGACTGCATTATTATGTTGCATTCTATACGTTAGACTTAAAAGATTTTTGAAAGAATTCTCATTACGTAATTAAGTGGAGAATTCTTAACTTCATTAGAAAGATAAGCTGATCATACTTGTTAAGTTTTATGTACCTGAGGGATAAATTCCAAGACAAAAGAACCTGGGAAAATTACAATTCTTTGCATATAAAGAGACATTCATAAAGGTTTTACTCCTAACTAGTGTTATAGTCTCTAATTTAAGTTATTACCTGGCATTTTCTCAGGGTTAATTTTGAGTTGAACCCTGGAGCTGTTGGAGAAACAACTGACTTCAAGGAAGCAAATAAGAAGCTAGAGTGGAGTTTAAAGAAGGCAATGCTTCTTGTCAATCTCTAAAAAGTTAATTATATTAAGAAAATACTTTTACTAGTTTATTCTTTTGCACTTTTGACTTTAGGATTCCTACTTGAAAGCAAGTTTTGAACACAGCTCTGTTCACATTTTTACTTGAGAAAATAATGACTGACAAGTGCTGCCAAACAGATTGTTGGTGGATCTGAGCATACGCTTCGTGCAAAGCTAACATTCTCTCAAGAATCACATGGTATTTATCTTTTTAATTGCTTGATGCGTCAAATGAAGTCTACCTATTGTTAGGTTTAATTGTCGTTTGATCTTGACAATTATTCAATATTTTGTTCAAAAGGGAATATAACAAAGGAGTCTGGACCTGTCAGCATGACATTTACCATTCCAATGTACAATGTATCACGGCTTCAGGTGAACATATTTTATCAACCTCTCTATATTACCAAAATTCAGTACCCCGATTGTAGATAATTTGGTGTCATGCAAAAGCTTACTCAATGTGAGTGGGAATGTTATTTGCATGACTTGAACCTTCCTCTCCCCTCTCCAGAGGAAAAAATCTCGTTGGGTAAATGGTCTACATTCCGCAATGACTTAGACCAGTGCAATTAGGAATGCCGTGCTAATTTTTCAAGCCAAAGAATTGCTTGTTTCGTCTTTCGCAGTTCGTCAGAAGATGCTGAGTGCTTAATATGCTTCTTTGATGCAGGTAAAATACTTGCAGATAGCTAAGAAATCCCGAGCTTCGGAGCCTTACCGTTGGGTGAGATACGTTACGCAGGCAAATTCCTACGTTGCACGGATATGATGAAGTTGAGCCCCCCCCCCCCCCCCAAAAACCAAAATGGACAAGGAAAAATGCTGTTGTACTTTACTTTCTTTTGATAATTTGGTGTTGTTTTATTATTCATTTGTAAATTATGAGTTACGCAGTTTGCTTTCATGTGATCCTATACCTCCTGTTACCAAGAACCTGTAATAAGCTCGTTGCTATTCTTTCTTTCCCACTTATCCGTCGCAAAGAAGGGATAAAGGATGAGGCACCGAGATCTGAAGGTGCCCCCTATAATGGATGTGTTTCTGCAAATTATGGATGTCAACATTTGCGTCAATTGCAGTAGAGGGAGAATTAGCCAATATTGGCCCGGTTTGAGTTTTAAATAGTTTAAAGTGAGAAAAAAGTTTCAGTAAAAAAAAACTTGAATGGAGTGTTTGAGATGAGATTTAATTTTAATGGGTTTTTTTTAAAAAGAATTAGTTTTTTTGAGTGGGCCTCATTATTTCTATCACAATTAATTCAATCATAAATCATATTTACCATCTGACTTTTTTCCAGGCTTTTAAAAAAGTTAGATAAGAAATAAGATATTACTATCACCACTAACCCAAATAAACCCATCATACAGAGATTTCCTTCTGTCATCTACTATGGCTGTATTGAGTTGGGCTGGAAGGAGGTCATCTACCGAGCCTATGTTTGAAACTGTGCATCTATTAAACCCCTCAACTTGAGATGCTTCAGCCAATGAGAGTTGACATAGATGATAAGGGATCCAGGATTAGGCCCTTGGATTATGGGTTCGATCCCCTCTGCCATCGCTGGGACTCCTTTGGTAGGCGATCTCGTAAAGCTTGGGGCCGCACCCTGGCCTTGGTGGGGGACTGGTGTCGAACCCTTCCAAAACTTTTCTTTATCAAAAAAAAAAAAAAAACTTGAGATGCTTCATTTTGTTATCTGGGTTGACTTGGCATGCTGCTGGGTAGATTTTCTCATGCATTAGGCCGTTGGATGCTGGGTGGAGCAGCTCAACTTTAATGTGCCTGGTTTTCATTGATTTTCCTCTCCTTACAATCTATAAATGCTTCGATGATCCATCATATTTTTTTAAAACCGTTCCAATTTTATTTTTCAAAAATAATAAACCATCCTGAGCATTTTTCTGGATTTTATTATCATGTTTCCGAAAAACTGATAAATCCGATCTCATCCGATCAAGGTCCGCTTGAGGGGTTGGGATGTCTCGAAAACCATTTTAATTTTTTGTAGTTTGTCAAAAAGCCAATCATCCCGATTTGGGTTGGGATGGGCCCTAGTTGAAACGTTACGTGAACGCTGAACACCACTTGCCTTTTTTGGTTGTGATTCCAGTCTCATCGCAAGGAAAGGGAAAAACATTGTCCCACCCACTTGAGAGGCTTAAAGTCAAACAGGAAAGATGAAAGCTTTCATATCATATTACTCTCCTCAGTTTTTATTACAAGTGATCAATTAATAAATTATTTTAGTTCCTTTTATAAAGCATTTCCTTATATTTTCAAGAAGCATTAATTATTTTTTTAATATATGTCCATAATTAATAGTAGTAATGGGTGCGAGTAATAATAATAATATAATATTATAGTTTAATATAATTAACAGAGATAATATTAAAAATTATTTAAATTTTAAGATAATTTTATTGACTTTTACTATTTTTACTAATTTGTGATAATTATTAGTTAGTATTCTATAATAAAAACAATAGGGATTACCTTGTAATTATCTTGTTTTAAGGGGGCAACCTTACAAGTTACAAGGACCCGTTCGCCTTTCCCACTACCTGCTGAAACCTCATCTATCTTCATTTCGCGATCACTTGTAATTTAGGTCTAACAGTAAAGGTGGGGTAGGATGGGGGTGATAAATCGGATGAAATCCTTTTCATGTAAACGAAAAAGAAGGATTCTGATCTACAATAATTTATTTTTTCCAATCCAGGAAATGAAGGAATATAATATCTCTTAGAAAGACCAAAATCTGAGACAGCACGTTAAGAATGAAGCGCCTGAACGGTCGCAATTTGCCATCTCAAGGATCTCCGAAGTCTGAATTCCCAGAAATCCATTGTCTTGTGAGGACATAAGCACACGGCTCAGACTCGTAATCAAGGATCTCCAGGATCTGTTTCTGTTTGGATTAGGATTTAAAAAATAATTTTTATGATTTATGAGATAAGTAGTTAAAAAGAATTTAGTCTTGGCTTATGAAATTTTTTTAAAAAAAAATCATGATTTTCTTGTTTTCCAAACATGCAACTCACGTTGACGTTTATTCTCGAGGATCCTAAAATGGACATGCAATTAAGGAAAATCAGTAAAAGACCTCATTATACCAACGAAGTTTGAACACATCGATATTAGAAGCGTCTGGGAAAATACTAATTCAAATCTCAATCAGAGAATATTTCCAGGAAAGAATCTACCTTGCGTGAGATAAAAACCTTTTGCGTCATATCCAGGCAAAAGTGCACTGGGCGAATCCTTTCAGTGACTCCCTTTTGTTTCCTATTAGGGAAAGTCCAGCCGAGCTTTAAGATAAGGAATATAGAAAAGCGTATACATGATAAATCAGTACATTTACTAACGAACAAAACAACACAAGTGTTACTGAATGAGTCAATTCTTTGCTTCTAAAAAATTTATGCACTTCTGTGAATGCCAAAAATACCTTTGGAAGAGCTATTATCAGTCCGAACTCTACCAGCAACAATCAAATTTGACGTTATCAAACCGTCATGTAAAAAAATTTTGTGCGCTAAAAAAAATAAACAATTATTCAAGTGACACCTTTTTTGCGTTTATTAAATGGATCATCAAAAATTACTTTCCAATAAAACATTTTCTTACAGAGATATGGAGGTTTGATTCATTGGATGGTAATGTAAACGTAGAGAGGAGTATATATACATGTTGGGAAAAGAAGAAAAGAATGAGACTACCTTTGGTTGCTCTGCTTACCAAGTTTGGTTTGTTTAAAGGAAGAATATCTTCCATAAATAGCATTCCATTCCTGCCGTTTTTGTGAGTTGCGACCCTCTTCTCTCGTATTGGACGGAATTTAAATTAATATGTAATATATACATATTTTCAATAAATTGAAAGTACCGGCTTGATTCAAAGAAGTTAGAATATCATGTCAATTTCGAAACTGATAGCATTGTGGGTAGCGAGCTTAGTACAAGTTATGATTTAGATCACGTTTTTTTTTTTAACTATCTTTATCAAAATCTACCTTTCATTTAGCGGTGGAGGTTGGTAAGAAATTTATTTGATTTTCGTTCCCATTCCTAACACGCTCTATATAATTATCCATGATCGGCGGTGAGGTGACAACATGGGTCCCACTTTGCTGCCTTTTTTAGCATCTTCCCTCCGTGGCCCTTCCCGCGGGCCATCTTACTTTTTTTTCCCCCCCTTAAATTTTTAATATATTCTTAATTTGTTTCAATAATCAACATTACCTTGAAACTAAGGATATAACTGAGAATAACAATAATCAATGTTGTTTTAAATTTTTAAAATGACAGCTAAATAAATAGAAACAAAAATACTTCGTTTGGAAGTGAATATGTTAGGAAAGAAACAGAGCAAGTAATTTTGAATTATTAACCAACGTTTTAATTTAGTATTCTGCGAAATGCTATTCAGATAAAGAAAGTCAGAAAAACGGATCCTTAAAACTTACTATGCCTTTTTCATCTAAATATTAAAATTTGGGAAATTTAATTAATTAAATCAAAGCTTGGTCCCATTCTTTCCCGCTTTTTTCTGAAGAATAAACATCGCTGTTGGCGTATTTAATTAGACCCAATAATATATTTTATTCCAAGCATGGCAAGACGTTAATTGGCATCCAGTGTCTGTCTTTTAACCATCAACCCCCAAAAAGAATATTTAGTCACAAAAGTCCTAAACTTCCTCCTCTTTATAGAAAGAAAAGAAAACCAAAGCAATTTACATTGTCTTTTTTAATTATTTTAATTTGCTAATCTTAAATCGTTTTTCGGTCACAAAAATCTTAAAATATTTTCCGTCCCCTCTGAGAATCCTCCTGCGCAGACCTTTGCGTTTTGGCCACGCTCTTGAGCTGAAAATTAATGACTTTGATGGGATTATGGAAAAACTACATCAAGCGTTAAGAAAAACAAAGAAGAAAAAGCATCATAATTATGAATCACTCCCACCACTCCTATTGATATAAGCAGTATTCTTTTTCATGGGTCTAGTTCTATGTGCTCTCTTTATTTTTATTTATTTTTTTTATAAGAGTTTAAAATTTAAATCACATATAAGTCCCTTTTATAGGAGCCCAGTAAAAGTTTTCTGAACACTAATAAGTTTTTTTTTTTCATTTTTACCTTTCATTAATATTTGTGTTGCATTAATTAAAATGTCTAAAGTACCTATATTTATTTTATTTATCTTTTTTACTTATCTCTTATAAACAAAGACATACTCAAAAAACAAAGTTTACTCTAGACATGTTTATTATTTTTAACTATTTTTTTTAACAATGTAGTTTGATTATTAAGCTATTATAAATAAGATATGAGGGTGAGGGAGTACAAGCAACGAATTTGCTGTGTAAAATTTTAACGTGTTGTTTGCATTTTTACTCCTAATTAATTGCTTGTTTTTACCCTACTCATCATTTTTCACTTGCTTTCCTAGCCATTCTCTCTCTTATTTATCATCTTCATTAATAAGAATATGTTTAAAAATAAACACCATACCTCACACTTATTGCTTTAAATTAATACTTCATTTAATTCTTATTATAAGACATGAACTAGCAATTATTACAAAACAAATAAAAGTAATTAAAATCATTAAATTTCTCTAAAAATTTAAGTAATTTCCAATATTACTCCTATTAATTGCACTAAAATTTAATATCATACTTCTTTTAATTCTTATTATAAGGCACCAACTAACAATTCTTATAAACCCATAAGAACAGTTAAAATCATTAAATTTTTCCTAAATTTTAGGTAATTTCTAATATTATCCCTACTAATTACACTAAAATCTGATATTATATTGATTATTACTTTCATCCACAACCCTTATTAATTATGGATATACATGGAAAAAAATATTTAATGTTTTTTGGAAACAAGCAAATGTCTTATAAAAATGACTAAATAAACTTGTTCATTAGGGCCTTATTATAAGGACTAGCTAGATGGAGTAATAATTAATACTCTCGCCGCTGTTATTATTAATTATGGGCATGTATAAAAAAAATTATTTAATGCTCTTTATAAACAACTAAGTGTCTTATAAAAATGACTAAGTACACTTTTTAGTTAATGTTTTATAATAAGGACTAGAGGGTATACCAAGTATATGTTTATTTTGCATGGTAGATGTAGTTGTTGTTTATAAAAAAAAATAAAAATGGAAGGAGTAAATACAATAGTTAATAGAGTAAATTAAAGCTGGCCAGGGCAATAGTTGTCCTTCGCACCCTTCCAATTCACATCAAAATCAATGTGTATTAATATATTTTATCTACGCATTTATACCACCTGGGGGAAGCTATTACTGCAGCTATGAATGATTCCTAGTTTCCTACTCCAAATACTCCTACTCGAATTAATCTTGGGCTCTTCTCTTCAATGCTAATTGAGTATTTGGTCTTGAATATATGTGACTTTTAATCACTTCTTTGGAATTAAGAATAAGTAATTAGCTTTTGAACCTGTCACACATTTTTTTTAAAAAAAAAAGTGCCAATATCAAATAAGGTTGTGAAGGAGACGAAAAATATACTCTGCTTTTATGATTAGGACGGAAAGAAGTCTTTTCTTTTTCTAAAATATTGAATTCTCGAGGAGCGTGTATAATTTTGAACCCTCTGGTTATGGGGCTGCTTTCTTCTTAACATGAAGAGTGGCATTGAAATATATTTTCACAATTTTATGTATTTTTCTATAATATAAATTTACGGAAAGTTATAATGTTCAAACTTCACTTACAAGGCATGCAACCCACATTTCAGTTATAGCGTTCTTATCTAATGGATAACTATTATACAGGCTTCCAATTAAAATGATAAAATGGTTTTTCGTTATTTCAAATGAACTAATCATCATATCTTCCAAATGCAACCCTGACTTCAACCTAATGTTTTGTCCAAAATCATTATATATATATAAAATACGTTAACGCCCACCCTTTACATATTTATATTTAGCTTTCAATGATGGGCGCCTATTTTCATACATTTATTTATAAGTAGTGTTTCCTATTTAGAGGGAGGACGGATCTTGGAAAAATTATTTAGGGGGCTAAATAGAGGGATTCGGGGTGCCTTTGATTTTTTTTTTAAATGAAAGTTTTAAATGCATTAAAAATAATAGAATATCAATAAAAAAAAAGAATATCAATTGTATATATAAGAAAAGAAAAAATATTGAGAATGATAGAAGTTATGTTACTTTTCTGTATGTGATCACTAACTTTAATTTCCTCTTGAAAAATGAATTAATTATTTTATTCTCTATCATTGAGCTATTGTTAGATTTTTTTTCACTTTCCAAATAACCTATAAACAATTTAATTCACTACTATTATACTAAATATAAATATAAAAATAAAAAACTCATTTTTTAACATCTTTTATATTAAAATGCATTAAGATCTGTATGGTGTTTTCTATGTGAGTCGTGTGTTTTATATTACACCAAATGCATTAACATCTTTTATTTTACTTGAACACACACAATACAATACCTACTCATTTTTTATATGATTTTTTTTTTCGGGGACCGTGGCCCCCCATATCCCTTCTAAGTTTTGCCCCTGCCTATTTAATAAGCTTTTATGCAGTGCACAAAGAGATTAATAAAAACAAATATCAAGTCTTTTGTTTTGGCCAATTAGGCCAAATCATATTTACCTCATACCACATGTGATAAAAAAAAAAAAAAATCTAGTTGATCCCTACAATCATTGCTCAAACTAAAAGTGATTGAGTTTATTTAAGTACAATAAAAATACCAAGGTTTGAATTTCTACTTTGAGAGTCTGGATAAAAGGATACTTATACTCAAATAAAAAATTATAAGTATGTATAGAACTGCATGCGCACGCGCTGTTCATTTTAGTATGAGTTTTTTGTTTTAGTTTGTTTTGAGCGATTTAATGATAAATGAGGTAAATATGTAAAAATAATTTTATCTCATGGAGGGTAAAAGTGACTTCCTAATGGTAGATAAACAAAATCAAAGGGTAACACAATCTGAAATGTGAAGTGATTTGTTCTTTTTTTTTTTTTTATACATAAAAGTTTTGGAGGGGTTCGACATCAGTCTCCCACAAAAACCAGGGCACGACTCTGGGCTCTATGAGTACTTATTGGGAACTTACGAGATCGCCTACTAAAGGAGTCTTAGCGACAGAAGAGGGGATCAAACCTTCGACCTAAGGGCCTAATCCTGAATCCGTTACCATCTATGCTACCTTAAATGATTTGTTCTTGTAAAAGAAGTTGTAGCCAATTATAATCAAACTCTGACCCAAAAAAGAAATTATAATCAAACAACCAAAATAAAAGGGGAGGAGAGAGTTATCTCTGAACTTGACAGCCGTGCAGTCTAAGGAAAGGTTTTTCTCATCCAACTCATGCTGACCAGAACGTTTCAGTTGACTGAGAATTATTATTTATATACTATATGCGTCGGTTTAAACTTAAAAGACCCATGTCCCTCTAACTTTGATGAATTCCCAATAAAAAAAGACATCTAATTTTTTAGCTGTTTGAACTTTGAACATCATTCTCTTTCTACTGCTTAGACTGCTTTCTGTATAAATCAACACGCACGACAGTATAACAAGCAATATTATATATGTAAAAGTTCAGTAGTAAAATAGTGATTTTCTGTAATACAATATATAGGAATAGGTATATGAAAAAGGTTTTACTTTAACTTACATAGATATGTATTTTAAACGTAAACTCAATCATATCTGAGTGTTTGTTGGGGACGTAAAAAAAGGGGGACATTTAGGTGAGAAGTGATAAAAGAGGAAGATTGGATTGAATTATTTGGAGGGAGGAGGAAATCCAAAACGAGGGAAGATTATTTTAGGCGTCAAAAAAAGTGACGGAAAGACTTTGAAAGCAGACGGTGGATGAAATGGAGCAGTGGGATCTAGAGAGGGAATAGGAAAAGGGCATCCCCTCTTGCCCAAAACAAGAACTTCAACTTGTCCTTGTCATCTTCTTGTTTGCTCTCCCAGTCCCACCCCTCTCTCCCTCATCTCCATATCCAAACTGTTTTTCTTTATTTATTTTTGTCCCCAATGTCTGATTCTAACGTATCTACCCCCCACACCCCCGCGGGCCCCACCCCACCTCCTTCCCCTCTCCTCTCCTCAATGCGCTATAAAATCTCTTCTCTCTTCTACACAGTTCTTCTTAGCTTCCATCCTCATCTCTCTCACCCACCCCCTTTTTCTATTACTATCATTATTCAGATTCATTTATCTCTATCCAAATCTCCCCATTCCCAATCATTCCTCTTGGGATTGCAGACAAGAGAAAGAGAAATTTCAGAAGCCATGAAAGGTGAATATGTGGAGCAACAGGCCAAAGCCTCCGATCCTCCAAATATGTTCGCCAAGCTTCACCACCATCCCTTCCCTCACCACCCCTTTCACCTCTCTCGTGGTTCCCAAACCTCCGAGGACGACGACACTCGCAGCGCCTCTGCCACCCCCAACCACCCTCCAAAGCCTTCCTCCGCTGATGGCTCCAGCATTGAGGTCGTCAGGCGCCCCAGAGGCCGCCCTCCCGGCTCCAAGAACAGGCCTAAGCCTCCTGTTATCATAACTCGCGACCCTGAGCCCACCATGAGTTCCTTCATCCTCGAAGTCCCCGGAGGTATGGACGTCGTTGAAGCGATTGCTCGCTTTTGTCGCCGCAAGAACACCGGTCTCTGTGTTTTAACTGGATCGGGAACGGTCGCTAACGTCACCCTTCGTCAGCCCTCTACTACCCCCGGGGCCACCGTTACTTTTCACGGCCGTTTCGATATCTTGTCCATATCCGCCACCTTTCTCGCCAGCCAGCCGACTGACCCTGCGCCGGCGTTTCCCAACAGCTTTACGATATCGCTGGCGGGTCCGCAGGGTCAGATAGTTGGAGGGCTAGTCGCCGGCAGTTTGTTGGCGGCGGGAACTGTCTTCGTAGTTGCTGCTTCCTTCAACAACCCATCCTACCACAGGCTGCCTGCCGAAGAGGACGTCAGAAACTCCGTCTCTGGTGGCGGCGGAGATGGTCAGTCCCCGCCAGTCTCCGGAGGCGGTGTGGAGACTGGTCACGCGCCTGGTGATTCGTGTGGGATGTCTATGTACAGTTGTCAACTACCCTCGGATGTGATATGGGCTCCAACCGCAAGACCACCGTCACCATACTGAGATATCGTGTAAACTCGTGCCCCTTGATTGTGAATTAAAAGCTAGATTTTACTGTTCCATGGTTTCTTGTCTCTGGATTAACCGTTTAGCTTGGACGTTGCTCTTGATGAGTTCATTAGCCTTTTAGTTTCGACTTCCGAACAGAAACAGTGTCGACAGTAATAGGAGCAGACAGCTTGTTTAATTTTGCCCTTCATTTTTTGGTTAAGAACCGACTAGTCGTATTATTGATCTCTGAGCCTGAGTAACTAAATGAAGCTGCAGTAACGTGCTCGAAATTTCATCCGAGATACTAAACTGTCTATTGTGATGATATTATGCCATTGTCGTTTATCACTATTTTATTTATATATATATATTATCATTATGATGGTCATAATAATGAGCAAAACTAGGACTTCTCGTCCGCGTCATAATGAACCAAATGCCTTCTGGCTTATTAGATGTTGGAATGTGGGGATTTAGATGGGACTTGAGAGAGAGATGCTTCGAAGTTTGGGAGTGAGAGCAGAGGAAGCAAGGAAAGGCTTTTAAGAGACGGAGAGGGCATTGCGTTGGGTGAAGAGATGACATGATCTGAAATATGAAGTGATGTAGGTGAGTCTCAGCTTTCTTGATTTGGATAAAGTGTATGCAGAGGAGAACATGCCTAGGGTAGTGCCTTCTCACACCTGCTTTGTCTTTGCTTTTAACCTCTCCTCTTTTCTACTTCAACTTGATTCACATCTCTGATTTGTTCCTGTACTTTACTTTGTCTTTTTCTTCTCTTCTCTATTAAAGTGAAAGATTCATCGATGCATAAAAGTAAAAGCACCGGTGCCTGCAACTTCTCTACATGAACGCCGCCCGAGGCTCACTGCTCCACTGTTCACCTTCGCTGTCCCATCGGCGAGTGGGATTTTGTTCTGTAAACGAAGATTCTACTCATAAAATCATGTTAACTGAGTTCATTGGATTGCTTGTATTGATTTGGCATATGGTTAATTCGCATCTTATTAAATCTAAGTTTTCCAGTAATAATATTATCAGGGGATATTACGAAAGGAGTGACATCAACTACTCTTTCTTGGATTTTCTCAATTACATGCATGCCCAATTAAGTATGCAAGACTAGAGGTTGGGATTAAGTAAATTTCAAGTTCCGATCCATATGTAAGCTATTTTAAGAAGAATAGTTTGATTTAAAATATTTGTAAGATTTTAGTTTCTTATTTACTGAGCAAAAAAAAAAAAAAAACTTTCAAACACTTTTTTTTTTGGGTAAATTCAAACACATTTTTTAACAAGCATAAAAGTGAAAATAAATTTTACATTGACATATTTAATGAGTTGATTAATTAAAGTGTTATATTGTAAACCGGAGGAGTATATGATTTTATTCAGGGCCGACATTTATTAAAAGTTTTCATTATTTCCGAGTTATCCTATCATTTACATTTTGCAAAGTTATCAGTTTTATAAGTAAATACATGAAAACTAGAAAAAGTCTTAGAAGCTTAGGACCAAATGCAGAAGTTTTCCTATGTAGCTTCCTTTTTTCCCACAGAAAACAGTTATTCATCGACCTCCTTTGTTCCTGTGGTTGATTATATTACAAAATGGTTTGTAGTGATATTCATTTGGTTAATCCCATGTGAATGGCTCGCGCGCATGCATGTTCAAAATTCAAACACACTCTCTAAATACCATCCATGGTAATTGGCTGTAAATTTCACTCCCTGAAACACTCTTGACAAATATAATGGAGAATATGTAAGTGTGGAACAAGACTTTTAACTTATTTCCATTTTGCTTTTTCCTTTTTCAGGCTTCTCTTGAGTAATTAGTTAAGAGTTGAGGTATTGAAAAAAAAAAAAAGAATCGAGATAATCAATATGAAAGATAAACACAATCAATTGCAAAGTCATGCTAATCAATCGTAAATCTTAAATATTGTATTTTATTTCATCTCGAGACGTTGCTGGGAAAAATGTTACTCATATGATGTGATGTAGTGTTGGTCGTATAAAATATAAAATTGATTTTTTGGGCAGAAACATCTCACGGGAATTCAATCACAGAATGTTGGGGCCAGAGAAGATAAGATTTTTGAAAAATCTGACGACCAGGACTTTGACATTTATTCATAAGACTCCAATATATAGCCAGCCAGTGATGACAATCTGAATATCAAATGCACAACAAGAAAGCTTTGTTTTTGCTAATTATAGTAATAAAAAACAAAAACAAAGGATGAACGAGAAAATCTGTCGAAAAAATCCTACCCCTATTATTAATTACTGCCTTACTGGTATTGAGTAGTATTAGTTCTAGCATATTATGAAGAAGCGAGTGGATTCAAATTAAAGATGAGGAAACGTAACTCAATTTCGTTTGTGGCGGTGGCTTCTTTTCTTGACCACGTCGTTCCAAGTTGCTGCGTTGTCTCCTGGGAAAACCGCCTTCACGGTCGGTCAAACACATACATCGCCATCGAGATGATTAGAGAGTGGCTCAATTAATGGTTGATTAATTCAAGTTCTGGATGAATTAAAGGCATCTGACTACAAGTCAACTAATTTAATATATGAATATCTGTAAGTTTCTTTTGTCTTCCTCTCGTGTCTGCTGATAATCTGATGGATACTTGATTGCATGATGTGGGTGAACATTGACTTTGGTGCTCCTCTTAGAAATTTCCAAAACGTACCAGAAATATGTCTACCTGGCCTCTTACATTTTAATTAATTAAATTAATCGTTCGTACATGCATGTCCATTGGCCAATGACCAACTTAAACCCACTTTTTCTTTATTGACTCTTTTGCCATGGCATATATTATATCGAAATTAGACAGCGCAAGCCTCGGCCAGTGGTGAACATCAAATTTGCTAGCTCTGCCATGCACGAGAACTCGGACTTGTCACACTTAATACGTAGTCTGCCCACCAATCTGATTAATTTCAAAATTATGGTAGAGCTCGTGCACATATTACATATACAATAATTGAGATGATAGTAATAAATATGATAATGGGATGGATAAGGTGACGTGAGAAATGGGAGGCAAATATATAAATAATTGAAGCTGCAGGTAGGATTGAAGATAACTAGGGGTGCATTTCATTTAGGGTTACACTGAGAAGTGTACCAAAACATTAAATATTTTTTTTGTGCGTAAAATAATTATATGGTTATAAAAATGGAGTAATGATTCAACTAAATTTAATCTTAATTGGCAGTGGATAATTAAAGAAAATTCCAGAAAAAGGCCCAGATAGTTTTGAAAATTAGAGAAAGGAGGCCAACGACAGTGAGGAGGCAAAGATAGGTGATCTGATAGTTAAGATTAAGATTAGAAAAGAAGAGAATTAAAGAGAGAAATGTTCAAGTGTAATTTCTAAAATATATATCTTGGTCGTTTTCTATAATTTTCTCTATTTTTTTATTGTTAGCTGAGAGGAAATTTAACTAATTTATTATTCATGTGAGCCTTCAAAATGCAAAAAAGTCAAATCATCAATCAACTAGCAGTTAATGGATATTTTTGTTCAACTTCTATAATCACATAATCCCTTTTACATCTCAAAAAAATACTTCGTGTTTGGTGCACTTTTAAAAAATCATATGTATATTTTTACACTTTAACTCTTTCATTGAAAATGTTTGGACGCGGCTTTTGTCCGATACTTCCCTATCCGTTGCCCTCCTTTTCTTCCAAACAATATCGTTTTGGTGACCAAAAGAAACTATTGTTCACTCATTTAGTACTCTAAAATATTTTTTAAAAATACTAAAATAAATTTTCAACATAATGAAATATTTTTTTAATATCAGTTAATATCTTTTTAGTACTAATCAAATTCTTAAAATACTTTTTTAATACATGTCTGTATCTTAAAATAATTTTTTAAAATTATGAAGTACGTGTTTTTTTCAGTATAATTTATAATCATAAAGTATTTTAAGATAGTAAATGATAATAATAACGACAATGTGTGTGTGGGGAAGAAAAAGAGGACTGCGGCTGGAGGACGTATCACGTATGGGACGAAAACCGCGTCCAAAATGTTTGAGAAGGCTGTGCATTATTATGTATTGAGCGATGAATAGTGTGAGGATTATTATGTTTCGAAAAAGTCGTCAATATCGCTGGTAAGTTGAAAGGGAGAGGAAGAAAGAAAGTGACGATATGACGTTGAATTGAGATGTGGACGCAGGGGCAGCCAAAGTCATCCATCTGGGATGGCCTCCACTCCCCACCATTGCACATATCCATCTCCTTCTTCTATTATCTCTCTATATTTTTATTTTCAGAATATCGCTCAAAAATCTTTCATTATTAAATTAATTCCTTAAAGATATTTAAGTGCTTATATCCTTCATTAAGTTGGTGCAACTCTCCTTCGACTACCTGTAATACAATATGTTTTTAACTATATGTAAATCTCTTTTATTTTCTAGATAGTTAACCATGTGTTAACTGCACAGTGCAGCTGGAAAACAGGGTTTTGAAACAATTTTTAGGCACTTTTTAGCAATAAATTTTACAAGGGAGATTCTTCAGCAATTTTACCTCCAATATTTTATTCTTAAAATAAACATACGATGACAACAGTAAAGCCTCATTCTATCAAATACTAGATCGATCTTGGATATATTGTTAGCTAGAAAAATCAAACATTTAATTTGCTTCATTCTTACTCTATTTTCTTAATAGAAGACTTCATATTGTTTAATTAATTAACCATTCTCATCAACGCAACAGAGATCTTATTTAAACGTGACCGAATTATCTTAAATGATATTTTTTTTCATTTTGATCCCTTCGGTAGACGCGGTTCCAACCCTTTTTGTGTATGTTCAATATAATATGAATATTTTTCCTTTTTTTTATATATATAACTACGTCCCCTTCGCGCTGATGTTGAGTAATATATTCTTAAAATATATGAGTTATATTCTCTAATAATAACGCTTTCAAATCATGATAAGGTTAAAAAATAAGAATAAGAATTTTGCTAAAATAGGTTTTGGCGGGGTAGAAGATTGGGAATAAAAGACGATGAGGATAAGGGATAAAAAAGGAGTCATGAGGGTAAAGTAACAGTGCAAGTTCATTGAATCTGAGAGTGAGTAAACAGTAGGCGTGGGTCCACTCCTCTGACGTGACGGTGACAGCGACGGCGAGCCATACTCTCCCTTGTCCCACATCTTCTTCCTCCATTTCACTTGCATGACGGCGAGCCATACTCTCCCTTATCCCATCTTCTTCCTCCATTTCACTTGCATGCTATGCTTCTGGGTCTAACTGGTAGTTATGTCAATTCACAAAACATTTTCATCACTTGTATTTTTATCCAAAACATCGGCAATTAATTTTACGCTTTTCATAGAAACTAAAGGAGTCTTTATATCTATTTTAGTAACTATTGATGAGACCTTTCGTTTAAAAGGGGCATAAGCAATTTCTCTGAGTGGCCTGAGGAATGCATCAGTAGTCTTAAATGGTAGCCTATTAGTATATAAATTCTGTTATTCATTTCTTAACACCAACATTTTTGTGTTTTTTACGTGCATGCACTGTATATCATACATTTCTAATAAATTTAATTCCCAGATTTGCGCATAAATGTTTTTATCATATTATTAATATAATGGTTCCTCATAGAATTGAAGGATGAGCTTATTTTAATTCCTCCTTGTTAAACTTTCATGATTTCTAGCTCAGATTCGGTCATTCCCAGGTCACATTTTTTTAGTTATCATTATTCTTCTTGCCATGTCCTAAAATACCATTTTTCCTTAAAAAGAAAGAAAAAAAACATTTTGGAACCTCGTAAAAACAATAATATATAATTATTAAGGACTATTTTCAGTGCTAGTATTTTCCCAGAGATTCGTTCGTTTCTAACAAGTTAATATATTTAGTAGCTATTATTCTTACAAGTTCCCAAAATCTCATTTAATTTCTCTTTAATTAATTGAAAACTTGTAGACTTCACACCCACATCAACGTAAAATTTTTGCGACTTACAGTTTAATAAAAGCATGAATGAATATAAACCTAACATGTGGGGAAGAGTAAGAAAAAGAGTTTAAGAAAAGAAACAAAGGGTGAAGAAATTGTTCACTTGACAAAGAATGTCAAAAGGTAGGTGAGTCATTTTGTCAAACAGGATATTGAACAACATAACAACGAATCACATGTTCAGACCATGTGGTTGTTAATAGATAGATTTGAGAGATCCTTCATATAATATTGTCGGCGCTCACTCTTCAAAAGTAGTTAATTCTATACAAAAATAATACTGCCTAAAGGCTAAAAGTAACAACTGCTCATCGATCAAAAAAAAAAAAAAATTACAAAGTGACGCCCACCCCATTTTCTCCTTTAAATTTCATTGGCTTTCTCAGCCGTTAGTCGATTTTAATAATAAGGATAAATAATTTACATGGTTCAGGAGAAATGAGTCATAAGATTAAGTTAAGAAGGCGCCGGAAAAACATTTTGGGAACTAAAAGAAATGTTGTCTTGTCGATCTGTAGCTGCTTTCTTAGACAGTACTCCAAAGCAAAAGGATTCTCTCACCACTACAAAGCTAATGGCGGTGCAAGTGCATATATGTGTATATATATATAAAAGTAACCGAACCACTCACTTTTCTGTTTCTTTCCTCCAAATCCCTGCTCTTCTTCTTCTTACGTTTATATGAAATCTATGGAAGTTGCGTGTAGATTTAAAAGAGGAACGTGTTGTTGAGAAAATTTGCAAAATAATGAATGAAAAAAGTAGCGCACGCGCATGGAAGAAAAGAGCATAATTAGCGGAAGCCAACGCATGCAACTAGTATATATAGCTACACACACACACCTTGCTAAGTAAGTATATGTACACGCCTGTTCTGTCACAGTTCACATATCAGAACTCACCTTTTCTTTTCTTTCTTTCCCTTCATGATCATATTCATCGTTAAGCTCCCTATTCTGGTCTTAGCCTCAGGAAAAAGAAATCAGCTGGCTGCAATAATAATAATTATCTGAAAAAAGATGCCTAGAGTGAGAGAGAGAGAAGGACAAATTTGAAGTCTGGTGGTGTGGTATGTGGGAATAGACTTGAGCTACAAGTTTCGTGTGTCTTTTTTGGGCAAAGTTGACAGGAGGGGTCCCACATTATCTCTCAGACCTTCCTTCCTCTCACCAACATCAAACAGGTTACGACTCAGAATATTTACCCGTTTTAGTGTTAAATCAATCTCCTTTTTTATAAGATAAAAAGATATATGCACCACCCGAGAAGGGAACATGGATAAATTAAATAATGACATATATTCTTCTTCGACCCGAGATTAGCATGAAAAGGTTCGTTTTATATTTTATCTCTCATTTAAACTTCAACCGATCGATGATCCAAAATAAAAGCGCTATCTGCTATAGTCTTATTGCCTGCGGCATGGCACTGTCTGTTTCAGGGATGGAGCATGCGAAAAAATTTTAGGGGTTAAATGTATACTCATAAACTAAAAAAATATTTGAGGTGGCGAAATATATAAGATAAAATACTTTTTCACATTTATATTAAATTTCTTACAAAAGTTTTCAAATAAATATTTTGAGCATCAAAAATTTTTTTTGGGGGGGGATGTCATAAAGAAGCTCCGTCATTGGTCTGTTTCATGATATAAATTTCAATATTAATAGAGTTATTGAATAGGTGTAAAAAAGCAGTTATTAACTAAAAACACAAACACACACAAATTTACGGGGGTGTGTAAAATGGCAATATATAGAAATAGAATGATGAAAAGGGAGGCATGTGGGTGGGGCCAGAAAAGTAGAAAGTATTGCAAATGCACAAGGCATACTTGCGGCTTCAGATCGATCCTCATCATCATTTCAGGAACATCACTCTGTTTCACAATCCTTTTAAGGGAAACATTCAATCGTGACTTCTCTCAAGTCCACGACATTCTTTAAACAAACCATGTAATCATAATTATATATATACGGAGTAAGATATAAGATACAAGATATTGTTTTTAGTGTAATTTAAGGACCAGGACTGCAGGAGTATGTAAATTTGTAACTTTGTATAGTATGTGACAACACTGTCGATTGTGTCGCCAAGATTACATTGGTATTCATTGCTGGAGGAAAGCGCACGACCCGTTGTGCAAAGTCAGCCAAGTTGCACCATGTTTTGTTGCTTTAGATATGCTTTTATGACATCCTTTTGTGAGCAAAATTCACACACTGACCCAATGGGTAATTATTGATGAGGCGACCCCTTTCTTATGGAGTAGTGGTGATTAGGAACCTTTACAAGGGACGAAAACGATGGAGCAAGGGTTGTTTTGAATAAAACAACAACCCCACACACGACCTCCATACCCATATCATTCAATTTAGGCCAATCTGCAAGCTTGTTTCATGCAAACTACCAACATACCCCCATTTTACGACGTGAAAAACTCGAAGCCGACGAGATTTTGCAAGTCGCCGTACGTAATTTAATTAAGACCCACTTCCACATTTGTTCTTGCAAGCTGAATTGAAGGAAAACCAAAGAGGATCCGAAATGGAAAGGAAAGAAGTAAAATTGGTATCCAATTAAAAATAATAATAATAATAATAATAATAATTTGATGAGTATATTTTTACTTGAGTGGATAAATGAGATAACGAAAAGGAAAGCATTCAAATTATTATTAATGATGAAATATATTTACAATATCAAATATATTTAATATCAAGTGTTTATTCTGTAATATTGTTGCATCTCCTTTTTAAATAGGACATGCATTCACATTTGAAGTTATAAAAAGTTGCGTGATAGAATACTTCTAATAAACATAAACCAACACGTAATAGAGACGTGAAAGTACTGAGTCATGTTTACAGAAGATATTTCATTTGACGCACCATAACTTGCTTAGCTTTCTTTTCAGTTTTGCGGCACGTTAAGAGTCTCCTGGTCAGGTAGAATTGGGACCCAAAAGACAAATTTAGGAGGGATAAGTTATTATTAACTGCAAAATAAAATATTCAATCCGTTCTTTCCCTCGACTTTCTACATGATGGGCCACCGTTCTTATCGCTAAAATGGTTAGATCCTAGTCCCTGCAAATAGTTAGTGTCCCTATTAAAGATACTACTACCACTACGGCTATTATCTAACTTCCTAACATGTATATTTGTGTCAGAACGCAAAAGAGGAACTCCCCTTTCAGGATCCACCACTCTGCCAACAACGCCTGTATAATCTCTGTACAAATGACTATCTACCTCCACGCTCAAACCAGCAGGAGCCCGCGACCCAGAGACATCTGGAAAACTTGAGTCATACCGGTCCTTGTCAGAAAGGGGAGAATGCCTGAGGTTCAGGGGAGAAGATGACGACGACGAGGAAGACGTGTCAGAATCAGAATTCTTGCGCGTGTTATTCCAACTACCACCTGATTCACCAAAAATGTACTCGGAGAAGTCATCAGTGCTGGTTGAATAGCAAGTGCTATCGGTGCTGCAAGAACCTTCATCAGAATTGGAACTGATCAGGGACGAGTTATCGCTTGATAAATCATCTTCCAGACTCTGTTTCACATGGTGAAACTTCGAATTGAAAGGGTCTAAGGTGGGTGGGCCATTGGAGGACACCAAGTTGGGAAAATATTCAGCGGCAACAGATTTCGTGGGCAACCATCTGGATTTCATTATCGCGATCTTTCCATTGACAACTTTACTTTTCGAATCATTGGATACCCTGTTCCTAATCAACTTCGGGGCCCTTGGCGAGCACCTAGCAGGTAATTCAGCTGGTCAGAGAAACAGAAATAATTAAAAGCCTCGACACAAAACAATGAACTGAAGATCAGTTACCTTGCATAAAGAAGCATGTACGCTCCTTTTGTCAAGACCCGCTCCAACTCAACGACTGACACCTAAAAAAATCATGAAAAAACATAGTCTAAGGTGTCCAAACAACAACTACAGCATAATCAACAGGCAAAACATGGCTTTGTTTTCTATTGATTAACTTCACAAACACTCTGCAAGTCCTACAATTTGCATACTTGGCAGTAGTAACTGAAACATACAAGTGCAGTGAATTGCAAAACACGTAAAAAGTACATCTTCTAAGTTTTATTCTGGAAGTTACTTCCCAAATCCTCAGAAAAGTTAGCATTCCAACTTCTCAAGAACTTAAATGTTTTTTTTCATAAAACAAACGTAAATCACCTACTTCCCAAAATATTTTACTTATTCCCCCCAACTTCCTCGATACCAAGCAACACCTAAGGTTCTTGATTTTCCTTTTGTTTTCCATAAGGTTATCGATTTTTCCTTCCAGTCTGTAAATTGATTCATGAGGCTCAACACAATGCTTATGTACAGTCTATCCAAACATATAGAGCGCTAATGAGCAAGGAGAAAGATGAACTGTGGGCTAATGAGCAAGATAACAGAACTTTGGGTGGTGGTGGTAGATAAGTTCTAAATGAGGTGCACAAAACAAGATATTGAAACTAAAGGAAGTTGGGACATACCGCACTGTCATCAACCTTGAACCACTTATTTTGGCTATTCTTCACATAGCACACATAGTGGCCCGAAAATGCAGCATTCATAACATCCAAGTGAACAATTACCCCATATAGCCTGTATATAGGTGACATATCACTGGTCCCACTCATGAAAGGGGCCAAGTCAAGTATTTCAGGAAATTGAATAGGCTTGTTAAGCTTCCCAAATTTTCCGGACTGCAATAACATGTGTGACAAATGTTAAGAAAATCTTGCACAAAATAAAAGGACATTAAAAATGCAACAAGATAGTAACATATCATCTTTGAGTTTAACACATGAAATACCTGAAATCTCTTTAATGCAATTGTAAGAATATTTGGGGCCTCTGACACTGTCAACTTTTTCTTGGCATTCTCGTAAGATTTACACCTGCTTAACATGAAAATAGTGAATTCATATTAATAATAATATAATACATGCAACTGCTTAGACTGCTAAAACTCAGACAAGAAAAGTTGGCATCGAAGTTCTAGTATTCTAAATGATATGCCAAAGTCTACGAACTAATACACACCAAAACAAAAATCGCTTGAGCAGGACAATATAGTTTCATTATGTGTGGATCCAAAGGCAAGAACTGAGGGCATGCAATCAAAAAAATAACAATAAAATAAAAATTATTCTGAAAAAGGCAACTTCTACATACAGGTCCAATTATAAAGTGACAAATTTCTGAAGATGACCCTTAGCAACGAAAATGAGAATCAGAAAAGAAAACCAAAATCATGCAATATTTTTGAACTATTCAGATCTTGGGCTGCCAAAGCATAATTTTGTAATAGCAGAGACTGTGCCAAAGGAACCATTAATCTTAGCAAAGATTTAGGGCGCTAGCAGTAACAATTTGCAGAGCTGCCAAAAAAAAAGAGCAATCAAAAGCTATTCTAACTCTCAGGCAAGGAATGGGCACTTGGTCTAGCATGTGAACCTGTGAAGAACCTTAATCAGAGCCAATACCTGAGGACATTTTGCGTCTAAAAAGCTGTTATTAGGTTGTATAAAACATTTGGTAATTTTCTCCAACTTTCATCAAACACCTATGGTCCTACTTTAAGGTTGCTCGGACATGAGTAATATTTGGTCTTATTATGCTGTTTTAATTTTCAATCTCAATTGTTGGCCAATTCTTAGTATTATCATTTATCAGGAAGTCATCATTCCGTCGATACTAGCAGGATAAGTTTAGCTAACTCTCATTCATAATGGCATAAAGTAAAAGGTACAATTATAAGCAGTTGAATTACTATTTTCTTAGCATGTGATCAAACCTCAGAAGGGATTCCTCAAAAGGCCTAAGTATGAAAGTTTTCAATTTAATGCCAAATCCACATCATTCATCTCAAAGCCATGCTGAAATAATCATCCCTGAAAAGATGTCATGCCTTAATTTTTTTCATCCAAAACCCTCAGTTGCTCTTTCTCTCTTGAATCTACCCCGCAGCCCTTAAAACCGTCAAACATTGGCTTTGCAGGTGCAGTTCAAAGCACCCAAGAAGCAACTATTTGGATCCTTAATCACCAATGAGTACTCGCAAAATGCCCTCGATTCCACCATCTTCACGCTTTCATAAATCTCAAATTTGATCCCATTCTAATAGACCTTAGTCAGTAGTTCTAATCAGATTCCACATCATTGTTTTTTTCCTCCTTAAGAAAGGAAGAAAGAAACAACCATTCCTGAACTAGAAGCCAAACATACATAACTCTTAATATTAGAACAGTAAGCTATCAGATTCCACAGCAGTGTTTCTCTCCCCCTTAAGAAAGGAAGAAAGAAACAACCATTCCTAAACTAGAAGCCAAACATACCTAACTCTTAATCTTAGAACAGTAAGCTCCAGAAATTTTTCAAGTTATTACCCGTAAATCATAAAAATCAATCATGAAACTCCATTGTGATAGAAGCCTAAGCATATGATAAATAGATAATATAAAAGAGTTCAGAAACTCTTCAAGAATCAACAAACCTGACACAATGATACTTGTTTTCTCCTTCTAGAGCCTCAGTGCTAGTAAATTGCCGTAGAGCCTCCTCTAGGGTTGTTATCTCACCTTCTATTGCCACAGTTAGATCCATCATTCTTTCCAGACGCTCAGACTTCACACCACATTTCATGCATTTTATCTGTCAACATATCAGATTTTCATCATCTTTTCTGCTTTGTGGCTAAGGAAGCTAAAAAGATAGGACCAATACCATTATCTGTATTGGGAGCAGGCCTACAGAGTTTTATTTGATGGAAAAGGGGGGAACTGCTTCACATAGTTTTATATTGTTCTTGCCATATAAAATTATAATTTGAATAGTGTAGTACCTTTGAATGAAGGTAACCTCCAAATGTTAGACCCATTAAAGTTGTTTCTTCTTCTGATGAACCTGATGCATTACGACCAACTTCTGTAAGGCAAACCAGTTGCATGGTGTCAATAGCACACCTGTCAAATATAGCATCACACCTCATTAACCAAGGATGAATACAAAACAAGGACAAAGCTAAAAAAATTACAATATTTTATAATATGTAAAAGCAAACCTTAAAAACTCATGTGCATCTTCTTCTCTCCCATTACCAAGTTGACTACCAATATTTTGTAATTCGGAAAGAATACCCTTGGGAGAGAGTGCAGATTTTGTGCTTTTTGACTTAAAAACTAAACTTTCAAACTCACATGTGAAGCACCCTTTCTTATTAGCACCTGAAGCAGACATGAAAAAATCAATCCAATGAAACAATTATTATAGATTGTAACCAAGAATTTTGGCACATATGGAAACAGTGATTCCAAACGTACATGCTTTAGAATGAAGTCCTTGAAGCAAATAAGCAGTCAGGGGAGGTGTAAAAGCTAAACACTGGAGTACAGCATTGGCATAACAGCTGCATACAAGGGACAAAAGCATGTTAAGGGCAAAGGTAAATTATATATTTTAGAAATATAATATCAAGTCTCTGGCAAAATTCTGTAACCTAAGTACCTAACCACTCAAATCAACTAACCAGTTAATAAAAAAGATAAAATACGTAAAGCATAAAACTTCAGCAATACCATCAATTTTGTTATAAGTCTACACACATGTAAGCAGCTTTCAAACAAATTTGTCAAACATTAAACACATCAAATTACCTGTTTCCACAATTTATAAGACCAAATGGTTGCAACTCTGCCTTGTTCCAATAAAGCTTGACAAACAAGTCATATGAAAAAAGACCCTGTAATAATTACAAGACCACGTAAGTATACAGTGCATTAAGCAGCAAAAGAAATAACAAGGCATGTTCAAGAATAACCTTGTCACTGTATCTTCCAGTAACATCACTTCCAATAGCTAGGGGCAAGCGTTTTGATGAATTTGATCCTTTGAACTGATCAACAACTTTCAACATAGATGTTTTCAAGCCATTCTTGGGAGTTGGAGATCGGCTAGCAACTTGAGATGAAGTAGTGATGCCAGATTGAACACCATTGTTCCCACATGTTGTACTGAAATGTGCATAACTTTTAGTTCTAGATTCTATATGAGCATCAGCATATGGATCGGGCATACATCTCACTTCAACAGACTCCAATTGATGTGAAGCTCTGTCAGGGCCAACCATAATTTTATTTGATGCCTTAGAGCCTGCTGATTGCAAGTTGCTGATGCTAGAAACATCTGCACAACCTGAATTTTTGCCAACACTTGAAGAGTGACGAACAAAAGACAAAGGTGGCCCACAATTATCTTTACTCATAGTACCAAAGCTAGTATTCTTGGACCCTTTGCCATCTAATGATGTAGAATTTTGCCTCTTCAAAGAATCCATGCTTTCATTCTCTGATAATGCTGGATCTGCACTTGCCGTATTCCCAACGGAGTTTAGAGCACAATCATCAGAAGCTGAATCTTCTTCCTCTTGATGCTGTACATGCATGGGAGACAAGGTATTGTCTGAAACATGAATTGAAGAGCCAGATCCAGATTTCCAATGGTCAGGGGATTCATAAGAGCGAGATGGAAGCAGTTCACTTTCTGCATCATCTTTAATCCCTTCGGAATGAAGAGTTTTATCCCAGAAACCAGAAGATACAGTATGAGACTCAATTGTTACTTCCTTACCTATGCTCAAACATGAAGATCCATTCTTTGCAGGCTTACCCTTTTCTTTACTAAAACTGGGTCTAGTTTGATTACGCATGATAGAAAAACCATCTACTGAATCAACTAAATTAGCAAACTTTGGAGATGATGGCATGGTCATACCCATGCTTTTATCACTTGAATCGGCATCGTGCATATCAAGGGCAGGATCAGCAAAAGTATGTCCTTCTGATCTCTCGGGCTCATTTGAGATGACACTCTCACATACAGAGGCATCATCAGAAGACTCACTGGCAACAGCAGAAGATGAGAATCCGGAAAATGAGTTACTACATAATTCAGAATTAGAATCTGTTATGCTCCCAGCTGCAAGAGGCTCAGCATTATTGATATCATCCTTTCCACGTGTGACCTCAGGAGAACCGATTCCAGACAGTGGGGATTTCTCATAGACTGCTTCACACCTTGTACCTTCAAAATCAGATTTCTCATCAAGAATTTTTTGTCGATCTTTCTCTGCTGCCTTATGGTCATCAAACACATCATCATCCTGGTATATTGTGCTGGGAGGATGACATTCTTCTTTATGGCCTTGACGCCAATGAATAATTTGACACTTACCCGAACTACAAAAAATGATACCAAATGTGGAAATATTAGAAAACACAAGATAAAACTTAAAAGAAACATCTTCTTTTCCAAATGCAGAGCACATGGAATTAAAATCATAACTTTTTGAAGAGTTGCCCAGGATCATAATTCTCACGAGCAACAACCCCCAATATATAAAGAGAAACAACCAATTCTTATGTATAATGATTACGCACAGGAGTGGATAACAGTGGCTGACTCGCTGAAGTGATAAGCTAACAAATGAAAGCCAAACATTAGGATTTTGTTTGCTTTTCTTATTGTTAATAAGCAAATACATACTTAATATATTGGGGTTTGCAAGTGACATGAAATTCACTCCATAATCGCATCAGGATTCCACCCAACAATACATTATTACTCTTGATCCGAATCAAAGGGGAAAAAATTGGAGATCAGACAAGCAGCGCCGGCAATAAATAATGGCTCCTATTAGCAACTGAGGATCATGAGAATCAGGCCGATAAAACCCCAAAAGCAACCAAATTCTATGGAATTGAAAGAGACACTTGATTGATTTAGGAAACGTAACAATTAGGCAACAAAATACAAATTGAATTACTAGACGGCAGATGAAATTAAAGCCACATACCAGTAGCGAACTGCTTTGCATCTGGAACACCGGGTAGTGGTGGGGGAATAACACACTGCGCATTGATTAACCTTAGGATCAGAAAATGTAGCGTAGGCATACGAAGCCTCACTCTCAGCCCGAGCTGCCTCCTCGGCTGCCAAAATCAGAAGCCTCTTAATCTCCTCCTGCCTGGCCAAGGCAAATTGCCATTTCCGACGAATTACGAGCCCGATCACCGGCAGAACGAAACATACCACCAAAAGGACCAGGCTCGAAAACCCTAGATCCCCGGTGACACGCATTTATCCTCCACCCAACAAACATCCAACGAAAGCAACAAACCCTAAACTCCTAATCTCACCACCAAACATAGATGGATTCAGCAACGGCGGCGGAGGTGACGAAAAAAACTACAAAAACAACCAGAAACTTTCTGGTGATGAGACCGTGACGAAGACGGGGCAGACTGCGACTGCTACAGCGCGATCAGCAAGAAAAACCAAAATTTTGCAGGGTTGAAAGGTTCTACGCTGCTTGCGCTTGCCAAATCCGACGCTGCGAGGAAGTGAAGCAGATACTAAAACCCAACAAGGTCCGATTCGGACAAAGGTGAACAGGTGATTTGTTTGTTAGCTTTTCCGATAAGCATTTCCTTTTCGTAAGGCAACGGAACGCGGGTAAAACTTCATGAGGGTTATTAAAGAGGAATTATTAAATCGTTTTAACTGGAATAGGATCATAATTCATAGGAATAAGAAAGTGATTGTGTGGGCCGTGGGAAAGGAATTTCGTTTATTTTTTTCCTTTTTTGCTGGGAAAAAAGGAAAGGAATTTTGTTGGGAAGCGTGGGAAAGCGTGAATTCTTCGCCCATCAAATATTCCGACCGCTTTGAGCAAATATATATATATATATATAACCGGACCCCCGGGTGGTTTTCTTAGCCAAGCCGGACCGGGGTTCGATTCTTTGCGGGAGATTGGAATTGGTGATTTGGAAGGTTGCCGGGCAGGGCACGTGCAAGTGGGTCCCTCTGAAGTTCGAAGTGTGTGATAGATTGAACAGCGTGAGTTTCCATTTTTATTCCCCGTCTTTTTTTTAGGAAAAAATAAATAAATAAATAAATTAGCGTTAAAGATTATAAAAGGTTACGATTAAAGGCAAGTGGCCAGATGTTGACCATGTGTAATTAATATTATTCACCGAGGAGCCGGCCATGCAAAAAACATCAGTGGAAGATTGAAAGTTGATTAAAAATTAGTATTAACGATCACATCAAACATAAATAAATAAGTAATTGAAAATTATGCGTGGATCTGGCATTATTAATTTTTAGGAAAATTCAATTGATTAACGCAGAACAAGTTCAGATCTGGCATAATATATAGTAATAATTTTTAGGAAACCTGAATTGATTAGCGCAGAACAAGTACGTAAATCGCGAGTGAGGGAATACTATCGCGGACCGTGCCGCCAGGGAAAATGCTCAAAATTTGGATAAAATATTATAATGCAATGGACAAACCCAAAAAAGAGCTTAACGGATGCACTTATTGCCTTATTCCGAATGCTAACTGTATCTGATTAGCCATAAATTATTGAGCTAAATGGAAGACCCTCGATATTTTTTAGAAGGATGTTGAGTTTAAGTGTCGTCGATGGGGAAAAAAATCATCATGAAGTGTCTAAGCAGTTCATAAAAAAGCTCGGTTGGTGTCACCATTTGGGTTGCTGTTTTGAGGGCTTTTATAAAAAAGACCGGTAACGTGGAGGTCAACCCTAGGAGCATTGCTGCAATATCACAATATGAGAGAGAGACAAAACAGAGGCAACCGATGGGGTTATCACAAGTGGTAATAAGCAACTTGTGTCACTTAAGCAAGTTCTTGAGTGTGAATGTAAAAAAGCTTTATTTGAAGACTCTCCCACTAAAGTCAGGTGTAAAATGTGGATAGAATCTGAATTAGTCATGGTGAAACTCTAGATATTGGATGGACAATAAAAAAAGAAGGCAAGTGCAGCTCATAAAAGAAGGAGAAGAAGAATATCTTGGAGAAAGAAAAGAGGAAAAAGGGAAAATGTGGTAAAAAAGAGAGTAATAATTTAGTTAGTCAAACTAATTATTTGGGAAAAAGTAAAATAAAAATACTTTAAAATAATTAGAACTATTTTTCTTAATCTCTTCAAAAAAGTTATATGTATCTTATATTTAAGATCGGATGGAGTAATAATTTAATTTTTTTATCAAATTTAAATTTTTATCTTCAATTATCACAATATATACAACTAATATATATGTAGTATCTAACAAGATTTATGTCATTTTCAGTCATTTTTCATCTCAACTCACTTTTCAAAAATAATTCAAACACTTTTCGATTAAAAAAAAAATCACTTATCCACCATCGATCCAAATATAAATCACATTTACAATCTAATTTTTTCCCTATTAGATTTCTGTAAAAGCTGAATAGAAAATAATTCATTACTTTTACTACTAACTCAAACAAGCCAGAAAGTTATCCTCTTTTTGAAGCTTGCACAGTGCTTTAAGTTAAATTAATTGATACTATCAAATGACCTGTGTTTTAATTTTCTGCCCATGACATATGATCAATATTGGGGAAAAAATAGTCTCAATTTCTCGTCAACTCCATGTGTCACTCTCTTTCTTTTATTTATAATTTTCAACGTATCTAGATTTTTCAAAGTCTTGCTCGATCAGTCTCTTTGGAAATAATCTGGCATTGATGTAAAAATATGTCTATTTTATTTTGATATGCAAATCAAGATTATTGAGTCAAACATATTTCTCAAGCTCGTGCTTGCATACAAAATTGAAATTCAAAGTTTAGTTACGTTGGGGATATAAAGAAATGTTATTTGGCTGGGAATGGTATATTGCTATGCCGTGATACTAGTCTAAGTAATTATAGTATCGTCAAAGAGAGGGGCAGAAATTGTGGTTTCTTTGTTTTGGTCAAACAGAAATTGTGGTATCCGAACTTTCAAACTTCACAATTACGTGATATCAACGTTCCAACTAATTTTGCAACAAGAAATAAAATGCAAATATGTATTTATTAATTTGGCGAATTTTTTCGACTAAAGTTAAATAAATAAGTGCGGTGTTTGGTATAACGAGTGCGGGAAGGAAATAGACAACAAATGGTCAACAATTATGAATGGTGATAGGACCAGGTACAGTAATCATGACATGTTATTTCCTCGCCGGTCTAATAATTTCCCAAGCTTTTGTTATTCTGAAAAACATAGAAAAATCTTTTCAAAATTGATAAAAGATAAGAAATATAAATTGAATTTCAATAATTTAAAAGTCTAGTGATTGTAATTTTGAAATGTTGTGAAATTTTCTTACCACTTCTGATTTTTTTAATAAAAAAACCATCAACCGACATGCTCGTTGTTGCTGTTGGAGCTCCGATGCCAATGATAGGTGAGGGTTGTCATTGGGTCTCTGATAGCCTAATATTTTTTTTTTAATTTCTTAAAAAAATGTATTAATATGGATATTTAAGTTATTAATGACGATACTAAAGTTATAAATAAGGGCCTAATATTTGTTTTATTTCTCAAGCAATAATTTACTTGTCATCCTTTTTAATATAAGACTCACTTTCACTTTATAGTTTAATTTATCCATTAAGGTGGATCTTGTATTAACCACATGATAGGGCACTCTTTTTTTTGTTACCCTTTATCTAATAAGAGGAGCTCACATGTTGATTATGGGCATGTTAGTGTTAGCGGAGGGAGAAGTGACTTATTTTCTATCTAATTTTTATATAAGTAAGATAGGGAAAAAATTCAAATTGTAAATATAATTTGTATTTGGATTGATAGTGGCATAAGTAGTTTTTTTTATAAGGGAAATATGTTTGTCTTATTATTTGAAAAATCAGTTAAGATGAAAAATGACATGAATCTTATTGAATACTACATATTTAATATTAGTTTTATATATTACGATAATTGAAAATAAAAATTTAAATTTAAAAATAAATTTGGAAAAAAATATATTAAAAAATAATAAACAAAAAAGTTATTGATTAAATGTATTTAATAGATACAATTGTAAATAAATTATAATGCATATAAATGTTATTTTATAGGTTGATACCAAACACACTCTAAAGCTTAGAAAGGATTATAATATTGATCAAATAGCCAAAAAAAAATGTTGGCAAAAAGAGAAAACCAAGAAAATGAAGAGTAATGGAGACGCATGAATACATTGTGCCACGAGACGAGAAAGAGAGAGAGTGTGAAAGGGACAACCCATCTTGAACACTACTAAATTTTTTTATCAATGCTCCAACACTAGCGTTAAAGTAGAAGTTAATTTTTTGGTTAAAGTTTGGTGAAAAATAAGCCAATATATATACTTCTAACTATACCTTTTTTCACTGATTTTTTTTTTTTGATACATAAATTTTAGGAAAGGGGTCGGGCTCACCCACAATCTAAAGGCAGGGCGCTTTGAGCCCAGTCCACAAGGGATACTGGTTAGAGAGTACACATGTCTCCACCTCTACCAGCGTTACTACTGCTTTCTAGACCCCTAGAATGCCTCCTCCAGCGCCTTGACCAACGCAGAGATCAAATCCCCTCCCTAATGGTGAGGAAGACCGACCTCACGCCACTTAAACTCAAGTACAAGGAGTTTTTTTCACTGAAATTTCTTTCAATTTGCAATTGACTTTTTTGCCTGCCAATGCTCAATCACCACTAGCCCAAATATGCTGCATATCAATTAAGGAACGAACTTGCAATCTCTTATCTAAACTAGTATTTAAGAATGTGCCAGGTGTCACTTTTTTTTAAAAAAATAAATAAATAAAACTCTGAACTAGTACACTGAACCATAACATTGAAGGGGAAGTTATGTTTTATGCATTGTGTGACGACGCAATTACCAATATGACCTCTCTGTTACAAGCTCAACTGTAGTAAATTATGGGATTAGCAGGGGATTTATTTGCTGTCCTGTGCCGTCGTTGGTGCACACGAACTCTGGTTTTTTATCTCAATGAAAAGACACATGACGCTAATACTCACCACTTAAACTCAAACAAATAGTTCGTTGTGCTACAACTGAACGTGGAATCAAATCAAAACCACATGCGTGTGTGCATAATTTTCTCGGTGGATAATTATATAAACGAGTTATGGGCTTCAGTGTTAAGAGTAATGGCAATTATTTAAATTTTTTTTTTTTTTTGATATAGATAATGGCCTTCAATTTAATGAGTGAGGGTTGACTAAAGAATGACCAGCGAAGAGCTAGGGACAATATTTCAATATTGGACGGCGGAAAGAAACGTAGAGTGACGGGCCATAGGTTGGGATAGAGTCAAGATCTAAAAAATAAAAACAAGAGAAATAGGCGTTACTTGCAGGAAATGTTTAACTAATTTAGCCTGTGAATAATACTATATGTGTTTATTAATTAATTAGTTTTTGCCACATGTATTTAACTAATATTAAATCATGATGCTTATTGTTATTTTATATTATAATTTAACAAGTATGATTTATTAATTATTGAATCCACGTAATGTTATACCGATATTAGTAGGGTGGGTGATTTGCGTATTTTTCTGACTTTATCTCTGGTAAGGACCGGAACAACCGAACAATAAGTCCAAAAAATCCACTGCACGTGACGCCGGAAAATCTCAAAGCGACGGAGAGCCACCCAATAACATACCATTGCTGACTTGCTTCATACTGTGAATGCTGGAATCAGTCGGTCATACAGAGACACCAAAAATCAAAAACTATGTCAGAATATCGATAAAAAAAAATGAAGAATAAATATTGAATTGAATTATGAGAATGGAACGATGTATACGTGGTGAAATGGGTAGATGGGACTTGTGGTGTAGCAGAGAGCATGAACAGGGAATTAAAGGCGGTGAGGTTGACCGGTGGGTAGGCTTTTAGGTTAGTAGTGGTGAAGAAAAAGGATCGTGGTATTGTTAAATGGGTTACCCAACACCACTGTAATTAAATTTTTCTCATTATTGAATAAAATGTGGAGTGAGAGTGTATTATTTTTTGGTTTTTGGGTTATATATAAATTGTTTTTGAATAATAGTGCCATTTGATTCACGCACCAGGTTCAACGAACCCATAAAGAAAAAGTTCGATCCCCATTCTCACGAAAGGAAAAATGCATCGTTGCTGCTTTCTGAGCAAATTCCCACACGCTAAATACTGTTTTCACGTTCAACTTAATTAACTTTGTAGTAAATTTTTTTGGTTAGCAAGTCATCATTTGATACTGTTAACCCATTCGAATTCAAACCAGATCAGGTTTCAATGGGAGTAAAATTAACCAAAGATTTGAATTTAAACTTTGTTGGAGTAAAAACTTTACACACATAGTTTTTCCCTACCAACAACGTTTAAATTAAAAAAATATGGCTTGAATAGTGAACGAGTTTTCTTTCACTCAACCCAATCATATGGCTCATTATTATGATCATGATTAGTGTAAATGAGAGCAATGAGTACATAAACAGTACTACTGTAGCTATTTGCAAAAAGACTCTCTTTCGAGGTCTGCTGTCATGGGCCGGGAGGTAATCTGAAAGTAGACCTTCAGAGAAGAGGCCAGGCCCAATGAAATGGACATAGTCCATGAAGTGGCTAGTTGGGCCCAAGTTTTTATCTTCTGGCTAAAGACAGATAATAATCAAATGAAGCATCCGTTTAAAAAATTAGTAGGGGAAAA
This sequence comes from Acacia confusa, assembly GCA_037074495.1. Taxonomy (NCBI): domain Eukaryota; kingdom Viridiplantae; phylum Streptophyta; class Magnoliopsida; order Fabales; family Fabaceae; genus Acacia; species Acacia confusa. The sequence continues at coordinate 41,172,487 of CM073506.1, forward strand.
TAACCGCTGTTACTCTAATTCCAACGCTATTGCAATATTTTTCATTTTTTAATTATTTTTTAGTAATTATGATCCATTTAAAATATTTTTATATTAAATGCTCCTGATGCACACTAAATTGACAAATTTGCACTTGAACCTTTTATTTATTAACGTCTTCAATGATTCCTCTTCCTGGTGCGCCTACGCAGGAGAGCATTATTTATTTGATTTTAAGGTTGCTGTATATTAGTGAGTTCAGAATTGAGTCCGCACCGTAAATTGAAAATCCTGGTACGAAACAAATTAGTAGTACTATTTGTCTTTTTTTTTTTTGGCTCAGAAGTACTATTTGTTGTTACAAAAACAAAAATTAGTAGCTGAAGTGACCTTCACTCAATGATCAGCTTGAAAAGAAAAGAATCTGGATGGATGGCAGAGTATTGTGGACTCGTGAATGTGTGGGGGCGAAGTGTGAAAGCATTGAAATGCATGAAGAAGGAGACACTAGTCATGTATTACCCATTTACCCTCGGGTTTTTAAACTGGAGCTGGCGTCCTGAACATGGAAACCTTGGAAACAGACAAAATACTATGGACAAATGAGAGAAAGTATAAACATTATGGACCTAAGGAGGCTCGGTTTCAGCAGAAAGTACAAAGGATTCTTCAGGAATTGGCTCCATTCGGGAACTTGCATGTCCGTTTAAATATAAAATGAGATAAATAAAATTACCTCTGATTTTAATTATAAGATAAAGTTAATCTTTTTTTAGAAGGATTAAGGAAGCTAAAAAAGTTATTTAATTATTTTATATATTATATATTCTTAAATTATATATTAAATTATTAGTCAAACTAATTAGTTTGAAGAAAAAAATAAAAATAAAAATATTATAAAGTAATTTAATTGGTTTTTTTAATTTCTTTAAAAAAATTAATTATATCTTATAATTAAGAACGGTGGGAGTATTGACTTTCTTGATGCTGATGCTCGATTTGCAATGGAGATCTACGTGCTGCGTAATTGAATGCAGAAAATTAATGAGGAAGCAGCAATACAGAGAAAGGTATATAAAAATGTTGAGGAAGGAAGAGAGGGTCAATTGGAAGGCCCGTGACCGACCAAGGCTCGTGCAATACCTACGTGACGACAAACATAGTAAGTGGGGTCCATTTTTTATTTATATTCTCCCTCCTCACGAGATGCCTTTCATTTCTAACTTTTCTCCCATCGCTTATCCACTTTTCCCTCCCCAATCATTCATTCCACCCCACAGATGAACACTGCTTCAATAGGAGCCAAAATGTTACTATTGTAAGCTTTTTTGTGGGGCCACTTGCTGATCCAGATTTTTAGAGACCAAACAACCCCACTCTATAATATCACAGCGTGTCATTAAGATATGTCTTCTTTTTTACGTTCATACAATGTATGTCAATGAGTAGCCTTGCAAGCTCTCGCCCACAGTACACCCTGTACTTTTGTCCTGAGATAATTGGTCCACGTAGATGCCAGCTCATCTCGTGGGACATCCCTCGTTTATATATAATATTTAATTTCAAAGTTGATTCAGACTCTCCGATCGATCACACACGCCCTTCACAGCCATGCAAATTAAATCTCACCACCATCACCCCGCTGCACCGACCAAACTGCATTATTTAAGTTATAATAATTGTTCACAATACATAATACTATCTGTACCTTTTTGTCCTGGGGTCAGTGCTCCAATCCCAACGTATTTTGCTATATTTTACTATCAACCTTCTCTTTAATAATTTCAAGGATAGTTTAGTAACTTCATCTCGTCCAATTATCTATTTTCGCCTGCTATTATATATACACGCCATTCAGCCATGCAAAGCTCACAACCATCCCCCGGCTACTCTTCAGTCCTCAGTGAGTTAAGACTCACTCCCAATTCCGACTAAAACCATGGCTGTCACTGTCAAGTTCATCACTACCTTAAGCCTTCTCTGTGCAATTTATGTATCTTCCTCCGCTGCCTTTGACCCGTGTGCTTCGAAGCCCGACCACTCCGGCCTCACCGTCATACCCATTTATGGCAAGTGCTCCCCCTTCAACCCACCCAAAACAGAGTCTTGGGTCACCACCATCATGAACATGGCCGCCAAGGATCCGGACCGACTCAAGTACTTGTCCACCCTCGTCGCCCAAAAGTCCTTCTCCTCCGTCCCCATTGCTTCCGGTCAGAACTTCAACATCGGCAACTACGTGGTCCGGGCCAAACTCGGATCTCCGGGACAGCTCATGTTCATGGTCCTTGACACCAGCAGCGATGAGGCCTGGGTCCCATGCACCGGATGCACCGGCTGCCCCACCACCATGTTCTCTCCCAACGCTTCCACCAGTTACGGCACGTTGGGTTGCTCCGACCCGCAGTGCAGCCCAGTCCGTGGCCTCTCCTGCGTCCAAACCGGATCCTCCTTGTGCTCCTTCAACCAAACCTACGCGGGCTCATCGTTCGCGGCCACGCTCGTGCGTGATTCGCTCACGCTAGCCAACAATGTCGTGCCGAATTATGCCTTCGGCTGCATCAACGCTATGGCCGGTGGATCTATTCCGGCCCAAGGTTTATTGGGCTTGGGCCGTGGGCCTTTGTCTCTGCTTTCCCAAACCGGATATCTGTACTCGGGCGTGTTCTCCTACTGCCTTCCCAGCTTCAAGTCTTACTACTTCTCCGGGTCACTCAAACTGGGACCCGTGGGTCAACCCAAGAGCATTCGGACCACCCCGCTTCTGCAAAACCCCCACCGGCCATCTCTGTACTATGTGAACCTTACGGGGGTAAGCGTAGGGCGGGTTAAGGTCCCTGTGCCAATTGAGCTTCTGGAGTTCAACCGGTACACAGGATCTGGAACCATAATAGATTCAGGTACGGTGATAACCCGGTTCGTTGAGCCTGCATACAATGCGATCAGAGACGAGTTCAGGAAGCAAGTGACGGGTCCGTTTTCGAGCTTGGGGGCATTTGACACGTGCTTCGTGAAGACGTACGAGACAATGGCTCCGGCAATTACGATACATTTCACAGGTTTGGATTTGACACTGCCCATGGAGAACAGTCTGATACATAGCAGTTCAGGTTCACTGGCTTGCTTAGCTATGGCGGCGGCGCCCAACAACGTTAACTCCGTCTTGAACGTGATAGCCAACTACCAGCAGCAGAACGTTAGGATTTTGTTCGATACGGTGAACAACAAGGTTGGCATAGCTCGTGAGCTGTGTAACTAGTGCTTTGAATCTCTGTCCTTTTTGATTGGCCACAAAAGAAATGTTCTTGTTTTTTTTAATGGCAAAACTGCCCTTTTCTATTAGTGAATAAGCGCTGGCTTTAAAAGATTCTATGGGCTGTTTGTGATAACATTAGAAAACTAACTTCATACGGGTTTACATAAGTTAATATAAAATTCATCTAATATATTTAACTCTTATTTTGTATACCGTAAATTACGTCACAAAAGCATGCCACAGTTTGTGTAATATATCTGTCTATGATGATCGTTACCACAAAGGGGGAGCGGCTATTGTAATGAGAGATCATATGTAATATCCATGACGTAGGACTAGAAAAGTAAAACATCTTTGTTTATGATGATTGTTACCACAAGGCCTCTAGCTTCCTCTCTGTGTTATGAAGTTGCTCTAAAAAAATCTGAAGATTTGAATTTTTAAATATTATAATAAAATGTTTCTCGTACTAGACTATAATAAAATTTTTAATGAGTGTACAGGAAGAGGGAATTGTTGTAGCTTGCCCAAGGTAATTCAACATCATCTGATATACAAAAGTGATTAGAGGTAGATCGGAGAAGCTGCATTGCTGCAAAATAGATTGGTCGTAACTATATATATACCTGCCCTTGCCTAATAAAGAGATACAATTGAATTCAGTACTATACTCTTAAGTATGTCCCAAAAAAAGCCACATAAATAAGAAAGCTGCTTCTTCTGTTATGAAGTTTTCATACATAGATCACCCCTCAAAGTCCTCTCCTGACTCAGTCATCGTCCCCAGGACTCCATCAACATCACAGGTACATACACAACCAGTTCCCCAGCAAAACAAACAAACATACATGCAATTATATCCCCACCGCATTACACACAAAAAACGAGGGAAAAATAATAAAGAAATTAGAATTGCCCAACACACAAGTCACAAGCTGAAACCCAAAAAAAAAATAAATAAATAAATAAAATAAAGGAGTGCCTCCTGCTTCCTTGCCTGATCGAAAGTTGATAGCCATTTGCTCTCAGAACATAAAAACAATGTCTTTTATCTACGCATCCTCTCTCTCTCTTTTTTTCTCATCATCATCTATCCCCACCACTGGTGCACTGCAACACCTTCGTCTCTCAACTTGCCGTACAATGCCAAACACTCCCAATAAGCCCTTCGACTTTTCCTCTCATCTTTCTTCCCTAGCTGTGGCTTGCACTCCAAGAATAGCTCATCCACTAACCCTATCGTCTTGCTCCTCATCATTTCTTCAACGACCTCTGCTTCTGCTTTCATCACTACGTACTCTTCTTCCTTCACATTCCTCTTCAACCAATCTGCCATCCCCATTTGGGGCTTTTCTTTTCCCGACGACTCCTCTGTTATGGTCTCTATTTTGTACATCTCGAAATCCTTGTTCCTTGTCGGGTAATTCGTCGAAAACCATTCGCTTTTGCTCCCTCCGTCTCTCTCCGGCGACCCCACGTCGATGAACACCCGGCGTGGGTAGCTCTCCAGGGAATCTCCCATCAAATCCGGTAGGTACCTCGTGCGTTTCAAATACCGGTTTGATTTCTTTGATGCTGATCGTGGAGGCTCCAAGAGAACGTCTTCGAGTTTCTGCAACGCAGCTTTTTTGGCCTCTGATGAAGCATGCTCTGACAGCAATTTTCTCTGTTTTTGGGGCTCTGTTTCTGCGATGCTGGTTTTCCACATAGCCACCGCAATCAAGTCGAACCGCCTCATGTATGCGATTTTGTAATGGGGAGGTTTGTAGATTGCGGCTGAGGGGTTGTTGTTCAGAAGAACGGTGACAACCCCACCGGTTTTTAGAGTCCGGTCGATGAATCTCGAAGCTTCCTGAAAATTAAAGGTGAAGATGAAATCGACGGTACCGTCAAGAATAGAGCTCAGTTTCTCCAAGTCATCGAGAGAAATGAGTTCGACGTTGTAATCGGCGAGATTCTGAGTGCCAATGAGGTTTTCCTCGACGGCATTGTTGATGAGGAAAACCGATTTCTGAGATTCTCTCTTCATGAGACCTTCATTAGTCAAGTCACGGAAGAACATAGAGATAAGCTGATCGAGGTTGACGGAATCCGAAGCCGACACGACGGTTTGCTCGGAATGAGTCGTGGACGAAGAAGAGTGTTCATCATTAATGAATGAACTGATGTGTATCAAAGAAACTAAAAGTAAGACAAATATCAGGAAACGATACAGGGCCTTCTTCATGATTTCGTAGTTAGTCAATGTTATGATCAAATAACAAGGTTTTGATCGGGAAGGGAAGGTAGAAGCGAGGTCGAAGAAGGCCATTTTAGAGGGCCAAGCCATGAATAATAAATTTGAGAAATGAAACAAGTTAACTGTTAACAAAGGAAATCGAGCGTGGTGGTGGGTAAGAGAAATTAAACAGAATCAAGAAACAAGAGAGAAAGAGAAAAGAGATGGAGAGGAATTGTATTAGCGAGTGCAAAATCGAGACGCGGTGTGATTTCCACCCACAAGGGCCACACGAGTAGATTGCAAAGTAGACCAAAGGGACATGAGCTCTCTCAACCTCTGAGCCTCCATATCTGGAAAAAATGAGATCCCAGATCGATGAAGATGGCCTCTGGCTACCGACGGATCTTCATGACGATGACGACAACTCGTGATCAGTGGGTGAAACGAACGGTCATCGATCATAAATGCATGGAGGGAGGGAAGAGAGAGCTCTGAGTGAGCAAACTATTTGACTGTGTGTTTTTAAGAGGGATGAGGGGGGGAAATGGCGGGACGGGCGATAGATTCGGAGTATGGGGATTTTATATACAGGAGAGAGTAGGCGATGGCACCACCAAGTTTAGATTTTTGTGTTGGATTCAAGAGAAAAATGGTTGGTGACACGATATTTAAGTTAGACCATCCATGAAAGGTTAAAGCATTTTGCCCGATCCTTTTCTCTGGCACACCTGATCCCTATGGTCTCGCATGTTTTGTGGTGCATGCATGTTTTTGAGTTGGCCTTTGCCGCCAAATAGGGGTCAGAAATTTCCAGTTTTTACATTGCTGGTTTTTTCCCCTACTTCTAAATAGTTGACTAATTTTGGACTTTTTAGTTTTTACCCAATAGCGTTTATATGATTTGTTTGGATTAGTTTTTGAAAAATAATTTTTAAGATTTATGAAATAAATATATGGAAAGAGTTTTATCTTTATGAACAAATGTTTATAAAACTATAAATGTGATTATGTAATGTACTACTCACTCCGGTTTTAAATATATGATAAAGTTTGTAATAAGATTATACTATAAATTTTGTCTTATATTTAAGACTGAAAATAGTATTTGTCTTTATATTACAAAAAAAAAAATGTACATTTGTACAGGGCAAGTAAAAGTTACACTAAGTACCAAAGAAAAGATTTAATTCCAAAAAAGTTTCATAGATGCACAAATGACTTTAATTTACTCTCCAAATGACCATAACGTGGATGATCAAAAAGAGAAAAGAAACCCATAAACTCTTATAAGCTCCCTCCTGATCCTGGATCCACTTTCCTGGATGGGCAGGGAGAGTTTGGCGGATCTAGACTGTCTAGATCAAGTCTAGACGGTCCAGATCTAATATTTTTTAATTTTTTTTAAAAAAATTATTTTAATAGATATAAAATAAAAAATAAAGATAATCTCTTAACTAATATTTCTTCAAAAAATAATTTTTTCATTTAAAAATAACTAAATAAAAAAATATTAGATCTGGACCATCCAGATCTATCAAGTTCTCCTTGCCCATCTAAAAGATGGGCAAGGAAAGTGGATCCCCTGATCCTTGCCCAAGGGAGCTATAATTTAGATAGTTTAAATTAGGTCTAAACAGTAATTTTATTTGTTTTTGATTGATGATTGAAAACATGTTAGTTAAAATATTATATTTATTTTAGATTATCTATTTATTAAAAAAAATTAAAAAAGAAATTGTACAACGATTTAGATCAAATGAGCTCATGCGGCCATGTACAAAGGATGGGCACGCTAAATGGTCCCCCCCAACCAGCACAACTACCATGTTCTTCTTTTATGGGACCTCAGCGTAATTTCTCACTCTTCTGAAAGACTATCCCAATTATGGGCCTCAGGCCTTCCTCAGAGGAAAATAAGTGGACCCTAGGCCTCATCACTGTTTTGTAGGCTGAGTTGGGCCGCGAAATCGTTGAAGAATTATCCATTATACAATTCCGTTTAACACAAATTTTTTAATTAAAAAAAAAAGAAAAGAAGAAAATTCAATTTGATGAGGGAGTAGGACTGGGAAGCATTAGTAAGGAGCGTGTGGACTCAGCAGAAGATGCAGTGTGGATGAGAGCTTTCGTAATTGCGTTCCATGACGGCTCCTCCATTTGGCGCTTACTTTTTCAACTCCCCTTGTCATTTGTCAACCCCAACGCATTAACTGATTCTCATTTCTGCTTTCATTTGACTCTTTTTTTCCCATTTTGATTCTTAATTTCCTTTTGTATACTCGATTCAATAATTCTGTTCAGGCCACACAGATTCTAATATCATGTTTTACTACTCCCAATATTAAATCTATATTTCTATACTTACTGGTTGGCCATAAACCTTCTTTATTCTTTAAACACTGTTCTTCCATTTCATTAAAGAAAAATAGTTATCGTCATTAAAATTTTATTTTTAAATTAAAAAAACATCGGGATCATCAAGAAAGAAGAAAATTTTGCAATAGCTTGTAATTTGCTAGAATTTTGTAGTTTACATTATATTATGATTTTTTGACTAAAAAATAGTAACCAAGCAATGCTCCAACCACGTTGGCTGAAGCATCTTTGAAGGTAAAAAAATTTAATAATTTCTTAAATAAATGAAAATAAATCAAGCCATACTCGAGATAGCCCGAGCCCAGAAGAAACTGATCTGGACACGTCAAGTTCTTTGAATAGTTCAAGTAAGCGGGACGTCCAAACAAAGAGGAGCATACTGATTCGTTATTCGTTAAGACCTCCCCATGGAACACTCTTAATAAAGCTCCAAAGGAGTGGGAGAACATTATTAAAAAAAAACAACAAATTAACGAATGAATGAATCAACGAAAGAGACGACAAAAAGTAATTCTTTTCAACGCAGCTAATAAATAAGCATGCACCGCGTTCAACAATGATGCTTCGTCAAACTAGTAACAAGTCCACTCTCCCCATCTTATATAAACCATTCAACCCTTCCTTCTCCACTCACCATTCCACTAATCTCAAATCCTCCCTTCTTCATCAGTCTTCTCTCCTATTTCTCGTTCCCCTCTTTCTGTTCATACAAATTTCAAATCTTTAATCCTTTTTCTGGCCGCGAGATGGGCGTTAAGAGTTTTGTTGAGGGTGGTATTGCCTCCATTGTTGCTGGTTGTAGCACTCATCCGCTTGATCTGATCAAAGTTCGCATGCAGCTTCAGGGCGAGCAAGTCTCTGCTTCCGTTAACTCTCACCACATTCATAGTCTTCGTCCCGCTTTTGCTCTTCCCTCACATTCTCCTCCAATGGATGCTTCTTACTCGCTTGGCATCGCAACTCGTCGAGTAAGAGCTGGACCCATATCGGTTGGTGCGCAGATTCTTCGCTCTGAAGGTGTTTCTGCTCTGTTTTCTGGCGTCTCTGCCACCATGCTCAGACAAACACTCTATTCAACCACCCGTATGGGTCTTTACGATGTGATCAAGCAAAAATGGACTGACCCAGAGAGGGGAAACTTGCCTGTGGGCCGAAAAATTGTGGCGGGGCTTGTCGCCGGCGGGGTTGGTGCGGCTGTCGGGAACCCTGCCGACGTGGCGATGGTCCGTATGCAAGCTGATGGTCGGCTCCCGGTGGCTCAGCGGCGCAATTACAACGGAGTGATCGACGCGATCACGCGGATGTCGAAGCACGAAGGGGTGGCTAGCTTGTGGCGTGGCTCAGCACTGACGGTAAACCGAGCAATGATCGTGACGGCCTCGCAGTTAGCTTCATACGATCAGTTCAAGGAGATGATTCTGGAGAAGGGGTTGATGAAGGACGGGCTTGGGACCCACGTGACGGCGAGTTTTGCGGCGGGGTTTGTGGCGGCTGCGGCATCTAATCCGGTGGATGTGATCAAGACAAGGGTGATGAACATGAAGGTGGAGCCAGGGGCGGCGCCACCCTACAAGGGAGCCTTGGATTGTGCCCTTAAGACGGTGAAGGCTGAAGGACCTATGGCCCTGTATAAGGGATTTATCCCTACGATTTCGAGGCAGGGACCTTTCACGGTGGTGCTCTTTGTGACCCTCGAACAAATCAGGAAGCTCCTCAGGGAATTTTGATCAAAGATTATGGTTGGAGTTTGGCCCTCGATCCATTAAGGGAATGACGACGACGAAACATATTCGAATTATTTAATAGTAATTCTTTAGTATATAGAAGAATTCTGGTTACAATTACACAATGGAAGGATAGTTGAAATTTTAATAATTTTGTTGTCCTTTGGTTTTGCACAATTAGATTTATACACATTTTTGTTTTTTACATTATAGGAATTTTGAGATAAGATATATATTATTCATAAAGGGTTTTTTATGTAATACCGATATTGATATATTGATGATTCACACGATATTTCAGCTATACATTCCATCAAGATTTTTAATGGAATAAAATGTCAGGGGAACTGGGCATAATGACAAAGGGAAAAAATCGATCAAACAAGTTCTAAAAACAAAAAGGCGATAGATTAAAGAATCTTTGCATTTTACAATGGAAAAAGACCATCAATTGTACATATTTTTTAACAAAACAAATTAAGTAAATGTTTTATCTAACAAAAATAAACACAAGTAAAAAAGAGAACTAATTTAAAGAAAGAAAATAAACACACACAACAGGCCAAGGACGCTTTACCAAGCAGAGAAGTGGCGCAAGTCAGCAATATTCTTCAAGTAAAAGCAGCTCAACATTAATGCACTATGCAATAACCAATTACAGAATCACCAAGCTCGTTAGCGTGCCAGCAAAAATCAGCACGATAGATTAAAGATAAGTGAGGATTACTAATGAAGATGGTTGACCTGTGCCTTCTGCATCCTGCAGGGTAAACGGACTTGTGCATCAACCTCACAAGACGAGGTTTCTCTTCCTACTGTTCTCTAGCTATGGGCCGCAATAAACTGTTGTTGAACACAAAAGCAAGGCCACAGGTTGTGGACAAGCAAAATACAGAATTATTGCGATGGCCTGGATTTGTTTAACATGTTATTAGTGAAGAACATATCGGCGTTCTAATCAACGTCCTTTATCCACATTATTAGGCTTATGGCCTTCTAACTTGCCTCTGTCCAAGTGTTTCTCCGAGGGACCTTCTTTGTCTGAACCTTTATCCGTGATATGGAAAAAACTGCCCAGACCTCTACCTTTTTCTGGGTTTGATCCAGAATGTGTTTCAGATCCTCGAGGCTTACCTGGGGATGGCAATGGTTGGCGAAACTCATAACCTTTTCCTTTTTCTGGGACTGATACATAATAAAGTTCAGATCCTCGTCTGTAACGTGGGGATGGCATTTTCTGGCGAAATTCAGATCCTTTTCCCTTTTCTGGGATTGATACAGGACGAAGTTCAGATCCTCGAGAGCCCTTGGGAGATGTCAGTGCTTGTGGTTGGTGAAATTCTGATCCTTTTCCTTTTTCTGGGTTTAGTGCAGAATAAGCCAGCTCGCGTCCTTTATCCTTTATAAAATTTAGTGATCTGAACGACAGTTTTGTCAGTGGGTTTGCTCCTCCCTGTTGTTTATAGCATTTTAGTACATTGAGTTTATACCGTCAATTTCCAATATAATAATATCAATGTAACAAGTATTGTTAAGTTTGTGAAACCTGCCTCTTTCTTCGTACCCAATTTCTTAGAACTATTTTGCGGTGGATTATTGCATGGCAAGGACGGTGATCCCATCTTTCTCTCATTGTCATTTTCTGCTCCAAGTTGACTGTCCTGTTGTACCAAAAACTGAAGCTTCAACAAATAATATAACTAGTCGAAATACATAATGGCGGATCTTTATAGGAACAAGGGGGGCTGTGGCCCCCGCAAAAAAAAAAAAAACTGTGAAATATTTTTAATGTAAATAGGATTTTTTTATATATTTGGTCCAAAAATGTATATATTTATCTCAAAAATTTATATATTTGACCCCCTCAAATAATTTTTTTTTAATTAGTTAATGAATACATTTGACCCCTCTAAATTTTTGACTCAAGATCCGCCACTGTTAATATCAACATCATTCACCATAGTCAAGTGTTGGCCTCTGGTTTTGGACCAAGTATAATATCTTGAGGGATACCTCATCCCTGTCTCAAATCTCTTTTATCGCATTACTTACACATGCATCAAGTAAATAGAGCTGAACACTTGGTTCCTTATTCCCATTTCTTTTTTCTCTTTAGGTATTTTGCTTTTTATTTCCCTCGTCTCAACCCTTTATTTCTTATTTGATTGTGTTATAGCCATATTTAGGACAGTAAACCAGACAAGCTGATATTTATCACGATTAGCTCCTTCATATTTATATATATAATGGAACAAATTCTTAAGGTGAGATTTACCTTACTTCCCGACTTGCCAAATTGTGTCGTGGCTGCAACTTCAGTATCTGGCCTATTTTTCCTGTTAAACAAAGTTTCTTTTCATGAAATTGAAGCAGAACAAGATCGTTAAAACAAGAAGAATATGCAGAAGTAAGATTGCAAAAGTAATGATGACCATACAGGTTAAGCTGCATTCTCAGATCATTGACGTTATTTTCTAAACTGGTGAGATCTGCTTCTAACAAGGCCAGCTCCTCCAACTCTGCCTTACCCTTCAACAAGTTCGCAGATTAAATTCTAGTCCAAGATTTTCTTTTTGAAAAAAACAACATGAATATGACACATTTAAAAGTAAAAATAGACCAACCTTGTCATCAATACTGGCTAAATCTACTCCTGGAGGTAACTTCAGCCCTGCTTCAAGAGTTGCACAAGAATTCTTCTCCTCTAGCAACTGTTCCTGTAGGCTTGCCATCTATACATATAAATTTTTAAGTAACATAATCTTACGAGAGTGGGACTGATGGGGAGAGGGCAACATCTGTCATAATGAACATACATCTTGCTCAATAGCCAGATGGCGCGCATGCGACGGGCGATTTTGTTTTTGCAGATAATCTTGCAGCCTCGTGTTCTCTTTAACCTTCAACAAGATGTAAAACAAGAAAGATAATTGCCATCAAAGAGTTATACCACACAAACAAGAAAGAATCAAGTTCAAGTATGTACATCTTCAGCAAATTTATTTTGCAATTCAGTCTTGGCATCTTCTAGCACCCGAATTGCAGCACTGAGCATGGTCGGAAAGATAATCAGTGGATAAACTTAGAGGAAGAAAAACTATCACAGTTGACATATGTCAATTACTTACTCATCATCAGACGAAAATTCAATGGACTCCAAAGAAAGGTTCTTCCTTGCCTGGAGATATTACAAAAGATATGATAACTTGGACTTAATAGCAAAACAGCAAACATGACTAGATTCAGAAAACCAGGAAACTAAATGAACATGGCAATTAGACGTCAATTGTTGGAGCTTTGCCCAATTTTTGGGATAGTGAAAAGCATATAAGTTCCAAGAACAAAAAGACACATTGTTGCTCATGAGAACAAGTTAACTCACAGAGGTACGGCACCATTTAGAACCACGCCGAGAATTACGTGCTGGGGAATTGGACATTGTTACCGATTTTTTCATACAAGAAGCATTTGTAGAATTAGCAGAACTTTCATGATACACTGTACTTTCATCAGTGAAAACACCTTCAGGTGCTCCAGAAGGCTTATTTGACTGCTCTACACCAGCAGTGATAGTAGTTGGAATATCAAGGTTTTCTGAGTTCCTAACATCTTCATGGGAGACTTTATGAGAAATTGAGGATGCCACCTGATTGACTTTAACATCTTCACTCTTATCTAAGGATTTTGTACTTGAATGATTATGGTTCTGCACAATTAAAATCAATGGCATAAGTAGAACAATTTCGCACTCCTTCCACTTCCAAAGAGGAAATTAATCATACAATCTGTATCATTTTGATAGGCAAGCAGATGATGGATATTAGAGCACTTTTTAGAATCAAGATATTGGATCCAAGACAAGGTTCTACACAGCAGGTTTGTTAATAAAATTGTTCCTCAGGGGCAAATTAGAGCACTTTGTTCGTACTATGGAAAAATGTTCAATCAAAAGAACTACACTTCTGTTTCACAATAGATGGATCTTATTTCACTTCTGTTCTATTTTTCTCTTGCAGCATTGATTCCATATACGTGAAAAATTGATTTCTGGCCCTCCCTCATTTTAGTTCAATAGAAGATGTTGGTGCTGAAACTTTTCTTTCCACCCCAAGGACGATGAACTCAGTCTTGATAAAGCGTTGTACAATTTACTTTCTTTTCATATACTTGAATTTATTTCAATGCAATCTATTCTAAGCTTCAAAATAGTTTGCTACATATTAAAACATAGTCACCAACCGTATCAGCAGGAACGTGATATTCCCTAGGGCTTCCAGTCTTACTGCTTGCTTCTCTAACAAGATCATCATCTTCATCTGCATCAGACTCCTCCACTGATTCGTCTGGCTCATAATCGTCGTCTTCGTCGTCATACTCGTCGTCGTCGTCGTCATAGGACTCAACATCTGAACCCTCACTCCCAGTTTCACTCTCATCTGACTCCATGTACATATCTGGGGTCGCATGAGCTTCCTGTAGGTATAAATAAATATATATACAAACAACACACACATACAAAGCTTAATAATCCACAAAGACAGGTTTTTATAATAATTTTCAATAATAAAATAATTGGAGAAAGAAGCACGCTAATTTGTAAGATGAAGTGACCATACTAACAAAGAACAAAAACTTCAAAGGTCTCTACTATTTTTAACCTCATAGCATCAAACATTTCATTTCATGAGGTCATTTTGGGTTAAAGGCCATGGCAGGTGGAAGAGAATTCAACACAATACTAAGTTATGTCTTTAATAGAAGACCCAGTTAATTAATTTAGAGAGATTATGAAAGCTAGATAAAGTATTTAATTATAACCTTCGTTACATGATCTCCAAGTCAGAATTAAACTTACCCCAAATAAGTTGTCATATTCGTCGAGTAAAGTTATAACAATGACTTGAGCATGGTTAGCTGCAGCAGCTGCTTGTATAAGTTGAAGAGAACCATCACCACCCACATCAAAATTACTTTCAATCTCACATTCCCCTTCAAAAAGAGCACGAAGAAGTAAGGGTGCCATGCAAGCTGCTACTGCTGACGAGCTCATTCTGTTCTCTGCTTTGTGTGAAGCTACTGCTTGCATCATCATTAGTATTCTGGTAAGCAGTAAATTAATAAATTACATCAAAGGGAAAAAATAAAAAATAAAGTGGACCACATTGGCCAAAAATAGCGGGGCTTAACCAAAATACCTTTGCAACAAACGGCGATTTGGCTCGGGGAAAGTTTCACATATTGCTGCACGCATATCAGAAACTCTACGAGCACCTTCAGCTCCTAAGAATTGTGCCATTTCCCAATGATGAAAAGAAAACCAGAATTTAAAGGAGATCCATAGAATATTAAGAGAAAAGGGACACTATAAAGATGCAAAACTTAGTATTTACTCAAACATAAGCCAAAATAACACTTACGACATGCTTCTAACAGTGCCTTGCAACAAGATGCAGGGACTGGAGATGACGGCAATCCTCGGAGTACATGCTGAAAGTATAGTAGAGTAAGAAAATTACCTTTCATGGTTATGACCTATAGAAAAATAAAAATAAAAATCAGCAACTCGTTTCATCATGAAGATACCTTAACACAGTCAGCAATAACATGTGCATCCTCTTCTGCAGAAAAGTCAACTTTTCCTGCATCCCCATGGCATACCCAACAGCATCAGATTTTCAGAACCATCAGCAAGAGAAATTCTTATGCACAGGGGCGGAACCAGGATTTTCAACGAGGGGCACCATGAGGGGGATTCAAGGTCGGGGTTTGAGGGCAGCACCAAAAAAAAAACATTTTTAAGGAAGATCCAGATTGAGAATGTTTAATACTAGTATCACTTGACTTTATATAATTCTTTTCCATTACAAATGATAATAATAACCATTGATATGATTTCCAATTTATAGTAATAATAGAAAAATATAAGAAACTTAAACTTTAATTCCTCTCATAACTCAAATAATAATAGTGGAACTTCACTACTCCTCTCCAATAAATATATACATATATCTAGTTCTATCATTTTCTCAATCTAACCACAAAATTTAAACTTATATCTTCTAGAAAAAATAAATAAAGACCAAATAAATATACAAATAAAAAATGGTTTTTGCATTGAACACTCCAAACTTTTATTTTTTTTTTCCCTGTTTTAGACGCACAACAAAATAGAAATAGATAAATAAAATGGGCATATCTTTTGTATATGGACAATCACCCTGCAAATTTTTCCCCCCTATACTTTTTTTAAAAAAAAATGAAAATTCAAGGGGGGCATCCCCCCAAAAAAAACTTATAAGGTAGCTCCGCCCATGCTTATGCATGATGAAATCTCTTAACAATGTGAAATGCAAGAACAGTCAATAGCACAGTGCATTGATCATGATGAAATCAAGCTATAATAAAAGAACCCAGACAAGAACACATAATTCAGAAACTATGATAATAAAAGCACTAACCTTGTTCATATTCCAGAACTCGAGATTCAACATCTGCAACATCGGCAGCTTGCCGTAAGATCCCTTCTACTTTGACTCCTGTTTTTTGTAATAATGATGATGATGATTAGACTCATGAAAACTATATAAATATTCTAAAAACTCTCTGCCACTACTTCAGCCCATTGCCCCTACCAAAAGAAGATACCCTATGTTAAACTTAAAAAATGGGAAGGTCCCGATGATAACAACTAAACAAACTTTAAAAAATGGGTACTCTCTATCTCTATTTCTATATATAGATTCTTTCTCTCTTACTTCTCTATATCTTCGTTCCTTCACAGAAAATGTGGTATATTACAAAACGCAGGACCAAAAATAATTCATTAAGAAGGAACAAAGAAAAAAAGAGACCCACCATGCTCTTCTATGAACCTGAGGCCCTTCTCCAGAAAAGTTGGGGCTCCATCAGCATCTTCAAGAGCAAGTAAAATTGGCTGGCCAATGACCTTAGACCTCATTGTTTTTCTATCTTTCGCTATAAAAATAAGTGCAGAAAAATATTTTAAAAATAAAGGCTTGCAAGTAATAATTTGTACACCATTAAACAAATAAAAGCACCATAACAAAGCTATAACAGGAGCATACTCTGGTCCAATGACACGTCTTTTGATTCAGCCTGCTCGTTATTGATGGAACCATTTTGCCCAGTGACATTAGCAGGGCTCGGTGCTTGTGCCAAAGCATTCTCAAGTGCAATCTTCCACTCGTTTAAATCCTCCATAGTTTCAGCCTGCAGCATTAACAAATAAATCAAAAGAAAGGAGAGAGTAATATATATATATATATACACTTCTCATCGTATCTTAATCAACATTTATCTCAATTTGTCAAAAGCCATTGAGCAAATTAGAGTAAAAAAGAAAAGTAATGCCTTCTGCTTTCATTATCAAACAGGAAATTACTTTCAGAGCTTTCTACAAATTAAAGTCATAAATATAATATGATAGAACAGAAAAGCTAAATTAATATAATAAAGGAAAGGACATGTCCAAGTGAAAAAAAAAAAAAAAGCTTTAAAGCTAAAGGAAAACAGGGATGAATCACCTTAAGTGTAACAACTCGTCCATCACGACCATCAGGGAAAAGCACAGTCAAAAGTTTCTTATCTGCTTTAACCACAACACTAGAAAAATTTGACAAAGTAAGTTACAGTAGGTCAATGCTAACCTGCATGAATTGTTAAGGTCAATAAGAGTACAGATAACTTGTCTAGCTTGAAAAAACAAACTAACCTGCCGGAATTGTTGAGGTCAATGCCACCGAGGGTTAAATTCACTTCATTTCCCTTCTGAGCATTCTAAAAAGTAGAAAAAATTAATGAGAAAGCAATAAAAACGAAGAGCAAAAAGTATTTTAACGAAAGAAAAAAACCTAAACGATTCATATGAAGGTAACATGTATGCATTTTGGAGTTGCATGTGCATCATGCATGTGTGTGTGTACGTGTGTCTTATAAAGATAGTATACATTTCCGTGCTTTTTCTTCCTGAAATGGAAGTTTGTGAATGGCCACTCGTGCATGTATAAAGGCAAATTTAATTTCTTTATCATACATATAAATCGATAAAGTAATGAAGCTTCAGGTTGAAGCATTATATACGTGCAAATGGACAAAATGGAGACTAGCTAGGACACAATTACTTACTGGATCACTTTTGAAGAAAACCAAAGAAGTACGGGTTAAGATAAACCACCTTTTCTTCCAAGATGTCCATCCAATTCCTACGCATCAAGAATTACATATTATTATATGCAATAAATAATACTCCTCGTACTTAATATAATATATATTCTACTAATTTGATAAAATTAAGAAAGTTAGTTAAATAAGTTAATATGATATATATTTCTAAGTTAACATATTTCTTAATTATTTCATTTCTTCCCTTCTTTGATTATTGTTGATGGAACATCAATGAGGTAACTTAAGAAAATATTGACAAATATATAAATTATATGTTTTATATTTAAGGCCAAAATTAACTTTCAAATGTTGTCTTATAATTAGAATTGGAAGATTATATTTACAAAACTCAATCGTTCTTTCACATGGGTAGGATTCTAGCTTTAAATAAAAAATTAAAAATTGCATGGGTACACAAAGCAATAATTATCAATCTACAGAATGTGAGAGTGCATTAACACGCAGGACATTTCAATAACCATGAAAAGGGGAAGAAAACTAGCGCACACTCATTTCTCTCTTGTTTTTGCATATTCAGGACACTCAATAATAGAATATATATGTAAGAATATTACATACACTTTTTCCTGTTGAAGAATTTCTAATATTCTAACAAGTTTCAGGTAAGCAAATTCATAAGCTTGTGTAGTGAAACTCACCTCTTGAGGATAATAAAAGCGGCCCACTCTTGATAACCTGCAGTACGTGAAATCAACAGGTGAGAGAAACCGCGGCACATGAAGTGAACTCTAGTTATAAAAGAGATTGTTAAATAATAATATAATGATGATCTACAAAAGTTTTCAACCATTTATTCTACAAAAGTTTTGCATGATCATATTGAGAGTTTGGAAACAACTGAATGGCCACGTGGCTGGCCATCAGAATAGTAATGATGATCTACATCGTTGGCATAGAAATTGGCCACACTTTGCAATGGCCTTATAGCCTCGTGACATGAAAGCTCTCATGTAATTGAGAAGTTGCTTGTTTGATGTCGCTTGTAATCACAGACCATACGCCCCTCTAAATATTTTAAAAAAGAAAGAAACCGGCAACGGCCCCTGGATCCAAATTCACTTTGAAATCAAAGTAGCGAAAAAATAAAAAGTCACCGTGTTGTTGGCAATAGAATGCAACTGATGATCTGGATTTGCAGGCTGAAGAGAGGGATCAGGTACCCCGCCATCACCCTGCAACACACAAAGCCAGATGACTCGGATCATCGTTCATTTTGTCTAAATACCTACATTATGACGCTCTACAAGCCCTCGTTCTAGATCGACACATCTATCCTAAATACCATGTGTATCATCAGCCAAGAAAAGAAGCTTAAAAAAGAAGAAGAAGGTTGTCATTTTCATTCATATTAGCGAGACAAATGCCAAACATTTACCTGAAATGCATCTGCATTTTTGTTAATCATATCTGTGGCCACAAAAAGTCTGAATCATAACACAGGCGATTGATTAGCCAGAGGTGATCACCATATTCAATCAATAAATCCCTGCGCCCATGCATATTGATCAAAATGGCAGAGAAGTTAAACAATTATAGGTGAAAATGACACATTCAAACAAGGAAAATTTAATTAGAGTCGCTGATCAATCTGCATTGATTTGGACCGTACCTGGCCAGGAAAAAATATATAAAAATGAATATTATAGAAGTTGAAGAAAGAAAGAGAGCAAAAGCAAGAGAGAGAGAGAGAGAGAGGGTTTGTTATGGAGGAAAGAAGGAAAACGCAGAAGTGAAGATGAGGTTTGTGTGTATGGCTTGGTTAGGGGATGGTCACGCATGAACCCAACGAGAGCGGGTCTCCAATTCTCCGCCGTGTTGGAGGGAAAATTGTGGACGACGATCAATCTTGAAACAAGGGTGTTTCCGTAATTTCGTACGCTTTCTGCTTTCTGGTTTTTTCGGGGGGGCCATGCATGGAAAAAATTAAATGACAATTTTTTTCTCATTATTCATGGCATAATTCCTACTTTGTTGATTTTTACCATTAACACGGATTATATTACATGTATATCGCACGTCTGTATTTTCTATTGCTGTGTTTTTTTTGGGGGGGGGGGTCGTTAGTATGTGCATGGCGTGTGTTTGTGGGAAGGAGATCTTCTTCTTTCTCACTTTCTTTTATTGGCTAAATCTAAGTTATTGGTTGGAAAAATGAGAGAAAAATAAAAATAATTCTATATTAATTGGACGGATGTAATTTAGAAATTATGATAGGTAATGAGAAAATAGTAAGGAAAAAAATCCGTGTTTGTGTGCACATTTGACTTTTTAATATATATATAGCATGTGCATGGCGTTGTCATTTATATTATTGAGACAGGGTTTGGTACTTTTGCAGCTGCTCGCGGTGACATTTTATTTGTGGGTAATGCCCCAACAAATGTATAATTTGAGTCACGGACACTTTTATTTTAAAACAAAGCAGAACTATTGGGCGCTGATGATGTTATATATATATTCCCATCTGATGACGATATATTTTAAATATCATGAAGTAATAATTTAATTTTATTTATCGACACTGGCTGACCAAAAGAAATATATCGACGCTGCATATCAGTGTTGAGATTTTTTTATATATATTTTATGTTGATATTTGATATATATTATATAACTTAAAAATATAAAATATATCCCAACACATATTTCGACAATCAAGTTGAATTTTGAACCTTACAAAATATATGCGCCACATTACACACGATCGAGTGCCTGAAATTTTAGGAAAAAAGTGCACGTCTCAGTAATCTTAAACTTGGAAGCTAATCGATCGGTTCCTCGTTTGGAGAAATGGATTTCGACTCCAATACCCCATCATCTTTATCCAATCAATCTGCTGAAATACACAACATTGCTAAAACAAATCAATATAAACCAAAACGAAGGAAACAAAACAATATAAATCAAATAGCCTGTCATTAAAATTAAATCAACCAAAGAAGAATGGTACCCTTCTGATCTCTTATACAAGACCTATTTATTTAATCTAGATGAATTATAGAAGTCAAATTAATTACATAATTATAACATATATATAACTGGTTAATTTATACTATATATTAATTTATAACATATAACATAATTATAACATATATATAACTGAAATTAAACTAAGTGGTTAATAAATTGGTTGAGCTAGTGATTTAATAGTTAAAAGTTTAAATTGGGGCTAACTTGAGATTGAATTAGTCATAATCAAAATAATATACTCTATCTGATTCTTATTAGAAGGCACCAACTACTGTTTCTCGCAAATCAATGAATGAAAGTTAACTCATTAAATTGGTCCAAAGTTAATAAATATTTCTGATTTTACCCATACTTTAATAATACAAGAGTTTATTAGGGAAAAAAAAGGTATGATAAGAAAATAATAATAAATGAGTTAGTTAAAGGTGATTGGTATTTTATAATAAAGACAAAGAAATTATTGGTAGCTGGTGCTTTATAATAAAGATTAAATGGAGTATTTAATTATCAAGTAAACCTAAACAATACAATTGAGAAAAGTCCAAGTGTCTCACCTAACTGATACCACACACTTAACTGTTTTTAAAGTAGTTTGCGTTAAAAAAAACACGTAGATAGATGTGATTTGGAAACATTGCATTCTCTTTATTCTCTCTCTCGCGCTCTCATCCTTCCGCATCTGCAACATTTGGTATTCCCTCTCGCCGGCGGCGGCCTTGCCGTCTACGAGCTCCTTTTTGAGCCACAATGGTGTAGATCTGTAGATTGGGGCTTGGAGAATCATAAGAAGGTAGCATCGGAGTATTTTGGAGTTGCTTTTCTCAGATCGGTCTTGGGACGCTCTGCGGCGAGCCTCCATCTTCTTTAACGCCAGCTGTCCTATATTCTCCGCCGGATCTCGGTATACATCGGTGGCTACCTCTCGCCTCTGGTACAAGCCTTTCCTCTCCCTCTCTAGATCCTTCTTGAGGTGGTGGGAGTCTCTTTCCTCATGTGTGTCGCAGATTCGACTCCTGATGCAATCGACTGGCAGTGTAGGAGTATTGTTTCTTATATTATTTGCTTGCTGGAGTCCAAGGTTGGGTTTTCTGTTTCCTTCACCCTTAGGAGGGGGATTCGTGTAGCTGATCTTCTTGCAGCTAATGTTTTGTAGAGAGGTGTACCCGATTAGGTGGATCGTCAGACCAACACCTGCTCTGCATTCTCTTCTAATCTCGGACATTCAGGAGGCAAAATTGTTGAAGGCACGACTCCTCATATCGGCTCTGTTCCATCTGGGGTCTAGTTATTTATTCCTCATTTTGTCTGTTTGTTTTATGTTTGGTTATGTCTGTTAGTCCTTCCTTTCTGGTTTCTGTCTCTTGCTATTAGCTTTGTCTTGACTTTGTCTTGTATTGTTGTTGCTGTTATGTTTAGATGACTTCGTATCTGGTTTGTTATCTATTAATGAGGAATATCTCTTGAGCAAAAAAAAAACTGTTTTTAAAGTAATCCTTGGTATCCTTTTACTCCTTAACTAACCCTCTCCATATATGATGGGAATGAGTTTTTTTATTTTTTAGTTAGGAAAGGGATATATATATATATATATATATATATGGGATATGATATATCTAGTGACAGAAGGTAAGCTTTTATCCAGTCAAAGTAAAACTGCATCGTTTTAATTGAATCCCACAAAATAAACATTTGATTGAATAAAATATATTGATTGAATCGTTATTATTATTTCCTGTTGCGATTCTTTGTTGTGATTGACACAAAAAATACTGATTGAATTGGTATAATTTTCCCACAAAATAAAATCAAGTAAATAAAAGATATTGATTGAAATGTTATTATTCCCTATTGTGATTCTTTGCTGTGATTCACAAAAAAAAAAATTGATTAAATCAGTATAATTCTTCCCTATTGCGATTCACAAAAAAAAAAATTGATTGAATCAGTATAATTCTTCCTTCTACCTCCTAATGGACTCAAAAAGTTGTAAAATAACTACCCAGGATCACATAAAAATTGGAATATAAATTGCTATCACAATTTCAAGATCAGTAATTTATTAATTTAATTGAAAACTAAATAAATGAATAATATTTAAAATATAATTTACTAATAATAAGTTTAAATTACCGATTTTGTAATACAAGAGAAAAACTATTAAGAATTACTAATTAACTAAACTAATATTTTTCAAATTATATAATTACTAATTTAAATTTATTATTAGTAAATTATATTTTAAATATTATTCATTTATTTAGTTTTAAATTAAATTAATAAATTACCGATTTTAAAATTGTGATAGTAGTTTATATTCCAATTTTTATGTGATTCTAGGAAGTTATTTGCAACTTGTTGGGCTCATTGGGAAGCAGAGGAAAGAATTTGTTTTCAATATTTTTTTTTGTGATTTTTTTTTTCAGTGATATAAATGACGCAGTTTTGTTTTTATAGCACAAAAACTTATATCCCGTCTCAGGAAATATCATAAGCCCCCCCTATAAAATTACTTGATCTATTTGAATAAATTAATGAAGCAACATAAATTACTTTGTAATATTTAATATTTGTCATTATCATATCTAAATAATTTTTTAAATTTTATAGAATAATATATAAATATAATAATATATCATATATATTATGATTAACTAACTTTCTTAATCTAACTTATAAAATAACTTTTTTAACTTCTTTAATTTTTTTTAAAAAATATTTAGTGGGTCTTATATTAATGACTAAAGAGTTTGTACATATATCATTAAAAAAAATTATAAATCGTGGAAGGCCGAAAAAACCAAGTGGATAGCTAGGTAGGCACTCTCAAACATGTTTAGAGAAACAAATTAAACAAATTAAATTATTTTAAATTATTTTTATTTTTATTTTTTAAAATAATTTATCTTTATAAACTGATGTAAATCTAATGATACAGATTATTAGGTAACATATTTAATTTTCGTAATAACTAAAAAAAATTAATTAAATCTTATACCGTACTTAAGTTTAAAGAGAATATTATTATAAAACTGATAAGAATAAGAGAAGAGATTATAGAGAGAGAAAGTAGAGAGAGAAATTCTTATTTCAACTATATAATGAATAGTTACAGAAGACCTCTATTTATAGAAGGAAAATGGGTCTTTAGTGTAATTTACACCTCAGGGTCATTTGGTGTAGTTTTCTCCTAAAATATAAACTGTACACTCATGGATTTCCTTCCCGTGGGTGTGTGTATAATTGTGTGCGGGTCCCACCAAATAGTAAATCACTATGCATGGTACTATGCGTGGGTCCCATGTCATCTTGTAGTATTTGGAGATCGAGAGTCAATGGACATCCACATAATAAGTATATTCATAACACTCCCCCTTGGATGTCCATTTATGAATGTGCCTCGTTAAAAACTTTAACTAGGAAAAACCCAGTGGGATAAAAACCTAGCGAAAGAAAAGAGTACATCATTCATTGATACACTATTCAGTACTGCCTCATTAAAAACCTTTCTAGGAAAACCCAGTGGGACAAAACCTAGATAAGGGAAAAAGAGTACAACGTGTATCGTCTCCCCCTCTTGATTACATCAGACTTGCTCCCCCTGATGACTACATTACTTCAATATCATTCTGAGCATATCATCCTTTCTATCATCAAGTATTCTGTTATTCGTTGTGGAATAATAGAAACGGTCGATCTGATTGTTCATTGTATACCTGCAAGATCTAAATCTTTCAAGTAAAATCATAATAATCTTTTCATAAATATACATGTGCATATAGAACTTTAATAAATTTTTATTCAGATAATGATGCTATATGCACTATATGAATTTATTTAATTGATTATTCTCGAGAATTTGATGCTTCCAGCATCTTGGGTCCTTCTGGGACATATGTGTTTTTGACGCCTTACGTCCTTCAAGGACATGTGCTTTTGGCACACATTAATATATTGTGGCTCATGATCCTCATTATCATTCATTACAACATATGCTATCATATCAACATAAATGTCGTCAACGTTGACTTTATTTTTCCGGTCCCATCGGATTTCATTCATAATTTATTGAGATCTCATTATATTCACATATATTAGGTACCTGGGTCTCTTTTTGGACCACAATACTCTCTTCTTATAATATCTCTACTGGAGATAATAACTCTACATGAGATTGCTCTTCTGGAGCTTTTCTTAATTATCCTCAACTTGATCATCTATATTTTTATAGCTCCTTTTCTCTTTTGAGGATTTTTATCTTTAAAACCGATGGACCTGCAACGCTTCAGGCGTGCTTTATAACAATTCATATAGGAGCATTTGCAGTTGGGACTTGTGACATTGTCACTATCTTCAGGTCAGTGAATGCTTATGACATTCGATTAACTAAACTCTGCAACTAAATTATCATTTTAAACTCTTAGTACATATTTATTTGTATGAGGATCAACATGAGTCAATGATAATTCATTCCACTTTATCTCTTTTACCCAACCTGCTTATTTTTCTCCCCTTAATCAAATCATGCAGTATATATCCATCTGTGTGCATTATAGTGGATCATTGCACATTCAAAACTATTAAGATGGAATTTATCTAGCTCCTGACCAAAAGCCAATTTTACAGGGAGAATTTTGTTGGCTTATATAATTGCTGCAAATATATATAAACAATGTTCTCATAATCATTGATCTACTCATATATGATTTCTAGATCATTCAATCTGGAAAATTGCGTGCATAATATATTGCAAATTTCTAGTTGCAAACATCACTGCAAACTTTGCAGACATATAATCTCACATCTAATATTTCAATTTGATATATTTCCAGAGATCCATTTCCAATAATTATTTCTATTTGAGAACAAGCAGCACATAATATATGACTCGGATGATCAAATTTATCATCAAATCTAATATTCATTTTGGGGGAATCAACACAGAAACATTCACAAAGAATTATCACATAAATACACACACTTGATATATATCATTCTCCCCCTCAAGTGTGAGACCTTAAAAATTAATTCATGAAATTTCCATACAATATTCCATAATAATAGCATATATGATATCTATTTCATTAAAATTCCACAGATTTCTTAATGTATTATCAATGCATAATTTTGTTACTTCTGGTAACAAAATTTCCATTTTCCAGAATCAACAAACAAATATATATAAAATACAAAATCATCAGGTGTATAATTACAGATTCACGAGCGCAATACTATGTAATCACAGGCGCATCACTGTGGAATCACAGGCGTAACATGTATCACTGTGGGATCACAGGCGCAACAACTCAGATTGTCGTATGCATATAAAGTCAAAAAGACTCCAGGCTCGTGCTTTATAGGGAGCAGATCTGCAGAGATTTAACAGGACTGCGCAAATCTGCAAAGATTCAATAGGATTTAATTCGGCTATAAATAGAAGAAGGCAAACGAACATGCCTCACAAACACACAAGCATCTGATAATATCAATTACCAGATACTCACATATTTCTCTAAATACTATTGCCATGGCAGGACCTAGCAATTTTATCCCAGTTTTTGATACATCTGAAACAGCATTACTTGATGCTTTGTTGTATGATGATCAGCCCAACATGTCATTTACTTCTTTGTTATCTCCTAATCCTTTTGAGATGTTTATTCCTCCTTCTACTATTCCTCTTTCTGCTTCAAATGTACCTACTTCTCCCTCAAGAACAAGTGTTCTTCCTCAATCTATAAGGATTGAAGGTACAACTGAAGCAGGTTCATCAAGAAGGTCTGTTAAAAGGTGTAGAACTATGGCCGAACTGATGGAGTCTACCAGTCAAGTTCAACCAATAGTCACAACAATCAATGAGCCAGCACTCACAAGCCAGCAAACAACCACCAGCCAGCCATCAACAACCAGCCAGCCAGCCATCAACAACCAGCCAGCCAGCAACAATCATCCAGCCAACAACTACAAGCCAATTAGCAACTACTAGCTTATTGGAATGTAGTTGTTGTCATGTTTTACGGGAAATTATACATACCAACGGACTTCAATATCATAAACTTGAAGTTCACGGAAGAAAGATAGGTATGATTTCCCATGCTGTTTTATTTGAAAATGTAGAGGATAAATCTTACAATACTGACAGGCTTCCAATGTTTGATTTTAGTAATAAAAATTTTGGAGAAATCAAACATTTTCTGACACAGTATTGTATAGATTTACAAGCATCAGGATATAACTTGATGCGTGATCCTGTATTGGACTATCGCGGAGTTTATTTCAAACCAACATTGAAAATCCATTAGATAAAGGAAAACAGCCCGCGGTTAATATTCCATATGATATATCATCCCTTAATCAGGGTGAATTATATAGATTGACAATGGAGCAACGAGAAAGAATAAAGAAAATACACACCATGATTTAAGTGATTATTTTCACTTAACCCTAGATGATGCGAGTAAACAATTAAATATGTCTACTCACACCATACAAAAGATCTATAAAAAATGAGGGTTAACTGAGTGGCCACACAAAAAGCTTAAGAAACTTATGATGCAAATCTCGATATTACGAAGAGCTTTGCCTCATCTGGATCCCATCTCAAGAGAAGCAAAAGAAGAAGACATTAAATATCTTCAAAATGAGATGATTAAGGTTTGTAATGGAGTTGAGCCACACAAAAAGCTTAAGAAACTTATGATACAAATCTCGATATTACGAAGAGCTTTGCCTCATCTAGATCCCATCTCAAGAGAAGCAAAAGAAGAAGACATTAAATATCTTCAAAATGAGATGATTAAGGTTTGTAATGGAGTTGAGCCACTCGCTATTAAACTTTGTTGAAATAATATTGCCTTTTGTTTAATTGTTTTATTTATAAATATTCTTTCTCTTGTATTCACAAAAATTGTTATAATTATCTAAACACAAAATAATAGTAAAATAACCATAATCACAATTTATTTATTGCTTCATTCACTTCTAGGAATGAAGTTGGATAAAATTCATGATCCATAATTCACAGGTTTGTTTGATCATGGCAAGAAATTAATCCACAATATTTCTTGACTTAATCACAATTTTGCTACTGCAATAGCAAATTGGATATATTTATTTATAATATTAATCATGATTATACAATCCCTTGTCTCATAATTTAAGGGAGTATTAAATGTCAAATATATAATTTTGAGGCCTTTATACAATTGATGTCATACAAAATTATGGATCAAGCCTTGTTTCATAATTTGTCTCTTAGCTTCAGGCTAACTTGCCTCTTAGCATCAGGTTAATTTATGCCTCCTCATGTTCTTAGGCCAATTTATGCATTCTCATATCTCAATGGCATATTGATCTCATATGGCCTTTAACAATTTATCATCAGGATAAATATATAAAATAAAAGCAGTAAATAATAAAACAGATGGAACCCACTAATATACTTGTATATAATAGTGTCGTTGCCATAAATAATAAAAAGGGTAGAGGAATATATAAATTGTAAATAAATAAATAAAAATAAAAGGGAAGGGGGATATAATGCAGTAAATAAATAAAATAAATGACTGGAAATAAACATGCTAAATAAATGAAAAGAAGATGAAATAGGAATGGTAGTAAACTCACAGTGAGACCTATCTCATCCAAAGGTAAGAAAGAGGATGCATATGTATATGCAAATAAATATATAAAATAAAAGCAGATTAAAATAAAATAAATGGTGCCCACTATACTAGTGTTACCACCATGAAAAATAAAGCAGTAAATAATAAAATAAATGGTGCCCACTATACTAGTGTTGCCACCATGAAAGATAAATAAAACAGTAAATAATTAAAATAAAATAAATGGGGCCCACAAAATGTCACCACCATAAAAGATAAATAAACGCTAAATCAAATAAATAAATAGAGCCCACTAATAGATACCAGTGTGCTTCCATGAAGAATAAATAAATGTAAAATAAAATAAATAAATAGGGCCCACTAATAAAGAGTGTTGCCGCCATAAAGGATAAAAAAAAAATAACATAAAAGTAAATGCATAAAAGTAAATACTAGTAACAATAAAAATAAATACACACAGGTAAATGTTAGTCACAATAATAAAATCTCAAATTAAAACACTTAAAAAAAAGAATTAAATTTAGACTTCCAATGTGAAGTCAAATAAATAACAATAATAATAAAGATAAAGTTGAAAGATCTCCTCACCTTGAAACTTTACTTCTTAGCCCCCTTTAAAAATAAAAATAAAAATGAAAACATTTTTTTTTTTAGAGATATTATACGTGAACTGTATAATAAAATCTATACCTAATCTTACCACGGCTTTTCAAAAGAAATGATAAGAAAATAGTGCCATGAATCATTTTGAATCATTTGTCGGCAGAAGCATGATTTTTTTTTATATATATATATATATATTTTATAATAATCTAAAACATATGGGTTCACAAAATATTTTGTCAACAAGCCCCGTGACTCTCTTCATTCCAAAAGCTCCACCATTATTTTTTTTAATATATTATAATTTCACTCTCTCCCTTTCTCTAGTCACCTTCGTTTTTCATACTTCCTTTTTCTTTTTTTCTTTTTTTTTGTTCTTTTCTCTCTCTTGCTCATCTCTTACCTCATTCTGGAGAAAGTTCTGACAACCACAGAGGATGAGAGCCTCGGCAATATTGAAATCGGAAGGGCAAAGAGAGAAAAGAGTGTAGCTAATGAACTTGTAAAGAAGCTGAGGGAGGTTATGGCAAGAGGAAGCAATAGGAGAAAAACGAGAGTAAAGCAAGAGATCTGAAGGAATGGTGTAGTATTTAGAAGAAGTGGGAATGGTGTTGTAGCAACGGTGAGCTGGGGAAGGAAGCTCTATGAAGTAATGTGGGAGAGATGAAGAGTGACCATTTACGGTGATGCTCAACAAGATGAAAAAGCTATCGTGCTGATAACGTATTATAAAACTGATAAGAATAAGAGAAGAGATTATAGAGAGAGAAAGTAGAGAGAGAAATTCTCATTTCAACTATATAATGAATAGTTACAGAAGACCTCTATTTATAGAAGGAAAATGGGTCTTTAGTGTAATTTACACCTCAGGGTCATTTGGTGTAGTTTTCCCCTAAAATATAAACTGTACACTCATGGATTTCCTTCCCGTGGGTGTGTGTATAATTGTGTGCGGGTCCCACCAAATAGTAAATCACTATGCATGGTACTATGCGTGGGTCCCATGTCATCTTGGAGTATTTGGAAACCGGGAGTCAATGGACATCCACATAATAATAAGTATATTCATAACAAATATATAATTATAAAAAATTATAAATCGGGAAGGCCGAAGAAACTTAGTACTCAAAGGTATGACCCGACGGCGGCTCGCGGTCCAATCCGCCTAACTTCCATCCCCTACGATCATCCCCCCACCGGGTACCGTGTCTGCAAGAGACAAGCAACCCCATTGTATCACCATGACCATGAGAAGCACGTGTCTCTCTTAGCCGCACAACATTTATCTGACTTCGTTATCACACCCAGTAGCGTCGACGACATCTGATACTGACGATAAACTTTTCTAGGCTCCTTATTCTTAACTAGACAAATCGTTATCTTTTTCGTTTTCTAGGTTTTCGTCCCGACTAATTGTGTTGAGGATCACGAGGCTGTTCTCTGGATACTGTTTATCTTCGCGAAGGTCCAATGGAGTTCGATTTCTCTGACCCGAA
The DNA here is from genome assembly GCA_037074495.1 of Acacia confusa. Classification (NCBI taxonomy): domain Eukaryota; kingdom Viridiplantae; phylum Streptophyta; class Magnoliopsida; order Fabales; family Fabaceae; genus Acacia; species Acacia confusa. The sequence goes on from CM073506.1 coordinate 41,202,939, forward strand.
ATCCACCGTTGAAACTCGGACAAAGTGTTTGGGAAAGGATCGGGTTCGGGTGAAGAGAGAGACGTTGCAATTGGCGCTTGAGCAGTTTCGGGGAGCTCTCGAATTACTCAATAAGACTAGCGGTGTTGACGAAGATGATCAGGATTCAAGAGTTGAGGTTAAATCTACAGGGTCGTATGAGTATCGGTGCGCTGAAGATTCACCCTCTACGAGAGATGATCGAGACTCTGACGAGGTAATTTTTTTGTTTTATTATGTTTTAGCTTTGCCTTTTTAGGGTTGGTGGTTAGATGGCTTCTATGTTGGCGGGTGATCAGGATCTAAGAGTACGACAAATAGTGGGAAAGAATTCTTGGTTTACATTTAACGTAGTATTATCTCGGTAACCAAGTACTGATGTTGTGATCAAATACTGCGGACCCTTCAGAGCTTGTTTGTATTGCGTGCATTTAAATTGCCAGCCATTCACATTATCCCGGAGCTATTGGTTCAGCGTCTTTACGAGTTACACTTTTTGACAGCACCGGTCATGTAGATTATATGTTTCTTGAAGAAATTTCACGGAGTTGTTCGTCTTGCATGTAGACGCTATTGTCCTTAAGGACAAGATACCTGTATCATTTAGATCTGTAATACAAGCATTTGACACTCGTCTGCTTGATCATGACGTGCAATGCAATATTATCTCCCATCTATTGTGGATGACTAATAGTGAATAGCTCTATCAAGATTTTGGTTCTGGTATTGATGGATATTCATTCTAATCCATGTGCCCAATGCAGTTACGTGACCTACTCCAATCTGGGTTTGAATGCCCCGCTTTTCTTGAAAAACTGCAGTGTGCTCAGGCATCAAATTCACGGAATAGAACTGGTACGCGTCCAAATATACTCCTATCTCTAAAACTTGTTGCTCATAACATTGCAAAGTAATTTGCTCTCCTTGTTTTGATTGAAGACATTCATATTTTTAAATTATAGAAAAGCCTTTTGGTTTTTATGTTTTAGTTTTAGAATGCTTAGAAAATTTGTTGGTTTATGACAGAAGAAGGTAATTCTTGGCATATGGTCAGTGAGAATGATCTATGGAAAGGTGAAGATATTGAGTTAGACCAAGAAAGTTTTGTCCTCATTAAACGAGAAGATATAGCCGAGGCAATGGCTTGCTTTGTGGCTTCATATTTGTTATCCCTTGACCATACTAAGGTATCTGTATATCCACAAGTTAGGAGGCTTTATACATGTTATTTTTTCTTTTCCTGGGATTTATTAATAATGATCTGTATATCCACCAAACTCTATTTATTATAAAGTTTTATTTTCACGATTAATTGAAAATATGGCCAAAGAACTCTGGAAAAATAAATCTTAATTTGTGAAAGAATAAACGTTGAAAAGTAAATAAAATATTATTATTCTTTCTTGAAAAATAGAGATCAAAATCTTCCTTGAGGTGCTTAAATTTTACCTTATTTTATTTGTGTGTGTGTGTGTGTATTTCACAATCAATGTAAGAAAAAAATTCTATACTTACAAGTCTGTGTTTGCAAACATATGCTTGGGAAGTCACCCTATTGTAGTAAATGGATAATCATGTAATATGGTTGTATGTTTGATAATGTGAGATAACGTGAAAAATTCGCTGTTTAAGCTGCATTGCTTCTTTAAACCCAGAATCTCTTTTGGTGCTTCTTGAATAATAAGTCCGTCTGTTGTGTGCCAGTGAAGGATTTGGTTTATGAGTGTTGGCCGTGATTAATAACAGTAAGCATATATTACATAATATAGTTGAAGTTTATGTTGCATCTCACTTCATATGTGTGTTGCACTGTTTGCAGGATTTGACTCCTAGTCAACTTCAGAAAGGTGCTTTTGATTGTTTTCTTCCTAGAATGATACGTTGCTGTTGTTATTCATAGATATATTCCATTGAAAAGCAAGGACAAAATAACTCTTTTGTCTGATTTGGCTTCTGAGTTCTTACTTGTTGATGTGTTCTTATCAGTACTACACAAGACATTATCGGTGAAAAAGAAGGGAAAGCTTCAAAAGACGTGGGAAGGGAGCAAAGTTATTTACAATGTTGCATCCTGGGGGGCTACAGCCATCGGGTAAGGAGTTATACCTCTGGCTATTTTCTTTCTTACCAATCTGGTCTTCCTCCCCGACGCAGGGAATGCTATAGATAATTTTGTTTTGCTGATGCCTGGCCTAGCTCCCTTGGCTGATTCCGTTTTATATTGCTTTTACAGTTTCATTTGTCCATGTTATTAACTGGTTAACGTAGCTTTTATACTCCAACCAGCCCTTATCAACTGTTTGTATGTGTGAGTACTCATGTGCCTTTGTTGTTTCCCCCCCTTTAAAATGCTTGCGTGTTTGGATGACTCATTTAAGCACTTATAAATTGCAATGCCTCTACAAGCTATTTTCACTGAGCTTGTTTTCATAGGCTTCAAATTGAAACCTAACAAGATAGACTCATTTAAGCACCTATCAATTATTTTTGAAAAAACTGTTATAGTTGATGTTTTAACTTCTAAGAGCATCTTGTAGACTTGTAGGGTCTATATATCGTTCACTAACTTATTTGAGATTTGCGCATGTGAAAGATGTAGCTAATTGATTGGTTGTCTTCATTAGGCAATTTTCTAATGTCTAATCTAAGTATCCAAGCAGGGTTTTGTATATCAAGATAGTCATTAGCACCCCTTCCCTTTTTTTCAGTTAGTATATTCATTTTATTGACAACTTGGCTTTATTGACAGGATTTATCAAAATCCCCTTATAATAAGGGCAGCAACAAGGGCATTATGGACATCTTGCAAGGCTCTCTCCAAGTTTATCTGATGTGCCAGTGAAGAGTGGAGAAGAGCTGTAGTTTAGTTTTTTACCCTTTTTTCTTGTGTTTGTGCTGCAGTTCAGCTTGGATTTCCATGTGATTTTAAATTTGTTTACGTGCTTTGCCCCATTCATCATTGGTAAATATCTCCCAATTCATCGAATGTTAGGCAATGAAATTCTCAATCATTTGTTGTCGATGTAACTTGTTCTCGATTCCGTCGCCTTCCCTCTTAGATCAAGATAATTTGTTGTCGACATCGTCTTTATATGAGATCGACGCTTCTTTGGGTATGATGCACAGGATAAACGAAATGATCTAAAGATTTCAATTAAAGGATATATTTTTTTATATAAAAAAAATTATATTAAAAATTCAATTCAAGTTCAACTAGCAAATGAGTAGAGAACATTTCTGGTTGATGGTTTCTCTTGGTTATATGGTTCATCCTGAGGAGAGATCGAGCTTAAAGAAATAAGCTTAAAGAAATAATGAACGTTTTCATCAATACATAAATATATAACTCCAATTTCAATTACACTTGTTTTTATCACTATAGGAATTAGTTTATGTGATAAGTTCTTACCTCTAACTATTTTTGGATGTTTGGATTTTTCATAAACTGCATTCTATGCGGAATATATATATAATTGTCATTTGGATCAAGACATAGCTTGTTCAAATAATTAAGGTAAGGATAAGTCGTAGATAATATTTTTTTTCTATATTGTTTTCTTATAATTAGTGGTGTTGTAGTCTCTAAATTTTATTTTAATGCAGCTCAATTTTTTTGGGTTTAACTTTATTCTATCCTAGCTCCCAAACTTAAATTCTATATTGTTTTCTTATAATCAGGGGTGTTGTAGTCTCTAAATTTTATTTTAATGCAGCTCAATTTTTATGGGTTTAACTATAATCTATCTTCGCTCCCAAACTTAAATTCTATGTTGTTTTCTTATGATCAGTGGTTTTGTAGTCTCTAAATTTTATTTTAATGCAGCTCATTTTTATGTGTTTAACTATAATCTATAATCTATCTTAACTCCTAAACTTAAATTTTGACTTAATGTCACCTAATCTCTATAATTACCTCATCTAAATAAGGTGGGTGGCAGTGGCAGTGGCATTGTCATCGACGCACATTGTCAAAGAATGTTAGTTGAATGTTTTAGGGTGCTCATGAAAATTGAAGAATACAACTTTATCTTTTTTAGTAAAAATTCAAAAATATCATTAAAACCAAATCATAAGGAATTAAATTTTATTTCAAAGAACAACAAAAAGGCTTTAAATGGTTTTGTTAACATGAAACTAAACCCTAATTGTATAACAAAGAACAAAAGCTGTAATGGGTAAACTGGTATTCACAGAAAAACATAGCTGCAAAAGTTGTCTAACGATGCTAAAACATGTGTGAGAAATTTTGGTGGACAAATAATATGTAAGGAGCAGCCGAGTTGCTTGCCCCAGCTGTTATTATTTACTGGCGAAAAGAATTAACTGTGCGTGCAGGCAGGTCTTTCTTCTCCAGAATATCCTGCAAATCATATTTACAAGGCTGAGCTCAAAAATAGAAAGAATTGTTCTTGAGATTGGGAGCATCCTTGCAGAGCATGGAACGAACTTCCATGACGGATCTAGGAGGCTCCAGGTCTTTCTCTTGCAATGTATGTCCTAGAAGCTGTTGCATTTGCGATGCAAAGGTATCATCCAGAATCTGCACAGGCAACCCCAGGTAAGAAAAAAGAGTGAATGTGCATGAACATTATAAACATTGAAAGCTAATAGATTCAATATCCTCTACATTGCTCAAATTCGCCGTGGTTAAGCTAAAAGGTGACTTCCAAAGCCAAATTGGACAGTTTACTTTACGAATCACGTTTATGCTATAAGCTAAGTTAGCAGATGACTACTCACAGATACTGCGATCCTTGAACCTTTGTACCATGATCTATTCTCTTTTCTGTTCTCCAAGAAACTCAAAATTTCCTGTTTGAAAGAATGAATCCAATGAACAAGATTAAGTTATTTTCCCAGAGTCATATTTCTTGATGATAAAGGGTCAGTAATAGCCAGATGAAAATGAACTTTACCTGTCCAACACGATCCCAATAACCTCTACATATGGCAATGAAGACGTGAGTCTCAAATATAGCGTGAAGATGACTAATGGTATTAGTCAGCTGCTCTTTCAGTGGTTGCATTCTTCCTCTTAGATCAGATTCTATCACAGTTTCCTTTGAATCTTGGAGGATTTTCTTAAGCTTCGTAGCATTCTGTAACTTTGTCTGAAACAACAGAGGAGTGGCATATGAGGTAAACACATAACCGTCACCCACTTGAAAAGAATTATTCTAACATTCTCGGTAAGTAACTTGTAGTTTCCCTAGTGATACTAACATTCTCTGCAAGTTTCTCCACAATAGCTTGAATGTAGTTCCTGAATTTTGATCTCAGCATCACGGTTACTTCACTAAGCCGTTCACCTGGTGCTGTGTTCCCAACATGGGGCAAACAAGAACCCCATGACTTGAATTTTGATTCTAGCCGGGGACGCAAGGAATCGAGCATTCTCTTCATGGAATTCAAATGAATTCCAAGCTGAAAGCAATGACAAATATTTAGACTATAACATACACTCGTTGAAGATTGCAAACTTGAGAACTCTGATTACCTCGTCAGGAACCACATAGGGACATGCAGGTCGTTTGGCAAGTTTCTGGACATATTTAAGTCCAAACTTCTTAGGAGTCATGTTTTCCTTGAGAGGTGACAGTACATCTGCATACTGTTTGTCTAAAGCTTCTATAATGGCCTTTTCGATATCAGCTATGGCCTGATCTCACAAAAAGGGGTCCAATGAAAACTCATTACTTTTATTTTATCTGATGCAATAATAAATTTAGCATCAAGGAAAACAGATCCCTATAAACAAAAGCTTTTGGAGAAAAGATATTACAAATTACATATCCCAATTAACAAAATGGAACCAATTGCATATATTAACCTTAGCTTTAATTTGCAAGGGAAAATGGGGGAAATTATTTAGGATGAGCAAAGATAAAAGAAAGTAAGATAAATTCTAACATACATTCTCTAGAACTAAGGTGTATTCTGGCCAGCGGCAAATGATGACCTCATAATTTGTTAATGTTTCCTTCAGTCGTTCATACATGTCATCAACAAAAGGAGTAGTAGAATTTTGAGTTCTAACTCCAGACCATTTCACCTGAAAGGGCAGAGCTTTTATCAATTTGTTGCATAAGATACTGTTTTGATAAAACTGACACACATGATCAATGAAGCATGAGGCAAGAAAGGATATCACATAATAGCAGTGTGTTGAAATAAGCACCTTATCCAGTTTGCATGACTCAAGCAAGGATAGCCGTTTATCTTGGATCCAGACAAGAATATACAAGTGGAACAATTCTTTTGCATCTACTCCACCTTTGACAGGACTGAGAAGGAATGAAGCAAGTTAGAATTATGCTGAGTAGCACAATTATTTGACTACACAAATAAGGATGTACTAGTACCAAGAGCACTTGCCTAATGTTCCAGCTGTTAAGGTCCCTCTGAAAATCTGATGTTGCAATGACAAGTTCTGCTACAGGTGGGGAAGGGCCCGTGGGTGGGCAAGCAATGAGGAAAGCTCGTAATCTACTGCAAAGCTCATTGCTGTATATGGATGCAGACAAATTTGGAAGGTCCACAAAGCTGTGGAAGAATACGAAAGTAGCAATATTAGAACCTTCAAATGAAGTGGTTTAAACGATGATTTCAGCCAAGGATCAACCACAAAGGAACATAAAAGGTTTTGAAATCATTCTTTTCTTACAATATTTGTCTGTAACATAGGAAAATTTCACCCAAGCTCATAGTCCCCCATCAGAATCTAAATAGAAACTCCAACAAAACTAAAACTCTTTTAGTCCTTAATATAAGACATATTTACCTAATTTGATTAGATTAAGGAAGTTAGTTGAGTTAGTTAATATGATATGTATTTTCTAAAACACCTTAGTCATTTTCCTTAATTCCCTCATTTATCAATAGGGGTAAATTAGGAAAAGATAGAAAAATATGAAAATTATGTCTTATATTTAGGACCAAGATTAACTCCCCAAATATGTCTTATATTGAAAGATTATTTGAAAAAATGCATTATACCTGGGAAGTATGTTGTGATTATGAATCTGAATATCAGAGAAGATCTCATTCTTTAGATTTATGCATAGGGTTTTCATCTTCCCATAAGCAGTAGACATGGCCATGCTGTCCATCAGACTACCTTCATTATTGTTAGTAATATATTCATCAGTTTCACTCAGGTGCCTTCTTGACCTCCTTTTTGCAGAAACCTGGCAGATACTAGCAGTTATATTCATTTACTTGGGGAAATAAGTATCATCATTTACTTTCAGGCATCATGACAGAGTTCTCAAAATTTCTAACCTGGAAGTAATGACAGAAAGTGGTTTGAACTTCAGGAGATAAGATATCATGAAGCAGCTTGTAGAGTTTAACAGCAGGCTCTAGGGCAGGTGCCGCAACACCAGATGCAGGTCTAAAAACCTCTGTGACACCCGAGAAAGATGCTTCATCCAGTGACTTGTAATTCTCAAAAACAAGAGTGAGAATATGTTCAATTTGATCCTTGGTCTCTTCCAGTATTCGGTTCTGATGAGAATAATCAGCAATCATACGGTGTTTAAAAATTCACCATACTATTGGAAAGAAATACATACTAACACAAAAAATATTGCACTAACAGTATGAACTCAGGAATTTCAATATTACCTCCTGGTGGGTTAGAGACATCTTGTTATTATTCTTCATGATAACAGGTGCTAGTAGATCATACACCAATTTAAGGCAATCTGCTGTTGGTGTAGCAACATCCATGGCATAAGAAAGATACCTATTCACATGAAAAGTTAGGAGCAACATTAGCACAATAACAAAATTTCTTGTGGGAAGCATTGCTTTTAGTAAGATTAAATATTTTAACAGAAATAAGAGAATCAACATCATATTACCTTAACTTGGTATATACCTCAGATACTCCGTAGTATGATGCAAACTCTGATAAAAGCCAATTCCAAGGGCCATGAAGTATTAGATTCCTCTGCCGAAAGCCTTGAATTTTCATTGCAACTTCTAAAACTATATCATATGCGACAGTCTCTACCACAGAACCACACTGAACCAGCAAGAGAAAAGGCAATTATTGGTAACTGCGCGAGGTCCTTTGAAACAGAACATGTCAAATAAAAGTAAATAAATTTCTACATTAAAGGACAACTGATGCTTCATAATGTTATTCATGAAAACTCATTCCTATTGGCACAGCTTGCTATAACTTTCAAACTTGTATATAGATATATTGCTTTTTCCTCAGAAAATAATTGAAAGTAAAAGAAAATTCCAAGCTCAAACAGCATGATTGATGTTAGTACGGCTAATAAGAATTTAGACTTGCTATCAGAGTTTAGATAATATGGATACTATTTAATGATCAGAATATGACTTACCTTGAGACTATTAATGTCATCTAAACTTGTTGAATAGGTCACGTAAAGTTGTATCTTGCCTACTAGCTCGTGGTCGGGCTCATGATAAATAGGCCACCAGTGCAATTTGTCAACCTGCATTCACATTGAACATGCATTCCATCAAAATAAAACATCAATCATCGCAAACAATGATAACCGAAAGGGAAAATTGCAGGAGAAGATCTTACTGTATCATCAGCAATAGTAGCCACTTGGACATGAACACAGCCCAGATGATTCCCCGTAGAATCTTGGACCTCAACAATTAAATAATCTCCCAAGCTATCTGGAAAACTGTTAAGCAGTCAGATACTAATTCAAACAGGACATTCATAAAAAATTAAACAGAAAACAATACTTACAATATATGAGTTTCACTAGATCCAGGTTGCATCCTGATGGTATCTTCTTCAGCTGAGCTTTTCAGCCTTAAAAAACAGGAGTATGTCTCTGATACACGCACAGGCTTTAAACGTTAATAGAATTGGAGGGGAAATATCACGCAAAAATCCAAACAAGAAAAACAACAATCAGGCAGGCATAATTTCTTATGTATTCTGAGAACATATAGGCCATTTCATATTGTCATAAATAATAACTTGTAACCACGTTGTAAAAAGGGTACCAAGGACTCTGAAAACACCAAAAGATGGCTATGAAGTGGAAAAAAAATTGATAAAATAATTGTTACTCCAAGATGTAGCACATGGCACGAGCATGTCTGTTGACATCTAGTAAACACCTTTTATTTTTCTGAAACAATGCAAACCTCTGAAGAGACAATAAAGGAAGCTTTATCAAGAAATTTACATTTAGTGACTCCTCAACTTTCTATGTTTTTCTACATTAAATTATTAACTGTTGAGACATGCATAAATATTTATACTTGTTGCTTCACGTGTAAGCTTATCCGTGCACAAGAAGAGTTGCCTGCTTGATTCCTTAATTCCCAATTCTAAGAAGTAATACACCCACAAGAGAAGAACAGAGGGTTGCAAGTTGCAACAAAGATCACTATTGAAGAAAAATCTCCAAACTCAATACACAGTGACACCAGGCCAGGTTAGGTCCTCTGAGGTGAGCAAAATAATAGAATTATAGAATATGGCTATTCAATATTTTATCGGTTCCAATACAACGGATGGAGATTGAATCTTGACATACCTTGCACCACTTCATAAGATGATGAACTATTCCGGAGAGTTGTCACTCCAGCTTTCAGGAGTCCAGACACCTGTTGTATATACCGGGTACTGGCATGCATATATGACAAGCTTTGTCTTGCCAATGAGCCATTTGCTGATATGCATGGTACACAACGAGTGCTTCTAAGGGCTCGACAACCAGAAGAGAGTGATGACTGTAAATTGTAGAATCGATCTCTCACACAGTCCATTTTTATTTTAGGTGTCCTTATAGATGAGATGCTACAACCAGTAGGTGGGTCCATGGCCATTTTGACTTTACGTACTGAAAAGTATAAAACATCTCAACAAGACTCTCCAAAGAGTATAGGATTAAATAGTAAAAAGTAAGCATGATAAATTACCTTGCACCTTCGTCTTGCCAAAAAGTTTTTTGGGTTTAGGAGCGACACCCTTGTTAGAAAGCTCTGAGTTCTGTTTCACCATCAGTTCCTCCTCTGATTGTAATAGAACTTGGCGCAATCTACAATCCAAAGAAATGGAATCCCAAATAAGATCAAAAGAGATAACACAGCAAAAAGGGTATAGGAAAAATAAATGCTGCTGCGTATCTTTAATAGAATTGATGACATCAAGAGGTCAAAGGAAGGAGTGGAGAAGAATCTAAACTCACCCAAATGCCTCCCTTAGTAAAGCACATTCATTTTCCAGAAACATTGGAGCTTCCATGCATTGCATTGCCCAGGCATGAAGGCAGAGACGCACACAAGCATCATATGCAATCACAGATTGCCACGGGCCAAGAGCACTGGAATATAATTAGATAACTTATAAGAACATTTAACTGAACAACAGACCAGGAGAATTATTGTCCGATCATCAGCACAATCAACAAGAATGATACCTAGCATGAAAGGTTGGAACACGAGCATGATATGAACTTGAAGACGCAGCAGCTTCTGAACCAGCAGCAGTTCTATGAACACATAAATGTCACCGCAGAATTTAGATGTTAAAGAATTGATATATGTTTGCATGTCAGTGTGAGTCCTTGTATATCGGAAAGGTATCAATCAAATATACTAACCTCGCAAATTGTTCAGTCTTATTTGCAGTATCAGCGTCTTTATTCTTAGGCATAGAATTGAATGCATTTGATTCATTTTTAGAAGAAAACTCTTGTACATCTGCATTGTGCCGATCAGCAGCCCCTCTACAAGCTGGAATTTGTGGCGTTTGTCTGGTTTGTTGAGCAGAGTTGCAACAGGGTGGTGCACTGGGAACGTCACCATCTTCATCATCATCAGATAATCTTTCATTCTGTCAAATTTTATCACATAAACCATTCAGTTATGGTATGCTGATTTCAGACTTAGCAAAGAATGACAGTTTGAAGGGGAAAAAAACAAAACCTCAACATCCTTATCTAAATCTAAATTCCCCCCAGAAAAAAAAGATTAATTTATGAAAATTAACGTCGAGAAAATCATGAACCGTTCTTTTTATGAAATTTAGACTCAGCCTAACCTATTTCACTAATTTTCACCAGTATGTGTGTTTAAATAACACGTGTAAAAAACTAACCAGCCAAATGTCCATTATATGAAACGGTGTAATCAGAGAACAACCTAATCCCATTAGCCTTATCTAGGACTCTGAAAATGCTGTTCTTAATATCCTCGGAGCCACATCGTAAGTTCTGCAGATTATATTTACCATGTTATACCTTTTCAGGAGCACATTGCCCATACATCCTAGACGGCACACTAGAAGCATAACCCTCTGAAACATAAGCTTTAGTCCTTTGTAATGAACCACCGACACTTGCTACATGAGTGGTAGAGAACTCCGAACTAGCAGCAGAATCTGATGATTCATCCTCGTTGTAACCACTCTCCCTCACATTCCCATTAATCCTCCTCAGTGGGTCCCTCACAACACCGGGTCTACCAACCAGTGTTTCCCTCGAAGAACTGACTTCAGAGTATGTGTAGTCACTAGCATATCGAGGTCGCCGTTGTGTGAGGTTCCCGTCTCTCTGAGTTGAGCCATTGGGGACCTTGCCTCTAAGGTCTGAGGGCGACGAATCCAGTGAATATCTCCCACTATAAGTTTCATCCTCAGAATCAGTGTCATTGCCGGAATTAGAACCTTCACTTGGTATAGTTGATACGGGGATGGCATTGGAAAGATGTCCACTTCTGAATTTAGTAGGTGGTGGTAATCCAAATCCTCTGCTGCTTCCACTCTTTAACCCAGTTACAGGATCAATTCGCGATCTCAACCCAGAACTTGAGAATGGAACGTCCTTCTGATCACCACAGCAAAAGCCAGAATTTGCAAACATTAATAATAATCATTCCAAGAAAGGCATGCAATTTACCACAAAACCCAGATTTTGAGACAATTAAGAACAAAATAAATTTAATTGACGTGGGGAAAAAATAGGAAATGAAACAGAGGAGACCACCTCTCTAACCCATCGAAGAGCATTCTTGTCGAGCCCTTCAGTGAACATAATTGTGGCTGCGTCTCCGCCTTCGAATGACCCTCAAATTGCAAAAAGAAAAAACGGCAAACGGCTTATATAAAAGAATCAGCTAGCCAAAAGAACAATACTATGTGGAGTGAAAGACAGTGATTCTGGAGTAACAGAGAGTCAGAGACTGAGGCTTCCAGTTTTCGCAGCGGAGGAAATCAAACAGAAGCGAGGCCAGGCAAAAGCTATGAGAGGGAATCAGCCTAGAAACACTAAAATTTAAACTGCGCGATATTCGAGGGAAAGAAGAAAAGGTTTGCTTCCGTAAAAAGTTTCGTAGAGCAGTCACTCAGAAGTCAGAAGTCAGAAGTCAGAACTGCACCACATCCACTTTGCGACTCTTTGGTGGCTTCGTACTCTTTCTTTTTTGGTTTTTTTGAGTTTGGAGCAAAGGTGGGTTCCCACTTCATAGTTCCCTACTTCAAGTCACAGTACTTCATCAATCAGTTATTTTTTTTTTTTGCCAGAAAGATCAGTTATCAATTATCAATTATAGTAGAAAATCTCTAAACTATTAATATGATGTGATTTTGGTATAGCATCACTTGCATTAAGCAGTTACCTAATCCAATTTTGATGTTTAAACCAAAATGTTCCGAGTTCGGGGGTTTAAAATGAAACGACAGCTATATATTCTAATATCGAAAGTGCACCACGAAAAGGAAATACTGTTACAATGATGAAAATGAAGCAGGCGAAATCCCCGGACGGATCCGGATATAAAGCCACGTATGTGACATTAGTTGACGGTGTCGCAAAAAAAAAAAAAAAAAAGAGACAAAGGTGGTGTGCGGCCTATACAAATGAGTAACGGGAAGTCTGACGTGGCAAAGCGTGAGCTTAATTTAATTTGGAAAAAAAAGAATCCAATTTGAAACCTGGGCGCGAGTCGACCGTTGGAGTGGGGACGCTTTTATGGTTTTTACTTTTACCATCTTGCAATTAACAATTTAAAATGCATATAATAATATAAACTACAAAGGCACATGGAGGTGGTCCTACCTTTAATGGCCATTTCTCTCTTGCTAAAAACAAATTTAGATTTTTGGGCAGTTTGTTTGGAGGCGAGAATTCTAAAGTTACAGGGATGAGTGAGTGAAGGAAATATTCAAGGGCCGAGGGAGCAGCTGTGAAGAATATTGTGGTGACAGACGAGACCAAACGGTGGAGGAACTTTAATTTGAATTGGATGTCAATATCGGCCAAGCGGCGTTTACAATGAGCAATAAGAAAGGCATTTTATTATACTCTATATTCATTATGCAATCATTGACGCATGAGGGGTCTAAAATTATAAGACCGTTTGACGGCAATCTTCACATTAACTGTTGCTAATACGGAAGTGCTTAGACTAATAATAATAGGATTAAGGTGAAAAATATAAATGAGCTTTTTTCCAGAAACAAAAATACATATATGCTTTTTTTAGTAGTAAAAATACACATATGGTTACCATTTTTGTGCAAAAGTCACATCTCAACGTTAAGTCAATGTTCACCATGCTGAGAGAGAAAAAGATGAGGTAAACAGTAACTTAATGGCGGTAAACAGTGACTTAACGGTAGGATGCGACTTTTACACCAAAATGGTAACCACATATGTATTTTTGCTCTTCAAAAAAAACATTTGTGTATTTTTGCTCTTGGGAAAAAGCTTATGTGTATTTTTGCACCTTAACCCATAATAATAATAATAATAATAATATGGAAGTGCTTAAGATATTCATGTACTCGTATTATGTTTAACAACTACTTCTTGGGTGTTTGGGTGGAATTGGAAAAAAACACTTTTCAAGAGTAAACCATAAATTCAGAGAAAAATATCTAAACACCTACTAAAACCATAGTTTTGCATAAGCAAAATGTTTCTGTTTATTCAGAATATATTCTCTAAAACTACTTCCCCCCCCCCCCCCTAAAAACTGTTATTTAAAAGCAAGAATTTGTGGAAAGATGTAAGTTGTGAGGGGGTGGAAGAATGACGAACAAAGGGAATGGAAATGAATGAAAACTAGAAAATGTGAAGTTGATGGTTGGATGGAGCCATACGTTGTTTTTAACATTTTTGTCCAGGATTTATTATATTGCCAAAGACAGGTAGGTTGAAAGGAACATGAAAGAAATGAGGCAATCAAGCAAGCTATCAATGGAAAGGGACAATCCTGGTTGGGCGTATCTAAATTGTACCGTTGGCTCCTCAACATTTCCTTTTCAACATTCTCCCTAAACTGCAACCCTTACATTGCAAAATCATGTTTCCACGACCGCTACAAGTTTCTTTTTTCTTTTTGGTATAAAAAAAAAAAAAAAAACAATTTCTTGTAGCGGTCGCTACCAACTTTTATGCCCCTATTCCTCACGGTGAAAGTGAGTTCGCATTAATAGTACAAATTTTGTTTTAAAATATATTCATACATTTCAATATATAAAATTCTATATAAATCATACTCTAAAAAAATATTTAAATTATTTTTCTTTATTTTGATCCTGTCCTCATCTGCTAGACAAGGATAAAATTATATATATATTCCCTCTTGTCCTTATTATAATTTATAAGACATCATTTATCAATTCTCACAAACCAATAAAATTAGTTGAAATCATTAAAGTTGTCATAAAATTCAAATAATTTTCAATATTACCCCTATAATTACCCAAAACTTAAATATAATACTCCCTAACACTACCCTTATTAAATATGAGCAGACATGGAAAAATAAATTAGTTATACCTTGAAAACTTGCAAGTGCCTTATAAAAAAAAACACTTATTAGTTGGTAACCTTATACTCCCCCTAGTCTTTATTATAAGGCACCAACTACTTTTTCTCACAAACCAAGGAATAGAAGTTAGCTCGTTAATTAGGTCCAAAATTTATAAATTTTCCAACTTTACCCCTATTTTAATGATGCAAATTTAAATGAATTAGTTAAAAATGAGGGTATAATGAGAAAATAGTAATAAATGAGTTAGTTAAAGTAAGTTGGTACCTTATAATAAGGACAAAAAAATGTTTGATAGTTTGTGCTTTATAATAAGGAACAGAGGGAGTAATAAGGAACAAAGAGAGTATATATATATGTTAAGTATGTATTGGATAAAAAATCATATTCAAAATGGACGATTCAAATACTTGAGTATCAAGGATTTTCACTTTTTCCAAACCTGAGATTCAAACTTATATTATTGGTGAAGCCGTTTATCACCTCAACATTTATTGGTAACATCAGTAGTTTTACCGCAAGACATATTTTAGGGTTACAGGTATAATGTTAAACAACTAATTTCAAGTTTGACGAACCAAAACCTCCGTCTTCTGACAAGAGCAATCAATTTATTGCAGGTAGCCTCCTTTCTTTCGATGGCAACTCAAACCCATCTAGCACATACGGAACGTGAATTTTATTAATCTCAGCTCAAGCATACAGTTCATCAACATTACACTCCCCAAGGAAAACCTTTAAGCTCCGCGGTGAACCACAATTGCCTTCAGCAATAAGCGCTCTGTCGTTGGCAGCCATATGAGCAATGATCTTGTAAATCATTTCTATCTGCAGCAAAGTTATAGGTTCAAACAAACTCAAGGTTAGGGGCTAATGATGAAATTAGTAAATCTGATGACGCATAAATTGGCATACAAAGCGAACGTGCGTACATCTTCTGGAGCGTGACAACGATCAGCTACTTCTTCAAGTGTTAATGGCTCCACAGGATCTTTGCAGCTAAAAACAGAAACATGTAGGCCATTGTTAGTGTTGGACGTAACTGGACAATCAACTTACATGGATCCTACACAGATACTGGCCGCCCTTTCAAGTATTTTTTAAATAGGCGCATATTTAGGAGAGTGCGCCCCCAACATTATCACAATTTTTGCCCCAGTTAGAGAAAGGGAAACCTTTATTAATAATACATTAACAAGGATCCAAACCAAGCCTTTACGAGTAGTAACAGCTACAACAAAGAGAAACCTAGAATTTCTTAAGATATCCCATCATACCTAGCTTCATTTAGCACTGCCAAGACCCGCTTCTGAAGGGCTAATACTTCACCTGCTGCTTTTTTGCCAGCTTCCACGCCTAATATAATAATTACCAGAATTCAAGAGCTAAATCATGAAGAAATTAAATGGATGCCGCTAGGACAGATGACTCAAGTATTATGAACCTTCAAAACATAACAGATCACTGTATCTGAACCTAATAATGGAAAGGACAAATTTTATTTATCTTAAATCCTGAAAATTTTATAATTGAACCCAAGAGATATTAAGTTACCAGGTTGATGATATGCATTTATGTTGACAAGTGAGGCATAAATCCCAACAGCTCGTTCATAGAGTGCAATAAGAGCACCAACTGATCTGGGTGTTACTTCCTGCACAGTGACTGTGATGGACTCTCGGTCATTAGCATACAGAGCTGACCTTGTACCCTGTTTTGAATTAAGTTTTAGAAGGGTATGACAAAAAGACTAATAACAATTTAAAACAATTATTAAACTCCACAAGTTATGGTCCCAGAATTTGAGAAATGAGTGACATTATTCATGACTCTCAAATAATGAAACTAGTTAAGAGTTTTTTATATTTTTCGTAGATATAAAAAGCAAAATACACTTGATTCCCATAAGTTTTGCTGAAAAAATTAATTTAACTAAAGTGTAAGGTAAGGTCACCTATTGTTTTAGTGAACATTGTATGTAATTTGAAAATAGAAAGTTTGAATATTTTCGCAAAACTCAGGAGTGGCCTACGTGATTTACTCTGAAACAAATTAGTTTGGAGTATTAGTTGAATTGAACCTGTAGCATGCCGAACAAGTAGTCACCACATGTCACACCAGGCTCAAGCTCCCAATCATGGCCAGGAGGTCTATCACGTAGCACCTCGATGAATGTCACAAAGAAATTGTGCACACCTTCCCTCAGTTGCTGAATGTAGCTGTTGCAGGGGAAAGTTCATTGGATTTATTGATATCAGCAGGTATATCAAAGCAACTTATATTTAGAACAAAAACTCACGCATGCTGATCTGTGCTTCCTTTATTTCCATAGACAGAAATTCCTTGATTAGCCTGTGAAATCCAAGGCACATTCAGAAAAACAAGAAGTCACATCTTTATAAAATATGAACAGCTAAACCATTTATAACAAAAACTTGTTAGCATATAATGACATAACATGAAGCATGGAAGAATCTACCATCACCGATGGTTACACATACTGAGACCCCATATTTGAAACTATCAACTAGAAAACTTGAGAGTCCATTAGCCTATTTCTTGAGACATGCAACAGTGAATGATGAAAAGACATCCTTCCAGGTGGTTACTCAAATTGTGTCTTCTTCTTCTTTTTTGTTTCTTTTTCTTTTTTCTTTTTTTTATTTGGGGGGGGGGGGGATGTAATACTGTTTGTTGCACCACATACCCGATTACCATCCAAGTCAAACTCCTTGCCTAATGATTCCATGACCAACTGCTGTAAGTATCTGCTAAATAATAACAGGCTGTCCTTGTATGGAAGAATGACCATATCCTAGAAAATGTTAAAAAAGAAGAAACCAATAAGCAATGGTAAAATAAACCAGATGATCAGTTATAACCATCCATAAGCGTATAATTTTCACCTTGGACCCCACTCCATCAGTAGCCCAATACCAACACAATGCTAGCAGTGCCGCAGGATTATTCCTTAACTGCACAGAAGTAAATATTGATAAGACATCCTTTTGTTCCCTTTCTTTATGGTATCTGAGTGGGGCAAGGCAGAGCAGACAGGAGAGCAAATTTTAACATATAATTGAAGAGACTAATGGGAAAAGGAAGGCAGAGATTTCACAAGAAGCTGGAGAAAAATGAAAGGAAACATTGCTCAACAAGCAACTTGATGAGTATGATCCAAGGATGCCATGTTTACTCTATAATCATCAGAATGGCTCAGAACCACAATTTTCAGAGCAACCATAGTCCGGTCCCAGCTTCAATGAATTACTAGCAAACAAATCACTTGTTCAAACACATGTATATATATACTATCAAATTGTCAAAGGTAGATGTCCAGAGGCAGTCATTTCAAGCACATAATTTCAGTTAAAGAAAACATTATTTACCTATATTCTAAACAGATCTTTATAACTTCAGTTCTTCTAATTACAAAACATATCTTTGTATCACAATATTCCCAATAGTTCCTTCGTGAGTGGCTAGTCACAAGATATAATAAAGACAATAACATTAAAATTAGAAAACTGTTGGACGTAAAAAAGTCATATATGAAGTGATGACCAGCTTCATGACAAATCCCTTGCAATCTGGCACCTTAAGAAAACATTAGAAACGGATACATACCACAGTGCTTCTATTAGCCTCATCCATCAAAGCTGCGCCAGCAAGCATTTCTCTAACATCAATCCCCTGAAGCAAAAAAATATTCTAATATTTGAATGCAAAGATCAAAATTATAAACACATAAAATTTCAATTCAGGGTCATTCACCTGAAGGGCAGCCGGAAGCAGGCCAACTGCAGACATTTCTGATGTTCTACCTCCTACCCAGTCAAACATTGGAAATCTTGCCAACCACCCTTCAATTCTTGCAGTATTATCTAACAAAGAATTTTCCTGTGTTATTGCGACACCCTGCATTGTAGCAAGCACAAGCAAATTATCAAATTTCACAAACTGACAGCAGACATGCAAGTGATAAAGGGTTAAAAGAGTAGAGAAATTCAAAATGTGCCACGGCAACCAAAAAGAAAATGACCATAAGGAAATATAGATATCTAAAAGTTTAAGACAGTCTTCAACATTAGTTAATAAGGGAGTTTTCCACGATTCAAAAATATTTAGAACTACAATTGCTCTTCAGTTGCCTACATTCAGAGTAAGTTATTTTATGTAATAATCCAGGGAACTTTAGAGAGAGAAAGTTAAACCTGTTTTGGAAAATCCAAGCCTGCTTCACGGAAGGCCTTCTGTACTTCTAGTAAACCGTTTCTAGTTTCAGGGGTACCTCCACTCTGAAGACATTTTACATATTTGAGTCAACAACATGCGCTGTACAACAATGAAGCATTAACAGCATAATCAAATAAAATGGTATCGTCTGCTACTCTGCTTGTGGACCTTTGAAATCACTATTACGAGTGTTGAAGCTAATTCTGGTCCAAGCTGTGCAATCTGATGATCAATTCCAGCAGGATCCGTGTTGTCAATAAATCTTATCTGCCAAAATTACGAGTAAACAACTTGAATAATTGCAAGAGGAGAAAAATAAATATTCCAACGTCTGAAAAGACAGATTGCTCAGATATTGTAAAGAAGTAACAAGACCATCGAAGATTCATAAGAAATCCAAGACCAATGAGATCACGTCTTAGCAACACTCTCCAATGACTGAAACTTCAGAATAAGATATGCTGTATCAAGGTAAGTGCATATCGGACATTTCGAATCCTCATGTGTCTCAATCTAAACTAAATTATCCGAAGTGATCACAAACCCGTCAAAATAGACACTTCCAGAAACAAACTGCCTGATTTATTTAATCTCGCTCCCCCACCCCCCCCCCCCAAACTACTCAAATCAATTTTCCGTTTGAGGTCAAAGTAATATGTTTTTGGAATATCAATCCCACAATCTAGGAGTTGATTTGCAAGCCCACTAAAATCAGCATTGGTCCTCACTCTTGTAACGAGCATGACAAGGAGTAGCAAACATCAATGAGTACCTTCAGAGGAGGATTATCAGGGGCCAATGCCTCTGCTACAAACTGTGGGCCAAGAGCAGAACCTCCAATTCCAACAGAGAGAATTTGGGTAAAGCGACCCTCCGCAGACGATGGAGGCTTAATCTGCCAGCAAACGTTGACATAGAAAAGGGTTAGTAAAAGCATTCAGAAATAAAAGTCAAAACACAGCTGACGAAACAAATATAGTGCGAAACTTTAATATCAACTGACCTTACCACGGACGATGTCATTTGCGAAGCTGCAAACAGCGTCGAGGGCATTCTCAATCTGCGTCTTGAGGAACGGGTTTGGCGCGCGTTTAGGATCCCTCAACCAATAATGGCCGACCATACGACCTTCATCGGGGTTCGCAATCGCCCCCTTTTCCAGTTCCTCCATTGCTCGGAACGCCGCTTGGAAACGGGGCTCCATCTGCTTCACAAACTCGTCCGTGAACCCAACCCGACTTACATCGAGGTAAAGCCCCAGCTCCTTGTGCTGGTACAGCCAGTCAACATACCTCAGCCAGACAGCACGGGGATCTTTCTCCAAACCTGCCTTCTCCTTCGCAAAGGCCGCGTCGTTGACCTTGGATAATTCCGCCGGGGACTCCCGAGCCACGGAGTGCGTGGCAACGAGATTCAAGCTCCGATCATTGGAAGTCAGTTTTGGACGAGTAGGAAATGAGACCAATTCATTGCGGAGAATGCTGGTTGAGCTCGGAGACTGCTTCTGGAGTTTGAGAGATGGGGAAGATGAGCAAATACCCGAGATTGACGCCATGACAAACAAAGAGAGCCCCCAACTTCGGATCAAAAGGAAGCGGCAAAGCCTCGCTTAATCCGCCATGGTGAATGGCGAGTGTTTGATATTTTGGAACCGAAAATTGATGGGTATAGTTGTATGTGTAGTGGTTTGTTGTCTTTAGCCGAACCGAGGGAAATATACTTCCCTGGTCCTGTGTGCTCTGTGCCGGCGGCGACGTTCAGCAATCACACACGTTGATTGATTGGTGTAACATCTGTTAGATGACTAAAATGGGTCTGAATCTACTGTTTTATTACGCGAATGCCCCTCCCCCACCATTAGCATATAAAATATTCCTTCTGTTCCACCACGAGGGCGACAACATCAGCATTCAGCAGCAACATAAGCATACCCCGTTAATGTCGTTGACAAATGAAACGATTAATTTCGTTGTCAAAAAGAACGAGGAGAAGCGAGCGACTTAATATCACAGTGACATGGGAGTTTGGCTCCCCTCCTTTATATCTAGGGTTTGAACCCTATCCCCCTCCTTGATATATGTATTAAAAAAAAAGAATAAGAAGAAAAAACTAGTACTAATTGATTTCGTAATGGGCTAACACCCAGCGATGGAGAATAATTACAAGTGCGGCTACCCTCCTTATCAAAGAGGGTCTGCTGCACCTAATTTCAGTGCAAAAAGTGAATCCAAAAAAAAATTTAAAAAACATAGCAAAAAAATAATAATAATAATCTCAAGTGCTTCTGGGTGCAACGGACCCTCTTTGATAAAGAAGATAGCTGCAGCCAATAATTACAGGGATCTACCCCATGACACACAGGTCTTAATTAAAGTAGGAGTTTTCCTGTTTCACATGGATATATAGCAGAATATTAATTCTGATCCTTATTACAAAGTACTATTTCCAATCCTAATTATAAGACATAGTTGACTTTTTTTTAGAGATTAAGAAAGTTAAATAAGTTACTTAATCAATTGCATATGTTGTGTATTCTTAGATTATATATTAATTTATTAGTTAAACAAATTAGTTTAAAGAAAAAAAAATAAAAATAAAAACACTATAAAGTAATTTAATTAGCTTCCTTAATCTCTCCAAAAAAATTCAATTATGTCTTATAATTAAGACCGGAGAGAGTACCAATTAATAATTTTCATAAATCAATAAAAACAGTTAAAGTCAATAAATTGTTCTAAAATTTAAATAATTTCTAATATTACCTTTATTAGTTACACTAAACTCTAATATTATATTATTATTACTGTCACTCACTACTTTTATTAATTATGAGCATACAGCAAACAACTAATGTTCCTTTGAGACAAACAAATACTTTAAAAGAAAAAAGAAAACCATATACACGGGTTAGTTAATACGCTAGTAAGGACTGGATGATGGGCAAGCTTACAAATTACATATGACTTTGTTATTCGATGTTGGGCATTTAAAATGATATAAAACAATGGTTCCCCCTGCCCCCGCGGCTGAGGTTATAGACTGTATCATATGTTTTGTTAGTTAAAAGTTCTACGACTGTCTATAGAAAAGGTTACTCTGTTTTAGTTGTATGTATATTATATATTTCTATTTATTCCGATGAAGAAACATTAATTCATAGGATAAAGAATGGGGAACAATCCTTTAGCACTTGGAACAGTTAAAAAGATGAAGGCAACGAAATTTTTTAGATTTTAGGAACTTTTATTTTTGGCCAACATTAAAAATAGGGAAAAATTCATTTAAATATCAAATAAAATTTTAAAACAACCAACATCTATTAAAACTTGTAAATGATATAAATGTGACATGGATCAAATTGAGATTTTAAAATATTGATGAATTTATTCTCTTGCTCTCATTTTTTAAATAGATTTAAAAAAAGAAAAATGACTCTCACCAAAGGAACATCGTGACCGAAGACCTGGTGAGGGTTTTTTTCTTGGGATAGGGTTTAATCTTTTTTTAAAAAAAATATTGAAAGAATGTGTGTGAGGGTGAGGTTTGAACCCACCCACCTTGAAAGGGACTAAGCGGCCAACCATTTGGACATTTGACTCATTTGATATGTGTGTGTCTATATACATGCATTAACAAATACTCTCTTTGATCTTTATTATCGAGCGCCAACTAACAATTCTTACATGCCATTAAAAACAACTAAAGTCAATAAAGTTGCCATACAATTTAAGTAATTTTCAATATTACTCCTACTAATTGCATTAAACTCTAATACTATATTAATTATTACTCTCTCTCACTACCCTTATTAATTATAGGCATACATGGAAAAAAAAACCTTATTAGTTGGTGTCTTGTAATAAAAACCTGAGGGAGTAAATATATTCTACTTGACATTTTTTCCATCAAGAAACACTCTTGTAAATCCCATTTGTTGTGAATATCATTGATGAATTTGTTATTCTCATTACTAAACTTGTCACTCTCATTACAAATTATGTTTATAGTGCTCACATTTTATTCAATATTGTGGATCTCATTATATATGTATGCATTAATGTGTGTGTGTGTGTTATATAATATATGAACATAGATATGACATATTATATATATATATATATATATATATATATATATATATAATGTGATTCACAAAAGTGAATAAAATTTATAATGTGAATAATAAGTTCATTAATGAGATTTACAAGTTCTAGAATGGGTTTTACCATTTGTCAAGCTGAAAACATATTAGTAATCTGACAAGGGGATCTCAAGCAGCCATTGGTTGCAGGCCATTGGGCATAGGATTTGACCGCCATGGTCCTCTGGTAATGATCATTTTTCTTTTTTTAAATTTATTTAAAAATTGAGAGTAAAATAATAAATTCACCAAAATTTTAAAATATCAATTTTATCTTTATCACCTTTAAATCTTTTATAAATTTTAACAAACATTTGGGAGTTTTAGAGTTTTATTCGGTATTTAAATATAATTTTTCCTTGAAAATACCTTTCATAACCTATTTCTTTTGGAAAAATACCTCACAACTTTTGAGAGAGAAAATACCGAGGAGTTAGATACAAGTTTTATTTACATGGCCTATATGGACTGGACCAATCACCAATGCTTCTATGAAAAAACTAAATAGGCTGTAGGACATGAAAATCTGTCAATGGCTTTATGTCTAATTGAATGAAAAATTATCAATAATACTCTATTCAGTTGTAAATATGAGATAGAATTGACATTTTTGAGAAGTTAAGAAAATTAATTATATCATATTTTATATATTCTTATATTATATATTAGTTTATTAGTTAAAATAATTAATTTAGATAAAAAATAGTATAAAATAATATAATTAATTTCCTTAATATTTTTGAAAAGTCAACTTTCCTGTATATTTACCCTCAAACAAAGTAAAGAGCAGCAAATTCCATCCCCCTCGTACCTACCAAGCCAGTACCCCCCATACGCTGAAATCTGAATGGTTAGTTTTAGCAGCGTAACTTTGTTAGTTGGTGGTTCAATTTAATTTAGTCATATAAATATACATAGGTTATATAAAATATTGACTTTGGTGCCATATAAATATGTGATCTTAGTCTATTTTATCTCTTAATAAATTTATCATCAATTGTATTGCTCGTAATTACAAAGAATGTTTAAAAAAGAAACTAGTAATTTTCAAGATCTGCATGTTAGCCAACAATCAGATTAACAAAGACGTGTTCCATCCGCAAGTCATGAGTTTTGACTTTTGCGCAAGCAGTGACCAGACTCCCAACAAAACAAAGCCCCTATGATCCGATTTTGATGCCTACCTTCCCCCCCACGCACATTGTATGGTTCGGTGGCTACCCTTTTCTTACACCATTCTTGTCGTGGTAGTTGTCTGTTTGAAGAATCACGGATTTCTTTTTTTCCCTTTTTGCTAACGAAGAGTCACGAATGTCGGTCTCGACGGGCACGTGCTTTCCCTGATGTGTGTGTGTGTTTTTTTTGGTATAAAAAAGCTTAAGAAGAGTTCGACATCAGTCCCCTATTGGGATTAGGGCATGGCCTCAAGATCTATGAGCACTTACGAAATCGCCTACTAAAGGAGTTCCAGCGACGGCAACGAGGATTGAACCTACGATCCAAGGGCCTAGTCTTAAATTCCTTACCATCTGTGTCAACTCTCATTGACATATGTGTATTACATAGTGAAAATACCAATTTTTTTTTTTTGATACAGGAAAAAGTTTTGGAAGGGTTCGACACCAGTCCCCTACCAAGGGCAGGGCACGGCCTCGGGCGCTATGAGCATTTATTGGGGACTTATGAAATCGTCTACCAAAGGAGTCCCAGCGACGGCAGAGGGAATCGAACCTACAACCCAAAGGCTTAGTCCTGAATCCCTTACCATATGTGCCAACTCTCATGAAAATAACCAATAAAGAACCTTTGGTCTACTACAGTGGCACTAACTGGGCTTTTGTGGCACCAGATTTGGGTTCAATTCCTATACTCTTTAAATACTGTGCCAGCTATCTTTTTTTTTTTTTTAAAAAAAAAAACCAACAGTAACGTTTTGTTCTTGAAACACTTCATTAGGAAAATACTTACTAAATAACAACATCTCATATCTCTCTAAGACCCCGTTGATTTTTTTTTTTTTAAGATTCAGGAAGTTAAATAAATTACGTTAAAGTATTTATATTTATTATTTTTCTCAAAACCAATTTTCTTTATTTATAAACTGATATATATAATCGAATGATACATAATATATATTATGATTAAGTAATTAATTGAAATTCCTCCATCTCTCCAAAACAATTAACTGAATCTTATAAGTTTATATGTAGTATTACAAGTAAAATAAAGAATTAGATTTTTTTTCGTTTCCCTCTCACACTGTGGAAGAAACTCACACAACTACTATATCACATCATCAAAAAAGCTGAAATCATTTAATTCTCTTAATCTCCTTGAATTAGTTAACTATAGTCTGTATGGTATATCAAGGAATAGATGTAGTATAAAATTTCATAAAAAATATAATTATTCACTATTCATGGATAGTATAGTTTACTTCAAAGCGTACATAGAGAAGTGAATGTCCTTATTGTGTATAAAGGAGTCCTGTTAAAAAAACAATTCAAGACTCCTGGCTCATGCATTTGTGTAAATTTGTTGCTGGCCATGATATGTTGTGGAGTCATTGTTGTATCACTTTATTATTATTTTTTTGCTATAAAAATTTTAGGAAAGGGTTCGGACTCACCCACAATTTAAGGGTAGAGCACTTGGAGCCCAATGTACGGGGGATACTGACTAAAGAGTACACATGCATCTATCTCTACCAGCGTTATTATTGCTTCCTAGACCCTTAAGATGCCTCCCCAACGCCTTGACCAAATAAGGATCAAACCCCCTCTCTAAAGGTAAGGAAAACCGACCCTTACATCAATTGAACCCAAGGACGAGAGATTGTTGTATCACTTTATGTAATGAGGGAGAGTAGAAAAACAAACTGGGTCAGGTGGAGGGTCAAGGCGAGCCCAGGTAAGTGGGCATGAAAGCTGACAGACCTGGCCTGATTCATAACTCCTTAAGCCCAATTTCCTATTTTATTTTTAACAGCAAACATTTCCAAAACATTAAACAACGACGAGACTAAGTCTAATAGAAAAGCTAATAGTATTAAAAAAAAAAATAGAAAAGCTAATCAGGAGTGACACAATTTGTTAGGGTATCGGCCTTTACCTTAAAAGGGATGAGGTTTGATTCCCACTTCTCGATGTGAGAATCTCTTTGGGAGGTAATCTGTAAGTACCTCCGAGTGATCTGTAAGTACTTCTATAAACGTTTTTTGAGCTTGGAAGGATGCCCGGACTCTGGTGAGTTATCGGTGTTTACCCCTAACTAAACTTTTTTGTATAAAAAAAATGTCTAATAGAAAAGACCAATTCTTACTTTTTTGTATATATATTAAAAAAAAAAGTTTAATAGAAAAGACTAGTTCCTAATACTTGATAAACTAAGATTTAAATCTATACTAAGAGGGGTGTCAACATTTAACACTCCCACAATGACTCTAATTAAATTATCCTATAAGAGGATACATGCACTTGGGAAAAAAATATTGAACCAATAACATTAGTTGAGGCGAAGTCAATTTTTTTTTAGTTATTACAAAACATGATCCCATTGCTGACTTGAATAGGATTAGCAAGGGGTGTTAAATGTTTTCCCATCCCGATCCTGAACAAACTAAGATGGAAAAATCTCATCTTAATAATTTCGAGATAGAAGAAATTTTGGGTTTGGAAAAATATAACTGGGATCGAGATTGGCAGTGAGACTTTCTGATCTCGTCCCACCCGAATATATGTATATATATGAATTTTTTTAACTTCCCTAGAATTATCTAAATTCCTGAAATATAATAAGAAAATGGCAGCAATAAATGCATATAACGTCATGTCTAAGGGACAAATCATTGAAAGATTATGAATTTGTACTTTTAATTCACTTTATTATTTGTATTGGACTAGTACGGTGCAATATGATATTGGACTAATTATGTATTTATATTTGACTAAAGTAAAGACATGAAATTAGACCAAATTCAAGTTAAAATTGGGCTAAAATTCAATATAGGGAAAAAGAAAAAAAAAGAGGAAACTCCTCAGAAAATTTTTGAGATCGAGATTAGGATAGCTAGATTTTCTATCCCAGGACTTTTTCAGGTATTCCCGATCCTGTCACACATAGAGAACACCATAAAATTGTCTCCCGCAAAATACTTTTGTGCTAGTAAAAATCTATCAAAACATTGAGGTCGAGAATTTGAACTCATGAGTTAAATTTGAGATTTTTTTTTTTTGTTAAAATCTTTCTCAACTGTGACTTTAACAGAGTGAATGGTTAGTAGTAAAACTAATAGAAGGTTGGCATTAAAAAAAAAAAAAAAGAACTAAAATTAATGGAAGGTCTTTTTACCGGTGGATCTTAGGATAAATATTTGAGATTAAATGTATAACTCATTAACTAATTAAAAAAATTATTTAAACAGTTAAATATATATATTTTCAAGCTAAATGCATCCAAAAAAAAAAATCCAACTTACATTAAATACTGCTCCTCAGAAGAGATGGCTGGGTACTACAATTCTACAAGAGAACAATAATAGTACGAAGCATATTTAACGAACGAAAAACAAAGAATGGGTCAATCATGCTTATCGTGGGAGGTGTCCTTTGCTGTGGCTGTCGTCATCATCATCATAATCTACGGTCTCAAGCTCCCCCAGTCACCCAAATCACACCTCTAAAGAGATTCTTATTCTTGCATTATACTACGATTACAACAACTTGCTTCTCTCTCCTCCACCAATCTATTTTCGTCTTCTCTTTTTCTCTGTTCCTCCTGTGTGTCTGCTTGTGAAAATGGCGTCTGCGGTCCCGGAAAACCTAACCAGAGATCAGTACGTGTACCTGGCCAAGCTCGCCGAGCAGGCCGAGAGGTACGAGGAGATGGTTCAATTCATGCAGAAGCTCGTTCTGGGCTCCACCCCTGCCTCCGAACTCTCCGTCGAAGAGAGGAATCTCCTATCTGTCGCCTACAAGAATGTCATCGGCTCACTCCGTGCCGCCTGGCGAATTGTCTCCTCCATCGAGCAGAAGGAGGAGGGTCGCAAAAACGATGAGCACGTCGTTTTAGTGAAGGACTATAGATCCAGGGTCGAATCCGAGTTGACCGAGGTGTGTGCTAGTATTTTGAAGCTATTAGATTCGAATCTGATTCCGTCTGCTTCAGCCAGCGAGTCCAAGGTCTTTTACTTGAAAATGAAAGGGGACTATCATAGGTATTTGGCCGAGTTTAAGGCTGGGGATGAACGGAAGGCTGCTGCTGAGGAAACTATGGTGTCTTACAAGGCTGCCCAGGTAACTTGCTTCACTCTCCATATCTAGATATTTCACCTCTGAAGGTTCTGAGGCTTAGAACATTCTGAAAGACTTCATAGAACTTTTGTTTTTGGGGACAGAACCCACAATTAACCCTGTCAATTCCTTTTTACTTTGTTAGCCCTAAAAATTAAGCTTTAAAACTGTTATTTAATCGTGATCAGTGAGTTTAATTGGTCTCCGATAGCTTTTCCCTTCCCTGCTTTTTGAATTCTCCGCACTACTTCTTCGAGGGTCGTGGATATCAAATATGGGATCTGTATTTCTTAGTTTGATCTCAAACGGAATTCTTTGTCTACATTCCCTGTCTATTCCAAATTCTGATATTGTGCTTTGTGGTATTTTGTGTTGTCAAGGACATTGCTTTTGCGGATCTCCCTCCTACCCACCCCATAAGATTGGGTCTGGCACTCAACTTCTCGGTATTCTACTTCGAAATTCTCAATCAGTCTGATAAGGCATGTGGTATGGCAAAACAGGTATGTGTCATTTCGTGTTAATTTATTCAAGTACCCCTCTGTTTCCTCATCCATAAAATTAAATAAAAAAGAAACTGTCGATCTTAAACTTATCCTTTGCAATGTTAAATTGTTGTCTGCCTTAGTATTCGAGGAGTATTTTGTTGATTGTTTGTGTAGTTCACAAAAAGGAGAGGGAGTTCTCTAATTCCTTTTAATCGAGGGCCGTGCTTGAGCTAAGTATTCCTCCTTAATAGGAAGTATTCCCTGCTAATAGTAGCCAATTTAACTGGGTGCATCCACCATTAAGTATAGCTAGCTTGGAGGAGGCCACCCACTTTATAGTAAGCTTAGCAAGATGCATCCTTCCTTGGCTGGGGGAAGGACCTCTGCATGACTTATAGACAAACTTTTGTGGGGGGCACCTCTTTCTTGACGTGCGTAAAGTATTTTGTAATGGGTTGGGATTTTGGAGACATTGCTTCTTAATTAAAATAAATGCCATGTATGTCCAATGCACAAACTAGAAGGAATCACCTCCAACTTGATTGAAACTTTTTAGCAGTTTCTTGCAGTAAGAGCCAAGGAATGATAGTATAGTTTTTTTGGCTTTTGGAGCCACATTTCTTTGATGTGGATTAACATTGTGTTTGTTATAAGATTGGTAAAATAGTTGTCAATAGCTATTCTTTGGTATCCTTTATTAAAGTTTTCACTAAATATGTTGAAGCTATAGATGATTCACATACATTTCCTGTGACCAGAAACCAAACATATGTTGTAAATAAACCTTAGTTATTAGCTTTATAGTCAACGCAATAGGTCGCTTAGGTAAACTTCATATTCCATGGTTTACTTATTTAGCTATCAAACTTGCACATTTGACTGCGTCTAGTTTCATGGCTCATGTTGCTCTGCTCAGTAAGAATCATGCCAATATGCTCCATTGGATTGATTGTTAGTTGACTTGTAACTTTCTGCTCAAGTAGCCTTGAAGCTTGCCCTTTGAATCAATTAATGGAGCATATTGGCATGATTCTTACTGAGCATAGCAAATGTTCCTCTTTAGGCCTTAGGTTGAAGCTGATAATGCGTTTGCTTAATTTATTGAAGACTAGAAATCATTATTTCCTTGCCGTCAGTTCTCATATTCACACACCCGTCTGTGTTCATCTCTTAACAAGCAATATTTATTTCCAGTTAAGTTTGCTTTTGCTTGAATGAGGGATGCAGCAGAAACCAAAGGAACAAATCTTTATTTTTGGGTGCCAACACCCATGTTCACCGTCAACTTTGCGTAAAGATTTTATTTATTTACTTTTTTGAAAGGCTTTTGAGGAAGCAATTGCTGAGCTGGATACCTTGGGAGAAGAATCCTATAAAGACAGCACACTTATTATGCAGCTTTTAAGGGACAACCTCACCCTGTGGACTTCAGATGTTCAGGTAAGTGTAGAACCCACTGCATCTTCCTCTGTTGTTCTCTCTCATTTGTTCAGACGTGAGTAAAAGCTATATTTGGGTTCCTGCAGGACCAACTAGACGAGCCCTGACTGTTATATACATCACCTGGAGGTGGGCTTTGAATGTCATTTCTCTGAGCTGATTAAGAATGTTGTTGGTTTAAAAATGGTTGGCAATCTGTTACATAATGTGTTATACATATAGACCATTATTTTCTTTGGTTACCATCTTTGATTTGGAAAGGATAGTGCTGTGTATAATTATGAATGGGAGAACCAGCTTATTTTATTTGTTGCAATCTTTATGGTTCTGATCCGCGGCGAGACATAGAACTATGGAAGCAGAATGGAAAGCCTCTTCCTCTTAGTTTGTATGGAAAGAATATACAATGAAAACTTCTTAAAATGGTAAACTTTTCCACAGAAGTTTCCGTCTTCCCTGTTTTCCTCTCACTTTTTTTTTTTATCATCCAAGCATATCGAGATTATGGAGTGAAGGATGAAAGATCGCGCTGAAAATGAAAATCAAGAAGCGTGTTTAGCCTTATCTGTGGTTTTTTCAGGCGCATAAAACAGGCGACATATGAATGATGGAGATTGGAGAGATCAAAAAGCGGCGGCTGGTGGGCACCGCCGAAAAAGGTAATCTTACCTCATTCAGTACAGTCATCAGTAATATCCCATGACTGGTCCATTTATCGAACTAGTTGTCTGTATCTTAGCAGTCACAGTCGTAACTTGTAACATGGTCTCTCGTGCCAAACATTAAGTATACATTCAAAGTACTGAAGAGTCAAGTTGCCCTATGAACAATCACACAGCCATATATTAAAGTTGCAGCAAAAATATAAAGTTACAATATGAGATGTGATTA